>JAQFVV010012511.1:2695953-3331864 GCA_028023455.1 Epiperipatus broadwayi
TATATATATATATATATATATATCATTATCATTGTGAGAGGTCATCTATAAATGAATCTGACCATTTTAACCTCAAAAGTAAAAATAAGAAAAAGATAAACTGTTTAAATATGAGTTTGTGGTCACAAATTAAATCAATCTATTAACCACAAATATGTTTACATATGTCATATATTAGTTCTTTAATTAGCATATTTTTTAACTTTTGCATAGAATCTGACCATTTTAACCTCAGAAGTAAAAATAAGAAAAAGATAAACTGTTTAAATATGAGTTTGTGGTTACAAATTAAATCAATCTATTAACCACAAATATAGTTCTTTAATCAGCATATTTTTTAACTTTTGCAATTTCTTTTTGAAAAATGTTAAAATTGTATTAATTATAGTTTTCCATTGTTTTCTATCTTTAATCACATTCTTCTTATGAAAGAAATCAATATTGTACTTCTTTAAATCTTTGAAGTAATTTTTATAACCTTATCAATATCTGCTTTAAATATGTTAATTTTTAACTTTCATATGTCCATTTCAATGAAGATGTGTTTTACAATTTTATATTTTATATTAAATTCAATAAGCTAAAAACATGTCAGTATTGATATTATTACAGAGGCAAAACTCTATAAAGTAGTGCCACTCAGTGCAAGCCAGAGTAATCAAGAAAGTTTGTGCATAAAATCCCTACCTAGTACCTGCCCATCCAATAGCCCCAGACTAGTTTCTAATTTGTGGATTTCATTAGTGAGGATTTTTGGATTTGTGAGCACTGCACCTAGATCTTAGGATCTAATGCAATCCTTCAGCAGCCATCTTTTATCTATTTCATTAACTATAAAGCTATGAGTTCAAAATAAAACACAATAATGTTTTCAATTCAAGCTCATTCGCTTGTACAATCATATAGATCTGAACCCAGTTCAGCATCCATACAGTTGGTATCTTTGGTTCAAATCCAAGGCTCCTCACTGATGAAAGCTACAAATTAGAAACTAGTGTTGGGATATTGGATGAGTAGGCATTAGATAGGGATTTTATGCATAGACCTTCTTGTATCCATTGATTACTCTGGTTTGCAACTAGTGGTCGTACTGTATGGAGAGATTTGCCTCTGTTCCAACAGCCTCTATAAGCATAGGGGATGGTGGTCATGATGTTCATTGGTCTTATTACTTTGCTATTCTATTTTTAGGACTTATGGAGAATCTTTAAAATATGTAAATATATATTAGTCATTGAAAGAAATATAAGCATAGTAAATGTGTTTTTTTATTCCCAGTGTGTGTTTATATATAGTTTATTCACAATAAATTATTTTGAAGTTTTTTTCTATGTTTAATTTATGGCATGCAATGGAATATATAAATATTTTGAAAGAACATTTATAAGTATAAAAAAATGCAGAAAAAAGTTATCATTTGCATTTAAAGCAAAACTGTAAACATTTTAATATTTCTAGAAATTACAATTTATGATATAAAAATATGATTTAGCACTTTATTTTAGTTGTGAATTATAAGTAATCATAGTTAATTTCGCTTTAACATTCTCTTTAAAGATGTATTGAAAACAATATCTGAAATTGGACTATTATATGAAAATAAATCAGAACAAAGTATCCTTTAACCTTTTCTAATTAGTAGCTGTTTCGAAAATATGTGTGGGAGCAGAGGAATTTTTAGAGATATTATTAAAATATATTTGAAATTGTATTATTTCCTGCCAGCATATTGAAACAAATACTTTTAATTTGCTAGCCGGAAATTTCTGGAGGAATGTGTGTGTATATGCTATCTATAGATATCATTGTTTTGTAGATTTGGTGTTTGAATTACTTTATTAGAGTCTTAAAAGTATTACAGAATATCAAAATCATTTTGCTTAAAAATACAAAGTGTTGAAGAATTATATAAGTAATTTATATTGCTGTCCAAACTTCAAAGCTTCATATCAGAGATCTTACTAAATATAAATATGTTATAACATATTGAATAATATAAAAAATAAATATTGAAAGAAAAATTCGGTCATTGGAACAGTAAATAATAAATAAAATAGCGTAAAACTACAAAATACATAAAAATAAAGTTTGATCTAAGCAATAATCATTTACATTTTGAACAGTTACTATACAAACATAAGCATATGGTTAGTTCTTTCAAAAATCATTTGACCTTCAAGTATAAAATAGCTATTAAAGCATAGTAATATTCAGTTGACCAAACATTACTCAGATAAGAATTGATTGAGGAGTCATAAGCTCTCAAATCAACCTCACCAACTATTCTAAACTATATAGGATAATAACAATCTATTGGCCATTTATTCCCTGTTGATATTATGAAGGTTCACAATCTGTTTATATCTTCCATATCTTATTGGTTTATAAATATTACATTAATGACACAATCAATTTTTTTAGTACAGTTTTTTTTTTGTGTGTGTATGTATATATATATAGTGGCAACTAGGATTTTCAAGACATCTCTTCTACTTTAAAATATAAAATTTAAACGCTGTCTGTGTTAAGAATTTGACAATATAAAAATAAGAATTGGCTCATGAAATATGTAAAAACCTGATAAACTGCTTTATAATTAATTAATTAGCTTTTATGATTTTATGCATATCTTTAAATACCTCCATTTTTGAATTTGTTTTAACTATGTGGAATTTCTGTTTCCTGTATCAAAATTTTATTAAAACCGTTTACATCCACTTATCTAATTTATCAATACCCTTGCTGCCTTTCCATTTATATTTCAAAGATTTTTTTTTTTTTAATCTTCTACTGAATAAATTATTTGCAAATTTAATATTTTCTTTATTATATATTTTTATAATTGTTAATCCATTTTTTCACGTCTAATTTATGTATATCAGACCCCTCCCCGTGTCGTTTACAGCATATCTTGCCCATAACCCGGTTACCGGGCCATTTATTTTGGGGAAACCAAAGCAAGCATAATCAACAGGACAGCACAACATAGATACACCTATAATAGAGCAAAGAAAAATAATGATAACTCATCTACATTCTTAGAACATTCCAAGAAGACAGGACATGTGTTTGAACCCTCCAACCCCAAAATAATCGGCATAGAGAAAAACGACATCAAGCGGAAAATCAGAGAAGCATACTTCATTAATGGCAATAATAATGCTATCAATAGACTTAATTCCTGCTTTGACATCTCCAAACGTTGGACCATCTAGCTCATTTGCATACACTCTGCATACCGCTTTGTTTCCTTGCCCTATTTCCTCGTTCTGCATCTCGCATTACCGCTATGAATATGAGACAAATGACCTTGAAAGCGTTTAGCGTATAATAATTTTTGGAATCTTTATAGCTTCTCGTTCAAGTGTTTCATACGCTTTTTAATTTGTATAGTATATATTCATTATATAATTATTTAAAATCATCTATAGTCTTTTCTCTTATTATCAAATAATACAATTTTTTTTTGTATTAAAGTATATTCATATTTGATATATATATATATTTTTAAAAAAGTTTTTTCTTATCTTCAAGTTTTTTTAATATCTTCCAATAATTTATTAATTAATCTTACTTTCTCTTTATAGTTATCCAGTTTAACCATCTTTTTTTTATTTAAATAATTTTTCCATTTGATTCACAATATTGTATATTTATATTTACTATATGCTTTCTTCTTTTTAATACAATTGGGATAATTTTACATTTTCTGTTATATTTAATCTTATGAGAAGTCTTACCCATATAGTATTTGCTACTTTTTTTTTTACTTCTCTTTCATATTTTTTCTAAAGTGATTTAATTTGATAGTTATTCATTTTATTTTTATCATTTATATTTTAGCCATACTTTAAATTTGTCATTGTTATATTTAATTCTACTCTCCATTACACTTCCAATCATTCCTATTATAAGAATTTTTAATTACTATCAAAAACGTTAATTGCCCATGATAAATTTACTTTCTTTTTATCTATTAATTTATAATTTGCTGCACAATTCAAGTTATTTCTTAATCAAGTATTCTAACTATTATATTCAAGTGATATATTTTTAATATTCAAATTTACTTTTTTTGGCAAAAAGATTTTAATAATTAGACATTTTTATTGTCATAATAATCAATTTTCACAATATTTCCATTTATATCTTGCATAATCAATGTTTTACACACACACACAACATCCTTGAAAATCTGTTTATTCATAGTTAAACATTCATAATTTTTACAGTTCCATTGCATTACTGACTTAATTGCATTTTTTATCTTGTACACATTATAGCATCTATTCATGTCTGATTTTCCAATTTTATCTCAACTCACTTTTTTTCTTCACATTTCACATTTAACATTAAAAAAATGTTTTTGCTATCCATTACTTTTTCCATTCTCTTTATTTTCTCTTGTTAGCATAAATGTTACAAAAAGAGATCCTTATTCTCTTTTAATTGTACTATGGTTAATATCTCAAGCTCTTTATTAATAACTGTTTTTTTTTTTTAAATTCAGAGGATTTCTGATCACCTATCTCTTGCATATCTTATATACCCAATTTTGGTGGGAGGGGGGATCTCTTTTTTTGTTGTTGTTGTTCTCTTAGCTTTATTAATTACAACATATTTATATTTTATTTTCTCACTTTATATTTTAATTCAATCTCACTTTTATGCATACTTATAAAAATATATGTTTTAACATTCTTCTTTTTCCATAATCTTAACATTCTTCTTTTTAAATGAATTACTTTTTGTTTATCTTTTGTATAATTTCTAACATCATATCTTTTTTTAAAAAATGTATGTTTTATTTACCTCATCCCTTCTCCATTATAAATGTATTAATATATAAAATTTATTATAAATCATATTTTCTAATATTTCATTCTCCCTGATTTCGAATCTTTAGTGCATAAAACATTGTTTTAATATGAGAATCTTCTATATTCATAACGCTTAATACTATTCTTTTCATATAATTTTCTTAATGTGTCATTAGTAGAACAAATGCTATTTAAATTATATATATATATATGTCTTTGAACTTTTGTAATAACTTAATTATGCCATTTTTTAAACATTAATAAAGACTGGTGCATAAAATGATTTTGTATTGGGTTATAAAATTGTGAATTATATATATATAACTTTTCGATTTCTATCTTTTTGTAGAAGTTCAAATGAAAATCTATTTAAATTAATATGATACAGATTTCTTAATCTTCTATATTTAATCTTGTTTTGTGTTCATTACTATAGTGTGCTGATTATACAATAAAATACCAATTTTAAACAAAAATAAAATTCTTTGCTGTTTAATAATTTAAATGATTGAATTTTTAAAGTTTCACAATAACATTATCTAATTTAAAAATTAGTTTTTCTTCTTTTATATAAAAAGGTCTTATGCAGAAAAAGAAAGCAAATCTTAGTTTATAGAAATGTTAACATTTAATAAAAAATTATTTAAATTTAAGATTTTTCCTTTATTAAGGTTTGAATAATGCAAGAATCTGCAGTATTTTATGATCCAACTTCGAATTTGAGATGCTTGAATAAGTATATTAAAAATATCAAGAAATGCTACACTATCACTAAGAAAGTTAAGTGCTATCACTTTCTTGTAATTCTATATTATCTAATTACTTTACCCATTCATAGGACAGAGACCTTAACATATATATTAATATATAATGTGTGTGTCTGCAATAAAAAAAATTATTAGGGTGTTGATTTTATTAAAAACATATACATATTTTTAAATGAACTAATAGAAGATACTTGAATTCTTTCATTCATATTAATATATAAGTTATAGCTCTAGA
Organism: Epiperipatus broadwayi; assembly: GCA_028023455.1. NCBI lineage: Eukaryota > Metazoa > Onychophora > Udeonychophora > Euonychophora > Peripatidae > Epiperipatus > Epiperipatus broadwayi. The sequence goes on from JAQFVV010012511.1 coordinate 2,701,776, forward strand.
GATTTAATTATATAATTGTTCATGTTATGTGCATATTTAATTCACTTGTTGGGACTTCCATAAAATGAATGAATTAAGTTCCTACACGATTAGAATATATTTGTGTATATGGCTATTAATTATGTAAAAATAATATATTAATAATTGTGCATTTTAGAAAATTAAATAGTTTGTTTATTACACACACTTATATATATGTATATATTATGCCAACTGAAATATGAAATAAATCTCAATATGTGGTGAAATGTCAATTGTAAATTTTACTTTTCTTGTTTGATTTTAATAGTGAATGTATTAACCTAGGAGTACTGAAATGTTACTATGACAACAAGAATAGTGAAGCAAGAAACCTTTATTATTAATTATAATATAAAAATTATGAAATGATTTTCTTCATTTTAAAAAATGCACATATAAATAACAAGAGTTTATAGTTTTGATAAAATTATTATTCTTTCTTTCTTATATGTATTTTGGTTATTGCTTTCACAAATAGTAATTACAAATAATACACATGAATATTTAATGTCTTAAGTATGTTCTGTTACTTTGTTTGTATGATATATATATATATATATATATATATATATATATATATATATAAAACAAAATAAATGTCCACTAATATCAATAATACAATAACGAAACTTAAATATATTCCAAACAACGGTAAATAATTTATAATACAATATAAATAAAAACTCATAAAGAAATATTTTCGATTATATTCATAATCATTTTCAACTCAACTTTCAAAATGGAATCATGTAATACATGTATTATAAATTAGGAATGTATTATAAATTATTTACCATTGTTTGGAATATATTTAAGTTTCGTTCTTATATATATATATACACACACATACAGTGTAGTATGGTAGGAATGTACTATAAATTGTTTTAGTCTATGTTGGAGGCAAAGAATATTATTTGTACTTTTAAAACATAATAATTATGAAATTTTTTATTTTATTATTTTTATGTGATAATTTTTTTTTCTTGTGGACCACTAGATAAATTAGACTATAGAGTTATAAAAGAGCATTACCTTAGTTTTGGTGATGTCAATTTAAAACATTATAAATAGAACTGAACAGTTTAAACTCATTCTCTTACATTCTGACTTCAATAGAAGCCAATCTAAGTTCTTTCATATATTTTTTTTAATTTATTTTTTAAATTATTCATTTATTAACTATATAAAATGATGGGGTGAGAAGAAGAATATTCATTCAGAAACTTGGACATATTTATCAAGAATTTGATAAAGGAATGACAATTTACTAAAGAAATGAAAAGTAATTCATTGCATTCAAAATCTTCTGAATATTTCTTTACTCAACTGCTTACATTTTAATAATAAGATATAAATGATAACAACATAAAAATGTATACAAGGATTATTTTCATCTGCCCATGTAGTTTTGTAAGATTGATGAATTATTCCATACAGTATATAAATTGGTTTATTTTGTATTGCATCATCATGAATGGAAACTAGCATCTGTTCACTTATAATGTTTTATAAATTAAATATCTGTTCAAAAGAGATTTACATTGCATTGGATGGAAACTGGTGTTTGTACACTTATGATATATAAATTGAATACCTGCTAAATGAAAGGATAACTTGAATATTTGGAAAATATAGAAATTAACACAAATGTGTTTCATCTCAGATAACTTTTCATGATATTTCTATCTTCTGTGGAGTAACAAAATAACAAATTATAATTCAAGAAATAGACATTAGAACTGTGGTATTACTTTGAAGTACTATATTGGAGGATGATTAATCAGAACATTTGCTAACATATATTATTATTATTATTAGTATTTAGATATATAATGGTGTAGTATTTATTGATATAAACAGTATTATATTTTAAGTAAAGAATTATTTAATATGCATGGAATATAGGAATGTAAGTTTTTCTAAACTCAAATTTATATACCATAGCTTAATAATTATAATTTCAAAATACTATCTTCTTATTCATTAATTATAAATTATATTTGAATATTCAGTATAATTTATAAATATTAAACGAACTACATCATAGCAAGTATTTATTTATTTTTTATTCTATTAAAATAATGTGAACGAATAAGTAGATTCATGTTTATTGTATTTGATTTCAATTGATTATTTTTTTATTATTTATAAAAATTAGGAATCTCATTGACTCTCTTATATTTCAAAAAGTATACATGTATTACAACATGTTTTGTGTTACATAAATAGACATATTTTAGATTAAGTATTTTATAGGTGTACAATCATCTATTTAATTAAAATTAATTTCAATTGAGAACATATTGTATAATACATAATTGGATTATATATATATTTTAAACTGTTATGGTTTATTTGTCATATATATATTATTTATATTTATTGTTAATAAATTTAAATTAATTTAAAAAAGTAAACTTGCTTAGTTGACATTCAATTTTACAATGTAAATTTATTAGTTAGTAGTATTTTGACGAGATACTATTCACTATTGACTTGTACCACAGAATTCATTATAAGTAGTTGTAAAATAGTTTGGAAGTTAAACTACATGATTAGTAGGTGTGTACAATCATATATATTCTTTGCAGTGAATTTAATATTTTATTATCTGTACCATGTATTAGCCTTCTATTAAATAATTCAGTGCAGTGCAAAATCCTCAACAATACTATACATCATAGAAGAGCAATGAAGGACATTGCTCAGCTAGCTTTTAAATTTTTTAGTCATGCATGTTTGAGAAGTTTTTCATCTTTATTTTACTATTTAGTTAAAGATAGTTACATATCTATTTACTGACTAATATTAGATGATTAACTGGTTTGACTAAGAACCAACTATGGAAAAAAAAATTCTGTGACTATCTGGAGCTTAGAAATTTTTTTAGTTTTATTTAAACCATATTTTATTTCTATGTTTTTGATTTTTTTTTAGCATTTCTGCAATATCCTTTTGTGACTTTTATTTCTTATGCAAGAGTAATCCAGCTGAAACATTGGTACAGTGCTATTAATAAAACATGCAGATGTATATACTGACAAATCTAAAATATGCATTTGCATTATTTACTTTGAAAATCTTCACATCATTATATATAGTTGTGTGTGTATAATAAAAATCCAAAAACAAAATGCTTTAAAATTGTTATAAGTTTGTTGCATATATTTTTTTATTACTGATTATCATAATTTGCATTCTTGAAACTAATTATGAAATTAATGGACTTTTACTTCCTAAAACAATTATTGCTTATCAAAAAAATATAATTATGTTTTTTAAACCCATTTTTTTGACCGCACTGTAATTCTTACAAAAAAAAAGTGTGTTTTGTATGCTATATACAATTACAAATATATTTTTTTTTTGCTTTATTATCAATATACATACATAAATTTTCTTTTTCAGGGAAAAAATGATACGTACCAGTATTTATCTGGTATTGCTGTCACTTCTAAAACCAAATTTTTAAAATTGAGAAACCAGGTAAGTTTATGAACAATTTGTTACCAATTCTTTTTAAATGTTTGTAATAAAGAAATAGATTGATAATTAAACAAACATAACTCCCAACAAAACTAAATATATAATTTACTAAAATCTGTCTAGGAATCATTTAAGTCAGAAAACTGAAGAGAATATTGAGATGCTTTAAAAGTCAGAGTTGTTTGTATCTAAATATATTTACATCACCTGAAAACTTACTGAGATCTTTGCTTGGGTCAGTAATCATATAACAACCAGTTATCAATTCAATGTTAAAGTTTTTAAAAATTCTTATAAATTGTTCAATAAGAGGCAGTTACTAAAATCTACATCTTTTCATTGCAAGTAATTCTATTTTAATGGAATATTTCAACCTAGATCCATAGCACATATCAAAATACTAAAATATGTCTATTTTTCTCATTAATGCTTTCTTATACTGACACATACAATTAGAATTAATAAAGTGTATCTTTAATTCTGCTTATTATTTTTATTTTATATGTTCATTTTATTAGATTCAGTTAGCACATTAACTACTATGAAGATTATTGTTAAGCAAAGAAGGCAACAGGAAACTACTTTTTTTTTAAGTGTCATAGCATCGGCCGGGACGTGAATCCACAACCTGGGCAACTGCCTGCTAGTGCAAGGCAGTCGCACTGATCTCTCGACCACCAAACAGGAAACTACTTTGCCTTATAATTTCCTTAGTTTTATTATGAGTATATCTACAAGTGTTATTAATTTTTGTATTGAGACCTTAGCTAAAGATAGCTTTGGTATTTTTTCTGGCAGGAGATCATAAACCTGTGAAGTTCCATGAAGTTCATTTACTGAGAGTTGTTGCATGGAATGTTAGATCATTGAGAAGAGCTGAGAAATTGGAAATTTTGAAAAAGAGAATTGACTATAAATAATATTGATGTTATAGGATTAAGAGAAGTGAGGTAGGAGGGGTGTGGGGAATTAAGTAATGGAAATATTAAATTATTTTATTCTATGTGATTATAAATATGCGACTTTTTTTTTTTTGCATTAAATAGTGAAGCTATAATTTTAATTTAATTTATAATAGCTTAGTGCTTTCGATTTTCTGTTGGAATGGAAATTTGAAATAGGGTGGCAAAGGTAGATTGTTTTGATGAGAGTTGGATGATACTGAGAATAACTAGTAGATTTAGGGATTTGGTACTCATACAAGTTTATATGATGACTACCAGTCATTGATGAGAAATATGAAAAGTTAGAGAAAGTTATATAATGTGAGAAAAAATGCATGTATATTGCTAGTGGGTGATTGGAAAGCTGTTCGGTAGGAAGGTAAGAAAGGAAAAAATGTTGGAAATTATGATATTGAAAAAAGAAATGAAAGAGGTAACCAGCTTGTACCTTTTTGTAACGATAGTGGGTTTGTTATTGCAAACACTGCTTTAAAAGTTATATAAGAAGATTATGTATTGAAAGCTCCAGATGATAGAGAAAGTTATCAAATTGATTATATATTAATTTAGGATAGATACAAGAATGCTATTAAAGATTTGAATGCTTTGCCTGACTTGGATTATAATTTGATTATGATTAAATTAAAGTTAAGTTTAAAAGAAATAAAAAGAGGGAAAATATATATAAGATAGAACTTAGATAAATTGAGAGAAATGGAGAAAGGAAAATTTGCTTTAATATGTGAAAATATAATAAAAAGGATTGATAAAGATGAAGAATATATTAATATTAGTTCTAATAAGTATTGGTTTAAGATTAAAGAAGAATTATTAAAAGCAGCAATAAGTGAAATAGGTACTATTGGGTTAAAGAAAGTTAAATGATCTTGGATAATGGAAGGTATATCGGAAAAGATGGAAGTACGGAGAAGATGGAAGAATGTCAATACTGAAAAAGGGCCGGGGGTATATGGAATAATTAATAATGAGCTGAAAAAAGAAACAAATTTACAAAAGAAAAATATAAAGAGATAGATGAAAAGATATGATCTGATATTTGATAGAATTAGAAATGTCACTTGAGAGAAAAAGAAATGGATAGCAAGTGAAATTATTGATAAGAATGGAAAGAGATTAACTGATAGCAATGATATATAGAAAAGATGGAAAGAATATTTTCAATGTCTATTTAGAAAAGAAAATAATTCAATTAATTATGAACTTGAAAATGAAGATGATATTGAAATAGTGATAATGATATGGACATATTGACAGCTGAAGTAATAAAGTCAATTGCGCAAATAAAAAATGGTAAAGCTGTTGGATTTGATACAATACCTAGATAATTTTGAATGGAATGGAAGGATTTATTATGAAGAAAATAGTTGGATTTTGTAATTTGATATATAATAGTGAATTTTGGTCTGAAGAATTTGTAAAGACTGTAATGATTCCAATTACTAAAAAGAAGAAAGCTGTTAAATGTGAAGGCTTCAAGAGAATCAATTTGTTATCTCATGCTCCTAACGTTTTATTGAGGATTTTAACTCAGAAAATTTATGGAAAGATAGAATATTATATTGGAGAAGAACAGTTTGGTTTTCAAAGAGGAAAAAATACAAAAGATATTATTGGTATTATTAGAAAAATTGCAGAGAGATATATTGAAAAAGATAAAGGAATTATTTGTGGATTTGGAAAAAGCATTTGATAGAGTAATCTGGAATAACCTTATGACCATATTTAAAAATAAAGGAGTGTTTTGGAAAGAGAAAAGATTGATTTGGAATATATATACTGAGAAAAGGATAAGAATTAAACTGAAAAATAATGATACTGATGAAGTGAATATAGGAAGAGGAGTTGGCCAAGGATGCAATATGTGATCCATTCTTTTTAATATTTAGTTAGAAGACATGTTAAATAATTATTTAGATTGTGGGGGAGTAAATGTTGAAGGTAGAATAATAAAATGTATAAAATTTGCAGATGATATGGCTCATGGTTGAGAATGAAATATATCTTCTGAATATGTTGAATAAATTGGAGGAAGAATGTATAGAATAAAGATTAATGTTGAAAATACCAAGTATTTATGAATAGGGAGCAATGCAAAAAGACTACAAGTTGAAATCTATAATAATATAGTTCAGCAGGTAAAGGAATTTAGATATTTGGGTAATTGGTTGAATGAGGATGAAGGTAAAAAAAAATATCATTGTCAAAGAAGGTATTTATGAGAGAAAAAAAATATTTTGTGGACCTTTAAAAGAGAATTAGGGAAAGGGTTAATTAAATGTTTGTATAGACTGTACTATTATATAATTATGAAACATGGATATTGAGTAATAAAATTAGGAACAGATTGGATGCCTTTGGGATGTGATCATGAAGAAGAAATGAAAAAATCAGTTGAATGAATAAAATAACAAATGAAGAAGTTTTGAAAAGAATAAATGAAAAAAGAAGATTGATTAAGAAAATTAGAGAGAGAAAGAAAAACTGAATTAGACATATATTAAGAAGAAAGCATAGTTTAATGGAAGTTGTTTTGGAGGGAATGGTGAGTGTAAATAAGAAGAAAAAATGAAAAAGATTGACATTACTAGATGATGTAAGAAATGGGAATAGGTTTTTGGAAATGGGCAATGAATAGAATGGAATGGGAAAATGGATGAATTGGTGATGTGACTGTTCTCTGGATTTATCCATGGAACAGAACACTATAGATTGATTGATTGGTTGATGCTCAATTATCTGACTTTTAAACTAGTGAGTGAAAATATTTAGCTTTATTTGTTTTGCATAGACATTTTTATTTTTTAGATTAACATGGAAAAAGATATATATATATATATGGTGATTGCTTAATTAAAAAGAAACTCATTGGGTTTTTTTCTCATTAGGAAGTTTTAAATGAATATAAGAAAGTTGTCCACTATATGAGATTTGCCATGGCTGCTTATGGATGGCCGATGTACCTGATGGTAAATTCTTCAGGAATATGCCAACTCCTTCCACATCTTAGGTAAGTAAAATATTCTTTTTTATATTGATTTGATTTTTAAAAAGTTAAAATCTATATTTTATTGTTTTTTAAGTAATGTTAGTTATTAAAAAAATCATGACCTCATGTATACATATATATAAATCTGTTGCTTTAATTTTGGTACATAATTTTTCTAATGATTAAACCTACTTTAGGAACATTAATATTTTATGTGCGTGTAGTAAAATGAATATAAATAAAAGAAAATCAGTAACTAGATTACAAATACAGAAGGAACTGCAAAAATACAATGTGATCACAATCTAATTTATAATACTAAGTGCATATTCAGTAGCAATTTATGAGTAATTAAATTGGAAAATACATCCCTGTGGAGTAAGAGTATCTTTTACCAAAAATATTTATAAAGAATTATATTTGAATAATGTTCTTCTTATTGTAAAAAATATGTTATAACTTACTGATTCCATCTGAATTTGATAAATTTAGAGATGTTTAAGTAAAGAGACATTAGACTTAAGATTTGTGCTTCTTTTAACTGATAAAGAGTTGGAAATTAGTTTAATGATGATTATAGAAATTATTTTGAGAAATCAATACCTTTTAACTTATTTTGATTTTTGTAAAGATTGCTCCAAATATTATAATTGATTCCTATCTAAATATTTTTGAAGATTTTTATAATTTTTTTTACATTGATTGTTTTAAAATCTTACACAAAGAATAATCAAATGAGCATTTGTTTCCAAGCTTTCACAGTGAAATCGAAAATCATGGATAATAAAATATCCTGTGTAATATAACATATGAGTAAAATTTATGAACCCTTTATCTTTGCGAATATAATATATATGCAAATCCACAAACTGTATTAAGAGCAAAGCACTACAGTAGTAGTGCTTAGCATGCTTTTGACAAATAATTGTCATAGACGAGATAAGGGAATAAGACTTTGTTTAAAAGCTAACAAATTAGCATATTATTTGCATAGTGCATTAATTAATTAGAGCAAGACACATTTTAGAAAGGGGAATGCAATATTCTTTTCTATTGATGGCATAATTGTCCTTGGAAATGTGCCAAGCTTCCTTGATGTTTTGCTTGGCATCATTGCATTTCCGAGCAAATGGCATTGAAACATGTGGGCTCGAATCATCTGGAATGAGTGAAATGCTTGAAAAAAACAACAGATGTAATGTAGTATCCGAATGTGTTTTTGGCCAGTTATACATGTATTTATGCTGAGCCAATCGGGTGGACAGGTTGGCCATATATAAAGTAATATTTTTAAATGAGAGATTATCACATGTTTATAGATTTAAATGTTAGAAATTTAGAGGATTTCTTTTGTATTTTTATAATAAATTTTTATCATGCATTGTGGGGGGTAAATGGATCAAACTAGATGAAATTAATTCTTGGCAAGATGAACCTTGGAAATTGATTCAGGCCACCTATTAGACAGTTTTTTTTTCCTAGATATTATCAATTCACTTATCCACGAAGATTAGTTGGTAAAATAGATATATAGCTATTATTATTTGGAGATTCAAAGTAATCTCATATTAATCTGAGCTCTGTAATATAATGCAATATTTTTTACTGTTGGTGAACAGTCATATTTCTATGAATTCCAAAAGTTTGTAATGTTTCCATACAGTGAAAAAATTATTTTAAATTAAATTCTTTTTTTTTTTTTCATTAACAATAAGTAAAACTATTTCTTTTATTAATTTAATTCTAAAACTTTTATTATTATTTTTATTTTACATTTGAAGTTAGTTTTTCAAATATACTTGAACTATCATTACATTCGAATGAAATCTTGTAAACTTTCTTACGCTGCTGTAAACAGAAATAGCTTTATCAATTTTTAGACTAAAATGAAAGTCAATATTTCAAATTAACTTTTTCTTACATAAAAAAAAAAGTCATTTTATTACACTTTTTTTTATTCATTTTTCTATTAAAATAAACGCAGTAAATCATTTCCTTCTTAGAAAATAAATTGTCATGCTTGAAGAATAGCTAATAGAATTTTTAATAAATTGAATATTTTTTAAACATGAAATACATTTAACATAAATTCTTTAAGTATTCTTTTAATTTTATCGAAAACATTATTATAAAAAAAAGTATAATTTCGTACTCTAAGAAATCGTATAATATATAGATACTGGAAGATTAGAGTCAAGTTTGATCTAGGTACCTTTTATTTTTGAATCCACCATTCTAAAATTGTACTAAATCATGCACGATTATACAATATAATTCTCATTATGGGAACAATTTTTTGTTGTAAAAAAATGAAGTTAAGATCAACTTTAAATTCAGTATTCATAGCAACACAACATTAGTGATGGTGGATAGGACATATTAAACTATAATATTTTTTATAATCAGTGCATTGAGATTCAGCTAAACAATACAAATTAACTTGAAATCTACTAATTAATGATAGCCAGATGCCCATTTACCAACCACTGCTTGATGTTTATCTAGATTGATTATAGACAACTACCATAAGAAAAAATTTAAGTTTTCTTGTGTGATTTGAAATAATTTTCTAATTTGACATCCAAATCACAGATCGATTTGTTAAATGGGATGTTCTTTGTGATCTCTTCGGCATCAGTTTTTTTTATCACTTATATATGGCAATAGTCATTACAATAGTTTATAAATAATTTATTCTCCTACTAAATATTCCATGACTTTCAAAAATAACTGATCCTATATTCCATGATTTTAATAGGATAACTTCTATTTTGTGCTTTCCTGAAGATTTGTGATAATGGTGTTTTATATTGGACTATTTCTATCATCTAATATGAGTATTGAATGTCTTTAGAAAAATTTAACTTTATTTAAATATTCCAAATACATTCAACTGTTAGTAATAGCACACCAAACAGATCAGTATATGCACATTTTGAGAGGTATTACTATCCCCTCTTCTTCAGGTGTTGCTGGCCTGACCAGCAGCATTACTAACATGGGATTCAAACTTGGATCCTTAGATTCTTGAGTATTGAATTTTAAAGTAATGCTCTAACCAACTGGTCCATCCTGATTTTTCCACTTTTTCCTAAGAGCAAAGTTGATTAGTGGTTTCCATACATTATATATTTTAACAGGCAACCCCGGTATTAATTATGTTGTTTATATAAATGTCTGTAAAAAAATTGAATCAGTTGACCACGTAGGGTAGTAAACACCAAACTATGGCTGTATAGATACCATAACACCTGCAGATAGAATTTAACTACTATCCACCGTATTGAATTCGAATACAAATCCCTTTCTTAAATATATCTTAAGAAATAAAACCTACGTATCCTATATCAGGATATACGTTAAAAAAAATATAAAAAAAAAAAAATTACCTAGTGGCCATTATTTCATTTAAAAAGACAAACAACAATTTCTTCGGAAAAAGTATATTTATGAGCATCAATTAATAAACTGACTCCAAGCGCCAATCTCACTAGTACCTTAAGAATTATACTTTTCCTTTTTAAGAGATCTTAAAATTATCGCTAATTAGGTGCCCAGCCCTTTTAGCTAGCTCAAATCCCAGGGTTGGGAGGTAACAATACCCATCAGGATGAACAGAGGTAATGGCTAAATTTGTGTAGTTGAAACAAGCTTTCCTTGCTTTATATATTTCTCAACTTAAGATGCATATGTATAAACTTACGTATTAGTAATGGTTTCTTTTCTATACCCCTTAAATTAGATCACGTGTCATTTAAAATTAGCTAATGTTGAACTCCCTCTTTCTGCACATTTATTCCCTCTATACGCGATCTATTTCTTTATCAAATCTATGGTTTAGAATTTTAAAATTACATGTAATAGAATTGCCTATTATGAAAAGTGTACTTCTCATTCATTCTGATATTCTGCCAGGAAGGAAACTAGGCCAATATAAGCAATAAATATGTTCATTAATGAGAGACAATTAGTTTTAACGTTAAGTATACAATTTTATTACTATGGCTAATTAAATATGGAGAAAGAAAAACATCATATATAATTTATATATCAATGATAATATAAAACACACACACAAAAAAGAATTAATGAATTATAAAAGAACATATAATTAAACACGAGTGTAGGAATGCATTTATGTTTTAAATTACAATATATATAATTTTACTCAATGACTGAACCTTTGGAGAGTAAAGATAGGCAATTTTCAGTTCTTTTAAGATAGTAAAACTAGTTATAGTTACCTAGAAGTACCCAGGATTTTTAATATGTATAAGTTTATTTCCACATAAACTCGATTTTGATGATCTCACTGAAATTTATGTATTCTTTTACTGTTGAAGAATAAAACAAAATTTTTCTGCTAATAGCAAAAAGTTTGCATGAACGTCTTTTGTGGTATTACTTGGATCTAAGAAATAATGACAACTTACTGGAGGCATTCTGAGTGTACACAATTTGATATTTTCTTCCTTCCTGGATTGTTTTAGTGGCATATCGATGAAGTACCTATGGTTCTTGGAGGGCAAGCAAGTAACAGCTACATATTCAGAGCTAAGGATGGCGGCCTTTGTATATATTTTTTTACTCCTGCATTCTGATTGTAGCGATGATCTGAGTTACTATATCTAAATTCATTTTCTTCTCCTGATGATTGATTGAAGGATTTGTTTTAATGTTTCATTTTATAATACGAGCATAGCCGTATCAGTGAATTTAGCAACAAGAAAATATTAATATTTCATTTCAGTTCGAAAAACCACTCTTGCTCGTTCTGATTTTTCTTTTTTTCCAATTCCTTTTGTTCCCAAAATAGTTTATCAGTATCTAGATCTCTATTTTTTAGGCATGCTTTTAACATTTTTTTTTCCTGCCGTACACTTACTTTAGATTCCTTGGAATTTTGAGTGGCTAAGTAAGGTAACAAAAGACACAAAATTCCCTCCAGGTATACATATAAAAGTTCTTTCATTATTACTCTCATTAAAATGCGATATACAGTAAAACAATAGAAAAGTATACATTTGAAATAAATTAATAATACAAGAAGAAAATGTATATATTTGTGCATTCCCACAATTTATTAACATATTTTTAAGAATGTATTTTAAAACAAATAACTATAAACATCTTTCTCTTTCTTTCTTTTTTTTTTTAAATAAATAAAAAAAAAACAACTTTCTCTCTCTCTTCGACATATATATCTAATTCTTTATATATATATATTCACACACTAAATCCAATTTATTTGACTCGCACTGATCTAAGCAGTTGGGAGATCTTATGTAACTTCCTTGTAACAGGGTTTGAACCTGGCTACTGTTACAATATAGTCATACTAGGTTGGCTTATGGGATTGTTTGCCATTGTCATATGAGCAGATTCTTTAAATTTTCTTCTTTGTACATTTTCTTCTATATCCAATATTTTTGTATTTTTCCAATTGAACATATGTTCATTGGCACAGACATAGTCTGTTACCTTAGTCATATCTGTTTTCTCTCTTGTTATCATCAGTTTGTGTTCTTGTAAGCATTTTTCAATAGGATGACTGGTCTCACCAATATATGTTCTTCCACATTCACAACATGGTATTTCATAGATGCAGTTTTTTCTTTTCAGCATTTCAAGTTTAGAATTTATAGATGTTAGAACTCCTCATAGTATGATATGGCTCTGGAAAGCTGTTCTGATGTTATACTGATTGCAGATTTTCCTTAATTGGTCTGCTATTTTTGGAATGTATGGGTACACTATAGTACCAATAATTGTCTTTTCTCTTATGGTTCTTTTTGTTGCCTATTTAACATTTTCTTAATAGCAGCTGATGGATAAACATTTTTCATAAGAGTTTGTTCTATATAGATCTTTTCTTTTTTCAAATTGCTGGTTTCTGAACAAACTTCTTTTGCTCTGTTTGTTCGATAGTGATAATATAACTCTACATTTTGTGTTTCTGGCATGATTGGATGTATAGGTTAGGTATTTTCCTGTATGTGTAGGTTTTCTGTAAATTGTAGTTTTGATTTTGCCATGAGGGAGTCTTGTCACAAGAACATCATAGATAAGTATGCAGAATGGCTCAGTTGGTTATAGCATTACCTTAAGATTCAATATTCAAGAATCTAAGGGTCCAGGTTCGAGGAGGGGAGAATCTTGAAATGTTGTACAAATACTAACCTGTTTGATGTGCTATTACTAACAGTTGAATGAATTTGGAATATTTAAATAAAGTTAAATTTTTCTAAAGACATTTAATACTCATATTAGATGATGGAAATAGTCCAATATAAAAATATAACTTCTATTTTGCTTATTTCTGCTGGGTTTAAAATTTATTCTTTGTTTAGTGTTTCTATTCATTGGCTGTATTACTTCTTTCATCATACTCTAGTTTCTGTCACTAGATGGCAGAAATTTATAATGTCAGTAATTGAAATAAAACTATGTACTTTACATTATCACTATCTCATCTGTTTTATGACACAAGTTAAGAAATTTTCTAAAAAAAATAGCTACATTTTTTATAAACATCATAGTGTCTACAAAAAAAAATTTGGATATTGCTATTACTGCAGACATAAATGAACTGATGGATTACTTAATAATTCAATTTTTTAAGTTTTATATTGAAACATTTCATAGATTTAAAAATTTTAAAAAATGCTTGCAAACTATTTATTCTGCTTATTTATGGTTTTATTTTTTTATATATGTTATAACAAATAACAGCTACAAAATCTGGTCTTGCATTTTAAATACTGTTTGGAAGAATAAACATACATTTATTTGAAAAATTAAGTGTTGAATAGGTTTTATGTTAAAAGGAACAGTACAAATGTTAAATAACAATTATTTTTAATGATTTGTTGTTCATGAGGTAAAAATTCAAGCTCTAAAAATGAGTCATGATTCATAATCGTTGAGCACCAAAGCATCAAACCCACCCCAAAAATATCAACATTAATTAAAAAAATAGAAATATAATTACTTTATTAATAGACAACTTCATTATCAATTTGAAATGATAAAGAACTCTGAATGCAGCAGAATAATGTTAAGGTTGATTGTTTGTCTTGTGAAATGTATATACTCATATTGTAATGATCATATTTATGCATTCATGCAACAAAATCCAGAGTCCAGGAAAATTACACTAAAGCTGATCTAGGTGAAGTGATGAGACCTCATATCTGACCATACTTCAACTCATTTACCAGAACTCCATGATTTAATACCCTATGAATGACATTTATGAGGTTACACTCCATCTCAATTTCTTCAGTGAGCTGGCTGAGCAAAGGGAGAAACTTGAAGCTCATGGGAAAATTAATAACTATAATTAATGATGGTATGATTTAACTAAGGAAATGCATAGTATTTGAATAGTAATAATGAATTTGGATGATTTGGAGTAAATTGTAAGAAATAACATTAAACAAATGGTAATTTTAAATATGTTTAATAAAATAATGATTAAATAAATTAATTAAAATAAAAGATTATGCATGCAGGCCTTACAATAATGATGAGGTGGACAATAATACGTGGCTTAATCTTGATATGCAATGCAATTTATACAATTACCTGCGATCTATGACTCATGCCTAATATTGTGATATGCCAAGATATTCTTTAGGTTTGCTAATGGTAAATTAAACACTCACCAGGATGATATAAATAAAGTGTGTTAAGCTACTAATTTTAATATATTACCAATGAGCAATTAAATGCCCTCACAATACAGATTCAGTAGGTAAAATCAGATTCCAAGTTCAGGCTAAGGCTGAAGTTTACTAACAAGGAGGAAAGAAACTGATTACCATAGATTGGCATCTGAGACTATGGCTCTAAAATATTAAATTAAAGTTTGCGGTGCAAATGTGTAATTGCTCACAGGCTCAGTACCTAGTACTCAATGCCTTTGAACCGAATGTCTTGCTACTATTAATATTAAAAGAAATTATTAGTTTGGGGAGTCAGATAGGCCTTGAAAACTGTTCTGGATCCTTGTGTTTCAGTTCTAAAAATATAGCCATCCAAATTATAGAATGGGCAGCTTGATACCGTGAACTATCTTAAGGAGGAGCGGCAAGTTGTTAGTGCACAATATGTGCTTAATAAGGACATACTCACAACACTTAGTAATAATACTAATATGTATTTAAAATAACTAAGTAATGCGCCTAAATATATATAGTTTCAGTAGGCTGAAACTAACTTGGGCAGCTCTTAATGTAGCATATAGTTAGTAATTATGCTAAGAAAGGGTTAACTAAATATTAAATATATATTGAATTCTGTATATAATTATTTATAATCAAATTAGGAGGAGAAAGCATACTTTAGGCCTTACAATATTTACAAATATGCTTTTAATATCATCCCTGGTCGTTATCTAACTAATAGTTATAATCATGATTTAAACTGATTAGACACCTTAATAAACATACTAACAAATATTAACATAAATAAATATAGATAACAAGTGTGTAGTGATCTGTTGTTATCTCATGCAATAGGTTTTCGAAGCAGTGATTCATATCAACTAAAAAGCAATGATGATCTTATGCTGGAGAGTGTCTAATTGCCTCTCGCAAAAGTTATTAAAGTAATCACTTGCTGCTTTGAAACATTGGCATATCATAACATATAAATTCAATAAATGAAATAAAATAATCAAAATAGATAGGCATAGCCGCAGATTATAAGAGATTTTAAATTATAACTGATTACAATCAAAGGAATATTTATTAATATACAGGCAAGATTATGGTTACATTTAGACAGCTTTACTTTAAAAGAGTTTTAATTTAAATGAGAAATTGTAGTTTAAATAAATGTTCATAATAGCTAGCCTAATAAATGTATTATAAATTTTTAAAGTAAATTTATAGAGCTCCGTGGTGAAGAATTATTACCAATGTTCTTATTGTAGCTGAGTCATCCGGCATTTGGGAGTAGCACTGGCACTTTTATCTTGATAGGTTGCTTGTTCTCGAGGTCCTTCCTTGACAGCAGGTGGTGGATGAAATTCTCCATCCTGGCAGTAATGATGGTTACACTGTGGCAGCATAGAGGATGGGTTTGCAGGTGACTGTTTTTCCATAGGAAGAAATGGAAAACTGGGGGACTTTTTAGCCATTCATTCTGAAATTACAACTGGTGTAGCTCCATGCAGCAACACACTTGAATTATAGAGTATAAATATTTTACAGTGCCGAAATATAGGGTTTATATACTAATTTCTACTCTCATATTACATTTGCCCACAAGCTAGGCTCACAGCATAAAAATACATTAGCTTGTTTACAAGTTTTACTTAAATTTGCAAAATTTAACTTTTCTATTATTAAATTTTTTAATCACACAATTTCATCTTAGTTTAGCCAATCCAATCCCCAATGGAATAGAAAATAGTGCTGCTTGATCAAGTTTGCTTTCACTAAGTTGTACATTAATATATTTAGCCACCACACAATTTTAAAACAGGTGTGTGTGGCATGATTTGTGTTAACAAGATTGATTTTTAAATTTAGAAATTAACAAATTATTACAAAAATATTCCGTTATATGTGTATGCTGATCACAGGTGAAATTCTACATATATGTGTGATCCTTAAGAAAAATAACAAAATAAACTTATATGCCTAAATTTATAATAATTAAAGATTTAACATTTAAATATAAATATGCTATAACATATCTAAATCTATTACACATTACAGCTTGTACTCACATATATATAGGTGTGCTGATACATATATAATTATATTCAACAAATATAAGTTTAAACAGATGTAGATATATAGATACATATATATATGTGTGTGTGTGCACTTGTTGAGGTTTAAAGTTAGTACAAGTATTATTAGGGTTAGAGTGGGTGAAACGGGAAGTCTGAAGGAATATACCATTTCAATATACATTAATTTAAAGAAATGTCAATATTTTCCAGTAAATTTATCTAATTACTTTTAACTAAAGAACAAAATAATATGTAAAAAAAAATATTTTTAAATAATCCTTTTATGTAAATAACAAACTAAAGAATAGAAAAATAACAAAGTAATTCATTTATCAGTTAATTTGTCATTCTTGGAAAATATCAGAGATTTTAAGAATCTAGACTTGTTAAAAACAATTGCAATATGGAAGAATATTGTCATTTCATAAAAGCATTTGAGGCTTTTTTCATTTTTATGATTTATTTAAGCCTAAAATGCTTTTATGAAATGACAATATTCCTGCAATTTCCAATTGCTTTACAACAAGTTTAGATTCTTAAGATCTCTGACATTTTTTAAGGATGGCAAATTAACCAAGAAGTGGATTAATTTGTTATTTTTCTACTTTTTAGTCAGTTATTTATATAAAAGTGGAAAAAAAGCCCTCTAGCAAATGAATCTAGACTTGTTATAAAACAATTGGAAATTGCAGGAATATTGTTGTTTACTAAAAGCATTTGAGGCTTTTTTCATTTTTATGATTTATTTGAGCCTAAAATGCTTTTATGAAATGACAATATTCCTGCAATTTCCAATAGCTTTATAACAAGTCTAGATTCTTAAGATCTCTGATATTTTCTAAGAATGGCAACTTAACAGAGAAGTGGCTTACTTTATTATTTTTCTACTTTTTAGTTGACTATTTACATAAAGGTATTATTTTTAAAAATGTTTAAAACTACACAAAAATCTGTAAAAAATTATAATTTAATAATAAGAAGTGAAAATAAAACACATGCCCTCTAACAAATGAATTTTAAATTTAATCATCATGTGATCATCTACTATATAAAAATATTTATGTGTTGGCTTTTTAATTAATTAAATATGAGTTAAATCAATATTAACAAAATTTTATTCTACAAATGTAATATTTTTGTTGACTTAATTGCTAAGGAATTTTCTTGGGAAGCATAAGGATATGACTTAGAGTTCTAAACAGGAAGTTTTTTTCATTGTTAATTCAAAATGTGGACATACCAACAAAAACGCAAGGCAGGGCAAATTAAAATAAAAGCATTTAACAAGAGTGCAATACTTTTGAACCTTCATCATCCAGCAATTGACAAAACAAGAATAGAAAACACAGTGATATCTTCTTCACTGTTACTGTACAAAATTGCATTTACCTTGCAATGGGTTATTTAAAGGCAGTTTTATCTTTTTTGCTAATGTCAAGTGAATTTTAAATACTTTTAAAAATAAAGTCGTATTATTCAAAATTCATACTAATACATGCTCAACGGTTTTGATTCTTTTTTTTTTAGTTAACAAAACTTATTTTGTATTTTATATATTTTTTTTTATAAAGTGTCTAAATCTTATCACCAAAAATCATTTCTCTTTATATAAAACTTTTATTATATTATGATGCATTTAATCAGCCATTCAAGCTATTGTGCGTTTTTTACGAGTGTTAAATAATAAATGAGCACTTTCGCTCCCAACACAAGATATAGTATTTAGGAAAGAATAAAATGAATCCACTTATTCTATCCAACCCAAATGCTTATATATGGCCAAATCGTAAAAAGCACACAATAGCTTGAATGGCTGATTAAATGTATTACAATTAGAAACAGTGCTAAAATAAATGTTTATTTACATATATTATAATATATTTGGGAGAACTATAATGATAAAAATGATTAATATGAAGAGAATTGCTTTTTTCCCCATAGAAACTATTTATACATGATAATGTTCTACTGTGCCTATAATTAAAATGATGGGATTTAATTATTAAATCAATAAAAAAGGATTATTAAAAGTTATAATTTTATTAAATGACACTTATTGACCAAAATTAAAGCATAACAGTAACATAAAGCATTAAAATAACAAAAATATCAGGACGTCCTAATAGCATTCTTTTTTTTAAAAAAAAGATAACTTAATTTTTGCATATGAAGTACTTTACAATCTAATTGATTTTAATATATCCCAAAACAAATTCACATTCATTAAACACAATTAAATATGATAAATTTGTTGGTATTTTAGTAATTTATTTAATAAAAAAGTTAGAACAATGGGTTAAATAAATAATGTCTTCCATTTTTCTTTTATTCCATCACTTTTATTACATAGATAAAAACAACAAAAACATCAAAACATTACATAATCACTATTTCCTATGCTTACACAAACTGTTATTAGCAATATATGATGTGATGCACTGTGACTTCTCCTTATACAGAGGCAGGAATTTTTCAGCAACTATACCCAGAGAAACCTGTTAGCCACTTTACCTTCCCTTTCCATTTCCCACCCTAAGTTTTCCCATAATATGGTTTATTCCATTTCCACAACATAATCTTTGTCAACTCCATGGCCTTCATATCCAAATCCCCCTTATCTTTTCCCAAACCCACTATAAAAACCAATAACCCACTTTCTGTATAATCACTTTGTTTATATTTATTCTTCCATAACTTCATTATTTGTACCCTTTCTGCTTTCAAGCATTTACATTCAATTAATAGATGCCTAACACAACTTGCAGGTTAAAACACCCATATTTTTCCCTTTATGTATATATTCCCTTGTTGCTAAAGATCTCGTTCGAGCCTTAAACAGTAAACTACTTTCCTTGCTATTATCACAAATTAACTTGCACTCAATATTCCATTTACCTCTATATATATTTAAACTCTTTTTTACTCTCCATACTAGTTCTCCATTTCTCCAACTTTCTATTTTTTATTAATGTACCTATTCTTCTATCCTATTCCTTACCAATATAAGACTCAACAATCCTCCTATCATAATCAGCCCACCTTTTGTACAAGTATACTGACATAAATTCTTTATCCAAGTATGCATACCACATTACCTTTCTCACCCATCTTGTTGCCTGTCCCTTACTCATAACCCAATTAAATACTATTTTGGCTATTCTTTTATTATCCATAAACTGCAATCTACCAAACATTTTCATTTTGCTTTTTGCATAACTTGACCATCCCATTTCTCCTTGAATTGCCTTCTTTGCTGTCCACACATCTGCATCTAATGAATGTCTTCCTACTTCCCTTTGTACTTTTTCTAAGTAATCTAATCATTGCCATACAATTCTAGCTACATCATATTTATTATACGAAAACCCTGTTAATTTTTTTATCAATCCCTTTGTTTTCTTTGCTTCATTTATCAATTTTTTTCTCCCATTCATCCAAGCAATTTCTCTGATTACTTAAGATGATTTCCAAATAATTATATCTATTTACCACATTTAATTTTATATCTCTCAATAAAAATTCTTTGTCTTCTCTTTATTAACTATCATTACTTTTGATTTTTCTTCACTAAATTTAATCCCCATCTCTTTACCCACCCTTGTGCATGTCCTCAGCATAACTTCCATATCTTCTCTTTTTTCTGTACACAAAAAGACATCATTTGCAAATAAAAGACATGACAAAGTATATACTCCCTTGCCACCTATTAATGGTATCTTTATCCCTCTTCCTAGTCTTTCTATTACTCTCTCCATTTCACTCAAATGCAAGAAAAATAAAATAGGTGACATAGAGCATCCTTGCCTTAGTTCCACCCCATTTTTAGCTTTAACTGATTCTATATTCCCTAATTGATATGTATAGTAATTATTTTCATATAATTTCTTAATAGCCACTAAAGCTTCATCCATTCCCAAACTTACCCATAATCTATTTCTATTTACTCTATCATATGCTGTCTCTTTATTTATAAAACTCATATAGAACTGTTTACCTGCATTTCTATTCATATCCACAAGTTGTGTAACTACAAATAAACTATCTCCTATATGCCAATGTAATCGAAAACCTCTTTGCATTTCCCCCATTATTTTATTTTCTTCTCTTCATTTTGCAACTCTTCCAACCATCATATATGCGAAAACTTTATATAAAGTGATGTTACCGCTATTGGTCTATAACTGTTTAACTTTCTATGATCCTTGTCCATTCCTTTAAATAGTAGTCTTACTCTTGTATTACTCCAACTACCTAGAAAAACTCTCTTCTGTGCCATCTTATTAAAACATGAGATAATAGCTTTACTTTTGTCCTATACTCTAAATTCATTACCATTTTTGCTGCCCATCCATCTAAACCTCTTGCCTTTCCACTTTTCTATTTCTTCCCTTTATTATATGCTTTCATGATTTCTATCACTCTTCTTCATATCTAACATCTTTTCTATATCCATTACATACCTATTTAAAATTCTCTGTAATTCTTCTCTAGAGCTACACTCTATTCCCTCATTATCTAATAATACTATCTCTCCCCCCCTTATTTCTTTTTTTAATGTAATTCCAAAATTTTTTACTCTCATCTCTTCCACTTTTTTTTCTTTTTAATGTAATTCCAAAATTTTTTACTCCACTTTTATTAATAACCTCCAACAATTTACTATTCAATTTCATTCTCTTTCTATAATTATCTATTTTAACCAACTTCTTTTTTTCTAAGTACTTTTCCCATTTAAAATTAATATCTTTTTCACTTTCTTTGTACTTAATAGCACACTTATATTCTCTGCATACTTTTTTCCTCTCTTTTACACTTTTACTAAGTCTCATTTTTTTATTACTTTTATTCTTCTGAATATCTCACCTAAAACCCTATTTGCCACTTTTTCTATTTCACCACACCAGTCCTTCTACTCATCCCCAACCAACTCTTCCATGGTTTCTTCAACTTGTATTTTATACTCTTCCAACTTATTCTTATCATTCACTCTCCATCCATATCTTTCACTATTGTTTCTACTTTTATATCTATACTCCATCACGTTACTAACCATTTCTATTATAAAGAAGTTATGATCAGTATTACATACTCTCTCTTCATTATCAACCACCTTAAGTTTCTGTACTTCATTCATTCTCTCTTTCTCTACTAATACATAATCTATTATGTGGAATATATTATTTCCAGATCATATGTATTGTCCCTCATAAATATTTGATAAATTTCCAATGCTTAAATTCACTCTGACAAAATTTCCTCAAAAGCTGTCCATTCTTATTACCTCCATCATCAATTTCTTCAATATGCCCATTCATATCCTCTATAACCATTGTTTTCTTCCCCTTTTCTTTAAAACTCTGTATATCCTTAACTAGGCATTCATATATGCTACTGTTCCACTCCATTATAGTTTGACTATCTCCAGTAGCTATATACACTATAGCCACTATCCATTCTTGTCTTCCTAACCTTATCTCAAACCACAAATATTCTTGACATTTAACAGTATTTAAAGATTTTTTTGACATAACACCTATACCACCACCCCTTTTTTCTTTTTCTTTTCTATTTATACCCTGCCATATCAAATCTTCCAGAATAGGTTCTTCTTCTTCTCTTAGATGTGTTTCCACTACTGCTAATACCTCATGTTCTTTGTTTTCAATTGCTTTGTTTAATTCCAGCCACTTTTCTGGTCTCCTACCACCTTGCATATTCAAATACCCAATTTTAACAATTTCTTCTTTCCTAACTACTCTTTTATAAATTCTTTTGATTCTTTCTTCTCCATTATATTTATAAATAACTTGCTTATCATTAATTTTACAGATCCATTTCCTCTTCACATCTACATTTATATCTAAATCAACTATCCTTTGTTTATTTCTTACATCCCACCCATTCTTCTTTTTGATAATACCGCAATTTAAAACCCCACCCCTCTTTAACAAACTCTCCATACAGTAGTGCCACCTAGTGCAAGTCTTAGTAATCAATGGATGAAGGAAAGTTTGTGCATAAAATCCCTATTTAGTGCCTATTCATCTAATATTATCAGACTAGTTTCTAGATTGTGACTTTCATCAGTGAGAAGCTTTGGATCTAAGAGCACTGCACCTATATGTAAGGATATTACTAAGGCTTACATTGGGTGGCACAACTGTATGGAGAGTTTGCTGTTGCTAAAAATAGCTTGTGTGAGCATAGGAAATGGTGATCATGTGATGGTTTGATGGTTTTATATTATTCCTGCCTGTGGTATGATAGTGACTATGGTTTTTGATAAAGCAAGAACACCATGTATAGATGCTGAATTGGGTTCAGATCTATACAACTATACAGGAAAATGAGCTTGGATTGGAAACATTAGTATGTTTTCATCTTGAGATCCTAGCTTTATAGTTAATTAATTAGGTAAAAGATGCTGGATGATTACATTAGATCCTTAGATTTAAGTGCAGTTCTCAGATCCAAAGCTCCTCACTGAAAAAGCCATAAAGCTAGTCAGGATATTGGATAAGTAGGTTCTATATAGAATCTTCCTGTATCCATTGATTACTAAGGCTTGCCCCGGGTGGCCCTAATGTATGGAGAGTTTGCTACTGCTAATAAGAGTATACACAACAAACTTTCTTTTACTTAAATATTTTTTTCATTTCATTATACTTTTATTCCTATGCATCAGTTATGATCTATTTCTTCATTAACTTTGATAGTACAATATGAATAGGTTCATTGACATTGAATGTAACTTATGTATTCCATCTGCCTAAATGATAGTTACTTAGCTTAGAATGACTATATCATTTTCTATTTTAAAGCTAACATTATCGTTATAATTGAATACAAAATGCACACTAAGTTTATACAAAGTAATAGTAATTTTAAGACCAGCAACCATTATAAAAATGCATCATATTGATCTGAATAAATCTAGATTAACTTTTAGCCTCTTGAGCCTCATGATAAGGTAGTCATTTGCTGGTCAATTATTGAATAGCTAGATAAATTGGTTTTAATCCAATTGCTTGAAAAATCCTCAGCTATTTAAAAATGTAACATTTTCAAGTTTTATCATATTCAAACTTTAAAAAGTTTCTAAATAAAATTGGTTGTTAAATTTCTTTATTGTTATTGTTATTTATAATTTAATTTATTTTGTAACGGTGACTGTGGTCTTCACAACTGCTTTCGTAATACAAATTTTTATATAAATTTACCACTTTATTTAAATTGCATTAATTTTTCCCCTCTTATTTATATATATAAGCTTTATGAACTGCCTTTAACAACATAAAAGATTAAGCTTCACTATCAGCTGCATTATTAATTCATAAAACAACTAACTCTTTAATGCCTAACCACATTTCTGTGAAGTCATTAAATCTTAATGTTCTAATGATGCTTAATTTAACAAACTTTCAACTAATTACAAAATTATGTGAAAATTTTCAGACAATTAGCGATATTTGTAATATTTTATTTAATTATGTGCCTAATTTGTATTGTTAAAAATATTATGTACTAGCGATTTATATTATTATTTTCATGTTTGCTTGTGAGAGATTTCAGTCACTCTTATTTTATATCTAATTTTGTAAAATATACTGAAAATATTTTTATCATATCTATAATAAAAGTAAATCATATTTTAAATAGGCCACTACAAGACAAAACCATCCACAACAGTCATTGTTAGAGGACAGGCATTACTTGTCAGTCTTGATTAACTGCCAAGTGGTGAGCTTTTTAATTGAGTGGTAAGCACAGCTGCCTTTCTAGCAGTTGTCCCGGATTTACTTCCAGGTCGATGCTTTGACACATGAAAAAAAAAAACAAAAAACAAATAACTAGATTTTAATTCACTGACAATATTGAAATCTGGAAATGTGCTCCAAGCTTCCAGCATAAATTCAAATCACAAAAATGTAGTAACTGAATGTTCTCACCATTACATCATAATATCCGTATATTACTTATGCTAAATATATATATAGTTCAAATATACATATATATAGTTCTTCAATCAGATGTTAAAATTAGCATGTTGCATATTAATTTTCTTACCTCTTAATATCCTCAGCCAAACATCTGTATTTTTATTTTTTCACATCTCTATCTATACTATCAGCTCATTTGACATACAACTCTCCCCATAGTGTTCATAAAGTCTTCCTTTCTTTTGTTCCCCCATTCAACATTATCATTGGTAGTCTATTCTTATTCATTCTTTTATCATAATCATATTGTCATAATCTCTTTTTTTATATAATGATTGTTATCTTCTTTTTTTTCATTCTAACTATTTCTCCACTTTCTTGATTTATTACTTTCTCCATTCCTGATTTTGCTGATCTTCAACAATTCATTTGGATTGCCAACAGTCTCTGTTCATATTTCTTTGTCTTGTACACTTCAATCAAGAGGGAATTAAAACCATCCTGTGTAAATTATGAATATTCAAATAACAGAGTTTTTTTAGTTTGTTTTCAATAAAGATATATTATATTGTAAATATAGTCATTAATTATGCTTAACTCTAGTAAGCTATAAAAAAGTAAAGTTTAGTTAGAATAAACATTTCAAAATAGTGACTGAATTTATAGTAATCTTATTAACTAAATAACAATTGAAAGTGAATTAATAGCATTCATTAGAAAAAAACTGTAATATCCGCACTTACGACTGTGCCAAGGTTAAAACTGCAAGTCATACTGTGCGTCAGCAAATAATGTTATACAATTCCCACGCTGTTCTTTTCCAATGAAGCTCTCCAAATGCATTGGTCTGCCACGAAGCTCTCCAAACGAATTGGTCTGCAATGAAGCTCAGCCACGGATGCTCTCCAAGGAATGGTCTGCACCGACTGCTCTCCAATGAATGGTCTGCAAACGGAAGCTCTCCAAATGCATGGCCTGCAACTTGCTACTGCATGACTGCTCTCTACTACTCCTGATGTTACACTGCCCGATGTTCTCCCAACATGGCTGCTAATAACTGCCTTCCCCTGCATAGTTGTTACACCATTTTTTATTGCTTGCTGATAACTGTAGCAATTAATCCTTGTCCAATCAGGTAACGTCTTTTATCCAGAAATATTTGCAATAAGCAAATATCTCTTGGAATTATCGTCCGCCATTATGTTACTTAACTTCCTCCGTTATCAGCGCGCAATCTACAACAACCACTCAAACAAATTCTAGTTTTTCTGGAGTGCACAACGTCTGCCATTTTTACAAACACTACAAAAACTATAGAATAAAATTATATTAAAAATTTATTTTGTTTTTTTCTTTTCTAAAAGTCTTTATGCTTTACTTTGTAACAATTGGACTGTTGTAATCTCAATCCCTTTATCATATATTTTCAGTCTGCACTTAATCAAATCTGATTTGTATTTTTTTTTTTTTATAAATAAATAGCACGATGGTTCATAAATCTAGATAATTATAATCAAATCTCACAAGTAAATTGAAATAAGTTTATTCTTTCACATAATCTTATTACTTTCACTCACATGACAAATTATGACATCATCTCATAATTAATTTTTTTTTCCTAATAGAACTACTATTTCACCCACCATTTTGCTAAACTCAATTTGTTATGGAAAAAGGTGATCAAAATGTCTCCTTTTTTTGCCAATATTGAGATAATAGATTTCAACTCTAGTAATATATACTTTTATAATCTGTAAACAGCTTACTAGATTATGTAAAGAAAACTGTAAAATTCAGTCTGTCAAAAACCTTATTGTAAAATAATTTTATTATACTATTAATGAGCCACATCTGTCCTTAGTTGATTACTTTCTATATATTCTCTAATAAACAATATTTCTTACCATATCATTTATATGTTTCTACCTTGCCGAACATATTTGTCAATAATGTAAATCTAACAAGCATCCCATTTGTAGACACTTGGACCAACTTACCATATTAATTGTCTCAACTGATTCCAAATGAATCCTCTTCCATTAAAGTAGATTAGGTTATAACTTCAAAAATAGTTACTTCTGTGGAAGAAACTTTAGCTAAACAACTGAGAAAAAAGCCGATTGATAATAATTGTTTCAAATATAATATTCAGTATTTTATTCTCAATTCTTCTAAATTATTTATTTTAACAATTAAAACATTTAATCTATTAAACCCTTGGATTCTGATCCCTGTAATAACTTGATAAGAAAATATTTTATTTTATTTCTATCCAGAGTATATATTTAAAAGTTAAAGTAATGGAATACCTCCTTTATTTCATTAAAGGTAGGTCAAGAAATCTGGCATTTGAAAATTGATTAATAAATTGCCAAGGAAAAAGCATTAATAATTGAGGATAAAAATAATCATAAAAATCAGGTTGTTAATTTGCTTGAGAGATCATGTGACATTCAAGTGCCAAAATGCCTGGTTGAGCACACATTCATCAAACTGGATTTGTTAAAAAATATATTCCTTAACTATTAATAGATACAGGAACCTTCTGAAGGGAATGTGATATTGCTTTGCTAAATCTCACATGAGTAGCATAAATAAAAATTTCTCTACTTCTAATCATTGTAAAAAGTATTAGATTTTCTGTATTTAATTCAAAATTGAAGGCCTAGAATTAATACAAATATATTGTCTCTTCTAAGCTTTCTATTTTATTATTTAAGAAGGATTTGAACTCAAACTTTCGAGCTTCTTATGATTATTCACTCTATCCTATACAAGTGAAACAGGTTGATGACATAATATGAAAAAGATAAATGATCTCTAATATATGTATTTTGTGCTGAACCAGCACTCATCAGTTGGCCCAGATCATCATCTCCCACATACATATATAATCAGTGCTCACCTTATATTAAGATAGCAAATCTTCATACTTTAATGGGCAAGCTTCAATCTTCTCCACCCTCCAACTCTTCAATCATCCATATTATTGAAAATCTGGTGGTGGAACATGCAAAAGCTCTTGTTGATGTCAATATTTTGTCATACCCATGTTAAGTATTTCCAGATGGGCATCTGACATTAATCTTTACTTAGACCTATTGTTCATTTTCCTAATTTAAAAAAGTTTTTAAAATATAGTGGCTCAAAAATTGTCCTGTATTCTAATAGGAAGTATATTAATTAATTTATTTATTTTTTTTTTGCTTTCTTCAAATATATTGTAAAACTGAGTTGCGATCATTTAGTAATTTATTTATTTGAATCTTTATTATTTTTAGAAAATGTATTTTTTAGTGAACTGCATACCTTCTGATTTGATTTAAATGAAATCAGAAGTTTTTGTGCATAGACTATATGCTGAGAATCTCCATTAGTCAAGTGAAATATTCCCTCTCATTTTTTTTTATCAAAACAAACTTTATTAAACCAGAAATAAATAAATATATAATATTGTATGATAAAAACAATAAGCAAATTAAAGTTCAATAGGCAGAATCTGCCAAGTGTTAACAAGTAAATAAAAAAAATATAAAAATAGAATAAAAATACAATTTTATATATATGTCTTTTCTAAAAAAAAAAAAAAAGGTAATTTATAATATCCAACCTGGTCTTCAAATGTTAATAAGATCCCATGTACTAATAAATAAAACTTGTGATGATATTCTATTGTCTCTTTCTTTTATCGTTCTGATTTTTCTAATTATAATCTTCAGAGGATCTGTACAATTAGAATTAAAAAGAATATATTATCGTGTTAGCCATAAACTATATAATAAAAATGTGGCACTTCTAATATCAGCAAAAACTCCAGCTTTAATTGCTTGTATCAATACATGTATCAAAGAGCCTTTATGTTTATAAATAAAGCTAATAAAATTTCTACAAACTTGCAAATAACTGCATTCCCTCTCTTTAAATCCTCACTTATCACAATAAACTCATATATTTTCTTATTATTACTTTATATTCCTTATCAACAAATTATTTTTTTAACCCTGGTTCATTTTTTTAATTTTAATAAAAACTATTTCAATAATTCCACTATTCCATCCTTATATTCTCTAATTTCATACAAAGACAAACAAAAAATCATAAAATTTTTATTTCTTTTATTCTCTTTATTGTTTATATAATTTATCCGAATTCTCTTTCAGCCTCCTATACTAAAATTATATGTCCAATATTCTCATCATTTGTAAATAATATCTACAATTCAAATCTTTTATTTCATCTGTGCTTTCTAACTTTAAAAAACTCCTGCCTTGACCAAATAATAATACGTTTCCTTTAATAATCACATACTTTCATTTATATTCTATATGGTTTTTTATTTTTATATGACACCAAATTATTATTTTTATTTATATTCGTTTTTCATAACTTTTTTTTGTCTGATAATCAACTTATTAACTCTCAAATATTCTATTCTTTTTGACTGGGCCCCTGCTATCTGCAAACATTGGATAAAACTATTTCCTAGACTATACTTCATTTTTCATTTAATATTCTCCCACATGTAATATTATGCAAGTTGATTTAAAAATTGAGAAGAAGAATAAGAATTAGACAAAGAAACAATTATAATCTATATTCTTTACAAAAAAAATTTTTTCCCTCTACTTTATATATTATCAATTTTCCAAAATGCTAACCACATGGCTAGTCTAATTTTTGCTAAACCACATACATTATTACTGGCTCATGCATATCTTTTTTCCTAATAAAAATATTTATGCCTATCATGTTTGCATTAGGACATTTCATTTTTGATAAGTATTTAAAAGTGAAGGTAGTTAATAGACTCAACAACTAGACTTCCTCATCAGTTTTGAAGGTTGCACCTTATTCAAAATAGTATGTTTGTTTTATACAATCAATGCATCAATTCTCAACTGATAATTGAGGTTAACTGCAACCTTCAATATATAGCTAATAATAGTTATATATCCACTTACTAATCAATAATGTCTAGCTATATTGACAATGTGTCAGTTGCTTAAAGAAATTCTAAGATTGCTTATGACCTGAAAAAAAAATGAATATTTATTCTGGTCTGGACTCAATCTCCAAGTTCTGCAACTTGACTATCAATAATTCAAAACCCCACTAAACATAAATTACATTAATAATTGAATGTATAAAAGACAAACAAATATTGTTTACAGTTGATAAAATGAATCTGTATATTCAATCTTTTCAATAAACAGATGTCTTAATTATATGAGGCTCTTTTAGTTGTCATTATTTATGTAAACAGTAAAGCTCATTATGATTTATAATATAAATTTAAATATTAGAATAAATGTTCAAATTTCACTCTTGTAATTTTGTTATAATTTTTTTTAGTTATGGAATTTATATTTGGCAGAAATTTTTAAATATGTAATGCCTTTATATTCTTCAAGTCAACATCAATTTGTGTATGAATCCTCTCCATCTATCACTTTTCTCAATACATACTTATAATGTGAAGATGTGAAAATGACCCAATGGAAGATCAGCTTACTCATGAGTGAAATTTTTGTCTCATTCTAGGCATGTAAATTAAAAACTATTTCATTTATTGTAGCTGCTAGTAGAACTTCTTAATTAAACTAATCTCTGATTGAACCACATATGGTAGCATCAATACTAATAGTATAAAACAGCATTACTATTAATGAGCAGCATTATTAACAGAGTTTAATAAAGCTGCTGTAATGAACAGTAGTGAAAAAGTCCTATTATTAGTAGATAGCATACTTACTACAACAAATAACAACATTACTATTAGTGGTAAAAGAGCTATTATCAGTATACAGTAATTCTGTTATAGTGGATATGGCAGTACTATTAGGTGGAATTGTCAGTGAGTAATAGCAGTAATGTTGGTATTGAAAGTGGTGCTATTTATGGGCAGCAATGTCACAATTGATATTGATAATACTATTAGTGAGTAGTAGAACTATCAACAAATAGCATCACTATTGTTAGAAGCAGAAATGATATTATTATTACACATCAGTGTAAAATAGTTCTAGTAAAATGAAAAGTGATAGTACTATTGGTAAATAGCAACCTTGTTATTATTGGATATCTGGATAGCAGCCCTTACTGTCCATAAGTGCTACTATAGTGGACAACAATTTATTATAGTGGTTAATGCTTTAGTTATTAAATATATAGAAAAAACTCAGTGGTAGAATAGAGATGAAATGCATGTTGAAAAAAAGCACCAGGCAATAAATCACTAATTAAAGAGTTGATTGAGATATTTTATTGCAAATATGAAAATAGTGGTCAACAAAATATATCCATGCTTTATATATGGTAAGAAGCTATAAGATATAAAATAAATTTAACCCTAATAAAAGTTCATATTTTTGAGAAGCAATTTTGGCAATAGAAATGGATTTAATTTTATACAAAAACTTATCTTGGCATAATTATAATTTTAGAGAATATAGTAAAGGAGCACATTTTTAGAGAAGATATTGTTAAATTTTGAAAGAATTAAGTTATTATTACTGCTCTCTAATCAGTGATTATAAAGAAGAGAGAGATATTTAATTAAACAAAACACAAGAAAGCTAATTCTTGAAGCATGAATGTTAAAATTATAACTAAGAAAGAGTCAGAGAAAAAATAAAATTATTGGTTTACACCAAGTTTATAAAACAAGTATTGGGAAATTATAAATTTCTTATCTCATTCAATAGGCTTCTTGATATTTGATTCCATAGAAATAAAGAAAGCTTTTTTATAAGAAATGTCTAGCAGCCGTTTTGTGCAAATGCACAATGAAATAAATATTGGAGTTAACATTAGAAAATTTATTAAATCAATATTAATTATATAAATAATTATTACGCTATCCGCAGCATTTTACATATCCAATATCTCCATTAATATATACATTGTAATTTATAAATAAAAAATTTTAATCCCTAGCTAATTTATATGAGGTATTTAATTCAGTTTTTATATTTTGTTTTATGCATTTCCAAAATATGTTTTTAATTCTTCTTTTCTTAAGCAACATTATCAAAACAAAAACTTATCTTGCAAGTTATTGTTACATATTCAGAAAATATTGATCTGGTTCGCTTATTCATATTATTAATTTTTTAATTTAATAAACAAAATCCATAAATTAACATATTTTTTTTTAAAGAACATCTATATTCTTTTCTGTAAAATTGTATTTAGTCAAACATTCTTCTTAGATGCTTTAAATGTTTTCTATTCAGATATCGTAATATTCCTCTGAACCTATCTCACATAATTTTAAACATGTTCTCAATTATTTTCCAGAATACCTTATATGAATTTTGAATGGAATGATCACAATTTTTAAATTGAGTGTTGCCAGAATATTCTTAGTATGGATGCACTTTGCATAATCTTCCAGATTTTCATGTATTAATCATTAAACTCATATCCTCAAATTTAGTTCTGATCTGATACCTTACCAAATGCAGAGACGGAATAACTCTGCATACATTCTTAACATTTTCAGTTTTCAATATTGTATCAGTATCCATTTTCTTTGTTTTTCACTCAGACTTGCTATTTTTTTATTTTAATATCTGTAAAATAAAAAGAAATAATAAAGTAAACTAAAAAAAAATGTCATGATCCGATTAGTAATATATTATTTACTTTTGGCCTATCTTATAGCATATTATTATAGTTGTTGGAGTATTGGATAAAATTACATGATATCATATGTAAATTAGCTGAAAATTTTAAATTTTTGTTTGTAAAATAGAATATGCATGTTTTCGAGTTGATGGACATGTTAGTAAACGTCTATAGCTTAATAATATATAAGATAAACTCCAGTTTCCATTTATTACACATTATATTTAACATTGTATGTATATAAAGAGAGTGAAAATGTTTTAAAATTTAACTATTTGAAATAATTTAAATAATGGCTTACGAAATAATTTAAGAAATGATTTTAATTGTTCTGAAGCTAAAAAATTATTTTTAATTTATTTTCTGTATATTGTTTTGTAATCATAAATAATTTATCCCCTTCCCCCATTGTTTTTAATGTCATGTCTTTCATGTTTCCCTAGTGTTGTTGATACATTATCTGTTTATCTCTTCACTGCTGTTTTGCTAACTATCTACAATTCTATTTTCATAAACATACAATTTGGCTAGGAAAAGCTGATGCTGAAATTTGTTACCATAGTTACAGCTACAATTTGCATTGATGTTCATTCATCAGAAAATCAAAGATGGGTATACTTGGCAAGCTTGCTATTAAATGCCACCTTTCTGCAATTATTTTTAAATAATTAATCATCGTTTACCTTTCTCAAAAATAAAATATTTCAGCCTTTTTTAAAAAGACATTTACAAAATATTTAAATTTATTCGTGAATTTTTACAACCATCACTTTATAAATTATATTGCTTTTTTTTTAGTTAAAATAGTTTCTCTAGAGTTTTTTTTTCTGCTTCATTTATTCCTATCTGTAACTTTGAGGGCAAGTATATAATTATAAAAAATATTTTCCACAAATTAATTTGTGGTAGTTCTTTTAAACTGATTTTGAAGATATAATGATTAAATTAGATTTGGCATAACTGACTAATTACAATATAAAAATAAATATTAATATTGAATTGCTAATTTAATTAGGTAAAGTGGTGACCTTCTCTATGGGTTGAAACTTTTTCTATAAAATATATTGGAAAATAATGCACAGATCTTTTCTTTCCTCATCTTGGAACCACTATTAAAGTAATATCTTTCATTGATGATATTCTGATAGTCTTAAGATATGTGCAGAACATTCCCCTCATTTGCCAATTCCGAACAAATACAAAACACTAACAGGATCTACAATACAAGTTTGTAAGTCATATCTGTGGCAGATAGCTATAGGGTGCAATCCATCTTTATGCTTCACAAATGCTTACTCATCTTTTCTTAAAATTTCAACCAATTTATTTAAAACACAAGTTATCTAAATCATCTGGTCATCAGCAAGTTAAATACAAAAAAAGCCTTTTTCCCAAAATTGCTTTATCCTATAGTAAAAGTTTTTATTGTTAATGCTATTCTGGGTGGTATATTTGTTTGCTATAGTCCTTGGATGCATCTTTGCAGGACTATTATTAAAAATCTGTTATCTATAACAAAATCATAACCTGGGGATCGTCATCACATCTATCAATTACAAGTGCTTGGTTTTCCTATTTGTAAAGGTAGTCTTAATTTAATATGACCTCAATCATTTGTTACCTATATCAGAGCTAAAATATACATCACAACTTTAGTTAATCCAGTCCTGAAAGCTACTCCTCCACCTATATAACATTGCTTACTTCCTGTCCATATGTAAATTGTTATTTTTTTTTGAGCTTGAAGATCTATTGGATAATTATATTATCAAATCTTTAGTTGATGTTTCATTTGAGGATTTGAAAAAAAAAAATCATATTTTATGCAGACATCTTTGGTCAAATCTCCTAATTGCCAAAACTTTAACCAGATTTCAAAATATGTGTGTTTCTCATGGTTGAAATTTTTGTTTAACTTATTACTTAGCACAATTTCTGCCAAAACTTTTTCTCATTAACCATTTAAAAATAAATCTGAATCCCACATGTGTCTTGTGCAATAATCATTCAGAAGATATGATAAACATTTTTCAACCTTTATAATTCACAAGCAAATTATCTTAAACAATTGCTTAAGAAAAATATTAAAATATTTCATTAGCTCTGTAATTTTTGACAACAAAAAAAATACAATGTTCTTAAAAAAATAATAAAGAGGTGTATAATACTTATTTATATATTCTAAAATCTTTACCTAGAAGCACTTTAAGCAAAATTTGACAGAAAAATATTTTTTTAAATTGTATATTACTTTAGAATAATATAAAGCATATAAATTGTATATTCATCTACATAAAAGTAAACCATTTTGCATCTGTTTTCAAACATTAATCATAATGATTATGTTCTTATAAATTTTGCATCATATGTCATGTAAATTCTCTTTTTTTCCCTCCTGTATATATTAATACTATATAAAATTTGCTATTTTTAAAGTTTATTTTATATATGTAAAAAAAGTATGTACATTAATGACAGTTTAAATTATTTCTAGAAATAAATATTTCATTTCTTTTTTGGTTTTTTTTTTTTTTAGATATTTGTATCCTATTTATTAGTTTTTCCTCATATATTATGATCCAAACAATATTTCATTAAGATTTACTTTATATTTCGTAGTAAAGTTGATTACAATATATACTTTTAATATATATAGAGAAGTTTATATATAAAACAATCTTTGATTTATGTACATGAATTATTCCACAGAAAAATATGAAAGTCAAAACATATTTATAACAGATCATATCAATCACTAAGTTTTATAATCAACAATAAAAAGTTATATTTAGAATAAACATTAAATATTGCAATATAAGCAAAAATCAATTCAATACATTTCTGTAATGATAAATTCTTTATCTACCAAAAAGTATATAGACTACACTAAACTAACTATACCAGTTCACAATTAAATAAGTAGCCTAAACTAAATTACAAATTCTTTACCAATAGTTTCCCTGCTAATGTAGACTTTTCAAATACAAAGTAGCATACCACAAAACAAATATATATTTTTCTATTTTCCCATACTTTTAACTCAGATTCCAATTACTCTAATATATATTTGTTTTGTATCGTATTCTTTGCACTTGAAAAATGTAGCTTTGCAGGAAAATCATTGCTGGTAAATTTGTAATTTAATTTTGACTAGTGATTTGGTTTAACTATGAATTGATATATTTAGTTTAGTATAGTAACTAGTTTAGCTTTTGACATTTAATATTTTAGTCTTTATATTGTACATTTCTATATAAAATAATAATAATGATGATGATCATATCAGGGATTTCCCTACAAAAGTACAAGTTGTTGCTTATCACAGTTTCGTGCTTTTTCTCATAATCAGTGTTATTATAAATCCCAATATTTAACATTTCTTTATATAATCAATATCTTTATTAATTCTTCAATCCAATTGATAGTTTTGATTGTACTGCAGTTTTCCTCATCTTGTTCTGTGGACATTTTTTTTAAGTTAGAATTTCACTATACAAGTAAAAATTTAAGTACGTATGATATATATTGTAACCGATCTATATTTAACATTATAAACAAGCTTTCATAAATTTATATGTGCAAACTTAATTAAAATGTAAAATTAGAATATAATAGTAATTAAACGTAAATTAAAGTCAAAAATCAAAGTTAAAAATGTAGGTTAAATTTTGAAATGTAACTAATACTAAAATAATTTTAAATCTTATATATATGTGCATAAATAAATGTTTGTATGTTAATTACTGGCAGTGGCTTGTTTTATTCCTCTTATATATATATATATATATTCTTATATTATATTATTAAATCTGCTATTCCACTGAGCTAGTGACATGGGCTAACGACCGGATGCAAAAAAAAAAAAAAATTTTTTTTGACTTACGTATCTGCCTACTCTATAAATTTTTCTAGGTTCAAATGCCTAGATGGTGCCCTGTAGTGCAGTTTACATTGGGCGCCAATTATAATGATCGAAATGAAAGAGAAGATCGAATCTAACCGCAAAAACAATATCTGCAACTACCAGGGTGCCACCTAGGCATTTGAGCCTAGAAAAATTTATAAAGTAGGCAGATACGCGATGTTAAGATTCCACTTTATTTAAATATTCCGACCGTTAGCCCAAGTCACTAGCTCAGCGGAGACGCAGAGATAAAAATCTATATCTTAAATATAAAAGTTGTAACAATCCGGAGAAGGTGACTTAACGTAAACTGCACTACAGGGCGCCATCTAGGCATTTGAACCTAGAAAAATTTATAGAGTAGGCAGATACGTAAGTCAAAAAAAAAATTTTTTTTTTTTTTGCATCCGGTCGTTAGCCCATGTCACTAGCTCAGTGGAATAGCAGAGATTTAATAATATAATATAAGAATATATATATAAGAGGAATAAAATAAGCCACTGCCAGTAATTAACATACAAACATTTATTTATGCACATATATATAAGATTTAAAATTATTTTAGTATTAGTTTACATTTCAAAATTTAACCTACATTTTTAACTTGGATTTTTGACTTTAATTTACATTTAATTACTATTATATTCTAATTTTACATTTTAATTAAGTTCGCACATATAAATTTATGAAAGCTTGTTTATAATGTTGAATATAGATCGGTTACATAGATTTCACGGTCAAAAACATTTCAAAATAAACATAAACGATCAAAATACAAAATTATTGATTACTGACAATTGCGGAGGGAAATTTATATGTAACCCAATAGTATTCACCATAAGATACTTGCATTGTCACCAATAACTTAAAAAGACATCCGAATAAATACATTTTAGATACTCACCGTAAGGTATCATTATTTATCGAATGTCTATATATTTTGATCAAATATGAAAATGCAAAACATAGTTAACCAATAAACAATCCATGCAAGCGTCTATAAACAACTTAACTTTAATGCAATTTTATTTAGTGTCGATTATGAATAGACTACATAGATTTGCATTTGAAAATAAACATTCTATCCCTATTTAACCTTAGGCTAAAATTCGTAGTCAAACTGGCATCAATTCATCTGATATATCGATGTATTCAATGTAATAAAATACGGCAGCACAAAAAGTTAAGAGAAGAAATTGCCTCTCATCAGATAAGAATATTACATCTACCTGCAAAGAAGAGCAATAAAACAAAAAAACTCCATAGAAAGGAACTGCGGTATCCGACTTATAATTCCTTCCATAGGCAAACGGAAGTGTGCAGCGTATGAAGCGATTCTGCCCGTAGCGAATCAATATTACATCTACTAATCACACCAATATATCCAATCCATTGACCCAATTTAACCACGAAACAAATAACCTAAGATTACCCTCCCCTAATATAACTTTACAAATCTATACAGCCATTCACGCCCGACTTAAGTTTAACATTGATATATTTTAATTTATCGGAAAACAGAAATCATAAATAAACTTAAAGAACAAAATTAAATAAATGGAAATGATTTTAAACAAATAAATAAAAAATACATCAAATAACATTTTAACTACTTTAGTCAGATAGGAAACTAATGCGATTATTTTAAATACGAAAAGTTTTTAATTTAATGTTCATTAATTGTAAAGTTCTTACGGTTTTAAAACAGTTCATCTTTATCTGTCGTTTGTAAGTTTGAACAGGAATTCCCACGCCGTCCTGAAGATATTGGTATACATTTAGCCGTTGTTTTATTTATTCATTCGGAGGTTTTTTAGTTTAATTGGTCCTCAATGTAGGAAACGATAGTTCATTTCTCTTTTCTTTAACAGCTGAAAGAATTGACAGTGCGTCTGTCAACTCCTTCACCTCCAATTCCGTACTAATACATATAGTCACATCGTAATAATCAATTACCAATCACTAATTAATAATTTCCAAATTTTCCTTTTATACGTATTCGAAGGATTGACTTGGCATTATGTCATCGATGTGATGATCCTTTCGTTGAGGTCCGATTTCCCGATGGATTTCTTTCATTGGCTATTTGTTTCTATTGTTTTCCTATCTGACCGATGTTTTTACATTTAAATGCCCAAGGCTGGTTTACATTTAACTAATTAACAATCATTTCCATTTCTGATTAATTAACCTGTTTTCCAAATCAAAGATATATTTTTATCTCTAAATCTTTTTAAGTTTTTGTTTTTAAAATACCTTTTCTATTTTTAATACAGTTTTATTTTAATAAATTTTTTTATCTGTGCGATTTAATATATACGAGTTTAAGATGATATTTAATTTCAATTTTTAATTCTTAAAGAAAATTTTTAAATGCGAACTTTTTAATTTACTTTCATGTTTAATAAATATAAAAAAATACAATGTAACGAACGTCTGTGCTCGTTACAATATAAATAAGGGATTTTCTATATTTTAAATTAAACCTATAATTTTTGAATAGAAATAATAATGTAACATTTAGCAATTGTAAACATGATTTCTGTATTTAATATTAATTAACACAGAGTAATTTTTTTTGTCAATTATATTTTTATATTATATAAGTATTGTTTCCTCTCGTTTGTATATAAAATTTATGTACGCTCATTACGTGTCTTACTGAGTTATCAAATAATATTTTCAATATAAGGAGCTAAATATAAAAACTAAATTGATAAATATTAATAATTTAATATTTTTGTCATATTTTAGAAGTAAGAAAGATATCTCTTTTTATTCATAAAGTTTTTGTTTATGTAATTATTTATATTCATGGAAAATAGAGCATCCTTAATCTTTAAGTGCAAATAAATAATAAGATAAAATTTTGTAGCAGATGTTTTTCTTTTTTTAAAATATGTTATAAGGTGAACGATGATTCCTATCAGGTAGTCTAAAAACAATAAAAAAGAATTATACAGTAATCTCAATAGCTTCTTTATGTTTTTTCTTATGTTGAACTGAGGATGAAAAAATATGCTAATATTTCTGGCATGAGTATAAACTTTGATACTCAATTTTATCAAATTTGAATGAAATCAATGTTCTTAGAATATTGGATAGCATTAATAGAATTGAAGTCATCCTGATCATAATATAACAAAATAGCTTATTTCACTGAACAAATCTTTAAATGAAGAAAAAAATTTATTGTCTCCTTCATCCACTCCCTCATGTATAATACTCTATTAGACACAGTAAACCATTGAATATCTTACATATATTCAAGTAAATATTATTTTTTAAAAATTAAAAGCCACTGACTATAAAAGTTTTATTATTTTTTTAACTGTGGATATAAATGGATATTATTTATGTGGAAAAAAAATTACTGTTACATGAATATCTTGCTAAATTCATTAATTTCCCTATGGTCTATCAGAGTGGTGACTCTACAATCAACGTTCATGGATTCTGGCTTAGTTTTGACACTTCTGGTATTAGAACTTCTTGTAAATTCCTGAAAAATAAATATTTGATTGCTTTTTTATTTTATTAATTAAAGTATCCATTTAATTACTTTCTGGGATTATTGTTATTAATAATACAGCTTGATTTAATCATGAGAAACATATTTTAAACATTAGACTGTAAGGATTACTATGAACTACCTAAAATAATTATTCTTCATGATTTTTTTTTACTTATTACTTAATGCTAATCAGATATTAATATTATAATATATGACATTAACTAAAAGTTTTTAAATAGTTATTTGAAATTGTATTTTTAATTGATAAAATACCTCACTAATATTAAAGCTAGTTTGTATATATGTATTATATAATGAGCTTGCAAATAGCTTCTAACAAGCTTTTCACAGCCTCAGACCAGTTTCTGCTACTGGCTTCCTGAAAAAATATAAATTCAACATATATATATATATATGTGCCATTATATATATATATATATATATATATATATAT
Source organism: Epiperipatus broadwayi (assembly GCA_028023455.1). Lineage (NCBI taxonomy): Eukaryota > Metazoa > Onychophora > Udeonychophora > Euonychophora > Peripatidae > Epiperipatus > Epiperipatus broadwayi. The sequence continues at coordinate 2,742,423 of JAQFVV010012511.1, forward strand.
TTATTATGTTACAATATATATATATATACATACACATAGATCATAAATGCCATTAGCTAATTTATCATGTGTCAATTCACAATATCACAGCCAGTGTTTAAATAAATTAATAGAATGTTGGCAGTTTGTTGTCAAGACATAAGTGTTGTTTTAGCAATATATTGTTGATATTCCATTAGTTTACTTAAGCGTTGGCTGTGATTACATGATTTGAATATACTTACACAGTTTATGTAAATAAAATGTGTACTGAGCAATTCAATGCAAAGCTGTCTTTTTATATATATGATAATTTGGATCCAAGCTTTGACATAATCAAAATTTGCAAATAATAGTGAATTGTATTCATTTTTTTAACTCACACATACGTACCAATATATGCATATATTATATATGTATTCTCTAGACCAAATATTAAAATATAAAAAATTAACATTTTTTTTATTAATTTTTTTATTTTATAATTTTTTGTACAGTTGAAACTTTAGATATGGAAATTTGTAGATTATAGAGGACATTTGTAAATTAGATTTTTTGTACCATTGTAGCAAATTAATAATTAATCATTATATATATTTTAAGTAATTTTTATAAAATAATGTTGAGAACTTCTTAAATTTTATTTCCCCACGTTTTTTTTTTTTTAAAAAAAGAGTATTGTGGCACAGTGTTGGGCCTTTTGGCTGCCATATTACAATCTCCCGAGATTTAAATCTGCTCAGGTGAACTTTGAAATTTTTTTCTTGTCAAAAGCTGACTTAGGATTTTTTTTCAAGCGATTGACTCAAAACAAACTTACCTAACCATTCAGTATTGATTTATAAATGAATAAAATTCATAATTATAATGAGGAGAAAAAGTTATGATGCTCAGACTAGTACATTTTCTTTTTGAAACTGCCATGATAGAAATGAAGAGAGATTGCAATAGTTCATTGCCAAAAAAAAGTGATTTGAAAGTTGTGTTTTCATTTATGTTTTATAGAAGATGCTTTATAGAACATTTTGTGCATTGCCTTTAAGATGAAAAATTTGAAACTATGATAGATCTTTCTTTAAAAATAATCAAGTGATATTATTGTTAGAGTTCATAAGAAGTATTAACACCTGCAGTGACAGAACTGGGCATGGTCCTTGAATCTTATGGTCCAGATTCTGCCATTCTACTTCTGCACAGTTCTTGTAAAAGTAATATAAATCTATGGATTACAATTATGTATAATTGAATTTAAGCTGCTTTATTCTTGCAGCTAATTGTGAAAGGTTTTGTTAAATAACCATTTTTTAACAAATCAAGAAGAAACTTTTTTTCTGTGGATTCATTAGGGACAGATAATGTAGTATGAATACAGAATTGGATTATATAGTATTTGAACAGTTTGTAGTAACTACATGTAAAAATGTGTTGTTTTGATTATATAATCAAATTTTAATGTTGTAGAAACTTGTTAACATGTATGATAAAGTTTGAATTAAGATGTAATAAAACATAGGAAATAAATAAATGTCATTTCTTAAATGAATGAATTATTGTAATATGTAGATAACTATACATTTTATTGTATGTTTGTACAAACATTCATAATATGATTTAATAAACCATTCATTATTAATGCTAGCATTTATTATAACATTTGTTAATAATATATATATATATTGGAATTTCTATCTTATTATGCTAGTTAGAGAAAAATATTTTTATTTTATTTTACAAAGAATATAGCGCGATGTTTATAAACTGTAATAGTTAAACAGCATTAAGCTGTTGCACATGCGCTTTGCAGGTTTTAACTATAAATGACTGAATACTAACACTTCAAACACATAATAGTCTTTGGGAAAAGATAGAATGGCCATCTATCTTTTCGAACCCAAACGTTTTTGTATGGACAAATCTTAAGTGTCTGAAAGTGAAAGCGTGAAGATATTAAATAATCACTTTAAATTACTTTTACATGCTTGAATGAATGACGCTGGTGAAAATTACTAGAATTTATGATGTCATTCTTATTTGAAATTAAATGTATGTAAATAAATCAATTATTTTATATAGCGCGATGTTTATAAACTGTAATAGTTAAACAGCAAAGTGCATGAGCAACAGCTTAATGCTGTTTAACTATTACAGTTTATAAACATCGCACTATATAAAATAATTGATTTATTTACATACATTTAATTTCAAATAAGAATGACGTATCATAAATTCTAGTAATTTTCACCAGCGTCATTCATTCAAGCATGTAAAAGTAATTTAAAGTGATTATTTAATATCTTCACGCTTTCACTTTCAGACACTTAAGATTTGCCCATACAAAAGCGTTTGGATTTGAAAAGATAGATGGCCATTCTATCTTTTCCCAAAGACTTTATCATGTGTTTGAAGTGTTAGTATTCAGTCATTTATAATTAAAACCTGCAAAGCACATGTGCAACAGCTTAATGCTGTTTAACTATTAAAGAATGTTTTAGTTAACAACAATAAATAATGATAGAATTTTACAGCATTGATGAATATATAATGATTTGGCTGATAAATCTCCAAGAACGGTATATTAATCCAACCCTTTCTACTACCAAAATTGTTAGAGACAAAAAAAATAAATCAAATTTCATAGTTTGTTTAGGATATAGTTTGAATAGTTGATTAGAGTAATGATAATTACAAGGACAAATATCAAATCAGCTGATATATTCTTAAGTTTCATCTCATCAGTTTACATTTATATTCACAAGGCAGTATTAATCATGTGTATTATCCCTCAAATATTCGATAAATTTCCAATACTCAAATTCACTCTGACAAAAACTCTTCAAAAGCTGTCCATTCTTATTACCTACATCATCAATTTCTTCAATATGCCCATTCGTATCCTCTATAACCATTATTTTCTTCCCTTTTTTTGTAACTCTGTGTATCCTTAACTAAGCATTCATATATGGTACTGTTCCACTCTGTTCTTGTCTTACTAATCTTATCTCAAACCAAAAATGTTCTTGATATTTAACAGTATTTAAATATTTTTTTGACATAACTCCTATTCCACGACCCCTTTTTTCTTTTTCTTTTCTATTTATAACTTGCCATACCAAGTCTTCCAGAATAGGTTCTTCTTCTCTTAGACATGTTTCTACTATTGCTAATACCTCAAGCTCTTCATTTTTAATTGCTTTGCTTAATTCCAGCCACTTTTCTGGTCTCCTACCACCTTGCATATTCAAATACCCAATTTTAATAATTTCTTTTTTTCTAACTATTTTTTTATAAATTCTTTTGACTCTTTCCTCTCCATTACATTTATAAATATTTGCTTACCATTAATTTTACAGACCCATCCCCTCTCCACATCTAGATTTATATCTAAATCAGCTACCCTTTGATTATTACTTATATCCTGTCCATACTTTTTTTTTCTGATAACACTGCCACTTAAAACCCCATTCCCCTTTATAAGTGTTCCCAGCTATATTTTTTTATAAATAAAATTCCCTAAAACTTTACTTCATTGTTTTTCTAAGTGCAAACCATCTTTACTAAATAACTCCCTCTTTCCAATAAAAAAATCCCACAAATATGACATCATTGCTCACCCAATTTTTTCAATCTCTCATTTATAGAACATGCCCTATCTAAATTTGTCAAATCTTGGTAATAATTTAATTATTCCTACTCTTCCTTTAATCTTACTCAAATTCCTAATCAATTCTATGTACTCATCCATTACTCTCTCTGATATCTCTGACAAATTATTAGTCCCTACCATTAGGAGTCTACGGACTATGGCATCCTCTTTTATAAATTAAAAATAACTTCATCGGCAATTCCAATCATAATACTAAGTAATATTAGATTGAGTTAATCAGGAAATATAGCCATGTTTTTAGAAATATGAACAAAATATTTTTCTTCTTCATAACTTGATTAGCTCACACATTCTAGTGTGTAATAGAAGGCCTAACCAAACATGAAAAACATTACAATATATAAACTAAAAATCATATAACATTACAATACTAGCCAAAAAAACTAAACTTTACTAAAAAATTTCCACAACCATCTATTACAAATGGATATTTTCAAGTGAAATTCAACTAAAGATATTACCTATATATATCAAACAAATATTTTTTCCATCATTCACTTCAAAACCCAACTTCCTTTAACATTAACATGAGTTTGATGGCCTCAAATTCAATCTCATGAAGACATCCTTTGATGTTAAAGGAAGTTGGATTTTGAAGTGAATGTTTGGTACATACAGGTGGCATCTTTAATTGAATTTAACTTGAAAAGGTCTATTTGTTTACAGATGAAACTATGGTTATGGAAGAATTTTAGCAAAGTTTAGTTGTTGTTTTTTTTTTTGGCTAATATTGTAATATTATATGAATTTTTATTTTATTTATTATTACTAGTATAGTGTTAGGCAGTATTTAATATAGATATATAATATTCTGAGATGCACAATAAATATTTTGAAATATTCTCCAACCAGCACAATACAATAATTAAAAGCAACTTGCTTCATTAATTAATATAGAGGTTTACCATAAATACTTAGATTAGGAAGAATTAATATTTAAATCAATCGTGCAATGTATCTAAATATATTTCAAATTGATAGCTGTCAGCAATGAAAGAAATCAATTTGAAACATATTTAGATACATTGTACAATAGATTTAAATATTCTTTCTAATCTAAGTGTTAGTGACAAATCTCTATATTAATAAATGAGGCAAGAAGAGATGGCTGCTCTTTTCTGTTTTTATGCTGGTTGGAGAGTATTTCAAAATATTTATAGTACAGTGGTATGAATCTTAGTCTTAGAATATTATGTATATTAAAGCATTGAAGATATTCTGTTATATATATATATATATATAGATAGATAATCTTTGCCATAATCTATTATATACATACTGTTGTAATAATTAATATATTATGAGAGCATAACTAAATTTTACAGATAACTGAAGAATTCTATAAGCTTACAGTTTTTACAGGCAAGCAGTTTATAGCCAATTGACATAATCATATAACATTGTTTATATATTGATATGACTTCTGATTTACCCTTTATTTTCATTGTCATCATTACAGATAAAAAAAACTTATACCTACTTCTTTTTAGGATCACTGATCATCCTTTTCTATCTTTTCAATGAATATAATATAACTTATTATACAATCTTTCTTTAATTCTCTTTACTAATGCCTATTTATTTTTTCTCTTTCTTGATACTCTTATATTTGTTATTATATGTACAAGTCTATATCATAAATTATTTTCTTATGTATAGTGAATCTTGAACTATTACTTTTTTTTCTGGACAGGACTAAATAAAAATAAATACAGAAAAATAATAATACCAAGAGACCATTAAAATGATAGATAAAAAAACCCTTCGGTGATATATACAATTAGCGCACATTGCTATTTTAATAGCCCATAATGTTATTTACGAATTTTGGATGTAGCATGCCCCATCTCTTGGTCAATTTTGGTCACAATTTCATTTTAGGCTTATTTTATAGGAAATTCAAAATTTAAAATTGTAGTTCTAAAAACGTCTGCATATAGCATTATATTTTTTAAAAACAATCAATTTTCTTTACTGACTATTGGTGCTTAGACCAGTCTTTTTTCTCTGATTGTATGCCTGCCAAATCTGGAAATTGTTCTGTAGGTGTTTCTAAATGACAAAGCCAGAAACTAAACCAAAATGTTCTACACGTTCATAATTGATTTTGAAGTAAATAAACATATTTATTGTAATTTTTTACATTCATAAATAAGATTTTACATTACTTTATCAAAATATAAAGTTTGATTCGAAAAATTTTAAATATTAAAGAAAAATAAGCTCTCGAAAGTAATCGCTGTTCGTGACTAGTTGTTGACACCTAACAACTATAATTTGAATAATAGGCATTTCTAAAGAAATCAAAATAAAATCTTTTACGCATTTGTATTTTGAAGTAAATAATTATATCTATAGTAATTTTATACATTCATAAATAAGATTTTACATTACTTTATTGAAATAAAAAGTTTGATTTGAAAAATTTAAAATATTACAAGAAAAATAAGCTTGGGGAAATCATCACTATTCTAGACACATATTGCTACTGACTGTAATTAGGCGTTTCTAAATGACAAAGCCAGAACTGAAAATAAAATGTGGTACGCATTCATATTTTGAAGTAAATAATTATATCTATCATAATTTTTTACATTCATAAATAAGATTTTACACTACTTTATTGAAATATAAAGTTTGTTTTGGAAAATTTTTCATATTACAAGAAAAATACATTGGAGAAATGATCGGTAATCAAACAATTATTGTTACTGACCATAATTAGGCATTTCTAAATGATAAATTTAGAACTGAAAATGAAATATGGTATGCTTTCATATTTTGAAGTAAATAATAATAATTTATATCTATCATAATTTTTTATATTCATAAATAAGATTAATTTATCAAAATATAAAGTTTGATTTGAAAAAATTTAAGTATTACAAGAAAAATACGTTTGGAGAAATGATATTTCTTCAGAAAAGTAGGTTATTTTGACAGCTACAGACTAAATAATGACACCACGTATTGGTTGAAATATAATTCTTTTGTTTTACTACTGGCTATTTTTTAAACGTTTTTTCTTATATTTTTCTTCAGTTATTAACATTTTTAATTTTTCATTACATTTAACCAATTTGAATCTAAAATTATTCAATTTTTAGAAGCTGAATTAAAAAAATTCTGTGTATTTTAGATTAATATTTTAACAATAGAAACCAACTGGAAATGAAACTGACGAATAATATTGTTCTTATATTTAAATAGTGAACCAATACAAAAATTAGACAAAGATTAAATAAGTTGAAGGAATCAGTTAAAGGGTAAAAGTTTTCAATATCAGGTTCAAAATTTTATAAATCCTAAGAAAATTTTAAGATTCTTATCAGAAAAGTATTGACATGTTTTGTGCAAATGTTGGTCTTAATTTAAAATAGGATTATTTTTAGAATTAATTATTTCCATGATCACTGTCATCATATTGCATGCATAGTGTACATATGAACAATAAAATGTAGCTACTTTTTAGTCCCAGAATATTTCAGCACAACTGCAAGTTCACTATGTTCTTCATCACACAAGAAGAATAAAATATAATGAATTATATTAATGGATTCATGCATGAATATACACAAAAGCATTTGCAACAAATTAAAATTTTAAAGTGAGTCATTATCTTTAATGAAATATTATTTCAATAACATTATTAAATCTTTATTTAGCTTAAAAAAAGGTATATAATATATTCAAAATGCTCATCTCTCACAATGCCATAATATTAATAATATTCTAAGACTTCCACTTTCAGTGTCTAATTCACTAAGCAAACAAAAATGATATCACTTTTATCTACAGTCTAAGTAGTTACATAGGAATAAATGTATACATTGATAAATCCAAGAATAAAATTTCATTCAATGTAAGCTATATATTTGGACTAGGGTATTCTCAATGCATTATATAATATCATCACAATAAATTTATAATATTGCATGTTGGTAATGATATAGATCTTGCTTAAAAAGATTAAAAAATAGTACTAGCTAAATTTGTCTTGTGAATAATAATCAAGTCAATTTGAAATAGGTATTGAATAAATTGAAAAAAGAAAACAAAAAATATATATGATATTTCAAATCCATGCAAGAAAATATTGCTAATATTATAAGCAATAAAACAAAAGTTCAAGGAATAATGGAGCTAAAAAATAACATACATTTCTGTAGCATTGATTCCTGAATCAAACAAAGCTGACTCAAGAGATGAGAAAATAGTATATGTGTTAACAGTAGTGTTATAGTCCTCCCTTCACTCAGAAGTGGACTATTCCAGATTCCTTATCTGATCGGATTAAGCATTGTTTGCCGCAGGCCAATAGGCTGATAGCTAAAACATAGCCAATGATTAGAACAGGCCAATAAGCAATGATGCTTGCTGAATCCAAAGGTTTTCAATAAAGTCAGGGATCTGGGGATAAATAGTCAGCCTTTTGTGAGAATCAGGGAAGGTCTGTTTAATCTGAAAAGACTGGATGCATTCTCCCAGGGAAGCCCTGCTAATCTGAACACCAGTCAGCATTCACTCTAATAGCAATCTGCTATTTGTCTATGCAGCAAGGCAAGTCCACAGAGGGACCAGACACTGTCTTGAACAGCTGGAAGAGTCATTCTTCCTACCCGCGAGGCAAGCTATCAGGTGTAGCTGGAAGCGGTAGAACCACAAGGCTTGGATTTAAGAGTTCCAGTATAACTATTGTTTATTGTATATATACTGTATAATTTATTGTATATATTTGTGAATAATAAATATTATATTAATTGTAATACTGGTATTAGTATTAATTTCTGTAGGTTAGGTTTGTAATCCAGACCAAACACAAGTAGGTAAAGATTTTATTGTACATTTATAATTCCTCTACTTCCATCATTTTTTATATTTCAAATTTTTTTGAAAAAAATGTTTTGAGTTTTTGTTATCTGTTGATGGCCTAATATCAGTTTTTCTATTAACTAAACTGTTTTTTTTTTATTTGTTTTATACTCCTATATATAATGGCAAATAAAATTTTTGAGTTTCCTGTATACAAAGGCAGACAATGTATCCTTCATGCAAAGAAAGATTAAAAGATGGGTGATACATTCTGATTGCTTTTGTGACTATGCATGATATTCAAAATTATTAGTGACTATTTGAATAAAAAAACATACTTAATTTATTTAGAACAATAATGACTAGATTTTAAAGATGAGGTTATTGTTGACCTAAAGATAATTGCTATATTATTATTGAAATATAAGCAAGTAATCTTTGACTCAGTGCATAATCACAATAATATCATGATTTTTTTCAAATTGATTCTCAAAAAAGCACTTGAGATTTCTACCCATGAAAAAGTTCATGTCAGTATATACATTGGCAAATTCTCAATAAGATTAATTTACTATAATTTTTTTTAAATCATGGGGAAATTGGGATTTTTTTTTTTAAGAAATAAAAATATTTTTTAATAATTTAATTTTTACATACTTCTTATTTTGTAAATTACCAAATATTGATTTGACAATTAATTTGAATTTTAGTATACCTACATATGTTAAATCACTAGATTGATAGTCTATCTAAAGATCTGATTATGCTAATGCACTATTTTCTATTACTAAATTTAAGTTTAGCAAATATATAGTGAATCCATTTAGATTTCTCATTCCTTAAGTGATCTTAATAAGATGAATACCCAAATGCATACAATGTAAAAAAAAAAAGCTTTATTCAATGTTGCTAATAATTTAACTTTATTAACCTATATATCCCTTTGGATATTTTCTCTTATTGGGAACATTTGTCAGATTGTCTACCCTTATAAAAATTATGGAAATGCAAATTTAAATGGATTCATTTTATGTTTGAAAAAATTAAAATTTGATAACAGAGGGCAGTGCAACATTTAGATAGTTTTAGAGACAATAATTTCATATTATTAGCATTGTATTAATTAGTATTTATAAATATAGTATTTGGCATTCCTTTCATTTACATATGTTGTAAATAGTACCTGCTTTGAAAAAGTAGATAAATATTTTTTTTGTAAATCTAATCCAAATGTGAAAATATTCCCAATCCAAAAACAGTAATTTGAAAAATTAGTAATTTTAAATTAAACCAAAAAACAATCTTTTAGCTTAAAATGCGAATAAACCGTTGATACTTTTAATTTGGAATATTTTTCAATGATTAAAGGAAATTGTGTGAAATTGATGGTTATATAAATATACTGATTGTTTGTTTCTATGGCAATTAATAAATTTAGATCCAATCAGAAAAAAATTATTAAATTTTATTTCTATATGTAAATTATTCCAGCATTTTATATATTTACTTTGCTTTTGTTTTTTTAACGATAAATAATACTCAAAAAATACTCTGATTCAAACATGAATGATTTATTAACAAATCGTCTACAATTTATTGCTTTTTTGAAAGAATATGCTATAAGTTTTATTGAATTTTTACAAATTAAATCTACTTAAATAAAGCTATTTAACATTTTGTATGGTTTATTTATTTCTAACATTTATTTTATTGCTAATAAATAATGATTACATTTTTAAAATTATTTACAGTTCTTATAGAAAACAATTTCATTATTTAAGGGTTACAAAAACATAAAATGACATTTTAAAAAGTCTGTTTTGGAAAATCTGAAAATAATATTTAAAATGTATATAAAAGAATTTATTTTACCATAAATTGAATAATAAGTAAAATTGATTACTAGAAAATTAAATGCTGAAAAGTAATCAATATAAATGTAATATAGAATTGACAAATATTTTAAAAAGAAAGTATAAGTTTTCTTTATTAGAAAATTAAATACTTATATACATAACAATCTTTTAATAGACAGCTAATTGTATGAGTCTTGACTTATAAAAATTCCAATTCAATTTCTATTTTTTAATTAAAATGTCATAATAATAATTTTAAAATTATTTAAAATTAAAGAGTAAGGAAATTTATCAACAGCTACTATAAATAGCCATATCTATATATAATAATTTTATTTTATTTTTAAAATCTCCCAAATTGAATCAGTACTATATTAAAGATAAATCACTTACCTTTTAGAATATTGTCTGATACATATTTATATCTTACCTATGCAGTTTTGATTCTTATTAGACTTTATGATCAACCATAACTTCTTTTTAGGCAAAATGCCATTAAAGAAATATTTTTCTGATGTAGTTTTTCTATCATTAATAGAATATCAAGCATCCACATACAAATTTAAATTATTTGGGATAGTTTTAGCTTTACTAGATATCTAATCTATGATAACTAATTTATTTCAACACATTGAATTTAAAAAAAAATATATTAATAAAAATAAATTTATACACAGTAAAAGAAATATAAAAATAATTAAGCTATAAAAATTAGTGCCTTAAAAGTGCATAACTACAGATCAATTATCTTTTCAGAATATTTATAGAGAAACAATAAAGGATAAAACATTATCACATGATCACCATCTCTTATGCTAGCACATAACTGTTATTAAACAGGCAAAACTCTCCATACAGTAGTGCCACCCTGTGCCAACCAGAGTAATCAACGAATGCCAGAAGGCTTGTGCTTAAAATCCCCATCTAGTCTGGGGATATTGGATGAGTAGGCACTAGATAGGGATTTTATGCACAAGCCACTCTGTTTGGCATAAGGTGGCACTACTGTATGGAGAGTTTTACCTGTTGATAAAACATCAGGCACATTAATTTCTAAGTGGTGAGTATATTGTATGGGCCCATGTGTGTGTGTTTTAATTTTATTTTCTAGTTTAAAATTGTGTACTTAGCCATTTATTAACCAGTAGCTGGATAGCTATAAACTATGTACATGAAAAAAAATTAAGTTTACTTAAAAATCCTCAACTAACTGATATATCTTTTTAATGCTACCTGATACAAATTCCAAGTGATAGGCATAGCCGGCAGACTTTGGGGGGAGGGGGTGTTGCTTGCTAATAGTTACAAATATGAAGCAATTCATTTATTTATATTATTTAAAATTACAAGAGCATTTAGAAAATTTTTGCTAGTTTTCAATAGCACTTTTATTATTCACATTAATATAACAAAATTAAATTCATATATCAGAAAATATGTTTCCATAACATATACAAATCTAGGTAAAATTTCATTGTAATGTAATTAATGATAAAGGTTGTCTAATGACCTATGTATATATAAATTTTATCAATCCCATATTACCTATCAGAAATAAATCCAAAAAAAAAATGACAAATTAATATTAGTGCTAATGGGAAAATGCATTTTTCTATATCTTGCACTAAAAAAAATTATAATTTCTTTAGCATTTATTTTTCTTTAGAGTTATGTAATTTTTCTAAGAAATGATTTACTTGAAAAGGTATTATGTATGTATATTATATATTTATAAATTCATCAACTTCAATCTTTGGGCATGCATTCTGAAATAAATATGAAATTATTTATAACAAGATAGGGAACCTCTAGCTCATAAGGCCAAGTCTGGACTTTGAAAGCTCTCAATATGGCTTAGAGATATTTTCACACATATATATATAAAATGGACCAGTATAAAACTTCTATTTAAACATGCACATAGTGCTGTACAAATGTTGAATTAAGAGTTGAATAAAATATTTATTTACTCAACTAGATTTTTTTTTATAACCTATATAATAGTTCTAATTCATTCTACAAGAGATGCAATATTACAACAAAGTATTTATATTGTGCATCTATCTGATTGCAGATTTAATCTATGATACTAAGAGCATTTTGGGTTTTTTTTAAAGTGATTTTCGCAGACCAATGTATAACAAAAAAAAAAAATTGAATTTTAATTCATTTTATTATTGTTATTTTACTTTAATTTTTTTTATTAACATGGTTGCACAAAATAAGATTGATAAAGAGAATCATGCATTTGAAAAGGAATGAACCCAAGCATTTTGTGAGAGCAAATTATTTTTTTAAAACAGCATAAAATTTGAAATCATTTTCTGAAGGAAAACTTATAAAAAATTATATTCTAGCTGCTTATGTAGAGTTAACCTAACCAGAACATAAAAGGAAATTTGAAAATATTGTCATAAAGATAAATTCCAAGTGAAATGGAAAAATTGTCATTAAATATGGAATAGTCATTAATAATAATGAAATTATTTTATTTCTAATTCACAAAAATATTATAGCCCTTGTTGAAAAGGGGAAAGTTATAATTAGTCTGACAGTTGAAAAGATTGCTCATTCTTAATGATTAGAGGTAAATTATAAATTTTTGATCAAATATAGTGGGCTAACTTTTAAATCAATAATTTTATGTGACCTGGGAATGAGATTATAAATATTGAAATAGCCCTTGGCAGAAAAATGGTTCCCATCCCTAATTTAAAACCAAAGAAATTCAAGAAGCATTTTTGTTTTGACCTTTATCAGGTGTTGCTGCTTTCAAGTTTGCAAGCTATAGGCCATGAAAATATTAAATTGAAAACATTTTTATATTAAATGTTAATAAATTGAATTAAATACATTGATTTAAATAAATTGAAAAACTTTAATTAATTTTAAAAATGGTGTAGTTACTTGGAAATAGATATTATTGTTATTTACTTAATGCCAGTGCTAGTTTATATTTAGTTTACATTTATGAAAATGTTTTTATTATAGATGGTTTTTCCTCTCATAAATATTAAATAATTAAAATTCCTCTACAAAGGAATACAGAAAAAAAAAATTTTTTTTTTTTTTTTTTATATTTGTCAGAACTTTTTTTTTATCAGTTCACATTTTAAAATTTTTATCATTTTGAATTATATTCAAAATGCTTAGCTTTTTATAATCCTGAAAACAATAATATGGCATAAGGGTCCCTAGGTCTGAAATATCAAACTTTAAATATAATTCTCTATTATTAAATAACATATTTTCAGTATTTTAATTACTACAGGAAAAAAAAATGGCAATAAAATCAAATTTATTTTGGCTATCTTTCTTTCTATTCATATGGAAATACATTGATTTTTTTTTTATACAATTTTACTGTCCTTCAAAAAACTATCAGAAAACATGAATTTAAACATGAAGCATGAATAAGCATTTAATATATTTATATAATTAGAAAATTTGAGATAAAACCGTTTCTTCCTCCAAAAATTCTTAAAACATAAATAAAGATATTTGAAAAGGGAAAATGATTCCGAATATGTATTTTTGTCAAAGCAATACTCTTCATTAGGTCCAGGTTACAATGTTTCAATCCCTCTTCTAATAAATGATTAATAATAATCATTAATATATTTACTCAAAAGTGGATGATAACAAAAGTGTGAGTTGAGAAAGTTTGTCTAATAGTAATAGTAAAATATTAAAATTGAAGCTAGTTATTTCATTAATAATTTTTTTAAATAATTTAAATTCTTTAAAATTCTTATATTAAATAGACAAAAATATTGAACATATTATGTATTATAGATTCATTTTCAATTTCAATTCATGTATGGATTGTTAGTGAAATAGAACAGATGTCATATTTAAATTCAGGTTTAGAAAATATCTTTTGGGATATGGTTTTTGTATTTAGTTAAGTGTAGTATTGTTCAAAAATATTGGTGAGCAATAGTTATCTATTAAGTATGATGATTGATTTCTAGAAATAGAATTGTAATAGTCATCTATGCCCCATTCTATTTTTTTGTTTTTTATATACAATTTGTTTCTTCTAAGCAAAGGTGATTAGTTAATTGATGTGATAACAATCAGATAATTAGATAGAGAATATGAATCTATATTTCACCTTTTTAGGATAGCTACCAAGAACAAAATGTCCTAAAAGTCATTCAATAAATGGAAAGAAGGTAACTTACATCTCTTTGATAGAGTTTCTACTAGTAACTTAAGAATACATTAAGAAATATATTTATTTTGGAAAATAGCTTTTAATTTGCATTTTTTTTTCTGTACTTTTAGATTTAATGGCACTTATATCATCATCATATGAATTTTCTTTTATGCCATTTATCAGTTTTTGTTTTATTTGGTCTGCTATGAGTGAAACTTAATTCTTCCTCAAAAGAACTCTTACAACAGAAAAATTATTATTTTAAGTAAAGAATGAATTATTTAAAATTGACATTGATTTATAGCTGTTGTATAAAAAAATGAAATTAGGGAGTGGCTTCTATTTTAAATGTTATTTATTTTTTTCTTGAACCTTTTTTCTGTCTATTTATTTCAATATTTTGCAAATTTTGTTTTTGATAACAGTAATGATTTTTTTTTACTTAGAATTACAATTTTGATCTTTGAATAATAAAAATGTATGTTTTTTCAGAATATGTTGTACTCTGTTGCTTATTTTCATTGTTTCATAATAAATATATCAGTTTTTTTACCTTTTTTATGAAGTGGCAGTTGTGTTGTAGCAGGGCAAGTTTAAGAACAGTAGTCCCCAAATATTGCACATTTTTCATGTGCTATGAATGTGAAAATTGATTAAATCATTATGCTGATTGTAAAAAGTCAGATCTATTGTTTTTGATCATGGATTGATTTAGCAACAAGGATGAAAATGTATATTAATAAATTTATCTCAGTGGTATTTTGAATAATTTGTCTAAATAACCTAAGATTAAATTTGTTAATTTATCATTATACAGTATTGGAATTTTTTCTTTCTCCTCCTTTTATCTGGATTTTTATTATCATTTAGTCAGTTACAAAGAAACTTTTATATAATAATGAGACAAAATTAATAGTTATAATGCTAATTCCTTCTGGTGCATATAAATAGTCAATGATTTGACTAAAATGAATATAATATGGTAATAATTGTTTAACTTTGCAAAGGTAAGATAATTTCTTTATAAATGATAGTTTATGGATAAAATTGGATTATCAAAAGTAAAGATTAATTGAAGATTAAAATTATTATTACTGATTTTTTTTTAGTTGATTTTTTTGTCTTATATAGTGTACTAGTCAAAACATGTTTATCCATCTAACATGAGCTGGAACTTACAAAATGTACTTCAAACCCAGTCAAGTCCAAGATTTTGGTCAGGGACCAACCTGGATTTGAACCCATTCTCTAAGCCCCAGATCAAACACCTAATGGATAACATAACAATGATGGCACATGAGAATTAATTTTAAATCTGGCTGACTAGCAGAGTGGAGAAAACAATGAGACATCTATTACGATGACTAAACTAAAATATATATAAGCATGGCTGTACTTTTGGAAGTGGAGAAAAGAGGAATTCGAACTACTCAGACAAGTTGGATAATAAAAATTAGTTTAATATAGTGGTAAATTGTTTACATACATTTATAAATTAATTGCAAACATTAGTATGTATGTGAATGAGCAATCTGTCTACCAAACGATAGATAATTACATATTGTCATTCATGCTATTATTTCTCATATGCTCTTTTATTAATTAAATAAGAGATATACATTAACACACATCTTTGGTGGGTACAGTATTAAAATGCCAATCGATTATTAGAAAGAAGTTACATAAAATTGCTATTAACGCTTTGGGTTACGGTTCTGAAACATAGTGACTAACATTATTTCGAAGAGCGTTCCGAGATTCATTACAGATATAATACAAACTATTTTCATGCCATTATGGCCGTAAAAATAAATAAAATACATTTGAAAACATATTTGATTATATGATACAATACTTAATGAAAATTCTTTTAATTAGCGCTGGTAAGAAGAACGCTTTATTTTCTCCAAGGCAAATGCTCTTAAACAGATAAATAAAAAATTACAACAATGGGATTGTATAATAAAACTAAAATAACATTAGTAATTAATCTAGCTAGTAATATTTGGCATATATATATATATTTTTGAGCAGAGCGCACTTTTAATATTAGAGCATTAAAACTGGGTCATGAAGCAAAAGAAATAAATATACGAAGAAGTTTGCGGTGCTGACCTAATAACCACGAAATAACAGGAAAAGTTGTTATTCTGGACAAAAGACGAAGTGGATAGGCATGCTGCAGACATCGCTGACATGCAGGCCTTTTTATACGAAGACAATGGATAGGCATAGCGTGTGCCACACTTAGGGAATCACTGCCAGAGGCCTTTTTATACTAAATAAATGGTTCTGAGAAGGTCAAATATCCTCAGAACAAGGTTTGAGAAATCTATGGGTTCAAACTTGTCGCAACCCCCAGATTAGAAGAATAGAAGCAAGTAATATATATAAACACAAAGATAAGGCCAAATGTCAGTAATGCAGTACAGTAAATGTCATTAATGACATTGAATAAGTTTACTGCTTTAAAATGAATGACCCTTATTTGAATGCCATAATTTAGATAAATAATACATTATGCAATTATAATATATACAGACATAAGATTTTACTTAATAACTAAAATAGTAAAATATTAAAAATTACCCCCCTTCTCTTTCTGATATTTAAAATAATTCAATCCCACCCTCGTGGTTTTTATAGCAGCTGGAATATTTAAATACAATATTTGAAATTTTAAGAGTATGGAAAATAAAAAAAGACTGGTAGTTATAGAAAATAATTAATGGGTCACTCTTTCACAATTTAAAGAAAAACATTTTAAAAGATTTCAAAGCGTTAATTAGCTTGAATGGTGGATTTACCCCGGTAGAATTACTTTATTCTATTCGGAATTGAACAAATAATTTTATAAGAAACCAACATAAAATGTTGATTCGTAAAAACAAATTGGTGAACATATATCATATAATATATTTTGAGGGAACGTTAAAACCTTAATTAATGGAGATTTAATTAAAAGACAAAATGGATTTTAGAAATTACGTTTGCCAGGTTGCTGGAAATTGGCATATTAATAATAAGCAAGCAGATGTATAAATCTAATAAATACATATAAATAAATGACCGCACCAAAGTTAAGGAAAGTTAAGAGCATATGAGAGAGAATTAAATTTATAGAAATTACTTAAGAGAAAATTACATATTAAAACAAAAAGTTAAATAATATATTAGAAGAAATCTTGATAGATGAGTTAAGCTAGACTTAGTTTGAGGTGACGGCATGAAAAGTTACCTTGCAATTTTAAGAAGTCCAATTTAAAGTATGGCATGTGCACGGCAATTGAAATGCAAGTTCTTCAGTGGCAGCAAACTTCTATTAGCATTCTAAAGTTCTTAGGTTGGGCTTTTACTTCACTCTTGGGTAGCAGAATGGTATGGCCACAGAAGATGATGACCCAACAGGGCCGAGAAGGGTGGTGGACTTACTACTATATCATTCTGTTTCATGACAAGTATAATATGTTAACAACACAGTTCTCTCAATAGTAGCTTATATGTCTCTTGGTGATTTAAAATTTGGCCATTTTTATACTCTGCTCAAGTATTTCTGGAATGCTTTTAATTACTTAGTTCATTGTTTTTGAAAGATGCAACTGTTAGATAATGTCCAAAAATAAATTCAAATCTATTTCCAGATTAGAAATAAATTTGACAAAAATGTTTATAACAAAAGAAAATATTTAATCTTAATCCCATTTTAAGTAAAAACTTTAATTAAAATCCCTTTCCCAGATTAAAACAATAGTGTTTCCAACCCTTTAATTATTTTTGGGCAATTAACAGTACGTCTTCCATCTTGAATTTTATAAAATACAGTTTAATAGAGAGTAAAAAAAAAGTACTTTAAAAGAAAAAATTGTATAAATGTCATGTAATAAAATATTTAAAAAAATCAATGTTTTGTTAGTAAGTTTTTGCTCCTATATATATATATATATATTTTTGAGCCACACCTATAATACTTTAATAAAAAAGAACTAATAATTAATAAATAAAAAAATAATAATAATTTTAAAAATGTTATTGAAATGTTAAAATTTTATAACTTAGGCGTGCATCTCAAATATATACATTATATATATATATAAGGAGTGGGTTGGGATATAGGGTTTGAATACAGGTTAGTAGGTGGAAACATGAAGCTCAATCTTAAGCTAAGATTGACTGCTTCAATAGTTTTGATTAATCATGTAGTAATCCTCAGATCAAATTTCAAATGTACATTTTTCATGCTCAAGTGTCATGGTTTCCATCTATTGATTTCTTCATTACTATCTTCAACTTCTTTACTTCATGGTTATTAGTTCTTTTTTTTTTAATTTTTGATTACTAGTTTACACTGGTGGTACTAAAGATTCAATCAGTAAGTGTTAATATATGTATTCAAATTCATTTTTATTGTTATGGGAAAGTGTGCAAGTGCTAATGTTGGTCAAATATATTTTAATGCTAATAATGCCAATGTTGATTTTTTAGCTTGTATAATATATGATAAACAATATTGGCTTTTAACTCTACTGTTATCATTCATAAATTTGATTAATCAGTAATTACCAGAAAAATAATGTCTTTAAATTCCCATTCTCAGAACAGTTTTTCATCAGAAGTTGGTTCTAACAATTAGTTTAGCTATCCAAAACTAGAACTAATGTTTTTTTTTTATGCAATTAACAACCACATTTAAATCTATTTTACTATTTGATCTAAAATTTGTAGGATTATACATCCATGAAAGTTGATATCTTATATATTGTTATATATACATATCAACTTTGTATCATTAACAATATATTTTAGTAGCTTCAGTTCTTTTTAATAGTAGGCATCTTTTTTCTTGCCCAGGAATGTTTATAATTTATTTGATTCTTTAGTTTACAAAGTATATGAGAAAATAAGACCAGCTCTAAGTTCTATTGTCATTTATAATAAGCTTGAAGAATCAATGATTATTAGACAAATACTTCAGATAAATTTCTAGTTATGTCTTTATCATTGAGTCTTATTAAAAGATATAATCACTATCCAAGAATCAGATTTATATTAACTAAATTTCAGTCTCTTATCTTGAATAGTCAGATGGATTTAAATACGATTGCTAGATGCATAATGCATCATTTCTAGCTTTAAATCCCAGACCTTATTGATAAAATCAAAATTCAGAACCAGTCAGAAGATGGGGTTTTAAGTGCATTACCATATGGTACTTTTATAATTATTTATGCTTATGTACATGGCAATGGAATAGAGAAGTGCTTTTGTTTTATCATATATTTTATTATTATCAATTTTGAAAAACAATTTTGTAATACTAACTGTCTTTTACTTTTAGCACAATCATCCAGAAATTGTACATTTTTGAAGAGTACTATTTTAAGAATGATGGGCTTGTTTTTCAGTTTTTTTGCCATGTTTTATATTTTGATTTTCATTATTTTTGAATGATGAAGCTTTATTGTTGAAGATGATATGTAAATAATTCTATCCTATATATATAAAGTCATAAGTGACGATTTTATATAATAGAAATAGAAACAAATGTTGCAGTTCACTAAAAATCCCAAATGTAAATCTAATAATAAGAAATTAAAATTTCTCCTATCTGGCCATTCTTATAAAAAGAACAAACTGTTATTAAAAATCTCACAGCAATGAAGTATCTATAATAAAAAATATAGTATTCCGATAAAAGATTATTATCCATTTAACAATAAACTTTCTCTGGTCCAATTAATAGTAAAATGTGGTATGTGCATGTTAAATATATGTATTGTTATTTAGAAATAAGTATTATAATTATTTTTCTGTAATAACTGAAACACAGGCTTAATATATACCATGTGTCTATATATGTAATATAGGGTATATGAGCACAGACTTTCACATGACCCACCACTCTCCACTCTATCTGTAAGTTTTTGTGTTTACTTTATTCCAAATTTTGTTGAGAAACAATATGGAAGTGGTGTTGTTGCCTTAATGCTGGTATCGAGTGAAGCAAGCCACAGGGGTTGGCGCTAGAAGTTACAACAAGTATTCTTAATATAAATTAGTAAAATGATTCATTATGTGATTATGAATGCTAACACAAATATAGTTAAAATATATTGAAAGTGATTTCTAGTAATTCAGGAGTTCTTAATTGTTATAAACTATAATAACAATAAAAATTGCCAAATAAAAGATATAAAAATTAATATTTTTGAACATTGAACAAAATTTTAAAAAGTAGAATTTTAAAATTCTCATATATTGAAATGGATGTAAGTATTACAAATAACAATACAATTTTACTTATGGAATATTAGTAAATTAAATGAAAAATATTGCCATAAATCATAATTTGGATTCTGTAAGTCTTCTTTAAATAATATAAATTTTTTTTATGACTTTATAGTTAAAAGAAAATTCTATAATAAAATATTTCATTGTCCTTGTCCCACATTTCATAACTTCTCATAGCATCCTGCTTTTACTCAATATCTTTTATTACAAATCCTTAATTATGTCATTTATAATCTGATGCAATGATAAATACTCAATCACATCCCATTTCATCACCTATTTGAATTTGCACTACAAAATCATGCCAGTAGCAGAATTATTATGCTCATTCATCATATCGTTATCATAATTATAGATGAAATCATTGCTAAAGAAGACTATAGTATAGAATAAATTGATAACGTAGATAAATTTTGTATTTATATGGGAAGCCATGAGATTTAAATGATTTTTTATTATTATATGGATAAAAATTTACAATATTTATGTTAACAATATGTTATATAAATAAAAATGGAATATTTTGTTTATAAATTCTTTCACATTCATACATTACATAGTAATCTGAAACCTATTGAATGATATATATAATCATTTGATTGCTTCTTCAAGAGATCATATGATATAAAAGCTTCTATCAAACTGAGTCCAACAAAGGGTAAGAGAAAGAAAATTTGTTACTGAAATAAGTTGAGCATAACAGTTTCATTCAATACACACAAACTGATCTTATTTTATATCTATACTTTCTTTGGTTGAGAACTTATCTTGAAACTAGTTTTGGTTAGGTTATTGTAAAACTGGAATCCACTCTTATCAATAGAACCATACATTTCTGTCACTTCATTAGATGTGACAGAAATGTATGGTTCTACTGATAGAGTGGATTCCATAAAAATAATTGAACATGCATTAAAAAGTAAAAATATTTGTAAATATGTGATAAAATTTATTATTGATTATTTAAAAAAAATTGATAATAACATTGTTGCTTTTGAATGTGGATATTATAAAATGTCTAAAGGTTTGCCTATGGGTCTGCCTGATGTTGCACAAGTTTGCAATTTTGTTTTGTCTTCATATGAGAGTAGTATTTTAGATATAAGATATGTGTGCTTTTAAAAATATTAAAATTTACAAAAGGTATGTGGATGATGTTTTTGTTTGTGGAAATACCAATACTATAAATTTGCGTGTAGAGGAGTTAAATAATTTGAATGGCTTGAAATTGACCATTGAAAAGGAACAGAACAAAAGTATTAAGTATTTGGATTTAATTATTACAAGAGATAATAGTATGTTAAGTTATAAATTAATAATCAAACCATTGCAAAAAAAAGAGATATATAAATTGTAAATCAAAAGTACTAGTTATGCTTAAGATAGCAAGTTTTAGATCTTTTTTTAGATCGTAATGAAAAATTATGTCATTACCAGTTTGATAAATTAAAAAAGACTGAAATATTTGTCAAGGAATTACTTGAAGTTGGTTATAAGATTGAACAGATTAGCAATACTTTATATCAATTTAAAAAGAGTTATAATGATTTAAAGGAGTTGAAGATTGATAATAATAAATAGATATCTATTCCATATATTTCAACTGCTGAAATGAAATTTTTTAAGAATATATATAAGGATGTGGTTAATGTTTCATTTTGTGTTAAAAATAACATTAATAAGTTAATGAATAATTCTAAAAATGTAACTGTCAAAGAGAAAAGTAATATTGTGTGTATCAAATTTTTTGTGGATGTATGTTATCATATATAGGTGAATCAAGGTGCAGTATTAAAAGGAGCATGAATTTTTATACAAGCATGTGAAAAGTAAAAATAATAATGATTTAATGACTGCTTTAATTTTCTTGGATCATGAAAGGATGTGTAAATATAAATTTAAGTTTGATATTGAGAAGTATTATGATTCTTCATGAAAAGAGAACCCATAATAAAAGAAAAATTAAAGAGGCAATTTTAGTAAATAGAAATAAAATGAATATAATTAATAAACAAGCTGCTAATATTAAAATTCAGGATTCATGGGATTTGAGTTGATAATGTTTGGTTCCGTTATGTATTTTGAATTTAATGGCAGTTGAGAACGGTTAAGGAATTAACCGAAAGTACTTCTGCAGATTGAAAAACTGTATATAATAGTTAATTACCATTATAATTTATATTTTATTGTTATTACAATAGTTTTTAATTAATGGACATTTTATTGGATGATATATATGGTAATGTTTTAAAATAGGTGAATTAAGAGTCATTTCCTGTGTCACATGGTTCACAAATTTGGAAACAATTCTGTACCCATATTATATTATTTGTTCATTTAATTATGTTGATTTAGTCTGAATGGAAAAGTATCTTATCCTGAAAAAAATTAAATTACTAGGTCTTCATTTATTGATCAATAGGCTAAATAAATTATCTGAAAAACATAATTTTGTCCTGATTTCCACTTCACATCTTGATCAGAACATTTACTATTCATGGATTTATGCAAACTCAAAATGCAACACACCAATATCTGTATTTGTTTTCATGAAAAGAATTATGAACTAATTATGAATTTTATTTCAACATAAATTTATATAACATAATATAAAAGTTACTTTGAATTGTTTTTATTGAACTTTTGGAATCTTCTACTTAGTCAGTTCTAACACATAAGCTAATTAAACTGTAATTGAAGAGGAATATAGTAGATATCTATGACACATTTACACAATAGTTATATGTACATATGTATATGTCCACAAACACGCATATATATCTGTTATATATATAATCACAAAACATATTTATATACACAAACCTTGTGTATAACTTCATCAAGTAGAAGAACTGGTATCAATAATGACCTAATAGGGATTGAGAAATAATTTTATTGATAACCCATAATTTTAAATTCTGCATTAAAAGTACTTTATTTTCTCCAGAGCTGATCACTAAATGATAGTGACTTTCAAATTTGATTGCTTAACTAACGTGCAAATTTGGAAGACATGACTGTCTGGTGTCCATTGATTACCTAAGTGTTCGACAAATGGTTCTGGACGAGAATTTAATAATCCTAATGCAGAAGTTTGAAAGTAAGCTGAATGTCACGTGATGAGCTGTTTAATTTAAATTCATTTAATTTTTGCTAAGTGGTTATTCTATATAGTACGTATTATTTTATATATTTGTTAACTCTGGAGTTATCCTAATGCAAATGTTTGAAAGTAAACTGGGGGTCACATGATGAGTTATTTAATTTAATTTTTACTAAAGGTTATTATATACTTTACATTTGCGTTTATATATAATTTTAATGAACATCAATTTATAATTAATTACTACAGTTAGTTTTGTAAAAAATTATTTTTGAAATGCGCAAATTTACATTTTCGTCATCACCCCCTCCCCCCCTCTCTCTCTGTGTGTGTGTGTCTCTCTCTCTCTCTGCGTGTGTGTGTGTATGTATGTGTATATATATTTTCATGGTTTGTTTATATTTTAAAAAATACAAATGTAATTTTTGTCAAATAATTCATATTTCTTGGCATGTAATTAACAATTTTGTTGGAATATTTTTTTAAAAAAAATTGCTGTTCACAAATAAATATTCTCGGTGAAACAATCACAAATTGAATTTTAAAATTTTAACATTTTCTCCATCATTGAACTGATTGGAATTAGTGGCATGTTGCCATTTCAGTGATCTTTTCTCCGGTTGTGATGCAATTTCAAGGTGATTTATGATACAATCAAAACTAGCAATAAAACACACTTTTGGAAATAAAAACGAAAAAAAAAAATGTTTTTTACTTCAGCAACGTTGATAGTTTGTAGCCATTGTGCTTTGAAAGATTTGACATGTCTCTGATCGCTGAAAATAAGCAGATAATATTTTGTCAACTTTATCGTTTAAACATTAGCAGATAATCTGTTTGTATGCATTTGTGTATCTACATGTGGTCACACCATTATTTTTAAATAAGTTTATATAAAAGTAATTACATTTTAAAAATAAATGTTACTTTACGGATTTGGCAGCACATATTTTCTTCCTTCTAAGTTTTTAAACCAATGCTTCCATATTTGTAACTCCTATACTTGTTTGATCCCTATCAGTCTTTTCATTCCTATCAGCCTTCATCTTCTGTTTGGTTTTTTTTATAGATCTCTTTCCATTGACAGTGGGTAATTATATTTTGTACATATAAATTATTTTATTCTACACATTCGTGTAAGATGTGTGTCGATATATATGCCTATTAAACATGAGTATTAGTAAGAAAATTATTTCAATAATAAGAAAAAATGAATTACATTCAAGAAGGGCGACATTTTGAAGTATGTGGAATTGTTTGACAAAAATTAGACATTAATAAATAGCATACCCCCCCCCCCCCTATATTTACAACATTATATGAATCATCATGTATTTAAAATGAGGAAATATGAAATTAAATCTATGAAGAATAAAAAAACCTTTTAGGAGATAATGGGCTTATTATTAATATCTTAAGCAAATGAAGAAATGGGGGAATTATTGTATAAATATTAAAGACGTAGCAGATGATTGGAAAATGCAGTAGTGATATTAAATTTTTTAATAAAATTGACAAAGAAGATATCAGTTGTCTATCACATTTATACAAAACCTTTAGTAAAATAATTATAATTTATCTACAGAGAACTTTGGATTCAAACCAACCAAAAGAAAAAACTGCATTAAAAAATAGTTATATTACAGTTGATTTCATTAAAGTGATGTTAGTGAAAGAAGCTATAAATATGAACTAACATTTTATATTACATTTGTAGATTACAAAAAGTCATTTGATTTCACATATATTTTTGCAGTGATGAATAGTTTTGCCATATCAAGATGTTGATCCAGAATATATATCAAAATGCAGCAACAGTGGTCAGAAAACACAGTATCACCAAAAAGATTAATATGATATTTGACAGAGTGATTCTATATCAACAGAACTTTTTGTAACAGTTTTATGGCAAGTATTTTTTAGATTAAAATAAAAAGCTAAAGAAATAAAAATAAGTGATGATTACTTAAGTAATCTAGATTTTGCAGATGATGTAATTGATTTTGCAAATATGCTTTAGAATTCCAGAGAATGTTATGAGACTTATCAGATAAAAGCAATAAAGTAGAAATAAAAGTAAGTACTAAATGAATTGGATTTTCCAGAAAGTACAAAATAAAAATTGATTATAATAAATCAGCAAAAATCTTGAACAGATTAATAATAAATTTAGAAATGTTATGAATGGAATCAACCATAGGATTAAAGTTGGAAAGAGTGCTTTTTGGTAAAAATAACTCAATATTGGAAAACAAATATATCTTTGAGATTTATACTTTATAAAGAAGAACATATCTATCTTTCCTCTTTAAACTTCTCTGTTTCATGAAATTTTTCCTGAAATTATATGTCAACTTCTTTTCTAAGGCTTAAAATATTTATTTCCTAAAAATTGTCATTTTCCAAAGCAGAGTGTCACAGTGATTACTAGATTGTGATTCTAATGACTGAAAGATGCATAATCAGGAGTTTGGATTGTTATAATAGTTAATGAGTTCAGTTTTTAAAGTAATACTCATTGTGAAGAGCAAAAACAACAACAATCATGTTGTGATTAAAATTTTTCTCTGTGACACTATGAATAATTCAGCATTTCTTTTCATGTCATTTGATTTAAACCATTAAAAAAAACATTTTAAGCATCATCAAACATAATACTAATTTTTATAGTTATATCTAGATTTAAAAATATATAGCAATAGATAAAATGCATCATCTTGCCTCTTGTCAGTGCCACTGATATATTAGTATATTTTAATATTGACAGTCTTATAATAATCATATAGATAATTACTCAGAAGGTGATTTGTATGTTTTAGTTCAGTGGTACCAGATCTGTGCATCATGACTCTAACTTAGTGCTCAAACTTGTTTTGATATCTCAATCAATAATCAGTCCATTATTTTATTTTATTTTTTTCATTGGGGTAATGAGATTGATACTCAAGCATCAAGGGAACTGTTCTATTTAAGTAACTAAACAAGATAAGTTATTTTATTTTAATCAATTGGAATTCTACTCAGGAAATTTGGACATTTAAGAATACCATTCTATTCCTGTGTTAAACTGTACAAAATAACATTATTCTACACTGGTCAAAATTAATGTATTTCTTATTTATCGATTTTTAAGTATAGTTATTTTAATATTGTTTGAATATATATATATATATATATATATATATATATATATATATATATATATATATATATATATATATATATATATATATATATATATATATATAATACATTACAAGCATAAAGCTAAACTAGTCAATATAAAATCAAAACTACCCCAAATCTAAAATTAAACCAGACCAAAAAATAATATTAAAACACAACCTAAGTTTCCTGCTACAAGCAGCTTCTCAAGTGTAAAGAACTACAAAAAAAACCACACATTTATATACTATTAAAAACTACCCACAAATCCATTCCTTCCCATCCACCCTTAATATTAAAAGAACTCTTAAATAAGTTAATTGCTTCAGAATAATAAATTTTCAATAATAAAGCTCTTTAATTCTTCTTTTGATTTCATTTCTCTCAAAGAAGACAACCTTAGCTTCATCAAAATCAATAGTGTGGCCTGTATCTTTTTCATGGACATACAAAGCAGAACTAAGATATCTATTTTTAACTCTACTTTTATGAACCTTTATTCTTTCATTTAAACTCAAACTACTCTGACCTATGTAAACCTTCTTACAAAATAAACAAGGAATAAAATATACCACACCAGGAATAGTCTTTCTATCAAAAACTTCTTTTGTATTATTTAATAAATTATTCAATGTAACACCCCTTTTCCAAGCAATTTTCTTATTTCCAAACAATTTACTATTTCTACGCACAATTTTATAAGAAGACAATTTAAATGGCAAAGAAATAAAATCATATTTTTCTTTAACCTTTACATCCTTACAAATATTACTATTAAATAAAATACTTTTAACAAATTTATCAGAGTATCCAACACTCAAATAATCTTTATAAAATTGATATTTCTGAAACAAAGCAACCCCACTAGAATTATTTAATTTAATATTCCTATGACAATAATTCCTTAAAGCAGCTACTTTATGAGATACAGACTGATAGCTATCAGGTTTAATTATAGATATTAATTCTTTACTTTTAACTAAATGACTGCACAATAAACAATTAGTTTCTATATTTCTAATCACCAAAAGATGTAAAAATTTTAACTTACAAAATCTAACCCCCCTCCTTCTAACACAAATTTTATAGAAGGATCAAAACAATTAAACTCATTTACAAATTCCTTCAATTTATCATTCTCAACTACAAATAAACAATCATCAACATATCTGACAAATAATTTTACATATAAACAATTCTTTTTAATAATAATTTCCTCTTCCATAAAACTAATATAAACTGAACATACTAAAGGAGAAATAATATAACCTATTATCCACCCTTCCTTAATCTTATAAAAATTACCTCTATAAGTAAAATACATAGAATCTTCCAATAACAAAAGCAAATCTTTAATTACCTTAATTTTTTTTTTGATAAAGAACTTTTCTTAATCAATACAGACAAAAGAACATCAATACTGCTTAACCTATTAACAGACTGATACATATTTTCAATATCTAAACTTCCAAATACCCAATTACTTTCCATTTTAAAATTATTAATCTTATCAAAAGCCTCAAAAGAAGAAGAAACTGTGTAGTGACCAAAATCAACAAATTGTTTTAAAAAATTATTCAAGAATCCAGAAATACCCTCTACAACACTACCTGTAAAATCAAAAATAAATCTTAAAGGAAAACCATCTTTATGAGTTTTAATATTCACAAACATCTTAGCTGATGTAAAATCATTAGGATAGCATTTTAAATAATCTACTCTATTAAAAAATTTTAATTAACCATTTTCTTCATAATATCTATCAATTTTCTTTTAATCAAATTACCTGGATTTTTATCTAACAACATATATTTACCATTATTTAATTCTCTATCCATTTTCTCTTTGAAATCATCTCCTTTCATAATAACAAACCTACCAGTTTGTCTTCACGAGAAATGATTACATCATTAGCAATTAACCTATTTTTAAGATGTTTAATCTCAGCAGGATTAATAACAAATTTTTCTTTCCTTTTTAAACTTTTATTCAAAATCGATTGAATACCAACTTTCTCTCATCACTCAAATTACTAGATTCAATAGACGAAATTGTATCAAAACTATATTTTTTGAATGAAATGGAACAAAATTAGGGCCTTTACCAAGAATATCTAATTCTCTATCATTTAACTTCAAATCCGTAAGATTAACAACTCTATCCTCAGAAACCTTATTCTCATACCCTTTATCACTACAATAAACTTTATTAACTTTCCCAAACAACCACTTTAATTTTCTTTCATAATTTTTACAATAGAAATTTGACCTATTCTGTCTAAATTGTCTCATAAAAAAATTCAAAATTGAATAATTAAAATCTTGCTCCTTTCTAAATAATATCTATTCTGTTATATAGATAAATAAATTTATAAAACTAAAAGTATCTTTTAAAAAACTATTCAATATATATGTTTGTAACTTAAAAACTAAATTTTTTATTTTGGATGGGAAGTGAATGGATTTATGGGTAGTTTTTAATAGTATATATAATGTGTGGTTTTTTTTTGTAGTTCTTTACACTTGAGAAGTCTGCTTGTAGCAGTGAAACCTTAGGTTGTGTTTTAATATTATTTTTATGCTGGTCTGGTTTAATTTTAGATTTGGGGTAGTTTTGATTTGATATATATTATATATATTATATATATATATATATATATTTTTATATTTTATATATATATATATATATATATATATATATATATATATATATATATATATTCAGTTCTTTAGACTAGCTTGAATTTTAGCAGGGAATATAAAACTATTTTTTACTGATAATAATCATTTAAAAATAATAACTTATCTTAATTTTTGAAAAATTCAATAGTATATGACAATGTTGGATAAACTGCAGCTTTTGAGCTGTATCTGGTCCCCAAAGCTTCTCTTTTTCAGTTCCTAAGAAAATTTTGATTTTCATTGCCATTTTTTTTGTAAATTTTTATATTCTCTACAATAATATTTCAATACAAGTGTAATTAAAGGGGATTTGAACACAGATGTTTAAGCTCCCTTCAGTCATCCATTCTAACTTATATAACCAATACACACTCCCACATACATGTGAAAAGGATAAATGATCTCCAACATGTCCAGTAAAGTTTGTAGATTTGCTATATTAATATAAGCTAAGCACTGATTATATTTGTATACAGAGGAAATAATTAACTGGACCAACTGATGAATGCTGGTTCAGAACAAAATATGGATATTGAAGAACATTTATCTTTTTCACATGTATGTGGTCATGTGCATCAGTTATACAAGATAGTGGATGACTGAAGAGAGCTTAAAAATTGTGTTCAATTATCCTTTAATTATCTATAGCAATATAGTTAATATGAATATTAAACATTTAATTTATAAATGCTTTGAAACATTAAGTTGTTAACTTTTAAATGGAACCAGTTAAAAATTTTATTAATGTAGAGTTTATTAGTATATTTGGTTGGTAAAAAGTGTTTTGATATTTGATGACCTTTGCTCTTACCAAAATTAGTTCCAAAAGTGATTACTGTGATTATTATTACATTGAACAATATTTTCTGAAGCTGTAGAACATTCCAAAATATATAAAATGTGGCTCTTATTACTGAAGAACTTGTCTAGCCTTGATAATGACTAATGAAAATGTTTTAGGGAAAAATAGTGTAAAAAATAATCAAATATGCATGCTAAATTTACTTTTCAAAGAATATGTTGAAATGTCTAGATAATAGAATATAGTATAACAATCTGATAACATTAAAATGTTATCAGTTAATAGAATAGTTCTGCATATTTTTTTATGAATGTGATTTGTAAAAATAAATTGAAAAACAGTGACGAAGAAAAAAAAATTCTTTTTATCTGTAGATGATATGATTGGGATATATATGTGATTATGTGACTATGTTGTTTTTTTTATTATCAAGAATATTTTTTTCCAGAAAGATTGCTTGCTTAATGTAAGTCATTTTAAGCTAATATAGTTTGGTAAGAGAATAAATACATAATATATAACTTATTGAAGGTGATAAACTGCTCTATTACTTTTTTTCTGTTTATACAATCTAAAAAGCTACAAATATGCTTTTTGTTTAGCATATATCCAAGGGACTAACTGAATTACCATGACATATCAAATCATTAAGAACAACAATTCCATTTCTCTTACACCAAATCTGATTGAAATTTAAACAATAATTTGTGCTTCTGGGTTGAAAATAGATTTTATTTTGAATAATATGTCTGTAGGTCAAATTGTCTTTCAAAGAAAGGTAAAGTAACTAGGCAACACAATGGTATGACCAAGTAATAATAAATATTAATAATTGATAGTAAATTCTCATTGCTCCAAGACTTTTACATAATTTATTGTGGCTTTTCAATTTTAGAACTATAATATAAAGTATATTAAGCATAAATGAAATGGTTTTTAAGATTATTATATTTTTGCAGTAAAGAAGATCCTAATTAATTATATTTCAGGAGATTTTTTAATATATATAATAAGTTTAAATAAATGATTTGTCCCCCTAACTTTCATTCTTTTAATATTATAAAAAATAAGATATTATAGTAAACTTTTATTTTATATGCAACTCAGTTTGCTTACTTTCTGATGAAAACTATGTTTAAGCATCAATATTTATTGCTACATCCTTGGAATAATGTTGTTTTGCCTTAGGTTTAAAATATTTTTATGGCAACTCCATTTGACAGTAATATTCCATATCATTTTATTCCTTAGCTTTGCAATCAAGAATAATATCATAAATATCTAAACTCCAGTTAAACCATTAAGATATCACATGGCTGACTAATCATCATTTTAATTTTGCTTACATCTTACTGTTTATTAGTATAATCTCCTTTCACTACTTTAGACGGCATAAAAATAGTGAGAATAGAAGATCTCCATTTAAGTTAGTAATGAGGATAGTTTTGAAGTACATCTATCCAACAGACATTTTTTACTCTTATTGTGCTATTCCAATTCCTAGTTTCCAGTACCATGAGATTTTGAACTCAAGAATACTTAGATCCTTTTGTCCAGTTTGACTACAGGTACATATATATTCTGTGATCTTAGAGATGATTTAACTGTAAGCATCTTTGATCTTCAAAAATAAGTGATATATAATCATAATAAAAAACACAATGATTTTCCTTGATTACATTTAATTTGCATTTATCATCAGCAGTTCACATAGCTCTACTTCCATGTTTTATGCAAGCATGAGTAATCAATGGATTCTTGGTGGTAGTGGCAAACAGTTTTTTAATGTTCAATGCATTATTTATGTTCAGAGCTTTGGAATGTTTAAAGTTTTTAAGTTGTTTGCTTCAACAATATAATAAGGATAGAATGATGATACTTAATGATTATAGCAAAAAACATTGAATTTATATAAAATTATATCTAGGAGAATTGATGCTTTCTTGTAGTGACTGCTGATATTCATTCCTAAATAAATTAAGAGTGGGGTGAGGTGAAGTAGATATTGCTAACAGAAATGGAAGATAGCACATCAAAAATAAATTATAAACTGTTGTATTTAGTGTTTGTTATAAAATATTAAGATTGATTCTGAATTAATAATTTCTTCATTTTAAATGAGAAAAAAAAAATTCACAAATCATACGATGATTCAACAGCACTTTATTGTATGTGGAAAATTGTACTATTTTAATTTTGTCAACTTTACTATAAAATCAATAAACTTAATATAACCACTGCTTACAGATGCTGTACAGATAATTATTTTCACTATATTCCAGAGCTATCTATTGTGAGCTTTATAACTAATGTTCCAGGACAAGCTTCTTACTGATGAAAGCTATAAATCACAAACTATTCTGAGAATATAAAACCAGATAGAGTTACCATCTAGTATCTATTGATTACAATTGATGATTGAAGTAGAGTGAAAAGAATTGATAAAAGCATAATTAAGTAATAATTAAAATGTACATTCTGCAAAATTCAAATCAGCTGGACTATTGTATATCAACATATAATACGTCACCATAGTAAATTATTATTTACTTACTTAAGCAATAGACAAAAACAGTATATGTTTGTGTGTATATGTAAAGTTATCACAGAGAATATATAGGAATAAAAGTATCAATATGCCTTACAGCTGATTTCTAATTTTAAACTATCTCCAAGTCAAAATACACACTGTATGAGAGAGTTGAGGATAACTTATTAATTGAAAACTAAATGCTAATATATGTTCATGCATTCTTTACCATTATTAATTCAAATGATAATTTCTACACTAATTTATACCTCAAAACAAATAAGCTGAACATATTAATAATTTATACTACTAAATCTTTGATAAAGTATTATTCATTATTTTTATAATGTTTTTTTTTTTTGCTATTAGATGATTTTATATTTTTTAATTACATTAATATATCTTTACAATGTTTAATTTTTTAATACAATCTTTAAGTCGCAGTCAATTGAAAAACTCAACATCATCATCATTATCAACCATTATCAATCCACTGCAGGATGAAGGTCTCTCCAAGTTTAATCCATCTTCTCCGATCTTTAGCTTCTCTTCTCCATATCACCCCTGCACACTTTCTTATTTCATCCATCCATCTCACATGTGGTCTCTTTCTGGGTCTTTTACAATCTCTTGGAATTCAGTTTAAAATTTCAATTGTTTATCTATTATCATCTCTTCTAGCAATATGTCCAGCCCAACTCCACTTCAATCTTTTAATTTTTTCAATGAGGTCAGTAACACCTGTTTGTTTTCTTACCCATACATTGCATTTTCGATCTCTTATTGTTACTCCCAACATACACCTCTCCATACTTCTTTGAGTGGTCTGAAGTCTCTGTATTGCTCTTCTATTGAGTGTCCAAGTCTCAGATCCATAAATAAGAACTGGTAAAACACATTTGTTAAAAACCTTCCTTTTCAAACACATAGGCATATTTCCTTTTAGTATCAAGTTATTTCTACCAAAAGCACTCCAACCAAGTTTAATTCTATGATTAATTTCCTCCATTATGTTTCCATCTGTATTAATAATCTGACCAAGTTATTTGTAACTGTTAACTTCTTCTAATTCATCATAATCAATCTTTATTTTCATATTTTGAGCAAATCGATTAAACATTACTTTAGTCTTTTTAACATTTATCTTTAATCCTACTTTCCTACTTTCATCTGATAACTCCTGCAACATTTCTTGCAGCTCTGAAGCATTATTTGCAAAAACAACTACATCATCTGCAAAATCTAAATGACTTAAATAATCTCCATTTACTTTCACTCCTTTAGTTTCCCATTTTAATCCACAAAATACTTCTTGCAGCACTGCTGTAAAAAGTTTTGGAGATATGGAGTCACCTTGCCTTACACCTTTCTCAATGTTGATTTTCCTACTATCATTATGTAATCTAATTGTTGCTGTTGCATTTTTATAAATATTCTTTAAAATATGACAATATCCTGGATCTATACCGTGATGATTCAATGCTTTAATCACTGAAGAAATGTTTATAGAATCAAATGCCTTTTCATAATCTACAAATCTAAAACATAACGACAACTCATATTCATTTTTCCTTTCTATAACTTCTCTCAGTACCTGAATATGATCTACTGTACTAAAACCACTTTTAAATCCAGCTTGTTCTCTTGGTTGGTGGAAATCCAATGTTCCCTTTAGACGAGTTGTAATTATCTTGGTAAAAATTTTATATAAAACTGATAAAAGGCTGATAGGTCTGTAATTTCTAATATCTTCTTTATCACCCTTTTTAAATATTAATATTATTATTGCATTCTTCCAATCATCCGGTACATCTTTATCATTTAGACATTTGGTATATAACTTTGCTAAAAAAATTTCTGTTTCTTTACCTGCTTCTTTTAATATATCAATTATAATTCCGTCATTACCTGGAGCCTTTCCTTTCTTCATACATTTAATTGCATTTCTTACTTCTTCATTTAAAATTCTGGGCAATTTGGAAGATGTAATAGATATAGGAGGTACTTGTTCTTTATTACTATATAATTCTTGATAAAAATCTTCTACCAATTTCATGATGTCATCTCTCCTTTTAGTAATAATTCCATCTTTTTTTCTTATTGCAGATATTAATTTCCTACCAATACTAAAATGTTGTTTTACATTCTTGAGACTTTTATTTTCTTCTGCAGCTTTTCTTGCTAGTTCACAGTTATACTTTCTTATATCATTTTCAACTCTTTTCCGCACCATTTTACAAAATTCGAGATATTCAATCCTTTTTAATGCATCATTTTTGTATATCTTCATATTTCTTTTTTCTTCATAAATTCTCTAGTCTCAGTAGAAATTTTATTGATCAATTGCTGCTTTTTTCTTCCAGCTATCTTTGTAGCAGTTTTTAAAAGTGTATCAGTTATTTTCATATTAATTTCATTCAAATCTGAATCATGTTCAAAATATTGAAAAACTATATTGCAATATTTATCATTCGAAAAAAAAAAAAAGGTAACTTAGTTTTATCTTGGATTTTTTTTTTTTAAAAAGGTCATTTTCATAATTACCCCATTTTTTTATCTTTTAGTTTATTTAAAGATTTTATAGTCCTCTTATTTTGCCAAAAGCAGAACTACATTTTTAAGATTGCCTTTATTTTAGATATTCCTTGATTCTGCCTAATGTCTTTAAAACTTTTTTCTTTAATCCTACATCTAAATTGGTATTCAAATATAAATATTACAGTTATTAAACATCGCGCTATATAAAATAAAATGTCTTGTTTATATATGCTTAACGTTTATATTGGTTTAATTTAGGGTTTTTATATACACAAATACTTTTATTTAAATATATTACTTTTGATCTGTTATAATTTGGTTATTTCAAAATGAATTTATTTCTCTGAAAAATATAATTGCTCAAGCTTTTTTTAAGATGACTGAAATAAATGTTTTTTCTAATTATAAATTATACAATCAGGATTCTTAAAAATAACTATTTTATAAGATTCCTTACTTTTTATTCTTATAACACATAAAATGTTTAAATATTAATAATATAATCATTATCTAAATTAATGTCATTATTTTAGCTTTATAGATCTCTTTTGTAAGCAAATCATAAATAAGACATCTAAATAAACTGCAGTTGGTTCTTGATATATGTAAATCCATGCTTATGCAAATGTCTATAATATACAGAAAGTTTTTTTAAAAAACAAGCAAAATATTCAAAGTGGAATAATTATGTTCCTTTCATTCATTAACTGAAAATATACTTGTTTTATAAATAAATATTTATTTAGTTATTACTAAGAATAAATAAATGAACAAGCGAGTAAACAATGATTGTACTATAGTTTTTGTATAACAACAATTAACGGTTTCATTGTAGAACAAAATAACCGAGTAGAGAGTGAACTTATCTACAACATATAACAACTTATGGAATACTAATTTGTGATGTGCATTAAAACATATTTTAATAATTAATGAAACACTGTAGAAAACATGTCATCAAGTGAATTTTTCAAATTAATAAATATCTCCACAACCAAAGTATAAAATTCTTCACCTTCTATTTAGTTATTTTGATTACCAATATAACTTTTAATTATTATTGTTATATAATTCTTGCTTTGATTTAATAATATTATATTACAATTAAAAAAAACCCTATGTTTTTAAGAATAATCATAATATTGTACAATGAGATTTAACGATTTCTAAATAGAACTTTCCTCTTTTTGTAATTCTTTTGCTTCTATGAAGGACAGCTTGTCTTTCCTTGATAGAAAGTCAGGAAGTTTTTTGTTCCAATCAGGAGGTGGGTTAGACTTTAATTGTCAAACATCATTGTTCAGAATATTAGTAAAACATATGGCTTGCTGAGCTTTTTCAGATTTTACAATTTTTTTCCACAGCTTCGATGGACTTGTTTTTCCTCCACAACCTACAATTATCATAATCTTCCTTCCCATTCCTACAATCTATAGCACTATCAAATATAAAATATTGATGAAACCTGGCTTTTAAACTTATACAATCTTTATATTCTTTATAATATCATTCACAAGACCTGACTAGCCAAGCATCTTTAGGAAGCCCTGGTAACAGTTCAAATATTTCTGCCACTATAACATTAGGATCAACATCAACCATGTCTTAACTGTACCAGCTATGAAAATATACTTCATCAATTATAAATTGTTAATTACATGACATTCCTTATTTTAAATATTATGTGAATTGTGATATTTAAAATAATATTCCTTCTACAAAACAATTAAGTACAGTGTTGCTCTGAAATATATTCTTAAAATGTTTTAACAAATAAAACTTCATATAATTTTTTAAATTTATATATATAAATCAAAGTACACAAAATTTTGGAAAATGCACAAGTCAAGTACTGGTATTATGTTGAAACTAAAATAAAATACCAAGTCTTACCTAATCTGTAATGTCTAGAGAGAATTCAAAGTATTTTTTTAATTTTCTTTAGAAATATAATTATTTTTAACTAAATTTCATAAATATACAAATTTACATGAGTCATATTTTTCTATAGGAATACAGGTGTAAAATTGCAATCTTAGTAGAAGCTTATTACTCGAATTAAATAAATCCACCTTTCTGTTTTATATTTGATCAATCTGACTGTTTTAACTGAGAGGTCAGATTAACAACTATATAGTGATAATAGAAAGATGGATTTATTCAATTATATAATTTTATCAATGTATAAAAAATATATTAAATGAAAAGATGTCATTACTAAAATCAAGTTCAGCTGGTCATTTCTTTATTTATGAAAATGAAGATTGCACAAACTCTTGCTTAAGTCAGTAACTCAGATTTTCATACATGCACATTAGTTATTGTGCAGAATATGAAAATATTTTGTTAAGTAAATGAAAATAAGCTTTATATTAGATGATCCTAAAAGAAACGAGATCTGAGATTTATTGACATTTTAAAAATAATTTTTTGCATTTATATCTAGCATGGATTATTTATATAAGTTTATACTTATATTTAAATATATGTATATTGTCTATACAAAACTTAATGTAATTATAAGTGATTTGAACGCGGACTTTCAAGCTTCCTACATTTGAAAAGGGTAAATGATCTCCAATATATGTATTTCTTGCTGAATCAGCATTCATCAGTTGATCCAAATCCCTTATAAGTTTATACTTACGTAAGTAAGTATTGCCATTGACCAGCATATGTTAGTTTGACATAAACAATTTAAAATATCTATTTGACCAAAAAAAAAAAAATCCAGTTTTTACAGTTAAAATTCTATTAACCATAAATAAACTTTTGATTTATTGTCAAAAGTAAATATTTTATATATTTAAATACTTTAAATATATACATTGTTGGTTCTAAAGACAGATAAAAATAACTAGGAAACAGAGCACTATAATCAGAATATAACATTTGATTATTATTTTAGTGGTATTTGCCATTATTAAACCACAAATTATTATAGTATCTCAGTTTTACACCCACATAATTAAATTGCAAATGGTATGGGTGTGTGCAAAAATAGATTTTTAATAAAACTGAAACTTAAAATGTTAAATTGCATTAACTATGCAATTATGTACATAAACACAACACCACTGAAATATGAACTGTTAGATATATATTCATGTATACATATTAAAGTAAACATGCTTTTGCTAAACTGGCAGTTACATAATTAGATTACTCATCAACCAAAGTTTAAAGTGCTCAATACATCATTTATTATTAAGTCCACATATATGCAAGTGTGCGTTCTTTTCTGAAAAAAATAAATGGAGTTGAGTAGTGTATATGTTCATCATGGAAAGTATAATGTCGTTGCTATTAGGAATATATTTATATAGGATACATCAGTATTCTATGCGTAGAGTTTTGATTTAAATGTTAGCAATGCATACAAACATCTCTTTAGAAATCACTTATAAAATATTGAAGCCCGTATAAATCTTATCATTCTGATGCAATTTGTTTAAGTAAAATAAATGTGGTTTCTAATTCTTATCGTATAGTTTAAATTTTCTTCCTTTTCTATGCATAGAAAAAGAAACAGCTTTATTTTCTCATTCAACCTCAACTGAATAATAATAATAGTAATAATAAACAACTTGTAGACATGTTTGTAAGTATGCTTGTTAATGTTAGCTCAATTAATCTAATAAATTATGAGAAAAACTGATAGGAAATGTAAGAAACTTTAATTTTCTTGATGTCAGGAGGCAAAGATTAAAAGCAGCAAAATTAAAAAAAAAATTTTATTGCTTTAATTAAAATGAAGAAGTAATTAGATGCTATTAAGATAATTTGTAATAAGTAATTATCAACTAATATTAATCTTAATTAAGCTTACTTATAAACTTATTTATACTTTGTGTGGCTATACTGATTTAAAAGATATTCATTATTACTCATTGCAACTTTTATTCAATTATTATTTTGTTAAATAAATTATTCAAAATCTCTGGAATAACCCTTAAATTACCAAACCTTACTTAGAATCTCTGCTGTAATTAGCTTAAAACTATGCAGTTTTATAGAAATCAAAGTATATAGTCATTAAATGATTTCCAAAGCATGATCATTTAATTTATTAATCTTTAGTTGTACAGTATTTATTAGTATTATTAGGTGTTATTAAGTCAATAATAATTCTTGCAATCACATTAATGGTATTTCTCCGAAATCACCTATTATGTGTCTTTTTTTCTCTCCATGATGCATTCAATTGCATTAACTGTAATAATCCTCATTATATTACTCTGCATGAGAATCATATGACTATGGACGATCCTCATCAGTTAAGAGTGAAATAAAATTATTTGGTTAGTATTACCATGCAGTGTTTATTAATTATAGATGGCTTTAGAATAAAATGATGTTGGAGCATTACTGCTGTTTATGTACTAGCTGAAAACTCATGATATGTTAAAATAACAATTTAACAGTAGTTTAATTTTAAATTTAATGTAGAGTTTAACTAACTGTTAAATAACCAGAAAGTGTAATTGCTATATCTTGAGGGTATAAATTTAATACTAGTCTGGAAGCATTGGTAACTTTTAAATAAATCTAAATACAACTTTAAAGTAATAAAATAAATTTATTTAATATCAATAACAAAGTAAATAAAAACATAAAATAGAAAACGATTAAAAATTTCATGAGAAATCTCTCCAGTCTATTAATAAGCTTCTGCATGTGTGTGTCAATTTCTACAAATGCTCACTAAATAAATCTAATCTATTGCAATGTGTTTTAATTGAAAAAAGTTATTCATACTTTCATTTGGATGCAACTTCAATGTAAATATAATGGTAATTAACTATTATAGTATATATAATGGTATTTAACTATTATATACAGTCTTTCAATCTGCAGAAATACTTTTAGTTACTTCCTTAATCCTCCTCAACTGCCATTAATTCAAAAAACTAATAGAAGCAAATAATTATCAACTCAAATCCCATGAATCCTGAATTTTAACTGTAGCAGCTTGTCTATTAATTACATTCATTTTATTTTTAGTTATTAAAATTGCATCATTTACTTTTTTTTTTATTATGGTTTCTCTCTTCATGAAGAATCTTAACACTTTCCAGATCAATTTAAATTTATATTCGCTTTCTTTTATGACCCAAGAAAACTGAAGCAGTCATTAAATCATTATTAATTTTATTTTTCACATGCCTGTATAACAATTCTTATTCCTTTAATCTTTTTTTTATACTGCATCTTAATTCACCTACATATGATAATATACATCCACAAAAAATTTGATACATAACATTAATTTTTTGCTTGAC
Source organism: Epiperipatus broadwayi (assembly GCA_028023455.1). Lineage (NCBI taxonomy): Eukaryota > Metazoa > Onychophora > Udeonychophora > Euonychophora > Peripatidae > Epiperipatus > Epiperipatus broadwayi. Next base: position 2,783,285 of record JAQFVV010012511.1, read on the forward strand.
AGGTATGACACTTAGAATTATTCACTAACACATTAACATTATTTATAACACAAAATGAAACATTAAACACATCTTTATATATATATCCTTAAACAATTTCACTTGAACATTTGAAATATATGGAATAGATATTCATTTTTTATTATCAATCTTCAACTGCTTTAAATCATTATAACTTTTTTTAACGATATATATATATATATATATATATATATATATATATATATATATATATAAGGATGTGTTTAATGTTTCATTTTGTGTTACAAATAATATTAAAAAGTGAATAATTCTAAGTGTTATACCTGTCAAGCAAAAAAGTAATGTTATGCATCAAATTTTTTGTGAATATATGTTATCATATATTGATGCAACAAGGTGCAGAATAGAGAAAAGTTTAAAGAAACATGAATTGTTATATAAGAATTTGAAAATTATAATGACTTAATGACTGGTTCAGTTTTCGTAAATCATGAAAGAAAATATAAATTTAAGTTTGATCTGGAAAGTGTTAAGATTATTCATGAAAAAAGGAACCATAATAGAAGAAAAAATAAGGAGGCAATTTTAAGAAATAGAAAAAAAATGAATATAATTAATTGCCAAGCTATTAATGTTAAAATTTGGGATTCATTGAATTTGAGCCAATGACATTTGTTTCCATTATGTCTTTTGAATTTAATGGCAATTGAGGAGGGTTAAGGAATTAACTGAAAATACTTCTGCACATTGAAGAATTGTATATAAAAGTTAACATTATATTTATTGTTATTACAATAGTTTTTAATTAATGGACATTTTATTTATATTATATATATCTATTAAGAACAGAAATCAATTATAAACTATATCAACATTATGCAGACAATCAGCGCTAAAGTAATATGTGAATTGTACTCACATTTATTATACTTCTTCACAATTCATTATTTTATTATACTTTTATAGCACTTAATTTCCCTTTATTATATTTTTACATAAATTCTAGTGAGAAATTTTATACGACAGTCCATTCACTCATAATTGCTTCTCATTGGAAATAATTAATACGATTGTCATATGCATATTTTTTAGAGTAGCTTAATTATAATAATTTATTCGTATTCTGTCTGCACATATTTACATAATAAAATAATAATCTTTATTTACATTCACATAGATAATATACTTGCACAAACAATCCATTGCAGCCTCTTACTCTAGAAATAATGTTAATGGGTCTGTCATTGTCACAAGAAAGGGGGAGCACATTTACCTATGGTTAGACTTGGGGGTCTTCTGGTAGCATGCAGGAAATATGAAATGCTTAGTCTATGATCACATCTACCTTTAATGGGCTATCTCAATGTTTACTCATTAAATCTAGATGTAATTTGGACTAGTTTGTGCACATCTCACCTCCCCCCTTTTGGCTCCATTATGCCTTAGTATTTGAACTCAGGGAGAATTTGCATTCAGCTCTCTTCAGAGATGGCCTTACTCAGTTTAACAACTATTGTGTCTCAATATAAGTGAGGATCACTTAATGCACTCTCCCAGCATATCCTGAATATCAGTATACATATAAGGAGAAATGTGTGAATATTAATGTTTAGCATATATATATTTAGTGATGCATAATGATGATGACAAGACAGAGATCATATTGATTAAAATAACTTAACATTTATTAAACAACAAATCTAATTTAACAATATTAATATATATATATATATATATATTTTAACAATAATAATATATATATATATATATATATTCTAACCTGCTCTCGTGCATCTTCACTTCCAGATAATATATGATATAAAATAAAACGGGTTCTATCTCAGTTAATAATTAATAACTAAAATATTCAGCATTAAAATTAAAATATTTCACTAGCTCAAATTTAAAATACGAATAAGGTTCAGTTTATAAAAATAAATTAAATAAATATTTAATATTTTCATGAGACTTGAAGTGAAAATACAGGTGACAAGATAGATTACATTGAGCCAATATCCCACAGGATACTACCTCAATGGCATAAGAACACTATCCCCCCCCCTTATTATTATTTCAAATAACAAACTCATAGTATTCTTACGACTTTAATAACTTCTACTCACTAAGATTAAACTAATAATTAAATCTTAATCTTCTATTTAATAATCTAGCTCAATAAAATAATCTCAGGTTCATAAAGTTTATTCTAAGTTAATTTAAAAATATGGTAGTAAAATATGAGAAGGGATTTTATGTCATAATCTACTACACTGAAACTAATAATAATAAATAACAGTAATAATATTCTTCATTGTTTAACTAATTCTGTGTATCTTTTCTTTTACTATAATTTTATTACCATAATAAAATAATGAAATAATATAATATGATCTTATATCTTCATGTAATGATATAATAAATACGTGGTAGCATTTTAATAATCTGACAAACAAAATATGTGTGGCAACTGATAGCATATAATTTAACATAATATTGTGATAACTGATTTATGACCAATAAAATAATGTAAGATTATGATTATTTAATTATAATGAATACCAATAAAATATTTAAAATTCTTAAAATAATTCTCTATTTATCTTTTTTTTTTTTTTCAAAATTATATATTTGTTTCAATTATTATGCATATATCGTGTTTTCATGCAGCGATGTGGAGAAATAAATAACTCGGACACAAAATTTTTTAAATAACAAAAATTTAACAAAGTTTATTACTAACAACAAATAAATAAACAATTTATTTACACTATTTACAGTGGATATCCTTAACCTTTTTTACTTTACAGTTTGATCTACCGGGTTATAAAAAAAATAATTTATATTTCAATCATGTCTTTATTTAGATTTAGGACAAAATTTTAAAAAAATGTTATTATTTGGTTTCTCATTATGGTTAACTTATTACAAGTATATTTATCTACTTTATTAGCAACAGCATTTTATCCTTAATATTATTAAACTATCTTATTTTAAAAAATTCATACCTAGAAAAACATTCTATAGAAAACAAAATTTTATAATGAGTATGGATTTCTCAAAATATTAAAAAAAAATTTCATCTTGCAAAGTCAAAGATGTTACACAAAATATTATCCAAAATTCAGTACTAGATTTTAGTATTTATCACACAATGTTTACTAATCATAATATATTCTTCTTTAAGCCTTACTTTAGTATGATATAAGTGTAATCATCAATACATGTCTGTTAATCAATAAACAAAAAATATACTATGCATATTGTTTACATAATTTACTTTGTACTATTGTATTTTAAAAATATGCAATGCTTATTTTCTCTTAAAAAAAAAAACAATACTAAAGCTTTTAAAATTATTATCACTTTAAAGAAAATATCTTTGTTTAGATACCCTATTTAAAAAAAAAATTATATTTCATTTCCGAAATAAAATTCAAAATATATTCTATGATTCTTTTCTTTCCTTAGGATACTTTGGATCTTCAATTTTAAGTTATAATATTCTACTCCTTCTAAGCAAATAAACCAATCTTATACAAAACGATAGCATAACCTTAGTTCTAAATTATTTATCATTTCTCTTAAACATATCTTACTAAACGATGCAGTTACATGAAATAAAGATAGCGAAAACAGATGCATAGGATTAAGGAAGAAAGCTAGAGTATTACTCTTAACATATCTCAAAATCATGGTACAGTGCGAAGAGGTAGGACATTTACCTGCCTAATATCCTCTAGTACAGGGACGATGTTAAAGCTATTTCTTCAGCTTTATTAGAACATCAAATATTTAAAGAAATATAAACACTGTCCAAATAAAATGTGTATCAGTCATAGGGCTTTGTTAACTATGCTGATATTCACATAAAGACTAAATATTATTTCCATTCCTTATAACATCCTATTTTTTAAAAACAAATACATCATCTTGGTTTCCTGCTAACTATAGTACTTCCAAGCCACTATCTCAACATTATTTCTCAAGATTTTCCACATCTTACATCGATAAATAACTATCTGCATTTACAAAACAATAAATAAAATTCATTAATAGTTAAACAATCTTACTATCCCATAAGAAAAGTCTGCTTGCTTCATTATTCTATATGTCTAATCATATACAATCTATTTAGACAAGATTTGAATATCCCATAACATAAAAATTTTAAAAGAATCACATAATTATTTGTTATGTTGGATTATATTACTAATAAAAAAAAAAAAAAAAAAATTGTCGTATGCATATTTTCAAATCAATCCTATCTCATAATGTTTTTTAAAATGTTGTATGAAATGCGGTACATATAAGTAAAAAAAAAAACTTTTACACTTCATTCTTCCAATTTATGGATGATCTAAAGAAAACAAAAAATATACATTATAAATTATCAATAGTTATTATTATTACCAATAACCTTTATCTAGTCATCGTGTTCAGTAGGCTTTTTCTTTATCCACTTGAGCATTGCAGATATAAAAAAAAAATCACACCCATACACTTTATATTAAAATATTTTTAGCTAAATTATTAGATTATTATATTATAAAATTTTAATATTAATAAATTAATGTTTTTATGTTTTTCCTAATCTTATATAAAAATTTAGATTTAAACTAGGTTAACAAAATAAAAAGAATCAAAACTATAGTTACATATTTTTTTGACGATAGTTCCTGATAAATCCAAAATGCTTATTATTTTCTCTAGAGTTTTTAAAAATATTCTTCTCCAAGCGCGTTAAAGTTTAAAATAAAAAATAATTATTAATCCATTTAATAAAATTTATAGAAAATAATCCTTGGTTTTAGTATTTAAGATGATAATTATTAAATCATAATATTAATTAATCCCGTGAAGCTTATTTTTAAGTATTTTCTCTACCAATATTCTCTGCGTATCCGATGCATCAAGCCATCTAATTTAACTTTAAAAATATTCGATGAACTTTTAAGTACTATTTGTATTTCCATGGATCCATCTCTTATTCAACTATATGTTCACTTTTTTATATAAGTTTCCTTCTTGATACATTTAAACTTTCGTTTGGTATTTTTTATAAATCTCTTTTAAAATAAAACTTCAAGTACTTTTGAACAAATCTTTTCCAAATACATTTTAAATAATTCTAAGAACGGATATTTTAATATCAAAAATGCTTCTATAACATAATCTCCTGGGTTCTTTCTTAAATTTTGCACTCGAAAATATTTTTTAAAAAATGTTACCTTTAGAAAGGATATAACATTTTACTCCTTTGAATATCATATTATATAAAATAATTCATGCAATATATAATTATCTTATTACCATTTAAAAATAAATCTTGAATAAGCTTATAAATAATAATGCGTCTCCAATTTTTTCATTAGACTCCGTATGATGTCCGTGCTGTGGTTTTTTTTTTTTTTATGTACCAAAAAAGTTCTCCGGTTATGCATAAATAAAGCTGTATCAATAAATATTTCAAATATTTTTTCAGTATTACAATTTATATCCATTTTATTTCGTAGTATATCCATTTTTTATTGCGTAGTTTAGGTTAAACTTTTAGATAAAATACGACTGATAAAGAACTTTAAAAAATTTAACAAAGCATGTTAAACGAAATTATTAAAATATTTTTTTAGTTTATACTCTCTTTTGCAAAAAATATTTTTTAAAATTATCAATTAGTTTTTTGCAGATAAAGTTATAAGAAAGTACTAAAAAAAAATTGACTAAAATAAAAAATTTAAAAAAAAAATACTATCTCTTTGAGAGCTGCTAATATACCTTTCTTTGGTTTCAATACATTATTAATCTCCCCCGATAACTTAGTTACGATGATATTTATAGTCTGTAAGAATACCTATTCCTATTGGTTAATTCTTACTTTAGCTTGAGAACAAATTTACATATTTTTAGTTTATAGTAGAATTATATTTGAAAATAAAAAAATTATGACGTAATGAACTTAAAATATTATTTAAAATATTACTTTTAAATAAATTATTATTTTATTAAAACTATTTAAACATTTAAAATAACTTTTAAAATAACATTTAATAACTTATTCCATTTCTTAATATTCAATTTATCTATTTTTATTTAAATAAAATATTTAATTTTTATATTATGAATGTATTCGTCTTTATTACATTATTTAAACATGTTATACGATAGTTAACTTAATGTTTAATACTATTTACTTTTATGATAGGCAATAATTCCATCCAATTCTATAATATAACTTTCCAAATATTTTAAACTTTGTTATTAATTCAAACAAGCAGTGTGTGTGAGAGTATACATTAAAAGTCACATGATTATAACTTTGACAGACGATTTTCAATCTATTTCTCTGCCTAGATTTATAAAATTGATACACTTATTATATTATATAAAATAATTATAAAAAATTTGGAAGAACAATTTAGAAAATATAGAATTAAATATAATTCTCACCATCATAAAGTTTATTTTAAAAATATACTATATTAATTTTTGTTTATTAAATATGATTATAAATTTAAACACTGTATTTATTAACTTATCAGTCTTAAACTATTAAAATCGAATTTATTAAATATACTTTTAATTATTTATAGCTGTGTTATTTAATATGGCCAGCTTTTACAACCATATGAAACAATATTTAAAACTTTACTTAACTATTTTTTAAATGATTTTATATACTACGTATTTTCTTTAGCTTTAAATTTTACTTTAAAAATATAATTGATTTACTATAATTAATGTATTAAAAGAACATATTCTAAAATTTAAAATTTTTAGTAATTGACTGTTATGAATTATTACCGACCTATAGAAAAGGGCACAATATATATAATCGCAGGGTGGCTTTCAATCACCTTAAGAGTTAAATACAATGAATACCCTAATTCCAAATCCCATGATAGAAGTCCATACCCTGGCAATCTTTAGTTACAAAATTTAAAATAATATTTAAAAAAATATTTCAGAAGATCGCAAATCTGACTTACTGATTAATATATTTATAGTCACATTATTCACGATGTTTATGATAATCCCTTTTGGAGAAGACCTCCTATATACCTATGTGTGATTCCATAATGTTAATAGGAAAGATCATTCATTCAAGAAAGTTAGTCATATGCGTAGAATATATATATAGAACGAATTTTAGTATAATATTTAATAAATAACGAAAACTCTGTTAGTCATTATAGTATGCTCTTAATGTGGAACATCATCAAAATCTTACCTCATTCTACATTCAGGGTTTATGATGTCAAGCCACTAAAGGGGTATGTAGACCTAAATTTTATTTAATATAAAATATTTACTCAATCTAACACTTCCCCCCTTTGTGCTTAAAATAAACTCTTTCATTTTCTAAAACATAAGCTTCCAAACTTGAAAATGAAAAGTAAAAAAAAGAAAAGAAAGTAAAATGATAAATAAAATAAAAAATACAAATCAATATGATTGTGAAAATAAATTCCTGAGCACTGATCATTATATTCTCTGTCTCTTATTTCTGGTGCTAGATCTCCTTGGGTGATGTACTGTCCATAAGTTTAGTTGACACACACTCTGATATTGTAGATCATCATCACTGTCCAGTTTGTTTCCATTAAACAAGACATAACAGATCCATTGAAGATCATTGTTCTTGATCAGTGTTCAATAAAGAAAGGCGTCTTACACATTCTGACACTTCTATGGCCATGGAAAGCTGACATCATCTCCTTTGGCATAACTCCTTTAGCCAGACCACATTGCAATACTCTCTTTAGTATATATAGTGGTGTATAGGATTGTTTCTGTGCATAGGAAAGTGGTATAAAAAATAAACTATTCTTTATGATTTCTAGCTGTTGTTTATTTCTTTTCTCTATGATTTCATTCAAACTTAGAGTTCTTTACAATTAGTTTACCATTCGGTTTGCTTTCATCATTTAAATATATTTACATTTTGATTTATTTTAGTGGATAAAACCAATTCATTTTCACTCTTGTGGGTGATAGAAATTCATTCTAGAATTGAGCGCATACATACATCTTGCTTTGTTTTAAAAATATATCTATCAAGATGTTGACTTACTCGTGCAAGCTTTGCAATTATAAAAGCAAAGTAACAGGATCATGCGATAGCTTTCATTTTCTATGCTTCCTGTAATTGTTTATTGTGTGTAATATACATTGAAGCAATATTATTAAGATAAAGATAAATGTTTATTGGAATTATCTTTTTGCTTTCAAGCCTGGTTGCTTAGCAATATGCTTGACATTAGGTCATTATTCTTTATGTTTTATATACGATCTTGTCATAATGCCCGTTAGTTAATGATACTTGTGGTTACTCATATTATATATATATGTGTGTGAGTGTATTTATTTTTTTAATGCTTAATCTAAAAATTTATCTTTTTTAAAAAAAAAAAATTATTTGCTTAACACTGTTTTGATAACTGTTATTTGATAATTACATGATTAGGCTTAGTATGGCATAGAATGGTGTAGGTGGGCTGTTGGTTGTGAGTCACCCTTGCAATAATATACATGCACAAACAATCCACTACAGCCCCCTACTCTAGAAATAATGTTCATAAAATTCACATTCATAATCCTCTAATTTTGAAGGTTTTTTGCATACATGAGCTCTTCTAGGGAAGCCTTGCTTCCTCTTCTTGTAAGGTTATAATCTCTTCTTATTGGAATTCACATTATGTAACACAATCTTTAGCTGGTTCAGTAGTTTGATCCCTGATTGAATCATGTGTTACAGCTTGATTCATATTCACAATTTGCTTATCTGGCATCTCAATAAAATGTTTGTTATCATCTGATGACTTAACATTAATACTATCAGTATCTAAAGACTTTTTTTAAAAATTCTGTAAATACTTTATACATTTCTTTAATATTTTCCTATTATCTGCTTGTGTTGATGTAATTTTCTGAGTTAAGATATTCAATATTTCTTCCAGTAGCCATTTATTTCTTAAAATACCGCATATCCAAAAGCTTTCTTCAAGTTTAATATTTTCATAACCCATGGAGCCTTTAATTTTTATTTGTAATTTGCAATAATTTAGAAAGATGGTATGACTTTTCTATGCAATAATAATTTAGCTAATTTCTTATTAGTAACTGTACAAAAAATACTGGAAAATCATTACAACTAATAATGCTTCAGCAATATCCTTGTGGCAAGTTTTAGTCAATGTAGATTTAAGTGTTAAACTGCCTTCTCTGCAAGACTATTAGACTGGGGATGATATAGCTGGATAAGCACATGGTGTATTCAATTATTGGCTAAATAATCATTAAATTGCTGGGATATAAAGCCAGCCCCATTGTCTGTTACAATAATTTTGGGATAACTGAGATTTATAAAGATCTTTTTCAGTGTTTTAATGGTATTCTCACTCCTAGTATTTTTGATGTCTTTATATTCTATCCATCATGAATATGAGTCTACAGCTACTAAAAATATGTTACCATTCATTGGTCTAGCATGATTTAAGTGAAGAGATTTCCAAGACTGAGGTAATTTGGGCTAATACTTCAGTTTTGGCAGTAGATTAGCTGCTGATTGACAATGTATACATTTCTTCACCATTTATTCTATTTTTTGTCTCAGCTCTGACCACCAGACATATGACATAGTCAAAGCTTTCAGTGGACAACTTCTGGATGACCTTGAATGAAATAAGATGAGTGCATAGGAATGAGAATGCAGTCAGTCATCAATGTGCAATTGTTACAAGTCGATAAACTCTAACATGCATTTCACATAGGCTTTATAATGAATGGCTTTTTGGCCAACCTTCTTTTATCCGGGTCATTAATGTTGCAGTCTTCTACAATGAACTATTATTGAACTGTTTTTTTAATTTAGAGTGCATGGTATCAGTATAATTGATTTCTCTCAGCTTTTGTTGACACTCATTAGTTTGAGAAAGGTGTGATAATGCATCTGCATGTCCAGTCTGCTTACTTGGCTTATATAATAGTTCATAATCATATGCTACTAACATATGTATCCAATGTAATACCTGTTGGCATGTATGTTCTGGAATTTTTTTATCATTGCCAAATATTTACAGTAATGGATGATGGTCTGTACAAATTTGAACTTTCTATTCATATATATATATTGTAATGGAATATAATATCCCGTCACATTATTTTAAAATTAAAATAAAAGATCATAAATAAAAATTGTAATTTAAAAACTGTTTAACGTATATATAGATCGCATGATGGACAACTTTAAAAACTTTTAAAAAATAAAAATATTTGAAAGTAATTTTTTTTGTAAAAAAGTAAAGATATAAAGATTGATATTTTAAAAATAGAAATAATGTTGATTTCTATAGTCTTAGAAAAAGGAAATGATTGTCTTATTAATTAAATGATTGTTCAAAAGCAAACTACCTCGTGAGGCATGTAAAATAAATTAAATGGTCAGATAAGAGAATACAAAGGAATTAAATGACCAATGCAAACACGAAAATGACAGCACGGACCATAACTGAAACACGAATGGATTAGTGACGTCTTGCTCGTTGAATCTCAAGATCTCATGATAAGAGACTAATAAAAATATAAAAGCCAAATTATTATTATAATTGTTATCTTAGAGCTGACTATGAATAGATCGTTATAACTAGCTATATTGCAGATTTTCACGATGTGGAAATCTGCAATAAATTTAATTTTCCGGACAACCAGCTGAGGCCTCTGGATGACAGTTCCTGACCAAATGCATGGCAAGTCGCAGTTTTATTTCAAAGAAGGACAAAATCTACGAAAGTGATCACGAAGATGGACTTCTCAATCTATTAAATCCGTAAAGTATGAACTATTGTATCTATCTAATAACTTTCCTAAAATTGCAAGTAATTAATAACTGAAAATAAGAACTCTTATCTGACTTAAAGAATGCAAATTCAATTATTGATATTTTTTTTATGTAGATGTTTAAGCAATCATTTCCAGTTCATTTTTTTTGTGTGTGTATTATGTTTTAACTAAAATGTATTAAATTTAAAGTTGGGTGTAGATAGCTGCATGGATAAAGATTAATAACTATGTTTAAATTCGTTTATGTTTAATTTAACAGATTTTAATTTCAGGCTATTTGTTTTGTGGTTGTGTCAGTGCTAGTGGAGAGATATATAGACGTTTATATTAATGTAATGTGAAGCGTGTTTAGCATACAGGGCAACGTGCCCAACTGAATGCATGACCCCAAAGAGGCAGTCATATCATTGAAAATGGTCGCAGATGTATTTCCTGCACCATTGACCCCTCCTAGCTCTATGGACAGGGATTTATAAGACGGCAGAAAGACCGCTTTCCCCCATACGTAGCACTCTTTAAAAAAAAAATTATATACATGATTCCTTAGTCAGACAGAGGCACTTTCCTGATCTAGACCTGGATCATTTCCTTCAAATAATATCACGCTGCCAGATGCACATTCCTGTGGCGTGATTTTATGCTAGCATCTTCGTATTGCATTGATTGCTACTATATATCTGGAAGCAGGCATTGGGTTGACTACAAACTTTTAGTCTGAGATTGAATGAATGTTTTGATAAGTTTTTAAGTGAAAAAAAAAAAAAAAACTATGTAGACTATCTATACTCGACATGCTAAAGTAAAATATAATTTAAATATCCATCTGTGCGATCTATTTAAAATAGTAATTCAAAAATTAAAAAAAAAAATATTAATGTTAAAATCTAAAAATAAATTTAATCTTCAATTTTAAATGTGCGTTAATAAAAATCTATTTGTGTGTTAATTACTGGCAGTGGCTTCTTTTATTTTATTGTTCTAAATATTTAATATATACTTTGAGAATAGAAGTCTATTGAAACTTATAAATGTTTTAAAATCTCTGCTACTCTATGAGCTAGTGACCTTGGGCAAACGGTCAGAATAATATATATAAAAAAATATTTTGAATCTTAACTTACGTATCTGCCTACTATATAAATTTTTCTAGGTTCAAATGCCTAGATGGCGCCCGAGTAGTGCGGATACGTTTAAGGCTCTTTTCATTGACCGTTAAAATATATATATATTGATGGAACTTTTTAATGGCAAAAATTATAAATAAAGCCTTGTCAAACTGATGTAATTTTTCTCTGCTGCTGAGAATGTCTTCAAGGCATAAGTTATAGGATGTTCTTCTTTTTAGAAAGGATGCAAAATCACAGGACAAACTTCATATTCTAAATGTCTGCTGAAATTATCATAACCAGGTCACTATAATAATGTTTAAGGAATCACTTTGCTTTCTGAAAGGAAATATCCTGTACTTCAGACCAGGTCTAACATTGTTACTTTGTTTAATAATTTATATAATGGCCATAATACATGAGATATTCCTTGTAAAAAGCTCTCAAAAAAATTTAATAGGCCTAAAAATCCCTACAAATCTTTCTTTTACATTCTTAGGTCATTCAGGATTTTTTATGTCTTTTTATCTGGATTAGGATATTTTCCAATTTTTATTAATTACATGTCCTAAAAACTTTATTTTTGACATTATTTAGCTTCAATCTAATTTTTTCCAGTTTGGAATAGACTATATTTGCATAATCCTAGTTCATGTTCAGGTCTTGCACTAAGCAATATGTCATCCAAATATGGGATGATACCTTCCATGCCTGAAATAAACTATCTATTTTAACTTGGAAGATATTAGGCACAACATAATGTCATATGGTAACTTATCACATTAGTAAAGTCCACAAGGAATAGTAAGGATTAAAAACAAATTTAATTAATATCAAAAAAGAAAAATTAAATGAATATAAAGAAAAATTGGAAGGATTCCAAGTGGATTTCAAATATAGGTTTGAAGATTTGAAACATTTTAAATCTACATTTGCATATTTTGTGAACCTATTGATTTGTGATCCAATTTTTTAAATAATATTTGTCAAAAATTGACCAGGGAATTAACATTATTAGTGATGAAAGAGTATCAGGCATTGCAAATAATGCATCACAAATTCAGTTCTCCAACTGAATTTTGGAATCATGCCAGAATCAAAATATTCCCACTTTAAGAAAGCTGCTTGCCATCTAATTTCAATTTTTGGTACAGCATATTGCTGTGAGTCATTGTATTCCACAGTGAAGTTCATGAAATTGAAATATCATTCACAATTGATCAATCAGCATCTCAGAGAATTGCTGTAAACATCTTTAACCAGTTATAGGCCAAATTTCAAAGATTTGAACAAAGTCTTTGTTAAATGTTATACTTTTTATTAATGAATTTTTATTATTATATTTATTATTAAAATTTTAAATATTTTTTTTTTGTATTTTCATCACAGATTTAAAGTTTTGAACATTTTTGGAAATCAAATTTATCCAACAATTGAGTCTCTAATATTTTTTTAGATGCTTTCTAATGTTTTGTGGTTCTTTTGCTTATCAAGTACAAACAATTTTTTGATACTACTATTGGCTTTATAACACATTAATAAATGTAGGACAATTTTTCACATTACTTTGTCAATTTTTGTACACCATTTGTTCCTCTGTTGTTGGTTGATGATAAAACCAAGAACATTTTGAAATATTAAAATATATATATATATAACAGTAAAAAAAAATCGTAAATCATTTAAATGTTTATTTTTAAATAAAGTGGCTAAATGTCTAGTGTTCTGATAGATGATGAACTCAAGAGCTAAAGGGCTCTGAATCAATTCCCGGCTGAGTCTAGTATAAAAAAAAGTTTATTTGATCAGCAGAATGTGGCCCATTGTGCTCAAAACTCAAACATCATGTGACATCCTTACTGTATTTGATATTTGCACTTAGAATTATAACACACTCATATTTGTTATTTAAAAATAGTGATGTTCTGTCTTTTAATAGTTCATGTATAATTCACTTTATAATACAAACTTTATTACACTTAGAGATGATCATTTGGACCAACTGATGATTGTTGATTTAGCATGAAATACATATATTGGTGATTATTTATCTTTTCAACATATGTGTTCAGGTATATCAGTGTTAGGAGATGGAGTGGAAAGTGGTGGGTCATGTGAAAATCTGTGCTCATATACCCTACATATTCCACTTCAGATAATAAATATTAAGATTATTTTTCTCTGGAGAAATTTAATGACTATGTCTGCAATATCTGCTAATCTACATAGATTACCCAAATATCTTTTTAAAAAAAAAAAATCATCATACCGAAAGTTTTTTAGAAAAAACTTTTTTTTGTATTAATTTTTTATTTTAATACAAAATGTATATTTAATTTATTATGATCTGGTTGTTTCCCATTTGTTGCTTAAAAATTCCAATTACGTCCACCATTAAGCATTTTCAAATCTGGCTGTTTTAAAATAATGAATAAAGATGATAAAATTATAAGAAGGTTGAAAATGAATGCTGTCATAGATTAAGTTAATTAGTTTTACTGTCATATTAGCAAATGCCTTAATGCTTGAGATTTCCTTTGCAACAGAGAAATTCATTAACACCCATACTTTAATAAAAGACAAAATCATATTGTTAGTTGCTCAGAAATTTAGAGAAACTTAATTCTTGAAATGAGTTTTTATTTTTCTCAGTTGAGAATCAATCTAAGAATCTTATAAGTTTAAATCCTTCATTCTTATGGTTGATCTAAGTGTCAGTGGTTAAGTAGAATTTTTGGGTCTCTATGCAATTATTATTTATATATATATATGTTTATCTTAATATATAAAACAAAAGGGTATCTAGGAGCCCATGTGCATTGCTTCAGTTTGCTACATGATGGCTGTGTTACTGTACTCCATACAGGACCGAAATGAGCTAACATTAAATTATAATATTATTTTTAAAAGAGTCTCATTAATGTAATAATAATGTAAATATGCTTGCTATATTCTTGGTCCTGGTTTCAGATTAACCTGGGTAAAACTTGGAAATTCTTTTTCAGGTGCTAATCAGCATTAGATTTTTTTATCCAGGTGATTAGCCCAGATACGGTTCAGATAATTATCTGATATTAGTCAGTAAATAGAAAAGGAAAGATGGAAAATAATCCTTTGCCACATGGCAAAACGTGTAGAATAATGTTTTATCTTTTACTATTTCTTTGTAGGGGAGTGAATGCTGTTGGATAAGTTTTAGTCCTGCAATTGATTATGTAAAAACAATTTTATTACTTATTTTGATACAGCATAAACTATTTTGATACTAATAATTAAATGGTTTACGGCTGGAGAGGCCAATGAAGTTTGAGCAAGGGAAGAGACAGAGACTGCCATGATCCATATATCTTGAGTTCTGGAGTCCACCACTGTGCCCCTACACTAAATCACTCAAGGCAATTATTTTGATTACTAGCATTAAATGGAATGATTATAGATATAGAAATCTGATAATTTTAAATATCAAGCTTACAATTAAATATACTTATGGAATTTACTATTATTAAGAAGCAATGATTTGTAAAGAACAACCCTTTTCCAACTCTTACTCAATTTAGCCTTAAGAGATGAGAGAGGGTTATGCATAAATAAAAAAGAAGTAGAAAATAAAAAAAATTTTTGCCAATAAATAGAGAGAGAGAAAAAAAAAACTGTCTTTGATGACAAATGTTGATTCTCAAATGATTGTTGATTTCTGACAAGTGATCGCGGGGAAAACATTTCAAGGATGTTATATATATACTGAAAAAGAAAATAAATCTTTGAAATTTTGCTTTAGTTTCTAAAATCATGTTAAAGTTTGGATTAGATTTTCATTTTATCATGTGATTCCTTTTTGTTAAAATGGCATCAATTTATCAGCAGATTTCAAAAATGATTCTGTACTTCGCATTTTTATTACTGTGCTAAATTTAGTGTTAAAGATTATTTTAATATCAATTTTAAACAAATAATTTTTGCTATTTTTTTTTTTTCAAAAGATTTGTTTAGTTTAAGGTTAATGCATCTCTATGTGAACAATGAATTTCCACCTCCTCTTAATATAATCTTTTTTCTTGCTGAAAATATTATTTTGACATTGAAATAATGTTATTTAATGGAAAGACATTTTTAAAGTTAATTAATTAATTTATTTGTATAAATCAGTCTTCACTAAATTATATTCAGTGTTTCTAAGACAATCCCACTTCTCAGAGATATGGAGAATGATATAAAAAGTAAAGTAATCCTTACATAACCTACTGCAAAATAAAAGTTATTCAACAGTCCCCGTCTTTTTTCAATTTGTAACAGTGAATGAAAACGCACTATTCTCGAATCTTATGAACTGCTGAGAATGGAGGAAGTCACTTTTTCCATTCCTTCTTTTTGCTCTTGTTAAAAATAGCAAAATAATCCATTCATTGAACAATAATTGGATATCTGAGTTGTTTATGTGCAGGCTACTTAAAATAAAAATCATAGTCCTGTTTGAAATCTGAAAATTTAAACTCCAAGTCATGGGCTTGGCCGTGTGGCATAATGGTTAGCAAATCTGGTAGGATTTGAATATAGACTAGAAATTTGTAGTTTTAGCCTTGCTTAGAATTTTTCTTCTATGTAATTGGTCCACAACCAATCATATTATTCAGAAAAATGAATATTTAGATATTTTTAGGTAAGAAGTAAAACAAATGGTAAAACTTTATCACTAGACAGTTGGCTTACCGCTAAGTAATGCCTTCTTCAATTCCATTATGGGGGTGGAGGAGAGTTTGAGAGATCTTTATTTTGTAGGTTTTTTTAAAAATAGTTTTATCTATTTTTAACTTATAATATCTAATAGAGAGCACAACTATATATGTGTTTGTGTGAAGATGCCATGTCAAGATATATATGTATTGCAGCTATGAGTTCAAGTGTATGTTCATTTATGAGTCTTATTTTCTAGAAGTACTTTACATTTTGAAATAAGGTGACCCAAGCATGAGAGGCAAAAAGTCATTAATTAAGAAAAATATGTAAACACAAATTACATAGTCATTTATAAACTAATATATATATATATATGCGCTGTATGCGCAGATAGTGAAGCATTGATTTTTCTCTTTCATTTGTATTTGTAACTTGAATTTGCAAACATTAGTTTGCCTGTATATAGAAGTGGTTTATTTCTTCTTTATAATCTAATGCTAAGTGCATTTTCAGTGAAGGTCATGATAATTTAAGAGAGCTATGATTGTGGTGAACTTAAATTGAAAGTGCACTTAGCAGTAAATTATAAAGAAGAAAAAAACTACTCCAATTTAAAGGTGTACAAACATTTACAAATTTGAGATAGTCCTTTAAATTAATTCTCTTGATGATCAAATAAGCCAAATGTTTACATTAAATAGAATAGCTGTATATTTTATTAATAATGAATGCAGTGTTAGAGAATTTTTGCATGTTATCATAATTAGCATTAATTTGTAAGTGAATATGCCATTGTAACTTCAGAAGAAAAATAATGATAAAGAGAAAGATAAAGGATGCAGAAAACAAAAAGAAAGATTAAAGTCAAAATTGTGGGTGTTACTAAAAGATGAAATATGGTTGTACAAACAATAATCCCAATGTCATTATTAATGTAGAGATGACTGGTAATGTGAGAGGCTCTTGATAATTGAAGTCTTATATTAGAACTAAACAATTAAATACAACAAATTTTAAAAAAAGATAAGAAAATGGAGAAATAAGGAAGTAAAGATTTACATATACTTGTTTAATTAAATTTGACTTTAATTCCATCCTGGCTTACTGGAACTTTTTTGATTTGAAGATATGTCCAAAATCTTATTCTAGTTTCATTATACAATTTTTATATTCTTTTTCTATGAGTAAAATTTCTTTCATATATATATATATTACTTCAGCTCATCACATTTACTATTTGGCACATAAATAAACAATAACCAATTATTTTAGAATTGCATCAGACTTACTATCAACAGATATTATTTATTAAGTTGTTTTATTTTGTCTCTATAACTATTAAACTTTTAGACTGTCTTTATTCTTTTCTCCAAAGCCAATTCATCGTTTCTTAGAAATTCAAATACATATATTTTTTTCATTTCTGATAATACATTTATCATCTTTTCAGACTTGTTTATTGTGATAACATGTATATCTATTTTTTGCAATATTTTTAAATTTTTAATGGGTTTAAATAGTTGGACTTTTATCACTGAAGTGATATGATCAATTCTGGGAATTATATTTCTGCAGAAGTTGTTTATATTGGATATCATAAAACTATCATCATCATCACATTTTTTGATTATTATAATTTAAAAAGTCTTGAGATGTAATTATCAGTTTTTTTTAGGCCAGGTCAAAAACTGAAAATTCAAGTCTTAGATAAGGCTTGAAATGTTGTAGGTAGATGAGAATTTTTCAAACAAGCTTGCGATTTTTCTGTAAGCCAATCCAGCCAAGTATTGAGTGCAACTACTTGAAAATTATATTGCTATTTATAATTAGAGAGTAATTTAATATAATCTTACAATTAGTCAAATTACTGACTACAAAACAAATGTGATTATCATATAATATAGCCTTTACCTTGATGATGAATCCATAGATTTTGTTATAAATTTAATTATATCTTTAAAAATATCCAGCCTATAATTATTCAAATTACACATAAATTAGTCTACTTTTGTGAATTAATGTTATTAATTTGTTGACTTTTAATTTAATTTTATAAAATTTGTTACTTTCACTAATTGTATTCACAATTATAAAAAGGATATTTTATGTAAATTATTACTATTCTCTAATATAAATAGCAGTAGTGTTTAAACATCATATTTTGCATTCAGTGCAATATCACAATTTAAATAAATTTTCTAATTCCACTGATAGTTTTGAGAATCCAACAGTGAGTCTTTCCCAGAGTTATAAATACACAATTCATATAGCTACTAAAATTATTGTAATTTTATCTTACAATTTAAATAGTTTATACTTATTTTCATACATTACATCTTAATTATGTTTAAAAATATTATTAATTTTATTTAATTCAAATATGTTGTTTTACTACTATTTAGTCTTGAAATTTAAATTACAACAATATATATACCCACACATATAAAACATTTTACTTAATTAAAATTAAATACTTAGGCATAATTAAAATAATATAAAGAATAAAATTACATTTTAATATTTATATATATATATAATAGATATGAATATATATACAATTTGCATTATATGTTTATACACAGTAGTATCAGACTAATATTGATACATATGTATATGTATTGTATATTTATAGCATTGGGGAAATCTTCTTATTAAAGCTGTCAGCTGAATTGTAGAATTTAATAAAAATAGTGTATTGTACTATGTATATAAGAGAGTGTTTAAATATTGTAGCTATTTATACCACAGTTAATATAATCAATGCAGAAAAGATAGGGGGAGGGAGAAGGAATATTATTCTCACTAATGCACATCAATTTTAGTTATAATTTTACTATATATATATATACACATATATATATATGTCATGTTCAAATCATCCTCTCAAACATTATGTTTTTTCAAAACATCCTCTATGAATAAATATAAAATTCATATTTTATATTTATTCACAGAAGGTATTGCTGAAAAATCGTAATGTTTTGGAAAAGTTATTTGAACATTTCATATTTAAATTTTCAGGTAGTGATATGGACTGGGATATTTTCATACATATGTATATAACTTGCTAACATATTATAACTTTTCATAATTAATTGATTGCTAAGAGTATTCAAATAGACTATTTTTTCAATCACAATGTGATAAAACATTTTACTTCAACTAAAATAATTGTAATACTCATTTGTCATTCAAATTATAATTAAAGCTTTTTTTTAAAAAAAAAAAAAAATTCCCCTTGTCCCTATAACTCTAAAAGTTATCTCATAGTTGGACATAATAAAAAATAAAATTATACAGTGTGAATTATGAAAAAATAAATAAACAAATAAATAAAATATTTATTTTAAAATGCACAAAATGAAACAAATTTTATGAATTATATTATAACAATAGCATATGACAAAACAAAAAATCTTCATAGAAACTTAGCTACAAGAGAATTTATTATTTTTCATTCTAATTTATTTATAAATGAATAAATAATATTCTGACTGATTTGAGAACTTAAGGTTACTGGATTTCAACTTAATTTGTTTCTTCTAATGCTTGAATATTAAATGATTTCCTAAATAAATAACCATTCTAATTATTTTACTTAGTGCTTTATTTATTCTAACACTTATGCATTTTATAATTTGCTGTAAAATCATTTTTAAGCACTATTTCAGTAAAATGGAGACATATAAGCAAAATGATTTATTTATTTATGAATAACTAAACAAGTAATGAAGTCAGTAAAAAATAAACTCATTAAAAATTGCAGTAAAGTATAAAACTATTTTAAAAGTGCCATATTGTTAGCAAATACTTATTCACTATGATCTTTTTCAATATATAAATGATTATTCATTATTTCTTATTAGATTGGAAATTATGGTAGTTGTAACTTATGCCCCATTTGGCCATAAGAGGCGCTGTTTCTGTGTTGACACAGAAACAGTGCCTCTTCCAGCCACATAGGGCGTAAGTTACAACTACCAAAATTATTGTATTTATTTTAATTTTATATGATAATACCAATCTTTTAACTGTAATTTTTTAAAACTATTCACACAAGTACATATTTTAAGAAATGACAAAATTCTCTTACATTTTAATTATATAAATGTAGATACTGAAAAAGATTCAGTTAGCACTGAAAAGTTCTGGATGTTCAAAAAACATTTAAAACTATCAATACAATTAGGGTATTTTTAACCCAGGAGGATTTTTTCAGTCAATCCAAGCCACAGATATTGTAATGAAGAAAATCTATAAAAACATTCCCTATGTGGAAGTTGTTTAACCTGTTGAGGAATATTTTCTCTTCTACTTCTATAGCAAAAAATATTGAGGAAGTTTTAGCTCTGCAGTTAACTAATTAAGACACATAATTACAAATAGTAATTTTTAAATGAAACAGAAGTAACTTACTCTCAATAAGCTACGCTTAGCCAATAGCCAAACATCAATAAACTTTGAGAAGAATGGCATATCAGCCCACTTCTTTTTTAGCTCTTTAGTGTTTAAGTTTAGTTTATTGACAGTGTTATAAATCAAAAAGTGAAATCTGTAAATTAGTTTAATTTATGTACAGCAAAAAGCCTCAAAATTACTATTTAAATATTCAGAGGATCAGAGCAGTGCTTTGGTTTAAACAACCCCCATATATCAAATGAAACATCACTTTAATAAATGTGACTGAAAATAATCATAGATAAACTATATGAAATTGAAAGGGAATTCATTCTGTGAAATTAACTATTTTTTAATTGGAAAATTTAAAGTGATTTTTTTAAAAAACTTTATCAAATTTTATTAACATTATAGTTTTCATTCTTATGTAATTATATAATTATATTTGTAGCAAAAAAAAACATATAAAAATTTAATTACTTTCTTTTGGTTTAATATTGTAATTAAATAATAATTTAATTACAATTTATTTTTGAAGGTTTTTAAATTATATTCTTTTTATATTTAAAAATAGAATTTCTTTACTGAATATTTTTAATTAATTTATATGTGCATATAATATATAAATGGCAAATCTCTCAGTATACATTATATATATATATATATATATATATATATATATACTGTATACTGAGATATATATCCTATTTATACATATATATATATATATATATATTGTTAAAAGGAGGTTGCCTTGACAACTGTTTGAAATTATTGATTGTTATTGATATTGGGATTGTTGACTGACTTTTAATGATATATATATATAAGTTGTTATATACCAAAACTCAAGTTTTACAACTTCAAATTGTCTCTTTGCCAACAACATCATAGCAAAACTATGAAATACTTAATCATTGACAATAATATCATAGAGTATTTTTCACTTTTAAACTAAAAAAATATATTACTTCATATTCAAGTTATATTCAATTATAACTTGTTTAATTTAAAAGTGAATTATTCAAAATAGGGCATTTTTGTATAGTTTCAAACATTTTGTCTTTGATTTGGCATCATTAAACAATTTTCAACCTAGCAAATATGTTTTTTGAGTTTATCATGTAAAATTGTATAAATTTGTACTAAAGTGTATTTTCTTTTGTTATATTACTTCTGTTTTTTTACCAGATTATATACAAAGCTAAAATTTTTCTTTCTTTTGTTTTACTAACACTATAATTTTTATTTTTAAATTAAAATATATTTTACAAATCCTAATTTAATTTGTTTGGATCATTTACTTTAATTGGGTAATGAATGGGTCATGAGGAGGCAATTTTTATTGGAACAAATATTGACAGATTTAAGAAGAACAAAACAATTAAAAAGTAATATTGAAATGCAGGCATTCTTCATATAGCTGGAGCTTAATTGTAAATATACAATAAGTCTGTGTTCATATCCCGTATATTTACAATTAAAAAGTAACTAAATTTATTTATTTTTCTCAGGTTATTATTGTAAATGTAAAAACTGATTTTTTTTTACTATCAACACAACTTTTTTTTTAATAATACATATAATAATTTTATGCCTTGTTATTATGTACTGTAATATGTTTTCAGGATTAGATTGTAAATACTACTTTAATTCTGCTGACAATATAAGCAGAAATGAAGAAGTATAAATAGTTTATTTCTGAAAAACATTGTGTAAGTCGAAATGTGCTTTTTATGCCACATTTTCTGTATGGATGTATGAGACATACTCTTTAATCATCATCATAATGTAAATCACTGAAAATGTTTTATTTATACATATGTCCTATGATTTTGAAAAGATGTTTTAAAGAAATTATATTGTATCTGTTACTTTAAAAACATTGATGTTGAATTGAAAATGTGTAATGATAAATGGTACTAGATTTTTTTTTTTTCATGTACTTTGTGGTAAATTTGAGTTTGTTTTTGTGGAAAAGACAAACTGTGTTCATAGTGACAGCTGCTTTACAAGCAGTTGTCCCGGGTTAGCGGGTTCGCTTCCCGGCTGATGCTGTGATACATGAGAAAAAAAAGTACTATAGAAAGATGCAGTATTGATTATTGTCAAATGGACAAAGAAGAAAACAGACAGTAGAACTATAATTAGACAAAAAAAAAGCATCAGTTGTTGAACAAGCAGACTAAAGGCCAAATATGTATATAAGAGGATGTATTTTATATTCGCAGATTGGTCTATAAAATTTAATTTTAACTTTTTATTCTTTTATCTTTTTTGTGTTTTTCTTCTGAAGTTCCTTATTCATTTATAAGTGACTTAGAAATGAGATTAGTAAAAATTTATATTTTTAATATTTTAAAAACAAATTGATCAAGTTTTTCTTAATTATATTTTATTAAGTTCTTCTCAATATTTCATATATTAGCTGTTATGTGATTTCTTATTGTATGAGTATTGTCAATTAAAGAATGCAAAAAGGCTTGATTTATGAGGAGAGGGTATTGATCACTTTATTTTTATTTTCTGATAAGAAACAAGACATTACCATGTTAAATAGTCAAAATAAGAGTCATAAATCAATTTATAGATCACATGACCCTATCTCTTAAGCTTGTAAGTTATAAACAGTGAGGATTGCCAATTCCTCTACAAGCTTTATGATAAATGCTTAGCCAGAGCCAGCACTTAAAATATCTCTGTCAGGAACTCCTCCCCAAACCCCTGACCATGGTTTCATGCTTTGGCACTCCTCAGAGAGGTGTCAGGGTAGGTTCAGACACTAGATCTAAAAATACCAACCCAAAGCCAAGCACTTAGCTAAAAGTTATCTATCAAGTGGAAAATCTGAAATTTTCAGACATCTGCATGTCTTCAAACCCAGCTATCCAACTCAGATAGCTATATGGGGCTGATAGATCTTCAGCCATACCATATATTAGTAGTCATAGCAATATAAAAATTTGCATAAGACTTTTGGCAGAGACTATAAATAGTCAAAATAAGAGTCATAGATCAATTCATAGATCACATGACCCTATCTCTTAAGCTTGTAAGTTGGCCAGAGCCAGTACTTAAAATATCTCTGTCAGGAACCCCTCCCCAAACCCCTGACCATGGTTTCATGCTTTGGCACTCCTCAGAGAGGTGTCAGGATAGGTTCAGACACTAGATCTAAAAATACCAACCCAAAGCCAAGCACTTAGCTAAAAGTTATCTATCAAGTGGAAAATCTGAAATTTTCAGACATCTGCATGTCTTCAAACCCAGCTATCCAACTCAAATAGCTATATGGGGCTGATAGATCTTCAGCCATACCATATATTAGCTAAAAGTTATCTATCAAGTGGAAAATCTGATCTATGACTCTTATTTTGACTATTTATAGTCTCTGCCAATAAGTCTTATGCAATTTTATATTGCTATGACTACTAATATATGGTATGGCTGAAGATCTATCAGTCCCATATAGCTATTTGAGTTGGATAGCTGGGTTTGAAGACATGCAGATGTCTGAAAATTTCAGATTTTCCACTCAATAGATAACTTTTAGCTAAGTGCTTTGCTTTGGGTTGTTATTTTTAGATCTAGTGTCTGAACCTACCCTGACACCTCTCTGAGGAGTGCCAAAGCACGAAACCATGATCAGTGGTTTGGGGAGGGGTTCCTGACAGAGATATTTTAAGTGCTGGCTCTGGCTAAGCATTTATCATAAAGCTTGTAGAGGAATTGGCAATCCTCACTGTTTATTACCATGTTAACTTCGTCAAAATATTTTTTTAAATGATCATTATTTGTATAATTAAAAGACGCACTAACTGTGAGATTGTTATAATATGGATATCTGTATATGTTTAAAAAAAAAAAAAGGCAGTACCGTATTTAGGGAGCAAAATCTAAATTATCATCACCGGTAAACTATATAATTCTGTTAAAGATTATCAGTACCTTTATATAGTTACATATTGAAAAGTTTAAATGACAACAGTTGTATTTATTCCCGTGTGGTAAAAAAAGCAATTTACTCATCAGCTGTGCTAAAGCCCCAAATTTTAGTTTTCATAATCCAATAGTAACCATATAAAATTAAAAAGAGAAAATAGCGTTTAAAGCTCCCACTGCAAGACAGAAATTCTTTCAATATGTTCTCGTAGAGAAAAGATAAAGGAAAAGATATTTTTTATCAGACTTGTCAATTGTCTGTCAATGTGGTAAGTGTTGATTATTTTTCATTCTTATTAATAATTGCTTGATATCCATTTATCAAACAATATTGGATGATTAGAAAATATCTTCATGTTTTACTTTCAAATGTGATAATATGGATATCACATAACTATTTAAACTAGTTTATTGTCCTGGAGGCATAGTGATTTTTTTTAAAAAAAACTGACTCCAGACACAAATTTTCACAATAACTTCAGTTTTAATAATGTTAGAGAAAGAAGCTTTACATTGATAGACACTAGA
Organism: Epiperipatus broadwayi; assembly: GCA_028023455.1. NCBI lineage: Eukaryota > Metazoa > Onychophora > Udeonychophora > Euonychophora > Peripatidae > Epiperipatus > Epiperipatus broadwayi. The sequence goes on from JAQFVV010012511.1 coordinate 2,808,754, forward strand.
AAAACAAAGGAAAACAATAAGGCAAAACTCTCCATACACTAGTGCCACTCTGTGCCAACTAGAGCAATCAATAGATGCCAGAAGCTGTGCATAAAATCCCCATCTATTGTCTACTCATACAATATCCCCAGACTAGTTTCTAAGATCTAGATCCCTATCTACTGCCTACTCACCCAATATCCCCAGACTAGTTTCTGGCTTGTAGCTTCATCAGTGAGGAGCCTTGGATCTGAGAGCACTGCACCTAGATTTTAGAAACTACTCTGGGGATATTGTATGAGTAGGCACTAGATGGGGATTTTATGCACAGCCTTCTTGCATCCATTGATTGCTGTGGTTTGCACAGGATGGCACAATTGTATGGAGAGTCTTGCCTGTTTAATAACAGTTATGTGCTGGCATAAGAGATGGTGATCATGTGATGTTTAGTGGTGAAAACAATAAGGCTAAGACAAATAGTGATAACCATTTTAAAAATAAGGAAAAAAGAAATTTCAACATTCGAAATAATTATTACTTTATTGTTTGTTCATAATTTCTTTGTATTCCTCACAAAATTTCTCTTTCAAGCCATATATAATTACTTCTTACCTAAGATAATCCATAGCTTCAGAATCTCCAAAACTAGTCACATAAGTATTCTTCATTTTTATCTTGTACCCCAAAAGTTAACAAATCTCATGGCGGCTATAAGAAAAAGATTCATCCTAATAAAAGATACAAAACAAATCATTTCCAGAAGGTAGATATGTATTTGTCATCATAGCAATTGGCTTATTGTCTATCTAAAACTAGAAATTGTAGGCTACTATCTCTTTATTTTATATTTTTTGTGTACACCAGTGATGTTTATAATCTTTATGCACACCAGTGATGCTATCTTGTTATATTTATTGTCCCACAGAGATATAATTTATTTGCATATAGCTCATTTCCTAGCTATAGACTTGAAAATAATGTGATGCAAAATGTGACAAAATGACTGACTCCACAGCTTGAGTTCCAAGGTATAGGCAAGAATCAGAATTTGATTCTTTGTGTGCATACAATTCCATGTGGTATATATATAACAACTGTGGCTATCAGTACACATACCCCATTTGAAATCTTTCTTTATTGGTTTTAAGTTTTTATATTTTCACATGATACTATGCCCAGTAAATTTTGTGATTGCTTTATCAACTGCAATCTTTGTATACCCATCTGATAATCAGTCTTAAAATTTACACTGCTGTAGATATATAAATCATTACTTGTTATACAAACACAAACATGCAAGTGCAAACACAAATACACTAATACAAGCCATAAACACATTAATAAGTTATTAAACTTTTTGAGAATCATTATGTCTATAAAATTTGTCTCAAACTTGGATCAGAGACCCAAAATTACATATTCATAAACAACTTTTGTTATATTTGAATAAAAAATTTTATACTTTATAATAAAGAGCATAAATGATTTAATATTATATAATTTATATACTACAAAGGCATACCAATACAAATGCAAACACATTAATAAATTATACCATTTATCAAATAATTAAAAAAAAAAATTAAAATATCCAAATAATTAAAAAATTAAAATTGAATACTTACAATTGATATTCTATGATTACATTTTTATCCCATTGAAGGCCTTGAAATGCAAATCATCAGCATATTTTTAATCCATTTTACTACTAAGTCTGGTCAATAAAGCAATTCTGCCTTTGTCATCTTTGTGTAATCTAGTAAACTGACTAGAAAAGAAAAAAATTAAATGCACCTATTAATAAAAAATTTAAACTTTATCCGATTTCAAATTGTGATATGCCATTTAAAAGAGGATTTTAAGCAGCAACGAATGCCAGAATTTCTGTTGCTGTCATGCTTATGGTTTTTGTGCAATTTAAAAAAGAAAACAAAATTTCAACAAATCAGCTGCTGCAGGCAACTGACACGCTACAACCAAACAACCCATTAATTAAAATACTATTGTTTTATGTAATGTTTTTAATGACCTGCTAATATATTCATTATATAACAAAGCACATATACAGCCACTGTTTATAAACAAGTATGGTAATTCCAAGGAAAGAAAAAACAATATAGAGGCAAAAAACTGCTCTAGAAATGAATTTTGCAATGACTATACAAATTTATCTATGAATAACAAATATATCTACATGTAGAACATGCTGGCTCATTTTTTCTGTTTAGTTAATACTTTGCAATGCTATATTTTAGCTCCTTCAGAAGACAACTTTACTTTCTGAAATACTTCAACACCATGTTTAATTGTAGTTCTCCATTTTGAAATAATCAATACTGCACTTCTTTAGAATGTCTTTCTTGAGATAATCTTTACAATGTAGATGGTATCTACTTTTTCAGAAAAACCATAAAACACTCTTTAAGAAACTTTTGCATTATTCACTTATTTTACATATCCATTTCAATGAAAGTATGATTTTGCAGAACTGAATTCTATAATATGGTATTCAGCAAGTTAAAAAAATTATTAATTGGTTTTATGATCTTGCTATTATATTTTTAAAAAAAATGTCTAATATCATTATCAAAATCTTATTTCCACATAATAAATTAAGTAAAATAACAGTACTATTTACAACTAACATATTTTCCTGAGATAAAATACTCTATCTTTTAAATTTTTAAAAGCAGCAGCAGTATATTGTAGTCTGTGCTGTATTCCACAATTTAAATCCACTTTACTATTTATAAAACTACTTATGTATTTAAATTGGTTTACATTCTCAAGTTAATTTATGTTTGTATTATTGTATTTTCAAACATAATCCCTATATTATAATTATATTAAATACGATGTTAAAAATTAAATTAATCTTTATCTGATGGAGATTAAAATCATGGTTGCTTTTGTCTATCAAGAGTATTTTAAATGGTTGTGAGATAATGCTTTTCAAGCCTAAAAGTAAAATTTAAAAATAGTTTGAATTAATGTAAAGGAAAAGATTTTTTAATATATATATGCCAATTATATATATATATATTATATAAATGTATATGAATATATTTAATCTTCCAGTTTTTTAATATAGTGCAAATTTTATCTATATTATTTTTATAATGATTGCTTTGAATGATGTACAATACAAATTAATTTACAAATCAGATAAATATACTTATCACATGATGACCACTTTATATGCTTATACTGAAGCAGGCGGATCTGAGTTCGATCCTAGCTTCATGACATCTAGCCATAAGCCCACTTCAAACCCTAGTACTAACCTTAAATTTCCGATGCAATGGGGCTTTATACGTTCGATCCACGCTAATTTCCATAAAAAATAACTTATTTCCTAAATGCGTATTAAAATTAATTAGTTTCAGATTTAAATTGATCAATTCTATTAATAAATTCATGATAGAATTATTCATGAATTTATATATTATAACTGCGTGGATTGTGCGTATATATTTGTAAATATTTAAATATATATAATTGTTTAAAAGTTTCATTGTGTCGGAAATGTTTAATTTTATTTTTAAATAATTTGTTAAAGTTTTATTGATTAAAAGCTACATTCTTTCGATAAGCTTTCAGATTTTCCCTTTCCAAAAACAACAGTTAAAGTTTTATTAATTAGAAAAAAAGATAAGGATTTCCTAATTAAAATCATTTTCTGATTTTAAGAATTCATTTTCTAATTAGAAAATGAATTCAAGTTAATGAGTTTGAAAGCCTTATCGAAGGAATGTATCTAAAAACAACCAGCAAATCTAAAAACATTGATAATGAAAGAAGCGCTAGCCTGAAGGCATCAGAGGACAGGATATATAGCTCTGAAAAGTTTGGAGAAGAGCAGAGAAGAGCCATCTTTATTGTAGAGAAGTGCAGTAAACTCTATGCATTTTAAATCATGAATTTAAATAGTGTTTTGATTATGGTGAAGGGCTAGAACATCAGGAATCTGGCTATTGGTTCCTGAAGTCCCCTGAAAATCTTCAATGGAGCTGCTGAATCTTTTCCAGACAAATCATGCTGCCAAAATCAAATAAAATGCTGTTCAAGTAATCAATCAAATGGTGCCTACATTTTTACCAACTTGGACGTGTAACTTAAGGATCAAGCCCGGAAGCAATGGGTAATGTATTTTCATAATGAACCTTAAACTTTCTGGCCAGTTCCGAACTTTACTTTACACTCCCTTTAAGAGCTCTTTTCATTCTATAAATGTCATAATCTCTGTGTAATAATCTCTGTGTAAACTTACTTTTATTTATGCTATTGTATCGTAATTCTCTCAACTTCTAGTCTTTAACTTTCTCTTTTCTTACTTGGTGGTTCATTTATTATATTATATATATATTTGTGTAATTTATTAATGTTGTTACTTTAATTATATGCCAATAATCTTTCGACTCGATAAACTCCTTTATCCTATTTGCCTTACATAGAAAATATAATATTAAATCTGATAATAATTCTCGCCCATTAGAACTAGATTTATACAGTTCTATCAATCATCGAGTCGAAAGAAATTATTAAATGTGTGTTATTTTTATAATTGGCTAATAATAAATTATTAGCTCTGTTTTTAATCTATGCCACCGCTATTTTCTCGTTTCGCTAATATTTATTTATTCATATATAATCTTAAAATGTTTTTATTGCAAAAGGGCCGATAAAGGAATCAAATATATTCTAATTCAAATTTCTGTTACTCGCTATTAAGATTCAGGAAGGGCACGATGATTGGGGCATAATTAACATGATTTACAAATACTTTAAAATAATTTTAGTTAAAAGCTCGTTTGACTTTAATCAAATTGATCAAGTTATCACGTTGAGCATTCTATAATAAAATGGGTTTTAGTTCTCAAACGTTGACTAGTAAGTCATCATCTCGAACGTTGCTGACGTAGGGCAATCTTCCGCTCCGTTAGGCTGGTTGGTGATAATTTCTGTAATTTTAAATTATCGAGGAAGAAAGCACTTCCTCTCCTGTTCATATTAGTCAAAGGGCATAAGACTTGTCAGATGCAAGCCGCCATAGGACTTCGATTATCGACTAGCCATCGTCTTTCAATTTCACTTTCTAGCTCATAATTCGTCAGCACCGTTACCTCTCTGTTCCAGTAAAGCCCGCTCTGATGCTCATAATTCATGATGAAGTGATTTAAATTAAAGTCCAACAAATTCTCAGTAAATGAGTTTTCCAATAAAGATTAAAGTTATGCCCTAAAATATGTATCTTGCTCTTCATGAATGGATTTGCGAATGTGAAAATAAATATCACATTCTTTTCGTATAAAATTAGAGTAATAATTTCCTTTACTAATGAATACCTTTATCTGCCTTTTATTTTCTTGTCGGGGGCATAGACATAGAATTCCAATATTGCATACTACTCATTGGCATATAATAAGGACTGCCACTCTTATCATAATCATAAACTTTGTTAAAGGCTAGAATTAATTAATTTAATCTTTATTTAAAATTCAAACAAAACAAATTATTATTATTAAATATTTTCTAAACACACTTGGTTTCTTAGTGCTTAATTCTTTCATAATTATTTTAATGTTAATACTCGCTGTCTGTGTTGGCAACCCGAACATATACATATGATTCAATTTAAAATTATTTTAGTTATTTATTATCAGATATTAATGTCAGTTCAGGGGTCTCTGATTCTCACCAACCATTGAGCTAGTTTCTTGGTGCATAGCACTGTGCCATCAATTTAGATTTCTACTAATCTGAGCTGTTGAGTTGGGTTTAAATTCAGTTTTGTTTCAGCTGAGTTTGAATCCAACTTGCGGTTTAGGTGGTGGGTTTTTTGACTGGTACAATACTTGTTGTTAATAAGAGTAATAAACTCTCCATACAGTAGTGCCATCAAGTGCAAGCCTTTCTTAATCAATGGATGCAGGAAGGTTTGTGCATAAATTTTTATCTAGTGCCTATTTATCCAACATCCTAGACTAGTTTTTAGATTGTGGCTTTCATCAGTGAAGAGTCTTGGATTTAGAGCATTGCATCTAGATCTTAGGATCTAATGCAACCCTCCACCAGCCATTTTTTGTTATTTGGTTAACTATAAAGCTAGTAGCCCAAGATGAAAACACTACAATGATTTCAACCCCAGCTCACTTACTTGTATAATCATATAGATCTGAACTGAGTTCAGCATCTATACATTTTAGTGTTTTTGGTTTTCAAAAACCATAGTCACCATTATCCTATGAACAGGATAGGTATAAAAACATCAAAACATTACATGATCATCATTTCATATGCTTACACATCATGCTGTTAATAAGAGTGATAAACTCTGCATATATTAGCACTACCAAGTGCAAGTCTTCATAATCAATGGATGCAGGAAGATTTGTGCATAAATCTCTATCTAGTGCCTACACATCCAACATCCTCAAAATACTCTCAGTCCAAGACTTTTCACTGATGAAAACTGCAAGGTAAGACTAGTCTGGGGATGTTGGATGAGGAGGCACTAGATAGGGATTTATGCACAAACCTTCCTGCATCCATTGATTATGAGGGCTTGCACTTGGTAGCACTATTGTATGAAGATTTTACTACTTATGTTAACAGCATGTGTAAGCATATGAAACGGTGAGGTGTGATATTTTGATGGTTTTATACACATCCTGCCCATAGGATAATGGTGACTGTGGTTTTTGATAAAACCAAAAACACCAAAATGAAAGAATATGAACTGAGTTCAAGTGAGTGAGCTTCGGTTTGAAACATTATGGTATTTTCATCTTGGGCTCCTAGCTTTATAATTAACCAAATAGATAAAAGTTGGCTGCTGGAAGGTTGCATTAGATCCCAAGATCTATGTGCAGTGCTCTCAATACAAGGGCTCCTCACTGATAAAAGCCACAAGCTAGAAACTTGTCTGGGGATGTTGAATGAGTAGGCAATAGATAGGGATTTATGCATAAACCTTCCAGAATCCATTGATTACAAAGGTTTGCACTTGGTAGGACTATTGTTTGGAGAGTTTGCTATTCTTAAAAATATATTTAATGTTTCTTTAACATTTATCTTTCTTCAACTAATCAGCAAAACTGTACTGAATCAGGTTCAAAAATGAATATATATATATAAATATATATTTTAAAAAATTATTACCAAAAAATACATATGTCAGTGTTGAGTTTTTATAAACATTGTGATTGAATTCATTTTTTATTTTGATAATCCAAACTTTAAAGCTTTAATTACTGTAAAATACTTATAGAGTAAAATGTCTCTATAATCTACAAATCCAAAGCATAATGACAAGTTGTATTCATTGGTGCTTTCTACAACTTCTTTCACTATTTGATATGGTCTACTATGCTAAAATCACTTTTAAATTTAGCTTATTTTTTGGTAAAATTCCTATAGATGAAATTATCTTGATAAAGATTTTGTATAGAAATGATAGAAGACTGATAGATCTATAATTTTCTAATATTTCTTTAGCACCTGAATTATATATCAATATTATTACAGTATTTTTTCAATTATCTGCTATATCTTTACCATTTATATATTTGCTATATACTTTTACCAATTTTTTTTTTTATTTACTTTTTTTAAAGATGTCAATAATAATTCCATCATTTCCTGGAACTTTTTTTTCTATATAGATTTATTTGCATATCTCGCATTTATAAGATACAGTAATTACAGGGATTATTTTATTCTCTTGCTCTTTATTATTGTATGATTTTTTGGCAAATTTTTCCAAATATTTTGTGATGTCATCCCACTTTTTAATAATATAATTACATTTCTTCTTCATCTACAGAAATAATATTTCTTAAAATACTAAGATTTTTTTACTCTTGAAACTTTTATTATCTTCTAAGCTTTCCTTGTCACTTCAATTATCTTTTCTTATATCATTATTAACATCTTTTCATACTATTTTATAAATATTCAGTTGTTTTAATGGATTATTGTTAAATATTTTCATATTCCATCATATTTGATGAATTGCTGTTGTTGTTGTTTTTTGTATTAGTTATCTTAATTTCAATTACTGTTAATATTGACTTTCTTAATAGTTTTCATCTTTTTAGCTGTGCATTAATATGTATATTACATCTCACTAATCAATTACCAATTCCTGAGTGAAAAGCATTTTATACATCTATATAAAAATCTTTTTTTTCATCTCAATGAGAATTTGTTGGAGAATAAACCTGAATTATCTATATCTAGTATTTTCTGTTAATTTAAATATTTTTGCTATTCTTTCTAATATATCATCAATCTCTAAAATGGAGTTTTTCCATTTTTTTTATTTATAATCAATCTTACTCCATTTTTGCTTTCAATATTTATGGTTTTGAAGTATATGATTACATTTTAAATCTATAATCTCTTCAGTTTTTATTCTAACTTCATACATTCCAACAATACCCTATTTAATATTGGACAGTTCTTCCAATTTCATACAATATTTACTTGGAAGTGATCTGTTGTTGTCAATAACTAAATAAAAAGTTGTCATTAAATGAAAGAGATTCTTAGCATTGTGTATATTTCATCACCAATAGCTGCCTTAGCTGGCACCTTTACAGTCTGCTAGGAATAAGAGCATAATTTAATTTTCCTGTCATGATTTTAATATCTTAATTAAAAACACATACATATCCTGCTTTCAGGGAAATTCAATTGATGTTTCAGTTAAAAATTATCGAGCAACTGAGAAAAAAAAACCACGTTTCATAAATTTTAGTCTCATAGGTAAAGAGTTAATAAACTCACTCACTACACTAGCTGTCAATACATGTTGGTTTACCATATGAATAATCTTATATTAATAATATCAGCAACAACATGAATGTATGGCATGAATATTAGTATTTACTCATGCTTAGTTTTTTTAAATCTTCAATCAAATGATTTTTTTTTAGGTAACAGAAAACTTCTTGCTGTAGCTATATATGTAGATGGATGGATGTTATGGATAGATGGACAAACAGATAGACATACAGACATGTAGATTAGATAAATGGATAAACAGATATATGATGGATAGAGAGATAGACAGACAGACAAATTGATAGATATATTGGCAATCAAATAGACAGACAGTGAATGAGTGGATATTATGGATGGATAGATGGATGAATAGATAAGAAAGTAAGTAGGTAGATCAGTCTATAGGTTAGTAGGTAGGTAGATAAATAAATAGATAGATAGAAACATGAATCTATATTTTATATTTAGACATGCATGTATTTATTTTATGTACATACACTTCACAAATAGCTTATTATATAAATAAAAATTGCAATGCTGCTTAATTTGCTAAATCCTAATTTTTTTAGTTATTGTTTTCTTTTTTTTTATATAGTTGCTGCTGTGTGCGTCCTTGTAGAAGAAAACATATTTCTCCAAAAATTGTTGAAGATAACTGTTGTGAATGTAACTATACAGCTCTTAAAAAAATGTGTAGCATTGAAGATATGGAGATCATCTACGTTACATATCATGTTGATGTAAGATTCCGTTTTTAAGAGAATAATTATTTTGTTCTTGCAAGTTTTCAAAGACATCTGCTTTAAGAAGCCTATAAAATTGTACATTGTGATGGAAAGAAATCAATATTTTAAAAGCTGAAAGAAAATGACAGTGAAGCCCCACTGATAAAATTCTCTGGAATAAATTTCTATCAGAAGTGTTAGTTGAGAAAAGATTCATATTTCAGCTTTTGAAACAATTTCATAATACTTCTTAATTGTTGTTGCTTTTGGCTGTTTCTTTATATATATATCACTAATTTTCTGCTATTTCACACAATTATTTCCTTGATTAATTGTTCTTTTAATTATGTGTTTAAATACTGTATTTTTTATTTAGATTGGTGAAACTCCATTTTATGTAGCACTGGATCATGAAAATAAAGCAGTTGTTATATCTATTCGAGGCACATTGTCTCTACAGGTAACTTCTATAATTGCATTACTGGTATGTGTGCTTTTGGGAGTCAAACAGAAATGATAGATAACATTAACATAATCTAATAGAATACTAATAACAATTAAATGTAAGTTTATATTATAAATGTTGTATGTTTAGCAAGCACTTATTTCCAAAATTTTCTCTTCAATAAATCTATAAATGATTATTAGTTAATGATTGCTAATATATATTTCAATCTATTCAGCTGTCAATTAGATCAAACTCTTCACTGCTCTCAAATGCTGCATAATAATTTGTATTTATTTATATCCACTATGGAACTTTACATTATAAATGCCGTATTTTTAATAATAATTGTCCTATAAAATATATAATTATTGATACTTTTTATTAGGTTAGAAATTATATTTTTAATTTTAGACATAATTTTTTTATTACTATATATATATGTGAGATAAAATCCACCTTTAACCATTACTCTTCTCAACTTTATGTTCGGATTTTTCTGCAAATTGAGTAACATCTATTATTTTAAAAAACGTAGTAATGACATATATTTCATTCCAATCATATTTCAATTAGTCTAAAGACCATAAAGCTCCAATATATCACATAATATTATTTTATATTGATATACATTTCAGTCCAATCATATTTCAATTAGTCCAAAGAGCATAAAGCTCCCATATATCACATATTATTTTATATTGATATATATCACACAAATATACATTATACGGATGATATTTTTAACCATGTGCTTATATCTCAAAAATATATATTGCAAGCCATTAGTATACTTGTTTCCAAAGTTTACAATCATATGTTTGAAATGTGAAAATAAGCTTTAATTGTGATTTTTAATCATGTAAAATCAGGATGCATAAAAAAAATGAACAATTAAAAAGTGAAGATTATTATGCATCTATATAAATAATGATATAGATATGTATCTAGATTAGGATTACTTGATCATTGTTAGAAATAGTTTGCCATTGTTTATCATATCTTAATATAAATTATTTTAATATCTCCAATTTGGAACTACACTATAAAAAATGAAATCCATTACTATGTCATGCAGATTTACATTTAAAGACTATATCTAAATCTAATTTCTAACCTAATAAAAGTGATTACTAATTATATTTATGCCTATTAAAAAGTGACTATTTTAAAGAAATACTTGCTTAAAATATAGCATTTAAAGATAATCTTATGTGATTATGCAGAAGTTGGCCTAACTGAAAAGATCTGCTTGAGTTGTAATGATTATCAAGAACTATTAGCATATTTTCTCAATCTTTGTAATTATATTTGAAATGTAAATTGTAGATCATAAAAAAAAATAAAATATCCAATAGAGGTGTACTGATGTGACCATGGGGCTATGAATTAAAGTCTTGAATTCTAGTCACAAAGATACCACTTTCTCTTTTGCATCTTACAATCAATCCTGATATTAAAAACATAAGGAATGGAAACAAGATTCCAGGTTCCATGACAGGGAAGTGTGTATAAATGGATTTAGCCAGCTGGACCCATCGAACTTCATCAAAAATTTTCATACTAAATTGGGATGTGAGAGGAATATCTACTCCATTTTAATATGTTATCACCATATGCTAAATAAATAAATAAAATATAAGTTGTATGTTTGCTAACAAACAGAAAATACAAGACAAAGACTACATGAAATATTGTAAATTTAATTTATAGAAAGAGCTAATACGTAAAGCATATTTATATTACATTTTTATATATGCTTTTACAAAAGTATGCTTTTGAAAATTCTCAATATAACAAAGAGGGCTATTTAGGAAATAGTTGCAAATATACTATAAAAGCATTTGAAAAATATATACCATAATAATAACTATGAAAACAATAAGAAATGTACAATTTTTAATTAGATAAATAAAAATAAAATAGAATTACTTGTCTATATAGCCACTAATATTTTAATCAGGGGACTATTTTTATTAGAAAATATATTTCTGATGAAAACCAGTTCTGGATGTATAGAGAAGTAATTGGGTTTTGTTTTTTTATTTATAATAATTATTATTATATACATAATACAATGCTTATATGTATATGAATACATTTTACTTCCTTCTCTCTTACTCCATTTCACAACTTTTTTTCTTTAATTAACTTTCTAATATTTTTTACCCTTTCTTTCTCCTCTTGCTCATTTTTTCTTTTCCCCCCAATTTACCTATTTTCTCTACTTCATTTTTATAACTTATATATATTTTTTTCCTTAATTGCAAATCATTTTCTTCATCTTTTTGTTTCTTCTTCTTGCCTTTCCTCCTTTTTGTTATCTAATTTTTGCTATTTCATTTTTATATCTCTTTATTTTCTCTTTTTCCTTATTTGTTTTCTTTCTATTTCCATTATCTTCATTTTCTATTTTTTATGTTTTTCTTATCATTTTTTCTCCCTGTGTGCTTAGATTTTATTTTCTTTCTTCAATATTTTTACCATTTCTTTCATTTTTTAACTGTATTTTTATCTTCTTCTCTAAACATTTTTTTTTTTAAATCTGATTCTTCCTTTTTTCATGTTTTCTTTTTCATCTCTTTTTTAGTCTATTTATTTTTCTGTTTCGTGCACTTCTTTCTGTCTCTAACATCATTTTTATCTTTTTTCTCATTCCCATCTTCCTCTTTCTTTTCATCCCATTCCTCTTCTTTTTTTTTTGTCTTTCTACTTTTTTCTCTTCTATTGCCCTTCCACTTTTCCATACCCATTTTTTTTTTTATCTTGAAGAAATTTTTCACTTTATTCTTTTTATTTTTTTAATCACTCCCTCCTTTTTACATTTCTCATTCTTTCTTCTTTTTTTACTCTTTTTTTTCAATCTCTTTATCTTTTTTGATTTCACTTCTTTCTCTTATTCTAAATCTTTTTCTATCTCAATTTCCATCTTCTATTTTGAATTTATTTTTCCTTCTGATTCCTTTCTCATATCTTTCTTTGCCTCTTTTTCTTTCTGTTTCTGTCCACATACTTTTCTCCTCTCTTTCTCTTTTTGATGTAGTTATTTTTTAGCTTTATATACTTTACACATTATTATAATTGTCTCCAGCACAAAATTTTCCTTGAAAAATTAAATGATGGCCATTGTATGTGTGAATATGCTCTTTAGCAATAAAAAGTTGGGAGAGTACTTTAATTAAACTAATATGTATGCATTTTAAATCCTCTTTCTGAAAATATGTTGGAGAATTAGAAAAAAATAAAACATTTGGTAATCATCAGTGACAGGGTCATTTTTTGTTACTTTTTTTAAAAATGATTTGTTAATGAATAATATTTCTGTAGTGTAATTCATTATTGGATAATCTCTAGTTTAATGAATACTAATAAAAATTATTGATTTCTTTAGTATTTCAAATTTAGAATAACACTATAAAATAATGAAGCTTCTTACATCAAAATCAAATAACACTACCATTTTTAGTATTTTATAAACAATCTTTAATATTATAAGATATAGTTTACATGCAAACATAATGTAACACTCCAAGTAATTTCTCTTATTTACTGTATTTATTATTATCATTACTATTTTGTGTTTCAACTATTTTAAATAACCATTCTTGCTGATTCAAACTTTTAATAATAATAAAAAATCTCAAAAGCAAAAATTAAAAGTAATAATTTAAAATATCCAAAGCTTATTGTAGTGATTTAACATCTTTTTTATATATAAATAACATATATAAATAATTTATGTACATATATATCGATCTTTTTTCTGTTTAATTATTTATTTTATTTTCAAAGTTTTATTTCATTTTTGTCACCTTGTTTTTACAAATTTTTAATTTGATCAAATATCAGCAAATACTAAACCTCAATATTTGATGTATTTAAAAAAAAAAAGAGGTGGATTTTTTTTAATTGCCAATAAAGATGATTATTTTTATATCTATCTAATAATAAAACATAAAATAAATTAAAAGCATATAAGTGGGATATCATTTCATATTTTATAGTTGTAATTTTTGAATAATAATTTATTTACAAGTATTTTTTATTAATAATTAGGAAACATCTTACATAGTTGCTTATATTAGTTACAAAGAAAGGATTGTAATAAACTAAATAATTTAAGAAAGATAAAAAATCAATAATAAAGCAAATATTTAATATAAAATTATGTGAAGAAGTAAATTCTATGTATATAATAATGGATTATTTAATAGCTATCTTAAGCAATTAATTCTTTTGTAAATTTATTCCACAAACCCAATGTTTATGCCGATTTTAGGTTTTATCAAATCTCAGGCCAGGTAAAATAAAATAGAGCATTATACCCAGTAAAATCTCATAAGAAATGGGACAAGGATAAATCTTTAATCTCAAATAATAAACAGAGAAAATTCTGGTGGTGTACTTTGATACAAAAACATATATTGTAATCTTTGTAACTTTATATTCTCTCAGTTGGCAGTTTGTATACCAAATATATAAATAATAAAGATATAATCAAAGTATTCACACTGTAACATTCAACAAGACATATTAATGTTACAAGTATATGTTTGTGTGATTGGAGTAATATGAAAATAATTTAGCATACAATGAGTTCCAAAATATGAGAATTTGTTTAAATCACATTACTATAAGGACACTAATAGAGTGCATCATGTTTTTCATATTAAAATGATGATATATATGAGATTTTTAAAATCAATGACTTCGCATTTCGTAATTATATATTCTAAAAATTTAAAAACACATAGCAATTACCGAGATAAAATTGAATGTAAATATTTCTTTTAGGATGTTATTACAGATTTGAATGCTGATTCTGAATTACTTCCAGTTGAACCACAACATGCTAACTGGTTAGGACATAAGGTATGATAGCTATTTTAAAATTTTATATTCTATTAATTTTAAATATATATAATCAGCATTAATTATTTCAAATTCTGATATTATTTTAGGGAATGGTACAAGCTGCAGAATATATAAAGAAAAAAATAAAAGACGAGATGATATTAGCTCAAGCCTTTAGTCGAGACTTAGTAAGTCACATGATTTCAAACTTCATCATTTAACAAATGGCTCTCTTAAAATGGTTTTTTAAATATGTAAAATGATCTTTAGTCTAATGGTAGGTATATCCATGTATCATTTCTTTTGCTATTGTTTCAATCTGGATGAAACTTGGAAATTTTTTTCAACTAAATGAAGATTTCCTAGGAGTGTAGGATATTTCTATTTCAGTTAGCCATTACAGATAACTATCTAATTATAAGTCAGTAAATAGGTATTTATTTTTAACTAGACCAAAAAAAATAAGGAAGAATAATCAGAAAAATTGTCATGAATAGGTATCTAGTAACTATTAACTATAAAAATATAATAAGGAAGGATAATTATAAAAAGCATCTATATATAATTTCTATTTTTATTAATTGAACTTCCTGAAATTGATATCTAGATTTTTTCTTTATCAATACAGTTTGAGATTCAAAGTTGGAGGGAATAAATAAAATCTGAAAGAATGCCTGAGATAGAACACTTCTGGAAGTTGCATGAAAATATTGTATTCTCAAACCCATAATAAAATCTTTGATCCATCATCAAAACTGAAAATATAGCTAAACAAACTCCAACAGTCAAAAACCCAATTCAATCTCCAAAATTATACTTTGATTTTCTGTTCAACTTTAAATATGAAGTTCATAAATCACCATTCTATAATCTAAAAATAATTATTAAATAAACAAATTTTTATATATTTTTTTGTCATAGATTTCATAGAAATTTATTTTTATATTAATTTTACATAAAATACATACTTTTTTCTTTTCTAAAATATGGTTATATTTGAGATCAAATTGTGAAATCATTTTGTAGTAGTGGCCACCAATACTCAATCATCACTGAGTCCACAGTTTGGTAGCCATTTGTAATGATACAAAAAAGAGGGGATAATGGCATAAATATCATTATTAATTTCATTTATTTTATATTTAATTATTTATTAAATGGGAATGATAATGATCATTTCATCACCCCATATTCACTCCTTTCTCTATCTTTACAAATGGCTACCCAACTGTGGATTCAATGATGATAAAGTGCTGTTGGCCACCACTACTAAATGACTTTGCAACTTGATCTCAAATATAACCACATTTGAGAGAAAAAAAGTATGATTTTAGGCAAAATTAATACAAAAATAAATTACTGTGAAATTTGTGAAAAGAGAATATATAAAAAATTTGTTTATTTAATAATTATTTATAGATTATAGAATGGTGATATTAGTGTATATTTATGGAGTTCATATTTAAAGCTGAACAGAAAATCAAAGAATGATTTTGGAGATTGGATTAGGTTTTTGACTGTTGGAGTTTGTTTAGCAGTACTTTCAGTTTTGATGACGGATTGAAGTTTTGTCATTGGCCTGAGAATACAATGTTTTATGTAACTCCAAAGAGTATTCTATCTCGGGCATTGCTCCAACTCATTTTCAGATTTTTTGTTGTTTATCATGGAGTTAACATAGTCCTGCCATGATTCCCAGCCTCTAGGTCTCCAAGAAAAGAAGCAATGTGTAGTTTTTATTTTCCAGCTCCTAATACTCAAAGGAGCAGGGCTTTGCAAAAAATTTTTGCATTATTATTTTTATTTTAGGTTGTAAGTAGCTTATAGGGTCTAAATTGAGATAGCTGTCTTGGCATTCATGCTACATTGTGTACTTATATTATAGTTCAATGATTGAATTCTTTATCTTCTCAGGATTGCAAGGCACTATTCATTCTGTTATCTGTTAGATACCTGTCAAATCTCTAGGAAAAGTGATGAGTACATAGTTTGAGGGATGAACTTTGGTTTAATTATACATATATATAATGTAAAGGAGTGTGTTTCATTTCCTTTTTCCCATGAAGAGGAATTTGAGACAGTTATATGTCTCATGGCATACTACACTATAGGAGTGAGTGTGTATATACATAAAGTAGAAAAGAAAAGTAGAAATGAACACAAACAAAAATTTTTGTAGATATTTGTTTAAAAATATGTATACTGGAATAACAGTTAAGGGTTAAATAATAATTTTGAATTTAAAAAATTATTATCAGTTAAACATTTTTAAAAGGTTAATTAAAGTTTATTTAGTTCTTATTTTGATAATTAAAAAAAATCTAAAACAAGCTTGATTTTATGTCATAATAAGTAGTACCAGTAATTATAAAAGTCCCCTATCTATTTTTAATTAAGATTACGAATTTTTTTAAAATTAAAGCTTTTGATAAAATTAATGTAATATACTTTGATTTTAAATCCTACAATCTAATTTTGTGTTTGGAGGATTAAAAATACTTTTAGATAAAAATTTGATTTTAATTAAGGTGAACTGAAAAGAGTTATTAATTTGTTTTTTATTTTGATCTAGATAAAGAAAATAACTTACTTAATTATTGTTTTCAAATTCCACTATACACTATAAAAAAGTGGATTTGAAAGAAAAAAATCATTACATCATTATTATTGTGAAGTTATAACCAAAAGCAAGAAGTAAAGCTGCTGCTCATTTTAGGATGGTAGAGTTTGAATTCACATGGAAGTAATGACCTGCTTTTCTGTGGTTCATAGCTCATATCCATGTACTAGACAGCCTGCCTATCTGAAGTCTATCAAGTTATAGAGACTGAATGGATCTGACTGAATATGTACAGTTACCTTATTTATACCTTTTTTGAAAATGTCAATAAGCCAATCTATTGTTTTAGAATAGGCCAGCTTAATGAGAGATTCCAGTACTAGCCAGAAAACTGAAAGATTACCATGCTATAATTTTATATATATTCTGAAATCTATATACAAAGAATGAAGTTACCACAGCTTTATATGTATCTAGTATGCATATAGGAGAACTACTTCACAAATACTTATTAGTCAGTGAATAAAATTACATTTTAAACATTTAACTTTGCAGTTAAAATCTTTAATTTACAAGTTTTAAAAGTAAATAACTTTTGACTAAATTATTCAGTTCAAAATAAAATAAGGAAAGAAAATAATAAATGATATTTCTAATTTTATTTTATTTTGGAATTAAAAGAAAGAAAACTCAGAAATCTTTTTATATTGGAGATGAAACACAAAACGATTTTCTAGTAACATTTTTGAAGACATTTACAATTAAGAGTAATTTGGAAAAAAAAAAGGAAAAGAAACTTTTATGCAGGATTTTCTAAGAAAGAAATCTTTAATCTTTTAAAATATGTCATTCGGTAAAAATAATTACACTTAATAATGAACATATTTTATTGAAATAAGAAAATGAAATATTATTAGGATATAAATGCCAGTGTGCATACATTTGAATGGGTACTCATATATTATATGTTCAATGTGTCATTATTTATGTACTATAAATTTTTTTATTAGTTTATGCCAATTCTGATATGTTAATTTTATATTATTATACAACACATGTATACTTATGTAGATATGGTTTACATAAACATCTTGAAATATCTGTAAATTACAATGTAATAGCATCTCTTTTTTGTATTTCTTAACCTATATCAGAATGATGAATTTATATTTATAGTGTACTCAATAGACCTTGAATTTAATTTTACTGTTATTGATTTAATTAATAAATCTTATATTTCATTAAGTTATGCCAGTGAATTTATTCAGTCCTAAAATAAGTTTAAAATATTATATGTTATTATTATCTCTTTCTCACAGTAACAGTTATAGAATTCTTGTTGACTGAGCTAAATTAGTGCATAATGGTTAATTATATGGATATTTGTTTTAGGGTGATGTTTTGGACATCCAGGTGATAATCTTGGATGATGTAAAGGTATATTCTTTAAAGTCCATTTACTATATTTCATTTCATTTCTTTAATTTGAAATTAAATTTATAATTGGCCACTACATTAATGGCACTATGGGGCCAGAGCATTAATGATGATCAGATAATTTAATATCTCAGCATTATTTTTTTATTTTTATATTCTGCTGGATTAGCACTTAAGTTGGTGCATCCAAATTATTGTTTATATAATCTGCCCCAAGTTTGGCAGTGGTTAGATAATTTGCCTGTTTATAGTGGACCCACATCAAATCCAATCATAAGGTTGACTGTTGATTTTATTGTTGAATTTTGTTGTTAATTGTTCATAATGATGAATGATTTTATTATTATTTTTCTTTAATGCTGGGTAAACTTATAGTTAGCTTACTTCTTTGTTAATCTCTCATGCTCATTCCTTTTATCTTTAATTTTGATTATTAAATATGGAGATGATGATGATTCCCCATCTCCTCAGGTTCACTCCTTCTCTTCATACCATCACAATATGTATCCAGAAAACACCTTAACTTTGCCCAAGTCTGTCTTCTTGAATAATTGTATATAAGTAAAACAAGTTCAGAAACTATACATTTTAATTAAAGCAGCTTTCTACTTTATTGCCATTTAGTGTTAAGTTAAGGAAATTAGTGATTACCAAATGCATATATAATACTTATCCTTACTATTTGAATTCTTGTCCTCAGAGTGGTCATTTGCCTTCATTGATAAAACCTGGGATTAACTGATAAAGGCAAAATCCAGAAACTGATCAAATATTAAAAATAGGCACCCTAGATGGTAGTAAAGTAGAGAGTTGATTTTGTTTTATTGACTAAGTTCGTGTTTTAAAAAATTAATTTTTAATAAACATATTCATTATACCTGTTTCTTTGCTTTTGAAGATTAGTATTCAGCAGGAGATTTACTTAAAAGGATATGTCATAAAGGAGTTTCATTTTGCTTTCTGCTTTCCAGCAGAATAGTGATTAAAGCAAGTCTATTGATATTCATCATTTTAGCCTTATTAAAATTTCAGACCGTGGACTTCTGTTTAATCATATTTTATAAAGGGTTTTTTGTTTTGTAAAATTATTCACAAATTCTTTTCAATATAGGATTTCCTATCTATAGCTTTGTTAATGTTATAATTGTTCTTATAGTTATGTAATTTTATCTCAAATACTAGGACATAATTTTTTTCCCTCTTTTACTTCTGTTAGTAATTATCCTAAAAACTTATAGTACTTATTAAATTCTTTCTTAAAAAGCAATTAAATGACTTATCACTGAGGAGTTCATTATAAGTCCAAGAGCAGAAAGTAATAGAGCTGTACCCATAAGTCAAAGACTTTGAGCTCCAAAGTTTGTAAGTTTTTTCATCGTTGCTTTGAATCATAAATTATTAAGCTGGACTAATATAAGTGATTAAAAATAATAAAATGAGAAAATGGAAATAGAATAAAAGAAAATAATGAAAGAAAGAGCAATGGGAAGAATTATACACCAATCATCAAAATAAAGAGAACAAACTATAATAATATTAAAAAGCATTGAAACTAATAATGAATAGATTTGAAAATTGAGAAGTATAATATTAATATTATGAAATTTAAATGTGATCAGAAAAGGCTGTAAATAGTAAACAATGTGTAAATGTCTAATCTACAAATGTTATCTAAAATGATATGTTCAAATTGTAATTACAAGATAAGTATAGTATTTGTAACAAAATATGGGTTTGTATTAGATAATCACAATCTAGTTTCCTTTTATTATATTTAATTAATTCAGTTTTTAATTTAAAAGTATATGATTTGATAAAAGCAGGTTTATTGATTCTAAAATATTAAAAAGAGATATTTTAATAATTTATGCCAAGAATTAGGGTGGATATCAAAAAATCATATCAATTTTTAAATGATTTTTTATAACTTTGACTTTTCATTAAGAAACCATTTATTGTTTTTCATCCAGTTCTTGACACTAATTATTAAAACATTTTATACAAAATTTATTATAAAGCAAGAGTCCTAAAATCATCAAGATTATTATAGTCAACCAAAATTTCAATTGAAAATTAATTTACAAAAAATATATTAGATATAATAAGATTTATGATATGTTGATTCATATGACTAAGTATTCTTTACGATATTAGTCCAGAATCCCGATTCAATAAGAATGGTCTACTATCATTAAAAATATTTGCTTAAAATTAATATTGTATAAAGATAAATTTAAGAATATCTTTATATTTTAGAGCATTTAAGAATACAAAGCATTTTTTTTGTTACACAATATATATCTCCAATTTGTTAAAAAAATGATATGTCTTAGATCCTATATGGAACCCACTTACTATAGAAAATTATTTATCTACATGTAAAATAGATTTTATTACTGCTAAGTTTTACATAAATATAGGCTTTATATTATTGGATACTGTTCAAGATGTTATTAGATATTTTGCATAGATGTAAATTTTATAGATTCTTGTATGCTATTCAAGACTCTTATAACATAATGATTAATACATTTACATGGGATTTGATTGTAAGTTGGAAGAACTTAATACAATTAGGCTTATAATTTTTTTTTCAGATAATTTACCTTGAACCAATTTATTTAGTCATCTAATATTAATTAGTTAATAAAATTATTTAACTTATTAGCTAAAGAAACAAAGATTTCAAGCTAATATAGATTGGTCAGGTAAGTGCTGGTGCTTTGAGTAAGAAATCAATCTATATGATTGTAATATAATAAGAGAGTTTCATGATCATGTGGATGCTGAGTCTATGTTTTATTCTTATACTTTTGTCTGATAAAAGCAGAAACAGCATGTGAAGTGATGACAGAGAGATGACAGAGAAGGAAAAAAATAAATTAAAAAAGTAAATCATGAACCATAGATATATTCACATCAAAATATTAATGCAAACTAAATTGTCAGATCAAATAAGGGCAAAAAATAAATTTTCTTATAGCATCAAAAGAATGATAATATCTGGCATTTGTTTTGTACTTTGCTGAATATGTTTAGATTAAAACTTGAAATTATAAATCGTTTTAATATGGTAAGAAAAATAGAAGAATATTATTTTGTGAATAGACTTTATTGAAAATTTAAATAAAACTAAAAACATGGGTCTTTTAAAATTAAATTTGAATGTAAAAGAAAAAATCAGGTAAAGAATTGATTGCAACGTGAGAATATACATCATCTACTAAAACTCATTAACAATGACAATAAAAGTAATGATATAAATAAGAATAACAATGATTATAATAATACAAACGATACTAAGAGATAATTAAACATAGAATAATAATGTCAGTAAAACTATTAATAATAGTAAGGATAATGATGATAAAAAGAACAATGATTGTAAAAGTTACAATATTAAATAAAAAGTCAGTGATGGTAAGTAGAAAGATTAATTACAGTTGTGCAAAGTTTGATTAAACAGCAACCAACATTATTGCATAAAACTTGAATTATGAAGCTTCCAGAATATTGGAAACATCATTGAAAAGTAGAATATAATAAATTGTCAACTGGTTTATTTTTCAGAAGTTTGTAATAAGTTTGAACACTTGAAATGATAAAACTGAAGATACAATGATGGACCTTGAAATCCAGAGCCCTTTATTCTATCACTACACTGAGCTACAGAAGGCAAGAGCAAAATGTATTATTTTTGTATTGATTAAACATTTTAACATCAAATTTTCACTTAAATTTGAACATTTCTTAAACATTTATTATATTAATAAATTTCTTTTCACTATTTTCTTTATAGCTATTCTTTTGATCATATGATGAACAAATAAATCAAATATAATTTAAAATGTTTTGATTTATAATAGGAACGAGGAACATCAACATATGATTTAGTTCTTGTTGGTCATTCTCTGGGTGCTGGCACTGCATCGATTCTTGCAATTTTACTTCGACCAGAATATCCCAATATTCAATGCTATGCATATTCACCACCAGGAGGCTTACTGAGGTAATATTTAAAGCTAAAGATAAGCATTTTGTTATACTCAACAGTTTTCTAACATTTACAAATACACATCAGCTCTTATCATTTGCTTTTAATAAGAGTGCTGTAATTATAAGAATATTTTTCTTGAATAGATGTTCTTTTGTAATTTAATTTTCATATTTAAAATTGATTTTATTATAGTCCAATCAACTATTGAAGAATATAATATCCAGCTTATGATAATATTTTTAGAAAAGATACTATTTTTAATGAAAGAATATTATTGTTCAATGGCACAATTTCATATTCTACTGGTTAACTTATATAACTGTTAAGCATAAGGCCTAGAGGAGCAGTGTCCAAACTTTTGATCTGGGAAGGGGGCATTTTTTGGTAAAAGAGTATCTGAAGGGACTATGTTTTTTTTCAGGACTCCAAACTGAAAACCAGAAAAATTTTGTGCCATCTATCAGTCATTTTTGGTCACATTTTCACCATTTTATGCTTATTTTATTGTAATTCTTAACTTTATTGGTATTTAAACTTCAATTCCAAAAAAATCCGCTATTGGCAGTGTTTTTCGCAAAAAATTGATTTCTGATTGTGATCTATTGTATATAGTCCTGCCTCTTTTTCCTTATAAAGTACTGCAAAACATTTATTTCTTACTGGTAAAGTCAGAAATCAAACCAAAATATTTTATGCTTTTGTAATAGATTTTGAATGTAAATAAATATATTTCTTGTAATTTTTTATATTCGTAATTAAATTTGGTACTTATAACCTAATCAGGCTTGGCCACTTGATGGCATTATGGCTCGCCAAAACACCTAACAAATGCCGTTTACAAGACCTGACTTATGGCTACAGAAAACATCTAATGTTTGTCTTAGCCATTAGAAGGCTGTTGATGATGACGTAACGCAGAAATAATATGGCCTATTTCTGCTTCATGACTTACTGTGAATCCACACACTTATCTTTCATGCAGTTTGATATATATGTGTGTGTAGTTTGATTAGTCAAATTTTTACAATATACATTAAACAATCTTTGTATTTTTAATGAATTTAAGAAACCTGACTTTATAGTAATTTTCCAAATGGCCACACCCTTATTTAGAGAAGGTGTAATGTGTAAAAGCTTGCCGATGGTATGTCAACAAAATTCGGCCGAGTTTGCGTGCGAAATCTCGTTTTCACGTGAAATACCACATAGTTCATAAAATGGCTGGCGATCGCATAACTTTTTCCGCAGTTGCCGAAAACAGAAGCCAAGTATTTCTGCTGTCCAATAAAAATATACACGATTTTTTGTAAATTTCATAGAAAGCACATATTATAAACATGTTTAATAAGTAAAGAAGACATTTATATGTGTTTGTTGTTGTTTAAAAAAGTTTGAGTTTCTTTCTTTTGTCCGACTATGGTTACGATTTTGATATTTTTTATTTTAGCATTACAAACAACAGAACACTAACCCTAAAACTAACCCTATACAGTTGTTTTGTTATGTAGAAAGCAATAATTAAGCGAAAGACATCGCAAAAAAAGTTCTAGCAATCAATCAATTAATAACTAAAAAGGAGGAATGATGATAATTTGTCCAAAAACAGCGATTTAAAAATAAAAAAAAATGTTGTCATTTACTAAATACAAAATTAAAAAGGCATGAAAAAAAAAGTTATAGCAATTAATAAATTAATAAGCAAAAAAAAAAACAGCGATTTAAAAATCACACGCCCCGTAAACCGTACATTGTATTGTTTTTGACTGCCAACAACACCATCAAGTGGCCAAGCCTGATTATGTTATAATTACCTTAAATTTTTATATTAATTTACCTAAATATAAAGTTTGATTTGAAAATTTTTAAATTTTACAAGAAGAATAATCAAGGGAAAGTAAATATCACTGAACAGCTATTCAAGAAAATTGAATAATGTTGACCGCATTGCTTTTATAGTAGATTTTAAATGTAAATAAATATATTTCTCATAATTTTTTACATTCATAATTAAGTTTTTACATTAATTTATGTAAATATAAACTTTGATTCAAAATTTTTTAAATTTTACAAGAAAAATAATCAAGGGAAAGTGAATAGCACTTGACCGCTATTCAAGAAAAGTGAATAACTTTGATCGCTATTTGCATATCAATGACATTTGGTGATAGCTAGCAAAACACAATTATTTTTCATCAATATTTATGAATTTGATGGTTATTTTTTACACTATATTAATTAATAATGTGGATAGATTTAGATTTTTATTTAAAATATTTAATTTTAAACGAAGAAAAGACAACAGAAGTGAATAATTAGCTAGCATAATTTTTAAGACACAAGAAATCACTGGCGTTTTCACATAATGATTGGTTGAAATATAATTCCTTTGTTTTACTGCAGGCTATTTTTCATATGTTTTTCTTCAATTATTAATATTATTTAAATTTTTTTGTTACATTTAAACAATTTGAATGTAAGATAATTCAATTTTTAGAAGCTAAATTAAAACAGTTCTGATTATTGTATATTACTGTATTTCAGAAAGGAAACTAACACATTAAATCACTCAAATTTTTATTCAATCTGGCCAATAAGAAAATTCATCAGACAAAAGGTTAAATTACCTCAGCTACCTCTATTATTATAATTTGTCCACATCACTTTATAAAATATTTATTAAATTATATTTTTAAATTATCTATAAACAATTATTTTCTAAAGCTGGTCCTAAATTTTATAAAAAATTCAAGTAAAAAAAAAAAAAAGAAATTACACAGACAACTGGTAGACTACGGTCGACATCTTGGACACCCCTGCTCTAAAGACTCAAATCCAAATCAGTAAAAACTGATGGGTTTTCAGATTCTAAACACTTAGGATTTTTATGTTAGATAGCCAGCCAGTACAACCTAGATAGATTTCTATTATTGTTAACTAGAGAATAAACTAGAATGGAAAATTACTAAAGCAGTTAGAAAGTATAATATACAATTTATTATCCTTGTAGTCCTGATAGTTGAAGAGGTTGTTGCTCTGCAGTATGCTGATTAAAGTTCAATTGATTTTTTAATATTATTAGTATTAATTCTGATGCTATACAATAGCTCTTAAAAAGCTGATATATGATCTGCTAAAGAAAATTTCAAAATTTTGACTAAAAGTTTATTAAACTTAAGCTTCGGTGTAGAGTCAAAATTTTTATTTTTTGCTTTATCTATTATAATGCTTGTTCATAATCACAAAATTTGTTACAACTTAAATATGCTTACAGTGAAAATGCCTATAAAAATATTTCAAACTTTCATAACATCAAGAAAACTTTATTAAAAAAATCATTATTAGTAAGGAATTTCTATTTTAAACTACTAAACATCACATGATCACCATCTCTTATGTTAGCACATAACTATTATTAAACAGGCAAAACCCTACGTACAATAGAGCCACTCTATGCCATTGATTACTCTGGTTGGCACAGGGTGTCACTACTGTATGGAGGTGTTTTGCCTGTGGAATTTCTGTTTTAAAATTTTTTACTATGTCTATCAAAATTTTGATTGGTGGTCATATTGAGGAAAACTTTAATAAGCAAAAGTTACATTTTTCTTAGAATATAATTAATATTCTTCTTGCTTTTTGCATTGCAGTAGAGTAATTTTATATGCCTATGATCATGGTCATCTTTACACCTTCCAAT
Source organism: Epiperipatus broadwayi (assembly GCA_028023455.1). NCBI lineage: Eukaryota > Metazoa > Onychophora > Udeonychophora > Euonychophora > Peripatidae > Epiperipatus > Epiperipatus broadwayi. The sequence goes on from JAQFVV010012511.1 coordinate 2,835,235, forward strand.
GGTAGAGAATGATAGACTCGGTTGACTACTACTATGCTATGATTTTAAATGTTTACATTTAGCAGATAATTATGATTCTGAGATTAAGAGCTATTAATACTAAGACCTAAATTGCATGGATCACAGAAGTTTCATTTTAAATAGAGAGAAATGTTGTTTGATCCCATTGTGATAAAGTAATGCTTGTTTCCTACAAGCTGTTCTCCATTTACCCAATTGCTATTATTCACCGAAATGTATAAATTACAATGATCAAGATTTATTACAAAATTATGACCAGAAAGAGCTAATTTTATTTATTTGTTGGACATGTTGAAAATAATTAAATACTTTATCACTGCTTATAATACTTCTTTCATATACACTTCAATGCAAACAAATTTTCTTAAAAAAACTTCTTTATTTTCCTTACAGTTTCGCATAACTGTATAAAAAAAATTCTGATTAAAGATTGAAGATCATGGTGTTTTTTTTTTAAGCACAAAGTTAACAATTTGTATTATTACTATACATGTTGGCCCATCTAAGTTATATATATGGAGCAGATATCAAGAATTTTTTCTAAATTATTTTTTTTTTAAAAATCGAAGAGGAATTGAAAGTCTTTTTTTTTAGTTAACAGAAATTTGTTTTGCAATTAACTATATGATTGCACATATACATCTTTCTGTGTAATTCCTGCATTAACAAATACAGTTCATATATTTCCATTTTTTATTTATTTTTCATTATTAATAAAGTTATCTTTTCCAAATAGGTTTTGTTAGAAAATGACTGTATGTAGTGTGTGTTATGTGTATACACACGTGCAATATATAAATGAGCCTTTTTTTTTTTACAAACTATTATTCATTTTTTTATATTTTAGTTTACCAGTAGTTGAATATACTAAATCTTTCATCACTTCTGTCGTCATTGGTAAAGATGTTGTACCAAGGTGAGTTCTTTAAAATTAAAACATTTAAATTTAGTTTCTTAATTTTGAATTACTACATTAAAACATATTATTTATACATTTCAGATGCCAAGAGTTAAGTCTTTACCCTACTGTAGAGCCATCTATTGCAATTTTGAGAAATCAATCGCAGTAGATGGCTCTGGAATAGGATAAAGAAAACTTATGCATTTGACATAATTAATTATTTAAATTATTACATTTATAATATTTATTTTATGGATTATTTAGATCAACACAAAAATTAAACAAAATATTAAATGTTCATTATTTCTGATTATTTTACTGTATGAAGTTATTTATAGCCAAAGTTATTAATGGATTAAACATCAAGATAAGCTGCTACCTGTTAAATTCAGCAAATCCTCTAATAATATTATAACTACATCTGAAATACAAGAATTCTCATTAAATAGAATTCATAACTATTAATTGTACATAAGGTGATAATTTTTTTTAGTGTTTAACAAAATAAAAGCTTCACAAACTAAAGCTCTAACCCCACAGTGCTTGAAATTGTAAAAAAATGTATGCATAATTTAAAAATATGAGACATTTTCAGTATTGTTATATTAAATATTTGCATGTTCTATTAATAGTAATTCATCAATAACAATTGAATTTAAAAGCAAATATATGTATTGCTTGAATATCAAAGTAGAAATGATCAAAGATAAACAAAACATAAATATTGTTTGACATTGAAAATATAGTGCAGTACTTGAGATCAGCATTAAGAAACAATTAGTGGTCAATTGAAAGCAAAATATATTTAAAGTCAAAACGATCATGTAAATAAAAATTTAATGAAAGTTTGTCTAGATAAACTTGATTGTTGGTGCTATTTTAATATAATCGAATAAATTTTTAATACTCACAAACAAAACAAGTCTATTTAAAACATTAAAAGAATGTTTGGTTGCTCATAGAATAATAAAAAAATTCCATTTTCAATTTATGAAAGTTCTGAAAAATAATTTCCATTATCACATTTTTGAAAGTTATTACAATTGCTAAAATGTCTTGCAAACATATATTTGACAACATTCACTTTTAAATAAATACATTAAATATTATTATCATTTATTTGTTTAGAGGTTATCATATTTTTAAATCAGTTATAAACTTATACTTAATTAAAGAATTATATATTTATTCATATTAATCTGATTTCATCTCATTTTTTCCATATAATAATATATTTAAAACATCTATGTATACTTTAATAAAGATATCTGAAAATGATAAATGAACCTACATACATTTATGGATAAATCTGCATTCTTCAGTTGGTCTAGGTCATAACATTTCACATTTTCATCATCTTTGTTCAGTATTTATTATAGTGATTTGATATTGGTAAATACTAAAAAAGGATAAAGAAGGAATCGGTGCTGGTTCAATCAGAAATGCTTCTTGGAGAGCACTAGCAGAATAAAATGTTTAAATATGTTTTGAAAATCTAATTTTAAAAAAACCAATAACCTCTGATACAGTGGTTCTCAACCTTCCTAATGCTGTGCCCCTTTAATACAGTTCCTTATGTTATGGTGACCCCCAACTGTAATTTTGCTATTGTTATGAATTGAAAATATGTTTTCCAATGGTCTTAGGCGACCCCTGTGAAAGGGTTGTTCGACCTTCAAAGGGGTCATGACCCACAGGTTGAGAACCACTCCTCTATTATATTAAAAAAAAAGATCCACTTTCTAAATATGCTTTAGATTTGAAGATAAAATTATTAATGCTAAAATTAAGAAAATTGAAGGGGCTGCATATATTTTTAATACATAATTAATTTTTAAATTTTTCTGTAAAGTTTTAATTTTTATCTTTCTGGTTTTAAATGCTGCAAATATGTGCATAAAGCAGCACATTGTATAAATGTATCATTCATCAATATATAAAAGAAAGTGTAGTAGTTTTAGTCTACTTTGTATCAATTAAATCTTATTATCACTATTCTTATAGGAACTTGTTTTTCTATTCATTGTGCTATTTTTCTGCAACCAAGCATTTTTACATCTGATTAATTAAACTTAGGATTACAAAAACGTCTGTCATTATATACTAATAAAATGTTAAAATAGATTATAGTAAATTATTCAAATATAGTTAATTATTCTGCTATTTATTTAATTTATTGGAAATAGAAAGCGCATTAAAAAAACTTGAAATTTAAAAAAAAAAAAATTATGAAAGAGTACAAAATTAAAAATGAAAAAGTTACAATAATTAAAATTGAAGATAGAAAGAAGAAAAAAGTATTTGTTTTAATTGATCTGAAATTAATGTTTACATAAAATAACAATATTTGGTTTTCTGGTATTCACTTTGATACTACAATAACTAAATTTACAGTAATATTCAGAATCAGATGAACGCAGTTCAGATTTTGTCTATTAAAATGTATAATTCAGTGGCACGATGTTTCATAAAGTCTCTCAATCCTAAAATTCTTTTCACGCAGGTATTAGAAGTTACTATTGATGATCATTTTTCTTTTTTGTAAATTGTTACTTCAATGTATTTCCAACTATATCTTACTTTTAACTTATGATACTACAAGTAACAATACATTCTATAGCAATTCTGCGGAACACTTTTACTAGGTTCATATCATATAACTTGCTATTTCATATCTATCATAGATTTCTTTAATCCTGCTTTGCAATACATTATATTCATCATCATCATTTTAACACTTGTTAATTCACTGCAGCATGAAGATATCTCCAAGTTTAATCCAGTTTCTTCAATCCCTAGCCTTTTTACTCCACAACACATTAGCAAACTTCCTTATTTCATTCATCCATCTTACATGTAGTCTTTTTCTAAATCTTTTACAATCTCTTATAAAATGTTAATATTAATGCATATTAATAATTGAAATCAATCTATTTTCTAAATATTACTTGATAATGCACTTACAAATAAACTAACTCGAACATTATTTGCTAAAGGATTTTTGTTCAGTTTCACTTGCAGATATTAAGACTTCTTTTTAGGGTAAGATTTGTATTAATAATAACAATGTCCTGCATGGTTTCACACAATGTAGAATGAGCCCAAGTTCCATGGATCATGTCTCTAGTTCTGCCATTACCATTGTTCAGATTTCTCATTAATTCCTGAGCAATAAATCATTCGATAATTTTATTACTAATAATGATACAAGATGATAATTTATTACGTAATACAGTTGAAAATTAATATGAATGACTTAACACAATTAATCAGATACATAATAAAATTATAGAATTATTAAGATGGTAAACAAAGTATTATAAAACATATATAATCATGATTAATTATGATCGCATTAGTTTTCTGGGCAAATTTTGATATAAATGAATATGCTTCATCATCATTTATGGTGCATTGATTTTATGAGTACAGAGTTCTACATATACCAAACATCAAATATTTATTTAAATTAGCACTTTTTAGGAATTCCTTTGGAGATTTATTTTTAAAAAATTTATAGATACTGTGGTATTTTGTAAAAAATTGAATGCAAATTTGTGTACTCCAGAAAAACTAATATTTATTCGAGAGGTTGTTTTTAGATCGCGCACTGATAACTGAGGAATTTAATTAAGGCATAATAATGGCGAACGATAATTCCAAGAAATATTTGCTGATTGCAAATATTTCTAGATAAGAGACTTTATCTTATTGGACAACGTAATTAATTACTGCAGTTATCAGAAAGCTATAAAAGATTGTGTAACAACTATGTCAGAGCAGTTATTTGAGTACAACTCCAGTAGAGATATCTCGCGTTAGTGCTTGCGGTTAATGACCAGCGCCCAGTGGAAATGTAGTCTACGGGTGTAGCAGAAAGAGCCCACAGAGATGGGAAGACTGCAGTGGAGATATCAAGCAGAGCATCCATTGCCAGAGAATACAGAGTGTATTCAGTGAATTCGAGCAGAACATCCATTGCCAGAGAATACAGAGTGTATTCAGTGAATTCGAGCAGAGCATCCGTTGCAAGAGAACAGCATGGGAATTGAACATTAGCGGACTGTAAAGATAGAGTGTTGCAGACTATTCGCTAGTCAGACTACGTAAAATCTTGTGAGTCTTATTGTATATAGTTATTTGCTGACCGCACACTCAGACTTGCGGATATAACAGATACAATGATTCCTTGATTGTTTACACTAGCATTTTATTGATCACCCATTGCTAGAATTAGCTAAGTTTTTGTTGAAATTTGTTCTTATTTCTGAAACTGCACTAGGTAATAGAAAGAAATTGTACTTTCTATTTATGGTTATATCAAAGAAATATTTAGTCAGATTCTGATTTCTTTTCAGAGTCCATTGATCTGAAAGTGAAGTATGAATTTATTATATACAATATCTGGATATAATGGTTAAAAATCATGAAAGATTTCTTTAGATTTTTTTTTTACAGATGAAACATTAATACATTTTCTATAAACAGAATACATTATTTAGACTATTTCATCTTCAGTTATATTGGTTGACTGATTGAGAGATAAATTATTGAAAGGAAATTAATCATTCCCAGGCACTGATTTGTAAATTCCACTCATAATATTAATCCATGATAGTAACTTTGATGATGTGAAAGTGATTCAGTATTCTACTTTGCCTTAGCAATTCACTGTGATATGACCAGTTTTTGAACCTAAAGAACATATATAACTATTCATGGCTGCAGAAGTTGATAATATTTTCTGGTGTGGATGATCGTTTGCTATCTAAATCTGGTCAATATTTAAAATTATTTCTCATACAAGTAAAAAATGTAATATTCATTCTTTAAGTAACTTTTACTCTTACTAAATTTTACCAGCTGTTAAATATTAAAAGTTTCAATTTAAATTTTTAATCTAAATTCCACAGATGAAATACTTTTAAGATTTGTGCGTTGTTGGGCTCACTAAAAAGAAAAATTCTGTTTCTCAGTCAATCTGTTGTATTATTAGTGACTGTTGCATTCACTGCTTGATTGAATAATAAATATGCATAGTTTAGTAACTGACAAGATTATTGGCAAATACCAATGATAATATTATGATATTAGCTCTAATAGTATAAAGGAGTAAAAGATGGTTCTTCATTGACAAAACAAGAAATTGGTCTCATAATGGGGATTTTATGGTACTATACCATTTATTGATGGATTAAAACTGCAAAGGAATACATTTATTAGCTTATTGTTATTATATTAATATATGGACCTGAACATTTATATGAATATCACTTTTTTATAGTAATGTTGAATTAGGAATATTGATCAAGTCAAAAGATAATCAAAAATAATGATACAAAGACTTAGATGACCTCATTTATGATATATCTAGCATGTTAAATTGTAAATTTGAACAAGATTATAGATATATCTAACTTGGTATCATATTAAAAAGGAAGAGATCTTGAAAAAATTTTTGAAAAAGTTTTATAATAGAATAATAATGTATTACAATTCAAAACTACTATAATTTTTTCAGAAAAAATAATATTTAACATATGATGTTATGCATCTTGATCTTTAAAATGTCTATTACTTCAATTTTCAAAAATAAAGAGAATATGAAATATTGTAATTATCAAGAAATATTATTATTTATTACAGTGAGGATATTTTCAATAATTTTAATGATAAGTAACTAACAGAGATCAGTGTTGCTTTAGAAAATCAACAACCCTTTTCTCAAGTGAAGACAAAGTATTTTGATATTTTACAGCTTCTTATGCGATAAAATGATAGAAAGCATTATTACTAGTAATAAAAAAATCTGACACATTTAAATTGAAAAGTGATGTTAAGCAGAAATATGAATTTGCACCAACTTATTTTCCATTTTTATGACAGTAATCTTTGGACCAACTTATAGGAGCTATAAAGTAGAATGGTTAATTTAAAAGTAAAGACAAAAACTTTATTCTTTTGGTTTCTAGATTCATATATTGATTGCAACTGTTTTTCTTGCCAATTCATCGGATGATCTACAGAATGTTCTTAAAGTCCTAAATATAAGCATGACAGAATTTGTTTAGTAATTTAATAATTTTATTAAATAAATTGGTTCCATCCATAGATGAGTAGTTATTAGAGATTCAATGTTGTTCTAGAGCAGGGTGAACAAACATTTCTGACAGGGAGCCACAAAGATTTCTGTAAAGTCTTTAACGGTGCAAAAAAAATATTTTTTACTTTTCAATACATGAGAAACTCATAACAGAGGGAAATTGCAATTACTCTGAAAACTATTTTTTTTATTTTTAATGAATTTTCATGTAATAAAGTCTTTAAAGTATATTTTAAATAATTTTAGAATGATGTCCAGCATCATATGGATACATGGGTGTGTATATAAGTTCTTATGTGATCAAATTTTGTTTCCATGATAACTTGAAAATTTAAAAAAATTTGCATTGAAACTAGGCGACAATATTCATTATGGTAACTTTAAAATAGATGCAACTCATTCCCGATTTATTGATAATTCAAAAACTAATATAATGTGTGAAAAATTTTAGTTGACAAAAGATGTTCAGATTCAAAATTTAAGATTTTTTTATCTGAAATAATTTTTTATATAATTTATTGTTTTCAAAATATATTGAATAATCAGTAGAATTTCTGATTCATGATAATTCATTTTATGAAAAGCTTTACTTGACAGAAGTTAAGTAGATTTACAAACCTAATAAGTTTTGTTTCAAGTATTTTTTGATAGAATGCATTGTTTACAAAATATAATGCAGGTTGTTGTAACATATTTTTATGAGAAGTCATTTAACATGCATTTTATGAAAAGCGTTATTGAACAAACTATATTCAGAATGAAATTTTAATTCTTTTTTACTTTGAAACTTTTTTGTGTAAAAATCCTCAACTCACAATTGTTAAACCATCAAGCATCACATGATCACAATTGTTATATAATATCTAAGTAGATTTAGAGAGTGTCACATGCTACCAAATATTTATTGCTTATTTATATAATTTAACATTTTTATTGTAAATTTTTTTAAAAAAAATCTTACACTTGTGTGTGAGCTGCACAAAAATCATCATGGGCTGTGTAATTTTCCCACCCCAATTCTAGAAAATTAGAAAATACTTCTATCAATTTGATGAAGACAAAAACCAACAAAATATTAACATTCCATACAGTAGTGGCACTCAGTGCCAGCCAGAATAATCAATGGATGATAGAAGGCTTGTGCATAAAATTCCCATCTAGTGCATACTCATCCAATATCACCAGATGAGTTTCTGGCTTGTGGCCTTCATCAGTGAAGAGCCTTGGATCTGAGAGCACTGCACTTGGATCTTAGGATTTAATGCATTGATTACTCTAGCTTGCATTGAGTGGCAATATTGTATGGAGAATTTTTCCTGTTTTAATAACAGTTATGTGCAAGCATAAGAAATGGCGATCACGTGATGTTTAGTGGTTTAAAATATTAACATCTGACATTTATTGATTACTATTTGGCAGAACTGGAATAGGAGTAAAAATTGTTATTGGTGATGAAGATATTTGTCTGTTAAAGCTTTCTGGTTATTTTTATTCTACACCTTTCACATAATAAAGTAAATAATATTTACTGAGGCTATAACCTCGATAATATGCATATAAAATGTGATAGTAGGGACCTCTACAGGTGTTTTAACCACAAGCCCCTCTTTTCTTCCATAGCATAAGCTTGTGGTTAAAACACCTGTAGAGGTCCCTACTATCACATTTTATACGCATATTATCAAGGTTATAGCCTCAGTAAATATTACTTACGTAATCAATGTGCATTTAATAAATTTATAATAAAGTAAAGAAAATGTTCTTATCTTATAAAAAATTCAAGAAATTTTTGATATAAAAATGCTCCATAAAATATTATTAAAATATAATGGTGAAAGAACAGTCAGTTGATTTTTTTTAGTTTGCTCAATGGGATGATATTGATTTTATAAGTATAAAAGAAATATCTCAATTGAAATGTTAAGTAGATTAAGATCTACAGACTTTTTAAAAAGAAGTATAAGCAAAGATGTCATTTGTCAAAAAAATCTAATAAATATATTCAAACATTTAGTAAGGATAGTAAGTTACTTTATAGTCTGTTAAAATTGGAAGTTAAAAATATTGTTAAATATTTTGTTTAAAGTTGTATATAGAGCAAAGACTTGTTTTATTAAAAGGAACAACAAAATTAGAGATTTTTGAATTGTGGATTTGTAATACTGAAGTGTTGATGTGGGTGAAAAGAAGTTATTTTATTGAGAAATTATGCATATACTTAGATGTATTGGAGTCATATAAGGAATATTTGAAAAGTCTGTGGAAATTAAGAAAAGAAAAAATTCACTTGATTATCTAATAGAAGGAAGTATAAGTTATAATAATGGACAGAAAGGACTGAAAAAGGTTTGGATTGAGGAATACAATTCATCTTTTGACAAATAATTAATTATGATAATTAAAATATTATACAAAGATAGATATATAAAAGATATTAATTATCTGAAGGTTGGTTTCTGAAGAACTTTTTAAAAAAAATAAATAGCAATAACAAAACAACCAAAAAAAAAAATTCATATGTGCATATATGAAAGAGTTTTATGGTTTAGTGATAACATATTTTTCTGCCATATTTATTGCCAGAGATTCAAATCCCATTTCAGTAAAACTTGAAAAAAATATAAACTCCAATCTGGATCATAATTTTTCTTTCACTTAGCTAACTACCATTTTAATTAGCCCTCCAAGATTGATCAGTAAATGGTTATCCAGCTATAATTATCTAAAAAATAAAATAAGAATAGAAACGCTTATCCTTCAGCAATTAACAAGCTCTGTGAATAATGGCTTTTTCCCTATTCTTCCATGTGAGTTTTGGGAGATCTTTGCCCTCCATTGCACTATTTAATTAAATGTTGTTTTATCTTTATTATTCTCTCTTACTATATATATATATATATTGTTAAATTCTATTCAGAATGGTGTGCATATTTATCTATTATTTATTTTTATATATTAATATTTTAAGTATTGTAATTTATTCCAGAGTTTTTATTTAATATATATGGAAACAGTAAGAAATATATAAAATCTAACTAAAGAAAATATGTATTTAAAAAAATCAAATACACAATTAGTTGTCTACACAGTTGCTCTTAATATCTCGAATAAACAACTGTTTTTCACCAGAAAATAACATCAAACCCAGTTCTTTAGTTGGAATGTTAAAAACATCTGTATAGACAAATAATTGTTATAGATATATATATAAAGAGTAACCAACCATTATTAATCATATCTAAGTAGTTACAGATAAGTAATATATTTGTTTCTAGTTTGATTATCATTAAGTGTTGTTATTCATTTTTTTAAAAATACCATTATACATGTAATTTATATATATGTATATATTAATTTAAAGATTTTCATCAACTCATGTAGATGTAAAAGAATTTTTCAAATGTTTTTATTTAAGTTACATATTCTGTTTTGTTTGTAAACTATTATAATTGCTTATTAAAGTTAGAATAAAATTTTAAAATCAAGGTTTAATATATTTATATTCAATAGAATTGATTAAAATTTTGTATATATTTTTAATCACTATCAAAATGGTAGGACACAATATTTTAGGTAGATGACCTAGTTTCTTTGATATGGAATTGTGAGCTGGAAAATTTTGAATATTTTAATACAGATTTACAAATTGTTCTTAGAACTTCAATATTTTTTTGGTTTTAATTATAAGCTTCATTTAGGACTTAAAAAACTTAGTTTACGATATAGTTTTGTTAAGTTTTTTCTTTTTAATTTTTTTTTCAAATAATGTTAGCTAAGAGTTCAGTGTAGCTGCCTTGCAAGCAAGCAGTTGGTTACAGATGGTTGTTGTGGGTTCACCTCCTGGCCGAAGCTTGACATATGGAAAAAAAAAGAAAAATGTCGAAACACTTTTCAACAGAAAAATACACATACTAAATATGATATATGTATATGGAGTATATTTATTAACTTATTGCAGAAGTATCTAGTGATATGTATAATCTATAAGTGTGCCATATTCACAGGGGTATCTACACAGCTGTGATAGCATAATATTAAAATAAACAACATCTGTTATATTTCAACAAATTTATTCTTAAACTGTATTGCTAATAATATATATTTATATAAAATAATAATATTAACAAAAATAACTATTTCTTTCTATAACAATTTGGTAGTAACTACAAGCAGAGCAAGTTTATATTTTTTTACTTATTACAGTTAATTAATAATTTGCACTTAGTCACCATTTTCATTAGTGCATTTACACACCTTCATTTACTCCTTTTATGCTATATTTTCTGCATACACTTTTCTCTTTTATGAACGAAGCTCTAACTTTCAACAACTTTGTTTCTGTCATGGTCACTGCTGCATCAATTCTCATAAAACTTTGAGATAGAGTTTTTTATATCTCATTTGCATAACAGATTCATATTTTTAATTACACATTTCTAGAGTGAATTATTTATAGGAGAAAACTGTCTAAACTGCTGGCACTAATTACACACATAGAAATAGTACTTTATGTACAATATTTAGAATAATTTAGCGCCTGTTAGTGCAAAGTGTCAAATTTATTTAAGTTAAGTTATACATATTAAGAGAAGTTCATTTACAATATACTTTTGGTTTGTCAAGCATTGGTGGTCAAGAGGTCAGCAACAGCAGCTTTGCAAGCAGTTGTTCCAGGTTAGTAGGTTCGCTTCCTGGCTGATGCTATGACACATGAGAAATATATATATATACTTTTGGTAATCTTTTTTTTAAAAAAATGAAATAAAAATTTCCACTCAAAAGTAAAAATGTCAAACACTTTTCACTTAAAAGGATATTTTTGTATGTTATAATAGTTCTTATAATAAATCAAGATTTATAAAGAAGTTAGTGTGTTGTTTGTTATATATATATTGAAATTAATGGGCTATTTTTAAAATAGAAGCCTGTGTTTGTTTATTTTTTAACAAAATTATTATATACACATGCTAAATATGATATATGCACAAAGGTTATACATAGGGTGACCAGACTGGTTTGATCAAATGACCAATCATTTTAATGGCATTGCATCCTTTTTTTATATAAAACTTTATTCCTGTGTATATTCATCATTTTAAGTACACTTCCTCCTGAGCATGTTGTCTATTGTTTAGGATTATTAATATTCCTATTAATTTTATCACTGTAGAAAATTAATATCAACAAAGAACTAGCAAAAACTGCATTGTCAATCAAAGCAAGTGAAAGTGCAGTTCAAATTTTAGCCTACAAAAATCCAACTGTGCATGCTCCAAAGGTTGGAAGTGAGAACATTTCTAACTTGATAACCCAGCTATATAACTTAATAGTGATCTTTGTTTTGGTGTTGGAATTCGTCTAAAGTTTTTATAATATTGCTGTACAGACTGAAATGGACAGAGAGGGCCAAGAAACTATCATTTTTATGTAAGATAACTAGTAATTATGAGTATTTGAAATTCTGGACATGTAATGGTCCCAAAAAGATATTTTGGGGACACTGGAACATCTAATCAAAAATAGGGACAAATCCCAGGTCACCCTAGGTATACATATTAATGTATAGCAGAAATATGTAGTGATATGTATATACTATAAGTGTCAACTCAATTTAAAGTATAATATAGTTTTACATTTTAATTTACTATGCCAATAATAAAAAATTAAAAATAAATAAATTAAAAAAAGTTTTTTTGTTTTAAATACTTTTATTTATCATGTGCTAAAAAGCAAAAAAAAAAAAAAATTGTTGCTTCAATCACTGAAGAGGGTTTTAGATTTAACTTTAAATAAAAGCATGGGGGGGTTCAGAAATTAATTCAAAATAGAGATTGACTTAAATTAATTTCTAGACCCCCCCCCCACCAACCTCCATTCTTGTATTTCAAGTTAAATCTAAAAACCTCAATTATGGTTGAAGAAAAAACTTTTTTTTTTGCTTTTTAGTGCACAGTAAATAAAAGCATTTAATATTAAAAAAAACTTTTTATCTCTTTTATCTATGTAATAATGTAGGTAAAATTTCAGCAGTGATACGTTATATGGAAATCCTGTTACATTTTAGTGTTTATATATATATCTTTTAGAATTGGTTTACATCAGATGGAAACTCTCCGAAGTGATCTTATTAATGTTATCAAAAAAAGCAATAGTCCTAAATGGAAAATTATAATGGGTAGCCTTTTTTGCTGCTGTCCAGATGGGGACAATTCAGAAAATGTTGACCCTGATGACACTCGAGATGTCACTTGCCATCCTTCAGACTCTTCTATTGCCTTAACCTCTCATCAGCCAATGTATCCACCAGGAAAAATCATTCACATAGTTCGTAATCATCCAAAGAAATCTGAGTAAGTAATACCTTTATAGGAGTATATAAACAATTTGTTTTTATAAATGTCTGTTAAATTATATGTTTTTGTTTTTTTTTTGTATTTTGATGTTTGTGTAATTGTCTTTTTTTTTTCTTTCTGCCATGTCAAGGTATAAGTACGAAAATACATGTCGGTGAGTAACATGTAACCTTTAGTTGGGAATAAGCATGCACTAACCACTTGCACTTTTTGTAAACCTCTGTCACTTTACCTTAACTGGATCCTAATTTACCCCATGTTTCTTCTTTTGTCAAAACCTAATGTATTTTTTTAATGGTGTCTTTCTGTTAGCACTTTTCACATATTCTTTTTTTTTTTTTTTTAGAAAAAAAACTCTGCTTCAGGTGTAATTTGTATAAAAAAATATTTCTAAATATACTTACTTATACATTCTGAATGTAGAACATTTTAATGAGGAGAAATATTAATTAGTTTTTAGTTATAATTATGCTAAATGTTATAAGACAGTAGAGACATTTACAGTCTCCCTAACCTATTAAAATTTTGCCAGCACAGCAAACATCTGCAGAATTTCCAAAGCAATTTGTGGCTCTGGTCTTCATAAATTAGGTACTGCTATAAGAAAAACTGCAGAATACCCTAATAATAAATGCTCTTTATGCTATTTGAATTAATGGCTTGAAACATCAAAATATGAAAAAGTTTTTGACTCAAACCACTAACTCTTCCATCATATATCTCTAAAATAGGTTCACAATTCTCAAGGTTTAGAAATCTGAATTGTTATCTAATTACAAAAAACTATGCATAAAGACAAGAAATTCAAAAGCTCAAAAACTTAGATTATTAATTAAATAATGGTTAAGTGTCATTCAAGCACCATTCATTTTAACTTCAGACAAAAAATTTAATTGAACAATTAGTTTCTTGAATATCATGTGATGCTCAAACATGAAAAATACTTCAACTGCATTATAAATAAATACAATACATTTTCTTTATTTTATTTTATTTCCTTTAGGTACTTAGATTAGTATAGAACCCAGTTAACATGAGTATCTTATATTATAATCAATTAAATTGTGTATTGACCATTTTATTTTTCAATTAAACACATAGCAATCCTTACTCCAACACATTTTTTTTCTGTTTTCCAATTTTTTATTTCTCTTAATCAATTTTTTTTTTTCTAGAATTCTAATCTATTTGTTTTCCAAAAATGTCTTAGAAATAGATGGCTTGAAATTTTTGTATTAGCAATATTGCCTCGTTAAATGAAAATTAAATAGCCTGAAACTTTGCAAAATAGAATCTGCTATCAAGTTTTTTTCCAACTAATAATTAACTGTAGATGACGCTACTGTCTTATATAAAAAAAAATATTAGCTTGCTAAACTTATATCATAAATGCATTATGTGTTGAATTATAATTTAAGTAGTAATATATATGTATTAAATATAAATATGCTGACAGTAAACTAAAATTATTATTTAAGGAAAATATTAGATATAAAAGCAAATTTTAGACTTGTCATTTTTAATATATGGTGGTTATAAATCAGTTCAATATTTCATATATGAATATAATTTTTTTTTTTAATCACAGACAGAGAATAATGATTTTAATCTTATTTACGATAGTAAAAATATTTTAAAGTAAGTATATATTTAAAGATATTTTTAATGTGTCATATTTGCTAATACTATGTAATTTTTGATTTTTGACAATTTATTTTTTAAAAAATTTTTGTTTACATGGTATGTAACATCAACATGTTTGCATGTTGTGTCCATGATGTAGGTTCCTAGTATAGTTGGGTGAAACCTAAAATATTTTTCAGATTAGGATCAAGCTTAGAATTTAATAACCCAGCTAACTATCCAATATTGATCGGTAAGTGGGTGTCTAGTTATTTCTAGTAAGAATATAAAACAATAGAAAACTGTTCAAATTATTTCTACTGGATAATTCACAAACGTGGTGAGTAACAATTTTTCCTTCTCTGTTTTTTATGAAGAGTTTTGAGGAAGTCTTTATCCCTGCAATCATATATTTAAGAACTATTTAGAAGTTGTTATAATTTTAATTTCTTAGAGTCTTGAAATTTCCCTAATAATAGTTTGAATACTGTAAAAAATAGGATGAATACTGGACAATATATTAATCAGTTCCAAATGAATAAAATTTAATTATGGAAATCCTTGGAATAATCATAATAATAATTTCAACATGTTAGCATTCTAATTGTAGTCACCCATGAATAGGAGTGCTAATACATTGAAAGTTTACTATGGTGGTTGATATAAAGTTAAGTTATATACTGTTATTCTATTTTTTGTATTACATATTATGACAGTATAAATTCATCCAATAATGGACTTATTTGAAGTAACAAATAGATCAATAGATTTTAAAGTATATAAAAACTTTACAATAAATAGATAAAAAAGATGAAGAAATAAATACAAATGATCAGAAACTAAACTAAACAAAAGTTACCTAATGATGTTTATAGTACAATTATATAATTAATAAGTACTTGAATCTAACGTATTAATTTCAAGATGAATAAAATGTTTGTAAAGGTAAAAGTTTTGTTAATTAATAAATATATCAACTATGTAAAGGTGTATATGTAATATGTAAAGTTATATTAATTAAGTTTCTAGGGAATATTATGTGAGCTTATTCTTTTAATTTATGAACCTATGAATATGTTATATTTAAAAGTTTTACATTTTTGGATAAAATAGAAAAGAATAAATCCAAATATGAGGAAATTAAATTAAAAATTTGAAATTTAACAACTTAACAATAACAACAAAAAAAATTAGCTATATTTTTTTTTTAAAAAAAGGAATGCAGTAAAACTTAGTTTATAAAGAAAAATATGAGTTAAGCAAAAAATATAATTTATTATATTTAATTAAAGGATTTGTAATGAATAGATTATCTAATAATCTGTTTATGAACTCTAAGAAAGCAAAAGTGGTCTATCATTAGCAAGAGAGTGTGAGATTGTTGGGCAGGAAAAGTTGCAGTCAGGAAGGCAGTATAATATATAATTCATTAAAAGATAAATTCATATTCATTCATTCACAGATTTATTAACAATTAGTACAGATATTCATTCTTTTATATTCCTACAGAAAAACCTGACTTGGAAAAGAATAGGCATAAGGATGACAAGCCATTCTAACATGCCAATAATTACTCATATAGAAATGTCATATTTCTAAAAAAGTATTTTTTAGTATTAATCTAGGAAAACTTTTTTATAAAGATAGCTTTTTAACATTATGCACTGAATGTACAGAAAAAATTTATTGTAGAAGCTTCAAAATATAATTCGTCAACAGTGAAATGATGCGAACCATGTCTAGTAGTTAATAGTGAGAAGAGGATAATGATGTAAAAGCCAGATTTTTTTGCCTATCCTGATATAGAAATTTGTTCCTATTGCTCAAAAGTTGCTCTAATTTTCTAAAATGAAACAGTATGCAGTATAAAGGATTCTGTTGTGTTTGGTCTGGATTATAGACCCAACCAACAGTAAATAATGTAAAATAATACTGAAACAAGTATTACAATTAATATATTTATTATTATGTACAAATATATACAACACAATATATACAAGTGAATATTTACAAGTTGAATATTGGAGTTTAACGTAAACTTTGTGTTCTGCCTGCTGCTTCCAGCCACATCTGATGGCTTGCCTCATGGGTAGGTCTTGCCTCGAGCCGAGAGTGGTCTTAGCAGCGTCCGGTCTCTGTGGGACTTGCCTAGCTGCGTAGACTAAATAGCGTAGTGCTATCAATGGGAATGCTTGCTGCTGTTTAGGTTAGCAGAGTTTCCCTGGGAGAACGCAAAGAGTCTGTTTAGGTTAGACTCGTTCTTCCTTGTGTAACAGTCAGAATCGTCTATCTCGCTAACACACTGCAGAATTCAAACCCCAAACACTAAACTGAACATTCTAGGAGGGGTTGCCTTCTAGATATACTAAGTTCGAATCTAAAGTCCAAATTTTACAGCGCCACCTACATGATAATGCATCTGATGCTACTACTAGTATAATCTTTTACCGGTGCTTGGTGGTCAGGGAGAAACAAAAAGACTCTATACTAAAAGAAGTTTGGGTGGCTAATTAACGTCTATGGATGTACAAAAGAAATGCAGAAAATATATATATAGACCGAGACAGTGATAGGAATCAACAAAATCAAAGATCAAAATTAGTTTAAATGATTTCAAAGATTTATTTATCTAAAAATATATATATATAATGCCACTGTCTGCTTATATGAGACAGGGATGCTTATTAAATAATTGTTGGCATTACATTACATTACAAAAAGAATTAAAGAAAATATATTCTATTCCTCGGGCTAATAGTATTAAGATAATGTGTTTAAAGAGATGGGAACATGTGCGAGATGCTTTGAGTAATTATAAAGTTTAATAACAGATTTAAAATATTTGATATTACAGGTGATATAGTATTTATTGATTTCGATAATAGCACGGACAAAAGCTTACAATACGATAAAGTGGGGATGTGATCAAGGCATTTATTTTATAATAATAATTAAAACAGATGGGAGGCCAGTATTGCTAATAATGAATTTATTAAAATTGGAGGTTGTGACACGTTTAAGTCACGGATGCTTTGTAAAAATAAATATATAAATAAAACAATAGTGAAATATTTGGAATGACTACGGAGGGCAGCTTGCCGCTAACCCGTAGGAAAGTGGTGTCACGAACAGCCGAAACTTAGTGACTGGGTGACGACTGCGTTTAATTCCCAGGTGTGACATTTGTTTACACACTCTGCCTGGGAATCGCAGGAAGTGAAGAGAGAACGGACTTAGCCATTTAAAATCCTTGGAAAGCGAAACAAAGCGGTCTCAACAACCAATTCATTTACCAGCAATACTAGACTAATGTATATAAAACATACTAAATGGGTTTTACTTGGATTAAGAGAAATGCCCAATCAAATTCCTAGAAATTCATTTAAAAGGGTCTGCACATTCTCGACGTCAATGATGAACTTTGTAATTAAAGTAGAACACAGTATTTAAAAAATAGGAAAATGCATGCTTGCGGGTTTGAAAAGAAAGCATAGGTTTATTTAAGCAATCATGCATTTGTGGCACATTTTAATCATTGACCTCGCACATAAAATCTACAAACTATTTGATTATTATATATATTAAAGAAGATTAGAATCGCCCTCGAACGAGTGATTTGCAAGATAATAAAATTGGGAATTATTATAAATTTAAAAATATGCCTTAATAGTAGCGTCTTACTTTCAACAAAGGGAATAATTCATTCGGTCAAAGACGATTCTGACACATTATCATAATAAAATAAAAGAATGCTTAATCAATAGAAAATATTAACCCAAGGATAGAGAGCAAAACTGTTGATTATATTTGAACACGTTAAAGAAGTACATAATAAGTCAAGTGAAATAAAAGAAAAACAATTTAAAATAGCTATAGCATGTTAGTTAGGAATCACAAGAGCTCTTGGGTTAATTTGGGGTTACCTCTGGAGAAGCATTTGCAGGTAGATTGATGGTCGGCAGGTTTTATCGATTCAGCAGCAAAATCTGGAATTGTTCATATTTTTGGCAGCAGCAACAGTTCCGGGGTTCCTTACGTGATAGCTTCCGATGGTCTAGAGCAACAGCCGGCCATTCCTGAGGGAAATAGCCTCCACCAGCTCTACTCAGTCATGTCACGGTTAGCAATAGGTGTGGTAAACATGGTAAATTAATTTGGAGATGAAAACTCGGCTTCAAATATAAGTTCGCAGGTACATAGCTAAAATCTCAGGAAAAATATATTTTGAAGAATATTTTACTAGAATATCACTCGAATCATTTCATTAGCAACACCAGAATAATTTTGGTTAGAAACATTTCATCAGCAAAAACTAGAATAATTTTGGTTAGAAACATTTCATCAGCAAATGACCAGAATGGAGAACAAAAGAAAACCTTTCTTTTTATAGTTGAAATAAACAATAGAACTGCCCTGGAGCGTTACAAAAATATATCGGACTTATCAGCTGTAATTAAACCCATCCGAATGTCTAAAGGAATTTAACAAAATTTTAATTAATTTCTATTGTTAATTTTCTTGTCGACATTCAAATTACAAACTAGATTTAATTAAAATTACTTTTACTAATTAAAAGAAAACCTTACATGGACATCTGCTGTATTTTTAGATAAGCTTCTATAGCATTAAATAATTAGACTATTGTCCCTCATTTATTTTAACAGAAATATTTGGACTGACTTTTATTAAATTAAAAGAAAATTATTTTACTTTTAAATCTCAATATTTTAATCTATTTACGAAATGAATATGAATTTTATTTTAAATCAAAAATATATTACGACTGTAATATATTTTTGTAAATAGATTCAAACAAAATAACTTTAATTAACAATTTATAATTTCGATATGTTTTAAAATGCATATCATAGTGTGTGCGCAATTATGACCTATATAACCTACTTTTAAATAAATCTAAATTATGCAAACATACACATAATCTACAACATTTTATTGATTTGGGAATGAGTCATACTTATATATAACATGAGCGTTGTACTCGTGGTTTAAAATTAGGCGGGATTTTCGGTATATAAGCGTATTGCAGACACACTACGATAGATTGGGCTTCAAACTAAGGTATGAGGGTAGGAAATAGGTGAGAAAAGGTGAAACAAAGATCTGCAAAGCAGACCTTACTGTTTCACTTGATTCTCACAAAAGGCTGACTATTTATACCCAGATCCCTGACCTTATTGAAAACCTTCAGATTTAGCAAGCATCATTGTTTATTGGCCTGTAATAATCATTGGCTATGTTGTTATCTATACATCAGCCTATTGGCCTGTGGCAAACAATGCTTAATCCGATCAGATAAGGAGGCATCTGGAATAGTCTCCTTCTGAGAGAAGGGAGGACTATAACAGATTCAAAGACCCCAAATTGGAAAGATGACTGATGAAAACCCAAGAGTAATTTAAAAGAACATTAAATGACTACTATGCAGAAGGCAAATTATAATTTTAGAAAGGTATCTGGAAAGTAAAGAGCTTACTAATTATTAAATCCATAATACAACTTATGATATATTATATATATTAATTCTAATATTCTCATGGATAAATGATGAATTCATAGTATTATTTCTGGGAGTTTCTATGTAGTAAAAATATAATAGTTAAATAACTGATGTACTTTGGCTTAAAGAAAATATTTGTATTTTTAAAATTTATTTTCTTATTACATATTGATTTTATTTATTGTAATTTTTATGAAACCACATACAAAATGGATGGATAAAGTAAGGAAGTAAGTTTGAGTGATGTGGAAAAGAGAGGCTAGAGATCGGAGAAGATGAATTGAACTTGGAAAGACCTTTATCATGCAGTGGATTGATAATCATTAAAAATGATAATGATGTACATAAAATTTTTACTTTTACTATGATTCCAATGCTGTGATTGTATTCATTTATGAATTATGAGCAAACATTGTGCTTTTTTTAAATTACTGTGACATGTGAGCATACACACATATTGGAATGATCTGTTTGATATAGCTTAAATGATTTTGATCGCTACTTGACAATACATTCAGGAAATACTCAGTACATATATTTTATTTATTTATATTAATCAACTAATCCACATATGGCATTTTTGAACACCTTCACTCTCACTAATTTGAATAAGAAACCATTGCTCATGTTTGTAGATATATTATCAATTATTTGATTATCCATTACACACTTCTTGAACTTCATTAACTGGTTATTTTTAGATTGTTGACTTCTTTCTCAATATCTACTATGACTAATATTGTCTTCTTCCTTTATATCAATCCATGTTTCATCTCATCATTTACCTTTAGTCCCTTTATTTCATGATTTATAGACAATGCATGTGTTCTTCTAACTTCTTTGTTCTTTCCATAATGTCTTCCATTATGTCAGTCTTGGATTTTACAGTTTGTGTATTTAGATTATTTTGCATCACTTGATTAAATATATTAAACATAACATCCATATTTGACTTGTGCTGATTCATCTGCTACCCTATCTATTGCTCTGTTAATGTGTTTTTTTTTGCGCTACTTAACCTGATTCATTTTTTATATTCTCAAATAATACTTGTAATTCGTTTATCACCACTTTAAATGTGTTCATTTGTTTACTCTTGCTTTCTTGAGATCTAATCTAATCATTTGACTTTCAAACTCTTGGAATTTGATTACCATAGCCTCTTGCATTTCTTCCAAAATTTTGTCTGTTTTTTTTTATTTTTGTTGATTTAATCATGTATATTTATTAATTTTTCTTTAACCTCTACATGGCCTTCTATATTTCTCTTTATTTGGTCAATCTGTCTGTCCATCTTTATGACCACTTGTTCCATTTCATTCTGTTCCTCTTCTATCTTTTTCTCTAATTTGTCTATCTTTTAATCAAAATATTTTTCCATTACTAATTCCATCTGCTGTTGTCCCTTTTCTCTCTTTACTATTATTTGATCAAAATGTTCTTCCATTTACCTTGGTCTAATTTCTATGTTTTAGTTCATTTGCTTTAGTCCATTTTCCATCTTTTCTATCTTTTGATGAAGTTGTTTTTCAACTACTTGATTATTGTACTAATCATTTGCATATTACAGCTTTCTATTCAAGAATTTTTATCTCTTAATTATTATCTTTTTCTTCAATTGGATATGTATCTCTTTGTTTGAATAATTGCTGTCTACTTCAGAACTCTTTATATCAAATTTTTTTTATGATATCTTTTTCACAGCTTGTTTTTAAACTCATTTTTGTAATCATCTCCTAATCTTCATCATTCATTCTTATTTTCATTTTATATTTTCTTGATTTGTATATTTTTTTTAATATGCAACTCATTATCTCAATATTTATAACTAGATTTACCACCAACTGCATTACATTGCCCCCAGATCTAATTGATGCCTGATAAGTACTTGAATGTTATTTTCTGTAAACAACTTCTGCCTTGTTTTTATTATTTTCTTATTAAATACAGAGAAAAAAATGGTCTGGATAATCCCAGACAAATAAGTGTTTATTATATCTACCTAATCATGGCCCTGCCATGGGTGCCTGAAAATTTAAAAATAGTATTCAGCATCCTGACAATATTTTCAGGAAATATCTAGATACATATACTTTATTTATTTATTTATATTAATAAGATTAGTAGATATTTTTTCTTAAAATGCGATGATGATGACCACTATATGATCCAATATTTGTAATACCAAATCAAATAATATACAACACAAATTATTCCTGATATGAATATGGAATTATTTTACAGACTGGACCATATAAGATAAAGTAAACACATATCATTTAAATAAATAACAAAACAATAATTTATTTACAACTATTATAATTATCATCAAATATATTTTCCTTTTCATTTATAATACATATACTTCCATTACCAACTATGTAATATCAGGAATCCATTACATCTCATTAAGACTTGAACAATTTTATTTATAATTTAATCGCCTTTATAGTTATAATTTAATCTTAATAAATTTAATTGAAAAATAATGAGTTATTTAATACATTTCTCAAAAATACCACTTAACTTTTAATTCATTTGCACATGCGGAGAACAAATATGAAACAAATTATACTTACAATCATAATTTCTGGAAAATGTTCAAGGTTTATCTTTATTAATTTTAAATATTAGTCTTTTTATTATATATTATAATATTAATATAATTATATGATCAAGTACACTTGCTATTAAGTAAAATCTCCAGGTCTTTATTACCATAGATAATAAAACATTCATTCAGCTACCTTTAGCTTCATTACCAAGACACACACATATATCTAATTATGGACAAATTAAAATGTAGATTCTTTTGAGTAAATTTTTCTAATTTTAAATTTTAATCTTTGATAAGAAAAACTAGCTATGCTGTTTTTCTATATTTTTGTATTTAGTTTGTCTTAAATTTAATCACCTATTATATTATTCTTATTTTAAAATATGACTTTTAATAATCCTTTATAAAATTTCAACTCAATCTATTGTTATTTTAATAATTTATTCTAAGATATTTTTATTTTATTACATGATCACCATAAACAGGCAAAACTCTCTACATGTATTGCCACTCAATGCATGCCAGAGGTATCAATGGATGCCAGAAGGCTTGGGCCTAAAATCCCAATCTAGTGTCTACTCATCCAATATCCCCAGACTAGTTTCTGGCTTGTGGCCTTTGTCAGTGAGGAGCCTTGGATCTGAGAGCACTGCACCTAGATCTTAGGATCTAATGCAACCCTCCAGAAGCCATCTTTTATCTCTACTTAACTACAAAACTATGAGTTTTTTTTAGGTGTCATAGCATCAGCCAGGACGCGAACCTGCAACCCGGGCAACTGCCTGCAAGTGCAAGGCAGTCGTGCTGACCTCTCGACCACCAATGCAAGACAAAATGAGTTTTAAATTGAAAACACCATAATATTTTCAATCCAAGATCATTAGCTTATATAGTCATATAGGTCTGAACTCAGTTCAGTACCTATACATTTTGGTGACTTTGGTTCTTTAATAACCATAGCCACCACTATCCTATTAGGCAGGATTAATTTTAAGCCAATAAACATCATATGATCACCATTTCGTATGCTTGCTTATAACTGTTATTAAAACAGGCAAAACTCTCTATACATATTGCCACTCAATGCAAGCCAGAGTAATCAATGGATGCCAGAAGGCTTGTGCATAAAATCCCAATCTAGGGCCTATTCATCCAAAATTTCCAGACTAGTTTCTGGCTTGTGGCCTTCATCAGTGATGTTTATTGATGTAAAACCAATTCTGCCTAATAGGATAGTGGTGGTCATAGTTATTAAAGACCAAAGTCACCAAAATGTATAGCTACTGAACTGAGTTCAGACCTATATGATTATATAAGCTAATTAGTTTGAATTGAAAATATTATGGTATTTTAAATTTAAGACACACAGTTTTGTAGTTAATTAGAGATAAAAGGTGGCAATCCAAGACTTCTCACTGATGAAGGCCACAAGCCAGAACCTAGTCTGGGGATATTGGATGAGTAGGCACTAGACTGGGATTTTATGCACAAGTCTTCTGGAATACTCTGGCTTGCATTGAGTGGCAATACATATAGAGAGTTTTGCCTGTTTTAATATTTTTATGTTATTATATGACTTTCTTTAAAATTTTTGAATGCTATTTTTATTAGCTACTCTCACAACTCTAAATCAGGTCACTTCCATATATATATATATATTGAATTTAAATATTTTCATGGATTATTATAATAAAGAAAAGAAATAAGGAAGTTGCATCAATGTAAAAAGATAACTTTTGAAGTTGCCAGGAAACTCTCAATTAGTACTAAGTGATAATCCCTGAGACTAAACTACAATTGCTTTTTTTTTTACTGTCGTTGAAATAAAGGAGATACTCTTTTGATTCAAACCCAAGTTGCTAAACAGATTTAAACTTAGAAAGCTATTTTTATAGGTGTGAGAATGTGAAAGGATAGCATCTTTCTTAACATTCTGCAAATAATATTTTTAAATTCTCCAGAGAGTGGTAGATGTTAAATTAAATATTTTCATAGATTGTTGTAATAAAGAATAGAAATAAGGAGATTATATCCATGTAAACAGAGATCAATTTTGCTTTTTGATGTTGCCAGGAAACTATCAATTGTTACTAATTGATAATCCCCCTTAGGCTAAACAAGTTTTCTTCATTAATTTATAATAAAGTTAATGAATACAGAATTGTATATGTCAACAATATGTGCAAATTAAGTTGGTTAATGAAGACTAGGTATTAATAGTCTCTTACAGTTTGTTTTTTTTTATTTAGATGAAAACAATCATATATTTTTCTTATACATCAGTTCAGGCTTACAATTTTATTATAGCTGTGTGAGCACATGAGTAAGTTTGAATTAATCAAAGTATTTTCATATATTGGTTTTGGTAATTAAATTTAAATTTAATATTCATGGCATTCTCCTTGTATTATTCTCTTTGCATACCTGAGCTCTAAGCTGGCAAAAATCAATATGTTAATAGAGAAGAAATTTTCATATTATAACATGAGGATATTTCTTCATTATATATAGTCTTACATAAAGAAAAGAGGTGCTCCTGGAACTTATTTGATCTATCTTCATTATAAGTAAAAGTACTAGGTGATGCAATTCTTAATCCGATTCTTACACAGATGCTTGTATATTAATGGAGATCAGGAACTATAAACCATGTGGGTTTTTTTAGAATTTTTTCCATATCTTAATAAAATGGTAATACATGATTTGATCATCATCATAATTATTAATTTAAGAATTGACTTCAGGATCTCTATAATTTTTATATTATATAAAATGTATGCTTAATAAGATATTTAATTACTTTTTTATACTTATGCACAAATGGTGACTATCATCCAGTATATAAAATGTTGACCATAGTGAGGCAAACATTAATAAAATATACATTTTTATGCATCAATTTTTCTTTATGTTACACTATATACATGCATACATAATAGAAATATACGATGCAAACTAATAAATATTTTGGCATGATACTTACCAAAACTGACTATAGTTAAATTCAATTCAACATCTCATAGTATCAAAGACCAGTTGTGAATATGTATGTGATCCAGGATTATATATGGGAAGAAAATTTAAGCAATATTAACTTTATGAGTAAACATCTAAATTGGCAGAGATGTTTATATAATCTTAATTAAGGTAGTCATAAATTATATTCACAAAGCAAACTCACTGAGTATTTGTGAACAACAAACTTTGTCTTGTGAATATAAATAATACCTACATTGTTTAATAATGTGAACTTTATCATCAGTTTGAAAGTTCTTTCTCATAATTGTCATTGTTAAAAAAGATTTCTCATAAATAACATAGGCTACATTTTCATTTGATTTGTAGTTAAATGTTGATCCTACAAAAATGAATTTATATATTACAATTTTTATAGTATATATAAAGTTTGACTACAAAACAGATGGAAATGAATTAGTAAAATTGCAATGTTCTTAATAAATTTAACACAGGAAGTAAGTATCGATTAGTGAAACGTAAAATACATGTTAAAGCAAAATGAGAGAAACAAAAAATTTATTAAAAAAAACATATTCACAGTTAATATTCCTAATCTTGAGAAACATTTCAATGAATTTAAATTAGAACTTGCAAATCGTTTTCAAATATTAACAGATTTTGAATATGATTCAGATTTGAATGAAATCAATAAGAAGATAACTGGCACACTTTTAAAACCTGCAACAAAGATAGCTGGTACAAAAAACCAGCAATTGACTAATAAATTTTTTACTGAAATGAGACAATTTATGAAAAAAAAGGAATATGAAAATATATTAAAATGATGCATTAAAAAGGATTGAATATCTTGAATTTTGTAAAATGACATGAAAAAGAGTTGATAATGATATAAGAAAATACAACTATGAATTAGCAAGAAAAGCTAGTTGCCCTACCTTGGATCTACCATTAATGAACCTGAAAGGCTTTGTTTAAAGTAATCCCTAGTCTGAATGCAACAAACGAAAAAAATGCTTATCAGATAATTTTAAGAAAGCATAGTAGACAGGACTGAAATATATTCATGTATTTAATACATTATTTCGATTTTCTTCACTTTTACATTTTTAAAATTTTAATTAATTACTTAGATTATTTGAGAAATTTTTAATAATATAAACTTTTGTATTATTAAGAATTGCTTATTTATAAAAAACAAAAATTGTTTTATATCAATAGATAATCAATATTACTTTGGAAAATAATGTAGCAAATTTTAATTTCAACATTTCTCCTGTAGCAGAGAAAATCACAGTGTAATCAATTGTAATGTATAATAACCACATTCCACTCTTTTTACACTTTAAAGCAAAATATATATATTTTACAGTTTCGACTGTTCCTAGCAGTCTTCGTCAGATCTATAAAAATTTAAACATTATATCAATACAACCATATTTCATACATATATCTATTAAATTGTTACAATTTTACCAACTTTATTATATAACAACCATATGTTAAAACTGCAATAAATTGAATGAGAATGTGAAAATAACAAAGAACTGAGACAAACATCAAATTTTATTTATGCATGCTTATACTCTTTAGTAATTTAAAAAATGAATCTATGGCCAAAAGAAGCAGGTGACTTAAACATAATTCTTTGATTTATTTATCTTGAACAGATGATATTTAAATTTGTGATTGTCTTTCCTACATTGTTCACAACAGAGTATCAGCAGGATGAAACTTAGAATTTTTTCAGATCATAAGGAGACAAGGTTTTTTTTGTTAAGTAATCAGTCTAGAAAGCTATCTAGCATTGATCGTTAATTGAGTATCTAGCTATTATTAGCTAGAGAATAAAGGTATCATGTCAAAATGAATTAATCAAATAAGTGTTGAGATGTTGCTTGTAAAAGTAAAATTACTACTTAATATTATATGATCTTCATCATTGGAGAGGGAGATAATATACTCTTACAAATGCAGAGTTCATGATTACCTTTACCATTTTTTATATTATGATGGGATGTTACTAGTGCAAAAGATGTTTTTTTGCTTCAAATATTGGTAATAGAATGAATCTCAGATCAAGAATCTAATTCCTCAATACATATTGCAGATCAGCAAATAATTTTTGGGATATAATTAATTAGATCCTATAAGCCTAAAAAATGGCTCTTACAAGTTTGGCTTAAAGAATGATTGTAAAAAATATTTGATAAATAGTAACAGTGATTACAATTTAATGACTGCTAATATTTATTTGAAATACTTTTGAGTCCATTGTGCTTTTGACAAAAATGTAATGTATAGTAGTTTCTTCATTGGTAGCAGAAAATTCAATATGATATACATGATTAATATATATATATATATATGTAACAATTTAATTTTAACAGTGAATATAATAAGACATCATTAGAAATAATTAATAAAAAAGAATAATGCAGTTATGAAAAAGATATTACATTAATAAACAGAGAGGGAGTAACCATATGACTGACTCACAGATGTTGAGGAAACAAGATGAAGAAATGACGGAAAGACAATGGTCGCACTTAACACTCAAAATTTATGAATTTTTTTTTAGTCTTTATTTTCAATCTGTAGACTATTGAAATCTGGATAGTAAATCCACAAATATAGTAAGACCTATACTAATGCCTAAATAATATTGCAGTGACTTATTGAATTGTAGCTTACTTTGCTAAAGAATGATGCATTTAAAAGCCTGAACAATGTCTTTGTTTATTAAAATCTCTCACCCCTCCCCCATAAAATGTTTATGCAAACGAGCAATATATCTTTAAAGTATAATTATGAATTAAATTTTATATTATAAGTATTAATTATATAACCATTTTATGAGTTATTCGTGTACTGGCAGTTAAAAAGATTTTAAAGTCATTTATTGATATATTTGAGTTCTTTTGGGATGTTTAAATAATTAATAACACAAATATATATTTTTTATTCAGGCGAATGTGTAAAAAGATGAAACCAGTCTATCAAGCTGTGTGGGCAGAGAATACAGATTTTGATGAAGTTTTGATTTCACCTGTTATGATTCAAGATCATATGCCAGATAAAGTATTTGAAGCACTTGAAAGAGTAAGTAATTCTACTTAGAGCTTTGGTTATAAAAATCACATATACTATATACAATTATGAAAAATAATAAAAGGAAAGCATAAATCCTTGCAATAGCTTATCTTCTACCATACTTTACTAACCATTTAATAATATGCTTATTCTCAGATCAATAGCATCAACTGGTCAGATAGTTAGAATAAACATGACATTCTTAAACTGTAGTTATAAATTGGACTATTACAATCATCTAGGTGAATTGTTAAATGACTTTTTTTTTTAATTGTAGCTTTATTTGTACCTTTTAAAAATATATTCAACTGTGAGTAATAACATCCAGATTCATATGGAACATAATGTTTTAAGTAGTACTCTCTCCAGGTGTGGATAGCTGATTCCTGACTGCTAGCATAAGCCTTTAGATTCAAAAATATTAAATTTA
Source organism: Epiperipatus broadwayi (assembly GCA_028023455.1). Taxonomy (NCBI): domain Eukaryota; kingdom Metazoa; phylum Onychophora; class Udeonychophora; order Euonychophora; family Peripatidae; genus Epiperipatus; species Epiperipatus broadwayi. The sequence continues at coordinate 2,864,810 of JAQFVV010012511.1, forward strand.
AGGTCTTACTCTAATCTAATCAACTAGACCAGGAGTTGGAAAATTTTTTAACAAAAAGAACTAGAGCTTTAAGGAACAGGTATTCTCCCACCATCATTAAAGAGTACGAGAAAGAAATAAAAAATATGTTCATGAAAAATATGAATTTCTGAATTGCTGCAATGTTTGAACATTTATTTTTTGTAATAGAACATAATAGAATCTGTGTACATCCTAATGAAAATAAAAATTCTCTTAAAATAAATTACTTTGATAGTTTAATATAGAGAAGGGAAAAATCTTTGGTCATGCACTTTTATGAATTTACACACACTCACATTAAGCACATCAAATGCTATACAAATAAGCTATTTAGTTGGTAGTTTAATTTATTCACAAATTTCTAATATTTAAATATTTATCATATACAGTAATTACTATTTTATAATAAGGTTTGAATTCAAGAAACAATGTAATATGTATTCATCTCCTAGAGTCATCAGAATATTTTTTTTTATAAATTGCAAGAGGAAATAAAAAATGTATTTATGTTTATCATGATAAAAAGAGCCATGATAAAGGTCAAAGAATCACATTTGATTCGCAAACTGCAGTTTGCTGACCTCTGAAGTAAACTATTATATCATTTTATATACCTATCAATGAAAGTGCTCATGATTTCTCCATTTTTTTCTTAAAGCAAAGTTAGTAAATAGTTTCAAATATCATGGAATATCACACTATATGGATTTATAGGATTACTTCCATTGTCAAGTAAGCAGTTTTTTCTTCTTACTTTTTCCCCTGCTATTATCCTTGTATTTTCTTGAATTAATATAAATGCATGATCTATTTTAAATATATTTATCTTTTCATTTCTAATCATTATTTTATTTTTTTTATATTTTATGATAGAGGCACCTAATTTCATCAGATATATATTTTTTCCAAATTTTCAGGATATTTATTGTTTTTCAACATTTCAAGTTTAGTTTTTATAATCATTAGGTTTCATTGCTATGTGCTATAGCTTTTAAAAGCTGTTACTGATATTATATTAATTACATTTTTTTTAAGTTTATTTGGCATTTCTAGTATTTATGATACAATACCTGTCATTTAACTCAGTAAATTTTATTTCTTTTTTATTTATTTGTAATTCAATAAATAGGGAAGGTTCAGTATATAGGAAAGATTAAAAATTATAATTAGTTTTACTGCTTAGCACTGCTTTTGGCCAGGTCAATCATATTCATTGCACAAAGACAGGTATATGAAAGAACAAACATGCAGATTAATTAATGTGCAAGTTTGTAAATTTATCTATACCAGTTGTTTGATAATGTGACACATGTCTTTTTTATTTATCATATGGATGTTGTTTGCAATAAACTACACCTCATTCATACCCTCTCACCTCACATAAATTAGCTGGCTTTAAGTGTTTCCTTTATAGAAACCAAAAAATATACAAGTTTGAGGTAGACAGGAAATATAACATTGAAAACTACATCAAAGATCTAATTAAGATAGGATATGATCACAATTGTTTAACTAAATCTCTTAAAAAATTGTATTCTACAATAAATATCAGGCTATTGAACTATAATAATACTAATGCATGGATTAGCCTTCTTTTTATACTTGATGCATCACAAAAGTTAAAAACAATATCCCTTGAAAAAATTCAGCATTAGTTTTAGGACTTCTCCTAATTTCAATCAATTATTTTATAATTCCAAAGATAAGTTACCTTCAAATCAGGTTTTCCAAATAATCTACAAAATTAACTGCAACAAATTCACTTGTAATGGAACTTACTGTGGTGAGTCCCATGCCAACAGTACCACTAGATTAGTGCAGCACAATTATAAATACAAATGTGCTAAAACAGCTTCCAACATAAAATCAGTATTTTTAGAGCATGAGATTGAGTGGGTCATAATTTTGATCTGCTTCACATTAAAGTTGTTTGTACTGATTGTAATGATTGAAAGAGAAAATACAAAGAGGTGCAGTTTATGACAAACAACATCCACATGATAAATTAAAGAGTCTCTTGCATCACATTATCATAACAAGTGGTATATGTAAATTTACAGACTTGAATATTAATTAATCTACATGTTCCATTCTTCCACATACCTATCTTTGTGATACGAATATGACAGATCTTGTCAAAAGCAATGTTAAGTAGTAAAAACAGTTACAATTTTTAAACTTTCCTGCATAGTGGACCCCCTATTTATTGAAGTACCTATCTTTTTTTTTTATGTCTATCTAGATAAAGTTTTATAGTGATAATTGATGTATAATCGTTCTTCATGAGAGTTTATAAAGAATGTATTGTTGATAATAGTGAAATTAAATTTATGATAGAGATGGAATAGTATTTATACCTGTAGTTTTAAGCTCTTTCATGTAAATATTGATAATCAGAAATGATAGTTATGAAAATATCCACTACAAAAATTGGCATTTTTTAAATATTCTTGAGACAAGTCGATCTCATAGCAAAATTAAAACTATTCTCCATAGATATATACTTCTAATCATGACAGAAATACAAAAAAATGGCATTATATTAATAGAGAAAAAGCTTATTCAAAAACGAGTGATTTGGAAAAGAAAACTAAATAAACATCAAAATGAGATATCTAAAGAAAACAATAACAGGATAAATTAACATGTATACAAGAGATGGAAGAGAGGTTAAAGAAAATCTGAAAATAACACTAAGTCTATCTAGTGTGATAATTTATAATATTTGGAAAGCACTCACTAAAATTTCTACTAACTATAGCTTTGGCCAAATAATCTAATTGAACCGAGGTTCAACTTAAATTCAATATTCATGAATCTAAAGGCTTCTAGTTCAATTCCCATTTGAGCTGTTACTCATCAAGTAACAACATACAAAAATGAGAGAATAATACCTTTTTAAATATTGATTTATACTAACCCAAGTGTTATTATCAATATCTGAATATATTTAGAAAGTTATAAATAGAATTTGAATTTTTCTAAATTCATTCAACAATTCAATTAAAAGATAGAAATAGTTCAATATATGAGTACAAATAAAATATCATTATTAAAAACTTTCAGACAGTTATGACATTATTGATATAACTTATTAAAAATAAAATTATGAATATCAATTCTAGTGAATAAAAAACCTAGCAGTGCTCTTTTGTATATTTTGCAATCTATCTTAAGTTGTATTAAATGATAACACATCACCAAAAGTACCATTATTATAATTTGTAGTAATACCTTATCAATTTATTCACTTCACTTGAGTTTTATTTTTGCATAACCTACATATAATTGGTAATATACCAAAAGTTCAAATTATAATACTCATATATCATACTTTATCTATAATTTCTTATCTCTTGTTTTCTTTTTTAAATTGTTGTAAGTTTTATTTCAAAATATCTCTCATTATTTTTATTCAAACTATTTTTTTTATATATTTTTTACTACAGAATCTTTTGAATTATTCTTTACAATTCCATTATTTCTAAAACACATTCAATCTTGTATTTCTGTAATTTTTCAGCAATTTTCCAATTTATCTCTTATTTCTTACTACAAATTACTTTTGTTATACATATAACTTTGTTTTTATTGCAAATGTGCATCCTCGTCACACACATATATAGTATAAGTTAAAAAATCAATTATATAATAGTATCAACATTCTTGGTCACAGAAAAGAGGTGATTACATGTAGAAAAAAAATTCAGGTTTGAGTTTAAAATCAAGCTTTTCAAATTTTCTGGCTTTTAGATTAAGTAATAAAATGAAATTAAAATTGATTACTAAATGCATAGCTTCCAAATTAAAAACTCAAGTTGTATATAGATAAATGAAAAATCCAGAAATTGATCTGGCAATGTTATATACAAGAGCAGACGATCTACCCCCCCCCCCCACCAAAAAAAAAAACCCTGGAATTTTGTAATAAAAATGTATTATTTTTAGGCACTGCATACTGAATTCCCTTTAAGTATTGTCCATTTAATGCAAAGCACTAGTCTAAATATATTTTTCACTTTTCAAAGTAGTCCTCAAATCCTTGCAAAGCAATACCTTTTAACACTTTCATCGTTTTTTTCTTAAGTCTAAAAAAAAATTTTTTTGAAGAATTTTTGTATTTAAGAGAATAAAAAGAAGTTACACAGAGTGAAATTGGGAAAATATGGCTCATGGATAATCTGGATTGTGCTGTGTTTATTTAAAAATTGTTTCATGCTCAAAGCCTTGTGCATTAGCACATTGTTGCACTGAAGCTTGCACTCCCCACTTTGTCACAAATCAGGACATTTTCATTTTACCGCATCATGCAAATGTTTTAGGACATGTAGATAAAATGCCTGATCATCTCGACTGAATTCTGGATGAAAAATGCCATTTGTATAAAAAGAAAAGTCAGCAATATCATAGACATTCGAGTTCACTTGCTGCATTTCGTTGAAGCATGATAAATTTAACATGTCCATTAAATCATTCATAAATTTGTTTTCTCCATAGTAGCTTGCTTGTAAGCTGTTCCAAGCATTAACTCTTCCTTGACAGCAGAAAATAATTTTTTAAGTTGCTCCAACCATTCAGCCATTACAAAAAGCAACAAATAAATGAATCATATTTAACAAAACATTTACTATGCAGCACCTTCATTTTACTCTTTGACAGCGGTTAGTGGACTGATGCAGAAGATCCCCACATGAGACAGCTAGTAGCAGAAGCATGTAATCTAATGTAATTATCCTCTAGAGAATGATTCCTGCTTTTTTTTGGTACCTCCTTGAATATATGTTGAAAATTTTTATGGTCTTAAATATTATTTAAACAATAGAAATTAAGAGATTATATCTATGTAAACAAAGATAACATTAGCTTTTGATGTTGTGCAGAAATAATCAGTTGTTAATTAATAGTTCTGTAACTAAATGTGTTAACTCTATTGACATACATTATCTCTTCAATTTTACATTTAGATGTTGTTAGTCTTCTGCAGTCTCATCTTATAAAAAAATAGTTATCTAAGTTTAAATTCTTATAACAACTTGGGTTTGAAGTAGAAGAATTTCCTTTTACTTCTAAATTTAAGATAAAAGAGCTATTATATAGGTTAATAGAGAAAACTTGTTTAGTCTCAGGATTGTCAATTAATTGATAGTTTCATGGCAACATCAAAAGTAAAGTTATCTCTTTTTTATGTGGATATAATCTCATAATTTCCATTGTTTATGTTATATATATGCAAACTTAATAAATTAATGCTTATGATATAGTATAAAATTGATCAAGTTAATTTATATGTAATTGTTTAACCAATCTTCATCCAGAGAACATAATATATACTGTGTATATGTTCATTAACCTCTCTGTAATCGTCATCAGTGTTTCAATTTCTTATTGCAATGGTAAACCATAACATGTTCTAGCATTTTAATTTTAGAACATTACCATAAATTTTTAATAACCTCTAACAAATGTGTTTTAATGGAAATATGTCTAGATTAAGCTTCCATGCTGGAAGCAATTTTATATAATGGAAAATATGTGAGAATGCAAATAAATTATACCTACATGAAGTAAAAGTGTGTGAGTATCAAATAACTCTATTGTTATTGAATTTTACTTTGACTGTTAGTTTGATATGGCTGATAACTTAATTATTTTTTATAATTATTACCACCAAGTTTACTTTATTTTGTAATATACAAATAATATAATTTGTTCTATATGGTATTGCAGTGATATATTACTAGCTGACAAAATACATTAGGAAAGCAATCATGCACACATATTATTCAAACTCATCATAGGAATGTAAGATTACATTTGATCACCAGTGTAATCTAGTGTTTAGATGGAGAAAATGAAAAAAGTATTACCAACAAAATAATTTTTAATTTATTAACTAATAGAATAACATTAAGTTGGTTATTTCTAATTTTGTTTATGAATATATATAAAAAATTATATCTTCTGTGGTTTAATGCTAAAGTATATCTACTTATCTTTTCCACTACCTTATAACAATCTCCAGCTATGAATATGTGAGCACTAAAATAAGCTCTTGAAAACGCTTAACCTTAGTTTTGTTTTCAAATTCATAAACTTCCCTTCAGCTGCATCTTAGTGCATTATGATTTATTTTCTATTCATTCTAATATTTATCAAAATGTATTTAGGATTAATCCATTTCTGACCTTCAAGTTTACTATACAACCCAAAAATTTAAATAGGAGAAAATATAAACAAAATCAAGAATATAAAAGTTATTGATATTAATTGTTAATATGTCTTTTTTAATAGTTTTTATCTAGCTAGTTTTTATTCTCTATGACCATATGTAAATTAATTTACTGGACTATCATCTTTTAGACATTTTCCAATTTTAGCAATAAAATTTTTCTATGACATTTTAAAATGTTGTTTGGTATGTAATAAAGCAATATAAGAGTCTATATTAAATTTTCCAATTCTCTATCAAAATGAAAATTTGTTAGAATATAAACTGAATTTGTTGCATTTGGTATCTTCCATAAAGTAGACTAATTCTACTGGTCTTTCTGATATAGAATCAATCTTCCCAATGCTGTTTTTTCATCTTTTGCTTATAAATTCCCCTTTGTTTATGCTTAATTTTTGTGGCTTAATGATGAAATACATGTCCACTTTTTAATATCTCTCCATCTTTCTTTTTCCCCCTTAACTTTCCGCAATATCCTAATATTCTAGTTTGTGTAATCTTTCTTTACTTGAATGTAATCTGTAAATGATAATTTTTGGCAATCTCTGCTTCAGTTATGAAACACTGCCTTGATTGGCAACTTTACACCTTGTATAAATCAGAACTAGTCAAAATATAAAAGTACATACTTATATATTGTCCTAAAAAAACAGTTGAAATCTCAGAAACTATCTGATTAATTTCTGAACCATCCTGTATAATTATATGCAACTATATGTGTGAATACAGTGTAGTTTTTATTTGATTAAAATGAAACTTGAAAAAGAAAATTCCAGACTTGAATCTAAATTTAAGATTATTTCACTATAGCCAAGCCAATTCAATTAATCATTCAGTATTGATCAAAAATAAAAAAATATCATATGACCCAGCTTATACACTATTTTTCAAAAGCAAATTATTTATGCTTTTCCAATATTTGCCATTTTTGTAAGCTTGAGTAAACAAATAGGTGTTAGATAAAATGCTTATTGAATCCCTAACCAATGCTTTTCTAACTACATCTCCATGCTAAGCTAGAAACTAATCTGGAGACATAGATATGACAATAATGAATAACAATTCAATAGCACTATATCTAGCATCTATTGAGTATTCAAACTTACAATAGATAGCAAAGATAGAGCAAAATCAATAGACTCATCTATTAATAGATATTTAGAGATAAAAAATATTCCGACAATATGCATCAGTATAACTAAACCTGTTTGTAAAATGTTTATGCACTAGTTACTAATATTTTGCAAATGTAGATATTTATTATTTTTCATACATATTTGGTTCTTCTATTCTACCACACATATTTCAATCACATGAATAGACATATAGATTAAATTATAGTTGTTTATTACTTTCATATAAAATTTCGAGAAGTCTTTCTAGTAATTCATTAGGTACAGATTTTTATTTTGAAGATTTTAAAATAAACAATTGTATAATATGTGAAAAGAGTATGTCCAGTTTTAACTGCAGAATGGAGATTCAATATATGGCTATCAGATCAGGAGGCACATCTGAGAAAAGAAGAAATTATAAAATATGTTTCTGAAATAATAAATAGAGTTCTTCAAACAAGAATACAAATCACTCATAATTGTTAATGATAGGAATATCGGAAACCAAAAATATATTTTGAAATTATTGTAATAACTTTTGGAAGTTTTATGCTTTTTTTCATAAACATTTAACATTTTATTGTGATATACTTAAACAGGAAATGTTCATTTTAACTATTTGTGCTCTTTATCTAATATTTATAAGTTGTCAGAAAATGATTGCTATATCTACTTGTGGTCTGGCCAGACACAATTGGGCTTCTTAAATGTCCTTGTCAGAGGTCATGAGCTTAAATAGCATCAAATACAGAAATATTAAAATAATAAGAAATAGATGAGAGTGGATTTAATCATATTCTTCTTAAGTCTTCTAGTCAGTGATTATGAGCTGAAATAGCATCAAAAAATAAATATTAAAAGTAGTGACAGAGAGAATTGAAAGTGGACTTAATTAGATTCTGTAATAGAATATATATATTTCCACAGTCAATGTAAAAAAGCCATAAGCTATACATAAATAAAATAAGGTCATTGAGACTTGTACAATTAGACTTAGTCTTGCTTTCATACTTCTAGAGTCTTTAAACACAACTTATTAAATCAGGAACTAAACATGAATTATGCAGTTGATGTTAAATCTATCTCCTTTCACTCCTACCATATATGATCTGGTTTTACAAATTTACAGAATTCCTTAATCATTAATTATAAATTACAGAATTTCGTAGTCATTAATTGCTGCTTATCAATACATACCTTGATTATATAGGTTTTTGTGTATGATTACATTCTAAAACTAAATATATTTTCTTTATTTGCTACATGCACAAATACACAACTATTATCTTTATTTAAGTATCTATATTATACTATATAAATGTGAAAGTTTGTTTGTTGTAACTTTATAACTGAACAAATATTGCACCTCTCTTAATGATCTTGCATTTTTTTTTTTTTTTTGTATACAATTTTACTAGTCTATTAACTTTACTTTGTGGTATTTAATTGTTTTTAAAAAAATTTGTTTTATAAAAATGTATAGAGAATCTATATCATAATTGTTTTTGAATGACAGAGGGCAGCACTGATTAAAATTTTTCAGAGTTGGGAAATTTTTTAAACAAAAGCAAAATAAATTTGATTTTGTAAATATATTTTAAATCAGTTAAATTGTGTTTGTACCACATATTTAATTTTTCATTTGAATTATAACAATTTAGATCACTTATAATAATAAATTTGATAAACTTTTAGGATTTTAGTTTAAATAGATATTTAACACATGTTAAAATAAAATTTAAAATGGCATGGATACAGCAAGAGAAATACTACTGAATTTGATAAACTTTTAGGATGTCAGTTATATATATTTAATATGTGAAAAGATCAATTTTAAAATGCTATAGGTACAGTGAGTGAAGTATTACTGAATTTGATAAACTTTTATCATTTCCCTTTATGTATATTCTCACATAACAATAAGTTTTAAATATATTTAATTAATTCAGGAGAAAGGTAAATTTTAAAATGGCATGGGTATTTGCCTGATTTTAAAAGCATTAACTTCCATCAATTAACTAAAATATTAATATATATATGTGATAATAAAAAGATAGGCTGAATATAAGAAATAAAAAAAAAGTGAGAGAAGTAGGCTCCTATTATTTATATCTTCTATAGTATTGAAATTTGTTTTCCCTATCCTTTATCATTATCTACCTATCCTTTATATATATATAAGTTTTTGCTTTATGGTAACTTGGTTCTCTTTAAGCAATAAAAATAAACATGAGCATTAGCTTCACATTATTTATATTTGCAAAAAATGTCTACTTACAATAATTTTTAAAAAGTTGCCTTTTCTACAGTAATGTCATTATGGATTCAGTGTAAATATTCCAAAATGAATTCGGTCCCATGCACATTATGGTTGGCTTTGTTGAGAGCTTCTTTAATAATTTGGAATGATAAAATGCACAGAATACAGCCATATACTTTGTTAATGTCCAGTGTTGCTAAATGGTCTCATTCACTGAATTGGTCAGCATGTATTTGCATAGTAAAATGTTAATCATTTGCATATATATTAAACATGCACAGACAATTCAATAATTACATATTTTTGTGTTTTGATCTTGGAAATATTATATATATCAGAATATATGCTTAATAATTAATAATACTAATTAATTTATTACATGAGAAATATATTCAAACTAAAATCCTAAAAGTTAATTATTCATTAGTATAATTGATTGTAAAAAGCAAATTTTTTGCAATATTATTGTTGATAACTCATGTATTTAAATGTATTTAAATAATAAGTAATTATAGAAGCTATTGAAACAGCTACATATTCCATTATATTATTTTATTCTACTAATGCAAGTGAAGCCGCAAATACAGCTAATAATAGTATAATTCTATTTTAATATACAATATGCACTTGATATATTTTATACTCTTATTATACCTTAACACATATATTCAAATGCTTAGACTGTTTTATTTTTCTGTTACCTTAGGATGTTGCAATGTAAAATATCTTTTTCTTTATTTTCTACCACATTTTGTATAATTTTTGATTTATTTATTTTTTGTTCTTTTGTAATAACGGAAATGGGTATATAATTTTAGCACTGATTGAACGTCACCAACCAATAATTGGCAGACCTCACTGTTCTTTGATGAAAAATGTTGGGAAAATGCTATTCATTAATTTCCATTTTTGATGATTAGACTTTTATATATAGAAAGAGAAATTTCATATTCTTTTGACAAATCATTTAAAGGATTTATTTTAATAAATCTTAAACACAAGATGCTATAATAATTTTTGGTAAAGATTATTGAAAATCAATGACAATCTAACATTGCTTATTGTTTAGTTGCTTATTGCTGTCCTAATGTGTCAAAAGATTATTTGAAATTGTAAACCTATTTCCTGAAAAGCATTTACTAAACGTATTTAACACAAATATGAATACCTAGTATTTACAGTTAGTTGGGTCAAATTATGTATAAAAAAATGTAAGTAGAATAATATAAAATTCATAACAAGACAAGACTTATGAAACATTTATAAAATGTATTTAAGATAAACACTGACTAAAAATAACTTGTTAAACAACAAAAAGAAGGTGAGATTAATTTACATAATGATGGCGAATTGTAAATATATATATTCAATATATTTTTTGTGTGTTTGTGTGCGCCCAAAATTTTAAATTTATTGTACAATATTTTTAACTGATATAAATATTAATCTTTGCTCTAATTTCAATTTCTTACTTTGACTTATTAGTATGATTTTTAAACTTTTTCTTTTTTTTTTTTAACAAAGATAATAATCTATAGCGAATTTATATAATATATATCAGTAAATATAAGTCTTATAGTATGGTAATAGCACATCCATTTGCCATGTGAACTTGACTCAAATCTGGCTGATTATGTATATAACTTTTTTCAACGGTATTTGAAAATTTTCTTTCAGATAACCTGCATTTATGAAATCCAGGTAACTATTTTATTAGAGTTATTTGATAGGTACAGATATAGACAACTATTTCAAGCAGTCAGACTCATGAGATATTTATTGCTATCGTAAATTAACCCATACCATTGCTCTTGAAAGCATGAAGTCATATAAAGTTTTGATGATATTCAGAAAAAAAAAAAAGAATTTCAGACCAATTCATGCAGTTAAAGGATTTTTTTTTACATATATGTGAATCAAAACATATACATATATATTGTCTAAGTTTGTCTAAAAATTTTTCTTTTCTCTATTTTGCTAGGTCTTGATAAATCTTGGTCCAGCTAAGCCTCAGAGGAAGCCTCCAGAACTGGAATGTAAACAGTTATTATATTCTTCTGAAACTCCTACTTCTACTTTAGATAGATCACCTGATCACAAAAAGAATTATAATTGTAGTTTCACTGATTTGAATAATGATCGTTTGGGTAACCAACGTACAAGTATATACAGTGATAATATTGAACCATTTACAACTAGTTGCAGTTGGCAAGGTTCTCTTCCAGATGATATTCCTGGAATTCATAATTCCCAACTTGGATCTTCCTTTAATCAAAAGCCACAACGGCCTTTCACAATTGATTTAATCCATGATGACTGGATAGGAATGGCTCCTTTAGCTACTCCAGAAACATTGTCAGATGCGTCGAGTTATGATAGTACTCCCATAGGGTCAGGAGCATTTCCACGATTATCGTCAGGTGGTTTTTCAAAAATGGAGACGATAACTCAATCCCCTGGAAAATTAATAGGTGGAAATGAATCTCTAAATAATTCCTATGAAGCTGGAAATCCTTCTGGAGAATGGACAGAGAAAGCAGGTCAGCAAGGAAAGAGGTTATCATGTGGGGCTATTATTACTACGACAGCTACAGTAGAAAGGGAACCAGATACATTTCAAAATATGCCAAATATAAATGGAAGTAATAGTTTTTGTAGTCAGAATTCCAATAATAATTTTGTTGAAAATCAAGATGTTTTTGACAAATTTTCTTCTACAGAAAAAAATTTAGATGATTGTGAGTTAAGCCAAGAACAAGAAACATCTGTTAAATTTCATCTTTCTGGAAGTTTCTCAAGTCTTGGAGACTCATCTGGAGTTACTCTTAGTCTCCCATTAGGAAATGGTCATTTACATGTTGGAGAGGCATATGATCCAACATATCCTGAATATAGTACACAGAAAGAATATGGAATTCATAGTTATGAATATGGACAGGCTGTGGCTAGTGCTTGCCAGACACCAGTTTTGGATCATTCCAAATCAGATACTTTTTTAGAAAACTTAGCGCAGGAGATGACAATGCATCGTTCTCATGAAGAGCAAAATATCTGTGAATTACAAGACTTCAATAAAGTTTATAATGAAGAAAAACAGCGTCATCATAGTTCTGGAGATGCAATTGAAGATGTGAAGCCAGATTTACCTATTGAAACTCCAGAAGTTCACAGGTTAAGTTTACATTTGCCAGAATAATCTTGATATTGTAATTTCTAATATAATGCTTCCATCAAGTTCCTAAGCATTAGAAAAGATTTTTTGAACATTATAAAGATCCGTTAAGAAAAATATAATTGTCTGTTCTTTGTAAAATTATTGTATATAACTAGTCAAAGTTTCTTTTGAAACTGAAGGTTATTTTTTAAAAATATTGGATTAATTTTAAATGTTCTGTTAATATATTTATTGTTACAATTATTTCAAATTGAGGAATGGTTATAATTTTTTTTCTTTCATTTTGATAAAGCTATTATTAATAGTATTTCAAACATTTTTGTCTTTTTTTAAAATATTATTTTAATAACAGACAAAAAAAAGGTGCCAAAAATAATTTTATATTTTATTTTAGTAATCAAAATTATTTATAATTTTAATTATTCTTTTGTTTTTTACTATATTAAGTTACTATATATTAATCAATTGAAATATTGTTATAATTTGTTAAATGTGTAATTGGAAATAACTTGATAATTGTGAAGAATTATGACTGTAAGAAAAATATTTATATTATGTATATAAGTGAAGGGGAAGTATTAAAAGACCTCACCAATAAAGGTTTAATTTGCTTTTGATGAAATGGTTAAGAAATTATAAATTCTCTTATATGGCCAATAAAAATGCTTACTTTATAAAAATTAACGTTTTTTTTTTTTTTTGTATTTTTCACAAATATATTTAAAAATTTTAATCATTCAAAATAAAATATCATGTGTGATTCAGAACAATGATAGAGTCACAAACTCAGGGCTGAAGATCCATGAATGGAAGCTAAATTCTGTGGACTTCTAGCCCTCAAATATCATATGAAGCACAGAGCAACAAAACATTCATTAATTTTTTAATTTAAAATAAAAAAGGAAAAATATCAGCATTCATTTTTCTTTGTAGACTGTAAATTTAGAGTTCAGTTTTCTATTCAAAAGCAGATTTAAATATTGCACACATTATGGGAGTAAGACCAAATGACAATAATTGATCATCAGAGCAGTCTTTTTTTCTATTAGTCTAGCGCCATCTATTATAAATTCAAGTAATCTATTTACAGAGGCAGTATGGTTGGAGTAAAATGAAAGAACCTAATGATGTGTTGCTATTAATAGTTTACTTATTAAATAAAGTAATGCAGTTTATTCTAGCATCTTTTTTAGTATTACAAGTATAATCTAAACTCTTGATTGTGTTACAGTCTAAAAGTAGAGCGAGTAATGTAACAGAATGCTGTATTTAATCTATGCTGAAAGATTATAATTTTTAAGTATTATATATGTCCAAATTTATAAATAAAATACGAGTTATTAATTTTTAAAGTAAGCATTCTTACAAACCATATAGAAGGATTGACTCCTTATATAGTGTGTGTATATATTTATAAAAATACATTACTGTAATATATGTTTTGCAAACATATAAATTTTGAATACTTTTTTTGTATAAGTCAAACAATAATTTCACTAAATAACTTAATTTCCAAAGTTTCATTGCTAAGATACTATTTTTTTTTTCTCTGATTTCAAGTGAATAAGGTATTACTTTTCTTCCATATGCAATAAATATTAGAAATACTATTCATTTATATATTTTTTAATATAAACTGTTGTCTTAAACTTACTTAATATGAGAAAACATCATGTTTGTATTATATAAATTTTGGAGATCTTGAAACTAAAGGCCAACACTTTTTGTATATACAGAAAATACAATTTTGAAGTACATATTTTATATTTGTGAATAAAAATATCAGATATTGGAAGCATTATTTCATATATCAAATGTATATATGTTTACATATAAGTTTAATTTAATTAAGTCAGTTAAATTTCATGTTTAAGCAAACTGAAAAGTCAATATTTTTGTTCAATATTTAAAAAATAAAAATATTAAATACAGTATATCCAATAAACATTCTGAAAAAAAAATTTTTTAAAGGCCTTAACAGCATTTAAAATTTTCTAATTATTTCAAAAACTGTGTGCATGTGTATTTCTCGGCAAAACACTTGTCCATGGCATCACACTCCCTGAGAAAAGTGCTATGTGAAGGAAGCCTAAAAAATGGAGAAAAACTGAAGATGGTCTGGAATGATATGGGTATTTAACTTTTGGAAGCTGATTATTATTACAGTTTACACACATATATAAATTAAATAATTTGATTACTAATGTATTTTAAATTCAAAACTGACCTACATATATTTTTTTTTAATTATTAGATTTTATTGTCTTAATATACATTCTTTTTGTAACTAAAAGAATTACAATTAGAGTTAAATTCTTGTGTAACTGCTCACAGACATCACCATCATTAAAATTAATTCAGATTTTTATACACAAATTTTCCAGAAATTGATTCAGCTTACTACATTCTCTTGTGGATATGTAAGCAACTAAGATAAGATAGAGGTTACATATTTTGTCCAGCATCATATATCATTTTTAACCATTATCAGTCAATTGCAGGATGATGGTTTCTACAAATTTAATCCAGTTTCCTTTATCCATAGTCTCTTTTTTTCTAAATGTCATCAACAAACTTCTCTATTTCATCCATTTACCTCAATATGGTCTCTTTCTAGGCTTTTTACAATCTCTTGGGATCTGGTTTAAGACTTCAACTGTCCTCATATTATTTCTTCTAGCAATATGTCCATTCCAGCTCCATTTGAAGTCTCTTAATTCTTTTACTGATCTTTATTTGTTGTTTCACCAAAATATCCTTGTTTTCAATCCTTTCTGGGTATTCCCAACATATCCAAGTTTCAGATTCATAAGTCAGAACTGATAAAACATATATATTAAAAACCTTTTTCAAATACATATATGCATTTCCTTTTAATATTTCAATCTGGCTAAGACATTTGTAGTTATTAATTTTTTATATTTATCAATTTTTATTTTCTTCTTTGAAAAAATCCATTGAACATTACTTTAGTCTTTTTAATATTTATCTTTAGTCCCATTAATCCGATAATTATTGCAAGTTTTCTGAAGCTGGAAGCATTGATTGCAAAAACAACCACAACATTTGCAAAATCTAGTTGCCTTTTTTTATTTTCTTACTTTTCCATTTTTAATCCACAAAGTATTTTTTGTAAAGTTGTTGTAAATTCATTTAGAGATATGGAATCATCTTAATGTAAACTCTTATTTATGTTAATTTTCTTAATGTTACCATGTAATATAATCACTTTTGTTACATTTTGATATTTTTCAGAATATGACAATATTTTTATATGTATTTTCATGGTTCAAAGCATAATGACAACTCTGTATTATAACTACTTTTAAGCCAGGTTATTCGTTTGGTTAGTTTGAATCCTAAGTTCACTGTCAATAAATTGTGATTACTTTGATATAATTTTGTGTAGAAATGATAGAAAATTGATATGTGATTTATATCTTCTTTATGATCTTTCTTACATAACAATATTATTACTGCATCATCTGATGCATTTAGTATATAATTTTATCAACAAGTTTTCTATTTCTTCATCTGCTGTCTTTAAAATATCAATAATAATTCTGTCATTTTCCTGAGTTTTCTTCAATGATTTATATTATTGCATGTCTTATTTCTATTTAAAATGCTTGGCAATTCTGAAAATGTAAAATTGGTAGTGGTTATCTTTACTTGGTTTTCTTGTTCTTTATTATTACATAATTTTTATAAATCTGTTCCACACATTTCATGATATCAGTTTTCAATAATTTCACTTTTCTTCTTATTGCTGAAATTTTTTATCAAGTACCAAAGATGTTTTGTATTTGTGAAAGTTTATTTTTTTCTATAGCTTTCCTTTCCAATTTACAGTATATTTTCTTGCGATATTTAGGCTGATTATTACTATTACAATATATTTTTTTGTAATATTCTTAACTTTTTTTGTATTATTTACAGAATTCCACATATTCTTATTGGATCAATTTTAATATCTTAATATTTCTTCTTTTCTTCATGCATTATCTTGTCTCAGTTAAAACTTTTGTGGCAACTTGCAACTTTTTTGTCCAACTATCTTTCTAACAGTTCTTAATAGAGTTTCATTTACCTTCTTATTGATCTCAACTGACTTTGAACCATCTTCAAAGTCTGCAAATGTTTTAATAATTTTAATTCATTGGAGTATTTCTAAAAATTAGCAATATCAACTGTTAATACTATCTTTTTTAAAATTGATTATCTTTCTCTTATCTTGGATTAACATGTATCTTACAACTCAATCCATGATCTCTTCCTGTGTTTAATCTATTAAGATCATTATAAATGCTAAATATGTATTTTTGTTACTCAAAATATAATCCAATTCTGCTGTATCTTCATTTGAATGTTTCCAACTTATATTTTCATTTAGCATTTTTCTCTTAAGAATTGATAATATATAAAAAAAATTTTCTGTAAATTCTACATGTCTATGTTCTCTCTTATTTATGTGACTATATCCATATTTATTCACAATTTTTCATCTTTCAATTATTTTCCAGTTCTGGCATTAATTCTCCAATGCTAATTTTAAAATGTCTGGTGCAATCAAAAGTATTTGGTATATGAGAATTTGAATGGAGTTTAAAATTGAATTATCAACATTTGATTTCTTTCACTAATTTGAATAACTAATATTATCACTCATTCTGATATCTATTAATCTCTACAATGTTGTTCTTCCAGTTTTTATTTTTACTGAATCCTCCAATTGTGCTTCCAATAAATGTTTATGCCTTTATACCCAAAGTACATGACATTTTCAAATCAATGGTCTCATCTCTTTTTTTTTCTAACATTGCAAATCCAACACTATCCCATTTAATATTGGACAGTTCTTCCAATTCATTTTTTACTTGAAAGTGATATGCAGTTGTAGATAGCTAAAAATGGTTATCATCAAATAGCAGCCTGGGTCCACAATCAGCATTTAGCACCCTCTGCTTTTGTTGACCAATTGTTTTTGCCTTAGCTGACACGTTTTCCACTTTTTAGAAATAAGGGCCATAGTTTAATTTCTGACAATTTAATTGATGTATCTATCAAGAACTATCAGTCAAGTAAGAAGAAAGAACATACTGTTTCTCAATTTTAAAAAGTCAATAAAGTTAACATACTAGCTAATGCATGTTGATGAGAAACCCATCTCTATTCATTTATCATATGAATAATTACATACTAAAATAATAAAAATATATGAAGTAACCATTAGGAATTTGCTCCCATAAATTTCTGTTAAAAATTGGATCTTTCAGCAAACTCCTTTCTGCAGCAAATTTGTATATACAATTTATATATAATTTGAACTTTATTTTTATAAATCTAGTATACTTTCAATGTATTAGCATCTTTTATTCATGGTTATCAAATTACATTTCAACTTTTAAATAATATCCCAAAAAATCCATTGATTATTAATTTTAATGTTATTAGCTCTCTGATTCATCATGAGATATTTTTGTGCAATAAATCACTTTTTTCTCTCTCACCCATTTCATTTTTCACAAACTATTTCAATAATACTTGAATCAAACCTATATTTATGTTGTCTTTGTGATTACAAACATATTTGTAGAATTATTATTTTGCTTTTGTATACATAAGTAGATGCCAATAATTCTTGTTCTTAATGTGCCTTTATTGTTTTAAAGTTGAAGTTTATAATGTAATAATCATGCTAGCTTTATTTAAAAAAGTTTAAATTGCACACTCAATTTTAGTGATTTATATATTACATATAATAATGGCAGACATTCAATCTATAAATCAGAAAACACATAAATCCCATTGTACAAAATAGAAAAAGAATACTATAAAACATTAAAAGTCAAATGCACTTCCAATGAATATACCAGATTCATGGTAATCAACTGTTATGAAATGAAAACCAAATCCATTAATTAATGACTAAAATGTCAGAGCATGTTTCTTAGAGTTGTCAATTCATCAGGCTTCCTTAATTTTTTCCCCTTATCATTTGATTCATTATGTAGATGCTAATCTTCTGAGAGCAACAGTCATGCTAAGATTCTTTCTCATGACAAAAGATAACAGAATTAAGTTTTAGATTACTTATATTGACAAATATGCTACCCAGAGAGATTAGCCTTAGTTTATTGATAATGAATGGATGAACAATTGGATCCTTCACATAGAGTCAACTGGAAGCCTTTTTGTGAGGCCTCAGAAAAAGTTGTTAATGGAGCCCTAAAACATTTACAAAAAAAAAAAATCTATTGAAAAATCATATAATTTATTAAACCACTAAACATCACATGATCACTATCTCATACTAGCACAATAATTGTTATTAAACAATTCAAAACAAAACAACACTCTCCATATAGTAGTGCCATCTTGTGCTAACAAGAGCAATCAATGGATGCCAGAAGGCTTGTGCATAAAATCCCTATCTAGTGCCTACTCATCCAATATCCCCAGACTAGTTTCTGGCTTGTGGCCTTCATCAGTGAGGAGCCTTGGATCTGAGAGCACTGCACCTAGATCTTAGGATCTAATGCAACCCTCCAGCACCCACCTTTTAACTCTATTTAACTACAAAACTATGAGAATGAAATTGAAAACACTATTAATATTTTCAATCCAAGCTCAATAGCTTATATAGTCATATGGGTCTGAACTCAATTCAATACCCATACATTTTGGTGTCTTTGGCTCTTTAACAACCATAGCCACCACTATCCTATTAGGCAGGATTGGTATTAAACCACTAAACATCACATGATCACTATCTCATACTAGCACAATAATTGTTATTAAACAAGATGGCACTACTATATGGAGAGTGTTGTTTTGTTTTGAATTGTTTAATAACAATTATTGTGCTAGTATGAGATAGTGATCATGTGATGTTTAGTGGTTTAATACCAATCCTGCCTAATAGGATAGTGGTGGCTATGGTTGTCAAAGACACCAAAATGTATGGGTACTGAATTGAGTTCAGACCCATATGACTATATAAGCTATTGAGCTTGGATTGAAAATATTAATAGTGTTTTCAATTTCATTCTCATAGTTTTGTAGTTAAATAGAGTTAAAAGGTGGGTGCTGGAGGGTTGCATTAGATCCTAAGATCTAGGTGCAGTGCTCTCAGATCCAAGGCTCCTCACTGATGAAGGCCACAAGCCAAAACTAGTCTGGGGATATTGGATGAGTAGGCACTAGATAGGGATTTTATGCACAAGCCTTCTGGCATCCATTGATTGCTCTTGTTAGCACAAGATGGCACTACTATATGGAGAGTGTTGTTTTGTTTTGAATTGTTTAATAATTTATTAACTTATAATTTACAAACATTAAATACATACAGATATATAAATACATGAAAGCAGCCAACAATAATAATCTCAATCAGATATATATATATAACTTGGGAAAGAATCACAGAAATATCTATATACATTCATAGGAATTTGAAAGTATAGACCTTGGTTTGAGGCTTGAAAAAGTCATCTGAGATAATTCTCCCTTCACATATAAACTTAATTGACTCTGACCTTAGTATTATTTATCAATCTATTTAAAGATAGAGATCTAAATCCTATTTTAAAATCTTTGGAAGCAACTTTTTCTAATTATGAGTTTAATTTAGTAATATAAGACAATGAAATCCATTTATTATTAATTTTAATGTCATTGTTTTAATTTGACTTTTTAATAAATAATTTTAAATGTCTATGTAAACAAACTTTCAGTATAACTCAAGTTTATTATTTTTTTCATTCTCAATATTCTGCTTCTTATCAGTCTCAAATTTACATAAATAAATTGATTGCTTTTTCGTCAAAGACATATATCTTAATATTTTAAGCACTGCTCGTTTTCATATTCAATCATTCATTGTAAATCCAATTCTCATTTAAACTTATTTTCTGTTAAAAGTTCTTGTAACCTATTGAATACATCATCAATTTATCTTATATATATAATATCACTTTTTCTGTTCAACATGAGCTACATAATACAATCTTCAATCTCTGACATCAACAAAGTGTAAACGATTCTACTCACCATCGCTCTTGTTGGCTAATTATTTTTCGTAATTAATTTGAATAGTTCTGCCATAATATTCCTAATCTGTCTATCACATTATTTCAATAATAAATTTTGACTTATACTTACTTACATCATCTCAATAAAAACTTTTTAATAACATTTAGAGATTGTAAATGATTCACCAATCTATATTCTTAAGCACCAAATGAGGCCGCTGAACTTGCTACTTTTACAAACTCAAAAAGAGGCTGAACAACAAGTCCAATATTTTTTTGTAAGCATATAATCACCAATTGATACATTTTATAACGTTTTCTGCTGAATAATAAATTTTCAGATATTATTTTCCTGAAATTGTTTTTCTTATATATGGGTTTAAAACAATGTTAATAAATTTATCTTTATTATTTTGAAATTATATATTTTTTTTAAATTTAAATTATCAACTTGCTGTTTTATTTTTGGTATCATACATATCTCTATCAATCAGAACCAATCTATCATCTTTATTTTTTTTTCCTACAAATAATTCTGTTATCACATGCATTCCACTACTTTGAGGGTCTAGAATTATTATCCCCTTTTAATAACTGAAATCCATTTCATTATAATTTTTTTATTTAAAAATGCATAAGTTATCTTAATATGAGCAATAATTTCCATATGAAGAGCTTTTTAAAATATCCCACAAATTTTGATCCAGATTCTATCATATTTTAAACCCCATTTGCACGTCCACATAATTATATATATATTGATGTCTTTACCCTGCTTTTTTGGCCAAAGACTTAAATTATGATCAAATTTATTTTACAATCTTTGACAAAAATATTACAGTAATTCGTAATTTCATTTAGAAAAGTGTAAATCATTACTAAGTAATGTGAAAGTAGTTTGAAAAAAACTTAAACCGCGCGCACACACACACATTTAAACAATTTTAAATATTCTGCCAGATTTCCTTATGAAA
The DNA here is from genome assembly GCA_028023455.1 of Epiperipatus broadwayi. Lineage (NCBI taxonomy): Eukaryota > Metazoa > Onychophora > Udeonychophora > Euonychophora > Peripatidae > Epiperipatus > Epiperipatus broadwayi. The sequence continues at coordinate 2,886,617 of JAQFVV010012511.1, forward strand.
TTTTTACAATAGTTTGCTACATACATTTAACATGAAATTTAAATGTTTGGCCAAAAATCAGGGTAAAGATGTCAATATTGTTACATATAATAATTACATAAACTTTTCAAATATGAATTTGTCATTGAAGGTTATTACTAATCAAAGATACTGTTTATGAATTTTTTGATTAAAAAGGATGTTGCAATTAAATGAATTGTTTAAATGTTAAAAAGTAATAATAATTCTGAATCATCAAAACCCATAGAATATAATAATTCATAATTTTCAATTGATGTTATATGATAACAGATTTGCTTGGTTGAAAAAAAATAAAGATAACATTTTTTTTCAACTGATAAAGATGTATATAATATCAAAATGGACAGTATATTGAAATTTGAAAAAAAAAAAAGATAATTACAATGAAGGATAAATTTATTAATATAATTTTATACTCATATATACATAGTTAAAACATATACAACAAGAGAATATCTAAAGATTTATTCTTCAGTGGCAATAGTACCATGTTTATTTGACATTAACTTGCATAAAATAAATGACCCTTTAGATTAAGTATTGATTTTGAAGGTTGCTATTACTACAAAGTATCTCAATCGCTGGTCATATGATTACAAACAATGTTAGGCTTTGGTAAATGTGTTAAGTCTGCTTTTGATAATACATATAATCTCAGCTAAAACAGTTGATAAAGATATTGTGATTCACATTTGATATATGTAAATTAAGTAGACTGACTGTTATGCAAATATTGCTTGAGATATGGTGTAAATAAGCATAAGACAATTTTTATTCCTGAAATAATGTAATGAATAAATAAAGATATTATAACAGACTATTCAAATTAATTATTTTGAATGAAAAATAATTAGCCAACATGTTTGGTAATGAGTGGAGTTTTTTTTGCATTTTGATGGTGTCAGGGATTGAATGTGGGAAAGTTTAAAATCTTTACCATGCATTTTTTTAAAGTAGAAGCTTTTAGTACTTAAATGTTTTTGATATTCTAATTTACGTTTATATAAATGTGACACAGATACAAGCAGAATATTGAGAAGTAAAAATTAAACTTGTCAAGCGTTGTTAGCTGAGAAGTCAGGCTTTACAAGCAAGTAGTTGTTTGCAGACGGTTGTTGCGGGTTCGCCTCCCGGCCGATGCTATGACATATGGAAAAAAATTTTTAACAAACTTGGGTTATAATGAGAATCCTGTATATAGGCATCTAAAATTATTTTATTAAAAAACTAAATTAAGACATAATGGCATTAAAATTAATAAGGAATGTATTTCATTGTCTTAGATTTCTAAATTATATATAAAATTGAAAAAAGTTTTCAAAGATTTTAATATAGTATTTAGGTCTTATCTTTAAATATACTGATAAATAATATTAAGAATAGAATAAACCAAATTGATAAATTGTGGCTAAGCTATTTATCAATATAAAAAATATAAAACTTCTTTATTTTTTTTATCATGAGAAAGAATCTGGTCAGTAGTGTTCCTCTCAGAAAATTAGTATTGTATATAATGAATCAAATGCAGGAAAAGAAAAATTAAGGGTGCCTGGTAGTAGTGTATAACTCAGCATGCTCGGAATTTTAGTTACTAATTAATAAATTGTTCATTTTGCAAAGGTTGATGGCCACAAATCTGATATACTACATTGAAAATATACTCTTCTATGTATATTTACTCCCTTTCATACATTGGCTATATGTGTTTTTGATATTTAGTTATCTATTACATATACATGTACATATATAATAAATGTAATGGTGATTAACTATCTATTACACACAGTCTTACAATTTGTATTATACATATATAAACTCAAAATGTAACGAATTTTTCTTATACCACTGTAATTTATAAATATATGTACTTAGATACTATTGTAAGAACAGCTATTAATAACTGCATATTTTCTGAAGCTTAGCACTTTTTATGGTGACATATTTCAGTTTTGATTTGTTTTTATAAAACAAATTTGCATATCACTTGGACTGCTTGAATAATAATAATAACATTTTGAAACGAATAAATAGATTGTTCATTTCAAATTCTTAAACATAAATACAAAAAAAAAAAATATACTTATTTAAAATTCTTTTTATATCCATTGAGTGTTTTATAAACTATTTATGAATATGAGACCATACATCACTCTTGAAAGCGCTAAGCTTCAGTAAATACACAGTTATTAATAGCTTTTCCTACGACAGTGCCCAAGTGTATATATATATATATAAACTATATACACATGTTGACACACATATATACAATATTTTGATATACATGCATGAATATGTGCGTTTATATATAACTTCAACTATTGAAATACACACTATCGTATTTTTTTATACTGTTCATTAAAAAAGAAACTGAAAATACTATTACAATTAAAATTTGGCTACATATTTATATTTAGGTTTTGATTTTTATATTCATAAATGGTAGTAAAAAAGTAACAGAAACTGTATGAAACACAGGGCTACAAAAGGTACTTTATTCGAGTCTAGTGTTTAAACGAATTGTTTCAAATATGATGGCAACTTAACCAACAATTATCTGCTTGATACATAATCCAGAATAAAGTTGTTTTCATCCAAAAAAAAAAAAAGCATTTGGATTAGAAATAAAGTCATTCACTATTGTCAAACTTCTAAAAGGCACGTTATAATCCAAATTAATTTAAATATCTATTTATGTATGCAGAATGTTCTAAAGTAAATTATAGCAATAATATTTGACACTTATGCACTCAATACAATGCAATATCTTTATTAAAATCTTCAATTCAGTTGACAGTTTAAACAATATAATAGTCTTCCTCAGAGCTTTTGACTTCTCCATTTATTAAAATAAATGTGAATCATTGTTAGTTTCCCTTCTTTAAAAAAAAGTTGTATTTGCTAAAGATTCATTAACAAAAATTGCATTGGTGGTCGAGAGGTCAGCGCGACTGCCTTGCACTTGCAGACAGTTGCCCAGGTTGCGGGTTCGCATCCCGGCCGATGCTATGACACTTAAAAAAAAAATTGAGACTTTGCTTAGTTAGGCAAAAATTGATTTATTTTTTATTACCAACATGACATACTTTGACACTAGAAGACATTGTATTAATATTGCTAACACTTTAAAAGAAAATTTATTGTTCCGATTATTACATATTATTGTGTTTAATATTTACATGTTTAATAATCAATCATTTGTTTTCAAGGTTATTAAAATGAGTAGAAATTAACTCTGACTTATAAATTTAAATTACAAACTGATTTGAAGAAAACTGCATGAAGACCTCTGCTGACTTTATTTTTTATTTGCAGTCTGGACTATTGTGTTACTAGAAGGGATTGCATTAATATGGCCAGTACTTTAAGAGGAAAGCTTATCCCTCTAGTCATTGCAGTATATAAGTAATAAAATAATTTAGTATACTGCAAATTATGTGAAATATAATCAATAATAAACTATATAAATATTGGGATGATCAGATTTTGGGTTGTTACATATTCATAATATGTAAACCAAAGATACCTTCATTTTATACACTTTTAATCTTTGCTCTTCTGCTAATAACTATTAATCTGAATCATAGTTATTCTTAAATCTTTATCAGTCACTTTTTAATTTTTTTCAGTATCCTTTGATGATCTAGGATTATCTTTTTTCTTTTCTAGAAAAATCTATAATAGAAAGACCTATAATAATAGCATTTATTTTTAACTTGCTATATACATAACATAGTATTGGTAGATTAGTTTTATATTATTTACATAACTTAATACAAAATCCCACTATTCTTGAATAAAATACTTAATGGTAAATTATTAGAGAAAAAATATATAGTTAATAATAAATTTAGCTGAACGTTTTCGAGGAACCGTGCCTCATACTCATAGCCTTTGTGAAAATGTACTTAATATATGTAAATGAGAATATTCAAATGAGTTACTGTTACGTAGCCCATTTTTTCGAGATGTCGAAGCACGTGTCTCTTCTGTTGATTGCATGGATGTCTCTGTTAATGTAGAATGCCTCCTTTATTTTTCTCCTGTAGTCGTTTGGCTCTGAGCATAAAATAACGGGGTTAGCGGGAATGAAATTGTGCCCTGATTGTTTAGTATGTTCAAAAAATGCAGAAGATGTACTGCTGTTCGTTTGGGCTCTGTTGAAGATGTACCGATGTTGAGCCAATCTGGTGTTAATTGTGGCTTTCGTTTCACCATAATATGTGGCGCGGCATCCGGCTTGGGGGCAGGAAATGGAGTACACCACATGTGGGGTGAGCGCTGGATCAATGTAGTCTTTGGAGTTATTGATCAACCTATTAGTGTTGGGTGGAGTTCTGAATATTATGCTGAATTTGTTGCTCAAGGTTTCGTTAGTTTGCTGGATATTTTAGGGATGTAGGGGACCGTTATTCTAGGTAGATTGGTGCGAGGCAATTTATCATCTATTGTGCTGTTGAATTTCATGACTTTTCTCCTAATGGTTTTGTATTTGAATCCTGCTGCTAATAGGTCTTTAATATAATTGTTAATATTTTCCTTCCTATGTGCTTCATATTTACACAAGTGATAGTTTCTAAACATAAATGCTTTGAGACCTGCGAATTTGTGCGATGCAGGTGATTTAGAATTAGGATGGATGCAGCTTCGGATTTCGAATGGTTTAACAATCATTTTGTAATCTATTGAGCGGCGGTCTCTTGATACGGAAAGGTCAAGATATTTGAGTTCATTACTGTTTTCATATGTAATAGAAAAAGATAGTTTAGTTGTGCTTTGTAATTCGCGTTGTATATTTAAAATATTATTTTTAGATGCTATAACGAAAATGTCATCTACATATCGTGTATATATGAAGTCTGGGTTATTGTTGAAATATTTTGGAATGATGGATTGCTCATATTTATTTAAGTATATACTGGATAACACGCCACTGATAGGGAGGCCCATGGGCCAACCATCTTGCATTGTGTACCATTTATCTTCAAAAAGAGTGAAAATATGGGAGTCAAGCCATGTCAGGAAAGCCATAATAAATTTAATTCTCTCGTTAGGACAAGATATTCGCAACAACTCTTCGTGTATAATTTTGATGGATGCTTTTCTATTGATTGATCCATATAATTCCTTAACATCCATCGTGGCCATAACAGAACTATGAGAGATTTGAGTGTTTTTAATTCTGGAGATGAATTGAAAAGATGAATTTATTGTGTATGAGCCAAAATTAAGGTAATCTATAATCAATTGATTAACCAATTTGGCTGTATCGAAATAATGCACGCCAGCGAAATCCATCATCAATCTAAGCGGTTCGCCTGGTTTATGTTGTTTTGAATTGGCAAACATTCGGGGAGGTCTAGTGGCAGAAGGATAAATCCTGTAATACTCGGATTTAGTGATCCCTTTGTCCTTGAAAGTCCGAAGCACACCATTAATAAATTTATCTCGGTCGAGTTTGATATTAAAAGTGTTATCATGTACCAACTTTAATATTTTAATTTGGTCATGCATTTTATCTTTGTAATCGGTGTTATTTAACAAAACAAAGCGATTGCCTTTGTCTTCTTTGAGACAAATGATGTTGTGTGTTTTGAAATATTGTTTAGTATTTAACACACTTTTATTCCATGCTTTGTCTTCCTTATCAATGAAATTGTTATTTAGTAGTTTAGCTATGTCTGTGATGATAGCGTCTCTTTGTGTGTTGTTAATGAGAGATGCTTCGATGTCTGCTATTAATTCACGCTTAGGGGATGTCCAACTTCCTCCTACATATTTAGGTCCGAGAGATAAATATGAAGCACATAGGAAGGAAAATATTAACAATTATATTAAAGACCTATTAGCAGCAGGATTCAAATACAAAACCATTAGGAGAAAAGTCATGAAATTCAACAGCACAATAGATGATAAATTGCCTCGCACCAATCTACCTAGAATAACGGTCCCCTACATCCCTAAAATATCCAGCAAACTAACGAAAACCTTGAGCAACAAATTCAGCATAATATTCAGAACTCCACCCAACACTAATAGGTTGATCAATAACTCCAAAGACTACATTGATCCAGCGCTCACCCCACATGTGGTGTACTCCATTTCCTGCCCCCAAGCCGGATGCCGCACCACATATTATGGTGAAACGAAAGCCACAATTAACACCAGATTGGCTCAACATCGGTACACCTTCAACAGAGCCCAAACGAACAGCAGTACATCTTCTGCATTTTTTGAACATACTAAATAATCAGGGCACAATTTCATTCCCGCTAACCCCGTTATTTTATGCTCAGAGCCAAACGACTACAGGAGAAAAATAAAGGAGGCATTCTACATTAACAGAGACATCCATGCAATCAACAGAAGAGACACGTGCTTCGACATCTCGAAAAAATGGGCTACGTAACAGTAACTCATTTGAATATTCTCATTTACATATATTAAGTACATTTTCACAAAGGCTATGAGTATGAGGCACGGTTCCTCGAAAACGTTCAGCTAAATTTATTATTAACTATATATTTTTTCTCTAATAATTTACCATTAAGTATTTTTATTGTTACAAATAAGGAGAAATTAAAACTACATTTACTATTCTTGAATGTAAAATTAATGGGGGAAAATCCAAAGATTTAAAAAAGGAATAGATTGATGACTTAAAAAAAATAAGCATGATAATAAACTGAAAAGAAAAATTATGATTTTAGAGCTAAAAAGAGCTATATGCTATCAGCCAATTGATTACAAGATTATCAAAATAAATAGAAATTTATTCTGACTTATGAATTGAACTGAATGCAAAACTGTTTTAATATGATTCAAAACAACTTATAGTAATTTTGAGCAGTATAATTTTATATTTTCAAGACTGGATAAGTAGTGTGTATGTATACAAATTATATTAAAATTATTAATTTTAACAATTCTATAAAAAAAAAAACAATGGCTATTGAATATGTAGTACTGAGAATATATAATATTTCTGAAGTTTGTGCATACTGTAAGAATACAAGTTAGTTTTTCTAGTCATTTTAATAACTTGTAACTAACACTTGTATCATTCTATTAAACAAATGAAAAATGGATTTATTTTGTATGATTCCCGAGATCCTACATGGCTAGCATACAGATTAGGAGAGGACATTATGTACAGGTTTATTAAAAGGACTAAAAAGTCTGGCTTGCAAAAATATTCAGTAATGATCTAGTTGGCTACCTAAATGACATTTTCTCTTTGTTTTTTTAAAACACTGCTCTTCTATCGTGAAAAAATGCTGGAATGACTAATTGATCAATTGAAGATTCTTTGAATTTGGAAAAGGGTTTTATCATAATACATACAACTTATTAATTCAAAATAGATGCTAAAAACTCATTACTTTTCATTGATAGGTCCTGTTTTTGCAAACTTTTAGTATTATTTGTCTTTTCAATTTCTTCATTGGTTTTGAGAAAATGGGAGTGGCAGAGAAGAGGGAAATATAGTCACTTTGAAGTTTTGAAGGTTTTTTTTTTATTTTTTATCATAATATTACCTATTATTGACTTACAAATTAATTGATGTATAATTTCAGACAATCTCATTAGCTTTATAATTGACATGTTTGTTTTGGAAATTTTTATTTAAATAAATCTAATTTTTTTACATTTCTTTTTTTTATTTGCTTTTTAAAAAGTAAGGAGGGGGTGAAATACTGTATTGTAGAAGTTGTTGATTTTAATGAAAACAATAATTGTCAGCTACATTCAATACAAAGTACAAATCAGCAATCTAAATAAAAATGAATTGGCTGAATTTGAAAGAACAATAACTGATTTGAATTCACAAAAAATTTAAAAATGAAAGGCATCATTGTTTTATTTAAAAGCTTGCATAATCAATGCACAATATGCTCTAAACTGCCCTTTTCTCCATCATAGATGACCTGAGGGTTCTAAATGAAAAACATAAGGAAGTTTGTTTTTTACTTCTTTAAAAATTAAACTAAAAAAAATAGTAAAACATTTTTAAATAAATACTTCCAAAACTGATATTTCCAGTTGAAACATTTGAACAATATGATCAATGAAGAACACGAAGTTTATTTTTAAATTAATTTCTAACAAGTTAAAAAAAGCATTATAATATACAGCAATGGGGGGATGTTTTCTTTTTATCTCTCAGTTTTCTGTTGTATTTTTTAACTTTTTATGACTGTAGATTTTAGGTATGTAAATTACATTGAATCTGAAATTCATCAGTTAATTATTCCCAGAATTATTTTGTGATGTAGATGCAATGGTTTAAAGAAACAGGAAAAATGGAATGTAGATAACCAATTAGATCAGCACCAAATATCGTAAAATATTCTCATAGGATGCACGTAAGAAAATTGTTTCTTTATAAAGTGCTAAAATTAGATCATTTACTAATTATAAAAGATTATAAACTTCAAAATAAAATGTTGCAATGGTGTGTGTATATGTGCATGCATATGATAGCATGGTGACATAATTTGTTTCTATAAAATTTGATAAACTTTTGAAATTAAATTATTTATACTATATATGATTTTTTTCTTCTAATATCTGATATGTGTAATTTATATATATATTAATCAAATTTCTTTTTATTAGTCAAACTTCACTGCTGTTGTTTTGCCAAAATATTTTTGTTCATTTTTATTAGGATCTATTATATGTATAGAAAGTGAAAGCTCAAACTGCATCCCTTACTAAGGAAAAGCTAACTTTCCATAAGACAAATTTTCATGCACAAAAAAGAAATTCACTTTTCTATGTAAGAAAACTTAAAATAATTTCAAATCATTTTAGATATTGTTAGACTGAAAAACAATGTACATTTAAAATTGTATTTAATTACTTTTTTTTATTTACATATTTAACACCTTATATGTAATAACTGCAAAAATAAAAAAAACTTGAAATGTATGTATGCTCATACATAGGCATTCAACTATTCACACTTTTTTAATAAATTACCTTATTTACCTTGAGAAAAAAAAAAATAGTTTAGCAAAGAAATAATTTAATGCTAACATGACTCTAATTAGTAATAGTTTATTATTTTTTACATTTTTTTTAGTTAATACAATAGTAGAATGAATTAATTTGTCAATTAAGAGTTTCTGCTTTGAATTTTCTTTCTTATTGCCATCATCTTATATCTGCTTTCTGATTTTCTTCTATTTGTTTGGTTTACTTTAATATCTATACTGAACAGCAATTATAGAGGATGGTGATAGTTAATTGAAACCATATCAACAGCAAAATACAACTTCATGAATGCCCAAGGAAAAAAAAACAACATTATAATGCTGGATGTCTCAAGATTGAAATTTGATATTTTACAGAACAAATCCCAAGGGTATTTTCCAGTATTGATTCTTTGTAAGATTTGGCTACATTAAAGACATCCACATACATGATAGCACTGTATAGGAAAGGAAAACTATGTTCCAAAGATATCAACATTGAAGCTGGAGTAAGCATTATCTAAATAAAAGTTCATTATATTGCAATAATAGATTTTACTTTATAGAATCTTGAAAGTTAGTAAAGCAAAGTAAAAAGCAAAGTTTTAGATTATGTAACAGATAACAAACAAGAACAGCTTTTACTATTAAGAAGGATTCTGAAATGATTTATGAATAATCAAATAAATTTGATTTAATTTTCTGGTCACCCATTCCACATTATCATAATATATGTCTCCAATTTCAACAACTTAAAAAAATGAAAAAAAGAATTAGGAACAGGTTTAAATCAAATTATTGTCAAAAGATAATGCTATAAAAATTGATAACAATACATCTGAATTTTAACTGCAACAGAATTAATAAAGCCTCCAATCCAATTATGTCAATCTGGAAAATTGTTCTATGGCCTACAAATAAGAAAACATCAATTTATATTCTTATACATTTTCAAATACTATATGCTGAAAATCAATATGTTATATATAATCTTACTTTGAAAAAAAAAACGGTTTATATCAATAATATGGTTTCAGAAAAGATTGTAAACAATACAGTATTGTTGGTGCACATTGGGTAATCTAAAAGATCATAGAGTTACCAGGAAAAAGCAATCACCTGTTAACAAGACCTTTGATTCTGCTGACAACATTAAAGTATGACTGTTTTTTAGGCAAATAATATAACAGGATTTCAGTTCTTGTGAATGTCTTCTATATGAGAATAAAAGATTATTCACTGAATAAATAATGATGATATCCAGAAAAGATGGTATTATATCTCAATATGAAAAATATAATAAGAACAATAACTGGTTTTAAAATTGATAATATAGTTGTTGACATGTTTATTTCTTTGGATTTTTCATAGACTGAAATTTTATGTGACTCAATATATATTGTTACCATCCTATTATAAGCATGTAAGGATAATAAAAGTCATATATATGATTTGATAGAAAATCTTTGAAAAAAAACTGCATATTAACAAAAAATGTATAACAACGCTTATTTCTTACTAGATCTGTTGATTTGTAGCAATTACAACTTTTTTTAGTCTGCTTTAGAAAATGTGCACATTTAAGAACAAAGCACCACATATCAACATTAAGAGGATACTAACATGAAGAACAAAATTGAGACTGAACAAAAGAAATGAGAGCAATGTAAATCAAGTGCCATTATGATGTAATGTTTATATAAAGTGGATTGGAATATAAAGAAAGAAGTGATCAGACACACAATAATAAGTTCAGTAGTTTTCATGTATTTTTTAAGTGTTCGGGTTTGTTTTTGCAATTAAAAATGTACTATCCAACATCATGAGAACTTTGCAAAATTTTCACAACCCCCAACAATTTTCCTGTGACCCCTTGAAAAAGTTGCGACTCACAGATTGTTCACTGTTGCATTAAAGAATATAGTAATCAATAAATTGATTGCATAACAGATGTCAAGAATATTTGATTAAACAAGAAAAAAAATATTAATATTTATGAGCCTATCATTTTGGAAAAGACTAAATATTATGAGCAGTCAAGAAATTAAATAATTACTTAATCAGATAAGACTTTAACTTTTGCTTGAAGCATCAATGACCAGTTTAAAATTGTCTTGTTTTGGTCCAATTACGAGATAATACAATTCATTTAAAATAATAAAAGAACAATTACAAATATAATGATAGATTCCACTATCTTAATAAACAAGTCTGCAAAGTTTGAAAACACAAGCAGATTTTAGATTATTTTTGAAAAATCTTTTCATATATAATTACCAGAACTTGTTAGCAGGTAATAATAATAAATGTACAGGTGTATAAATGTTAATCAACGCAGTGATAGTAATATGTAATTATTAGATCAAACTTTCCAAACACTGGCTTTATGGCAATGCACTAGCCTCTATGACCTTTACTTCTATAAATGTAAAATGAATTTTTTATATTCACATTTTCTGGTTGTTATAAGAATAGCAAATCTGATAAATGATCTTAATAAAGGAATGTTTGTTAACATTGCAGTGTGTGTTTATATATTTATCCCTAAGGTCTGTCAGATTTGTTACTCCTGTAAAAATTAGAAAATGTGAATATAAATTTATTCATCTTACATTTTCAAAATCTAACATTAGTGAACAGTGCTTTAAATGACAAGCACTTGAAAAGTTTATTGATATAGTATTATGTATCTATAGTTAAATGTTGATTAAAAGCAATGGCAAAATTACAATTGGTGATGATCAAATGGTTTTGTTGTCTGACTATAATGGCTTCAACAAATCTTTTGAAATCATAAAATTATTTTCTAGAGTATTATTTAATGTAACTGCAACTCAAGAGTAAAAATAAATGTGTTCAGTCCTATTTAAAAAATGGTGGTTCCCACCACTAGTGGTGATAACATAACACTACTACCATTATTTTTATAGTTAGAACTTTAACAAACCAGTAATTCTAGATGAATACTAAAGTTGGATGGATATCTTGAAAAGAAACTTTAAACCTGCTAACTATCTTTAAAAATATCCAAAATTTATCTGGCATAAATGTTAACTCAACAGAAATGTCAGGTAGATGCAATAACTTCTATTCCATGACATCCTTGTTAATTTTTATTACTAGTATATAAAATGTTTTTCTAATGTGCAAAAACAGAGTTAAAAAATGCAGTCTAATAGTCTTGCATTGGTGGTCGAGAGGTCAGCGTGACTGCCTTGCACTTGCAGGCAATTGCCCGGGTTGCAGGTTCGCATCCCGGCCGATGCTATGATACTTAAAAAAATGCAGTCTAATTTACCAGGACATACATTTATTTATTGTATAATCAATTGCTTAGATTCAAGCACTAACGTTATGAGCCGAGATATGCAGTTCTCTTTTAATTAACCAAAACAGGAATATTTGTTAGTCATCGTGGTTATTTTTTGTTAGGAATTAATTCAAGAATCTACCTCTGGGCTAAGCTTAAGTAAAGGCTGTAAGTAGCTCAGACAATGTACTTTTATTTACTATTATTTTAGTCTTGGAAAAATTCAATTTAATTGGTTGTTCTGAATATATCTTGGTTAAAATTTTAAATAAATTTAAACATGGAATTCCCATTTATTAAAAATGCTTATAATTTTTAGATCCATGAAAAATATTTAATATATATATTGCAAGAAAATAAATAACAAAAGGTCAAGCAATGTAATTTATTATGCATTCAAAAATTGCAATGATCTAACATTTAAATTAGTAACTATAGGAATTGGAACATAGGGAAAAAGTTTGTATACATAATTTAATTATCATTATTATGTCATCATTATGAAATAGAAATATCGAAAGAGCATCTGGCAAGAAATTTAAGTTGCTGCGAATATTCTGAATTTAATTCAGTTCCATTTCAAAGATGTAATTTATGTACTTTTATAAATTATTACTCCAATGTTTATCACATTTTAAATGAATGAAGTAATTAAAAAAAAAACAATTCAAATTAAACTTTTTGTTCATCAAAATTTTTTAAATTGTTATAGACTGAAAATAAATGTATTGAAACACATATAATTCAAGATACCACAAATATCTTTGCGTAATACCTGTTTTCATTTTTTTTTAAATTCTGAAACATTGTATTCATGGTGTTGAAAGCTTTTTCTATTTTTGAACATTTTTAAGCTGAATTATTCTTTTAATATAGCTCTGTGATTGTATGATTTTCTACTATTTGAGTCTTAATAAATTTTTAGATTGAAAATAATGAAATTATTTTTAATCTATGGTATAATAACTGAAACACGGGCTTATTACATACCTGTGTCTATATATGTAATATATAGGGTATATGAGCACAGACTTTCACACGTCCCACCACTCTCCACTCTATCTAATAACGCTGATACACTCAAGCACATATATGCTGAAAAGATAAGTAATCACCAATATACGGATTTCATACTAAACCAGCAATCATCAGTTGGTCCAGATTATCATCTTCCACACATATATATACTATAAGTGCTCGGATATATATTAAGATAGACAATCGCATGAAATACGTATATTGGTGATTACTTATCTTTTCAGCATATAGGTGCTTGAGTGTATCAGCGTTATTAGATAGAGTGAAGAGTGGTGGGACGTGTGAAATCTATGGTATAGTAATATATTAATATTTAAATATAAATAAATATAATATTTTTTTAACAGATTATCCATCGTGGTGATTAAAACATAAAGTGAAAAATAAATTTATTTACAAATTAACATATATATATATTCCAATAATGTACAATTTATTTTTCTATATAAGTTTTAAAGATTATTGTATACTTAAAGGGAATCTTGTTTAAACTAATGGTATAATATTATTTATATATATATAAAATATCCAACTTGTGAATTATACACTATGTCAGAAAGATTCTTATTTCTAGTTTCAAGAAAATCCTCATCAGTGGTGGAAAGTCTTTAAACATCATAAATCAAATTGGTCTAGATTCTTATTTTTAATAAAGCAAATTTTATTTATTATTAAGTGTGAAATGATTTTTGTGAACGTCATATATCATATAAGATCTTATTTTATCAAGTGTTTAGTAGAGAGAGAGCTTCAATGTTCAGATTCCAATATCAATTTTAACTCGTTACAGTGAATTAAATAATTGATTATTATAAAGACATATATAAATACAGTTTTGATATTTCATTATTATGACATATACAAACGCAAATTGGTGCATTATAGTTGATATTGGCCAAATGTATGTTAATAAGAATCTTTTTCTAAAAGATTATTTGAAGTTATTAAATCTGCTTTTCACTGGAATCACTCAACCCATACGTAACCATACAACATATCTTAATTTACAAGGATGTAACCATCGATAGATATGATATTTGCAGTATTCAAAGTTCTTTTATGCTGTTGTAAGCAAAATTGATTAATCCTCACACATACTTGAGCATAATTTTTTTTTTTTTGTTAAGTTAAAATTAGCTGAAACTCTTTTATACATTCAAATATCAGCCTTTTAAGCTAATTGTGCATACGCTTTGCGAGTGTTAATAATAAATGAATACTTTCTCACCAATACAAGATATAGTATTTATGCAGGAATAAAAGGAATCCTCTTATTCCTACGACTCAAATGCTTATATATGAGCAAATCTGAAGTACTGGCAAGTAAAGCGTGAGGATGGAACCTTCACTTTAAATTACTATATACGATGTCTGAATGAATGACGTGGGTGAAATTGTCTAGAATTTACTAAACGTCATTCCATTTGAGTCGTAGGAATAAGAGGATTCCTTTTATTCCTGCATAAATACTATATCTTGTATTGGTGAGAAAGTATTCATTTATTATTAACACTCGCAAAGCGTATGCACAATTAGTTTAAAAGGCTGATATTTGAATGTATACAATTGTAAACATACGCTATATAAAATAAATGCTTATTTACTGAAACTCTTTTGGAAATCTATGTAGTTTTTTTTTTTATTTTGTTCTTTAAAATTCATTAAAAAAAGTGTGTTTTTTAACAATTTCTTATTAATGTAAATTGTGTCATGCGTATATGCCAACATCCTGCTACTATGTAGCAGGACCACACTCGTGGATTACATATTGTACTTTAGAGTAATAGTAAATCTTTTGGTGTGGCCTTTTAACTTTATTAAGATTAAATAAGACTGTTTATAAATATTAACCAAATTACATTTTTTCTTTCTATAACTTTTGTGTATAATCTGTCAATGGGAAAAAAGACGTAAATTTTAAAAATAGTAATTTAAAATGTATAAGCATCTTCCTATTTTTCTGAATATTAAGTGTCTACAAAAGAAAGTAAATGCTAGATTTTTGTAAAAAAAAAAAAAAAAAAAACTCCTATTAAGTCGTCATTTCTTATATATATATCTTATTTATTTAAAATATTTTTTACTTTGATCAATTTGCTTAAACAATTTGTGTATTGAAAAGAGTTGTGAAGTGTTATTAACATCAGATCTTCAAGGATATTACATTTTTAATTTAAAAACTAAATTTATTTTATTATCATATGCTAATTGAGATATGTGTGCATGCATATATATATATATAGCCAAAATACTTTTTTATGAAAAAAATATATCCAAATATCTACGTATGTACATGTGTAGGTTTGAAAATTAGTCCTATAATGTATTGATAGTCACCCATTTTGCTTATAATTTGGATTTATATTTGGGTCAGGTAAAACTTGAAATTTTTTTCAATATCTAAAATAGAAATCTAGTTATTCTTAACTAGAGAGTAAAACAAAGATGGAAAATTACTCAATAGCCTTGTCAATTAGATGTCATGTGAGCACTGCTTTTACCTTCATGTCCATCTAGGAGATCTGATGGAAAGATTTTCGCTGATCATAGGTTGTTTAAATGACTGATTTACATATCTTTTTCCAAAGATGATTTAAGTACTAATAAATTCTCTTTATGTTTAGTAATGAAATTAAGATTCTTTCCTAAAATATAAATAGTATAACACAAGAACTCATCACTTAAGCTCTCAATAGGATTACCACAATTCAAAAACCAATAGTATCCACCTATTTAAGAATATTCTACCTGATGCTTTTTGAATTGTGAGCGATAATATTGAGAGAGACTAACAGTTTTAATTTTGAATATGGGTTTCATTGTTTATTTTTTAGAAATGAGTGATTATGTAAAAAATAATAATAATAATAATAATAATGCAATATTAAAGAGTATTTTAGTGTCATTGCTAGCTAAATAGAAAGCTTATAGTAATTTAAATGTTATTCTCATAAGTTTAATAGCAAGTTATTGTACACATATTATTTGATTTTATATACATATACATGCATGTACATATATGCTCACTCATTATGTAATTATAAGTATTTAGCATGTAACATTTCATATGGAGCTCAATAGGGATTGCTTTAATATTGTGATTCACATATTTATATAAATTAATGGATATTTTTATGAGTATAGATGTAAAACACTGAAGGGCAAAGGCCTCTCCTATAGAACTTCAAAGGAACAATAAAAAACATTTCTCACAAGATTTGTCAATTGTCAAGTGATAAAAATTTGAGCAGTTTTCCACCTTTATTTTGATATTGGATGAATGACTAAGTTGACTATGACTAAATAACTGAAAGAAAAAATTTTAATCTGACCTGAAATAATTTCAAGTTTACATAAACTGCATTTGAATCCATGTTATATGCATAGCAAGTAGATATACTTAACAACACATTTTATAAGAGTAACTGTTTATAAAAAATAATGTTTTTTAAATTTTTACTAACAATATATTTTTTCTTTGTCTCTCTTTGACAAGTTTAGTTATAACTTATAAAAGGCAGAATAAAGTATTAAAATAAATTTTAATTTTTCATATATATGCTACATGTACAATGAAAATATACTTCTGCTATGTCTAACTAATCTGGTTTAGCTAGATTGGCTATGTACTTGCTGCCTTCAATCTAACTAGAACCTTAAAAATGTTCAAGTTCTTCTAAGCTAAAATTTAAGCCCAAGACCAATTCTTAAAACTAGATAAATCTTAAAAAGGAAAACAAAATTTTTATTTATAAAAAGAATTACAATGGGGAAAAAAGCAAAAATTGTGAGTTATTAATGAAGAATTATTTTAAAGCACTTAAGACCATTTGATCTCACCTAATATTCACAGGTATGAGTTCATGGTAGACTTGTACAATGTTGAGAATAAAGCCAGTGGATTCATAAAATCTTAGTGCCAGTAATATAACTACCAGTCTTAAAATTAAATATGTCAGGATTTTTTAAAAATATATATATAATTAGTAAAAAAAAGATATATTTGTTTTTATTTCACATTGAAAAAGACTCCCATTAGTTATAAAAGTAAAATGGAGTAAAAACGAAGAAGCTGCACATTATATAGTTGTAGTATAGTTTATAAACTTTCATAACAGCCATACAACTATCAATCAGATATTCTTGTAATTTTCTAATGCATTGTAAACAAATAATTATTTATTTCAGTTTTAATTTGTGCATTTATCTAATTTATATATTTGGCATCTCTTTCTTTGTAGCTGCATACCATTTTAATGATCTTACATTTTAAATAAATTTGTTAAGTTTTAAATTGTTTATAAAAATAACTATGCAATTAGTTTTTTGAATAGTTATTTATCATGCAAGTATCAATAGTAACAGATGGAGCATTGTTTCAAGAATCTTTAGCTCTCAAGATCATTCTATATTATACTAAACTGCACTATAATTATTCTTTATTGTAAAATTTAATTTTAAGTCCTCATAATTCTTTTTTACCATTAATATTTGACACAGTCAACATTTAAATAATATCAATGACAATCTCAATCTGTTGTCAAGGCAACCTTTTTACAACAAAGGTGGATATCCACTTTTATCTTTAGCCCAATATGTTTATATAGATACTAAAGACTGCAAGTTGATTAAATAAAGTGAGATTATTAATTCAAAGAAGTTTAAATAAACCTCACTAAACAAGAAAATATAGTCGAGCGTTGTTAGCCGAGAGGTCATTGCAACTGCCTTGCAAGCAAGTAGTTGGTTGCAGACGGTTGTGGGTTCGCCTCCCGGCCGATGCTATCCACATATGAAAAAAAAAAAAAACAAGCAAATATAACCTGTTGCAAATTAACAAATAGTCAATTATGACTTACAAATTTCACTGAAACTTTGTTTACTTAGATAATAATGCTCAAGGTTAGATAGAGTTGTAAATACATGAAACAGTCAACACTTAAACAATATCAATAATCTCAAACTGTTGTCAAGGCAAACTCATTTTTACAAAAAAGGTTACTTAGCATTATCTCTTTCTCAAATTTGAAAATATTTATGCCTGCTTGTGCAATTTATCTACAACAATAACATTATCAGATTATTATAATCCAATTAATAATTTCCAGATATCTATATGTATAATAAAATAATTTATTTCTCCCTTGTACTTTTATATTAGCATTTAATTTTATTGAAATTGTCTTCTTGCAGTTTTGTCTACTTAGTCTAAATCTTGTTAAAACACAGATAAAAATCTTAAAAAGATTGCTAAGCAACTGAAACTTTTAAAGAATCAATAACAATAAAATTCATTGTTAATTTAAAGTTGCAAGAGTATTTTATTACACATAGAGGCAATGTGAAAACAATATATAATTAAAACAAGTCAGTAAATCTTGTATATTCCTTTCTTATTTAATCACTCCGTTTGTAAATTTATTGAACTTTTTTTTAATTCAAATTAATTTTGTTTTTAAATTATTCAAATGTACATCTGAAGCTCTGATGTTATTTTTTTTTATTTTGCAAACTTAATGTTGGCCTGTCTTTCCAATTAATTTTAAAGTTGAAAGGTTTCTTGCAATCCACATTTATCAAATGAATTTGAAATAAAAACAAGAAAAAGGTATTAAATAAAATGTTAAATTGTAAAGTATTTAAGATATTTAGAGATGTATATTAAAAACTGCTATTTAAATATTTGTAATACATGTTGTATGTTTAACAGTTATTTGTAAAATAAGAAAAAGAATGGAGTGTCTGTGTATATATTTCAACTAAATGTAAATAATTTGTTACAATTGTAGTAATAAAATTTATTATTTCTCAAACATTTTTTAAATAAGATGAAAATTGGAAAGAGAGTAATCAAGCAAGAAATCTTTCATTCAAATTGTGATAAATTTATTAAATTTTAAATATATAAAGTGTCTCTTTAAAATGTGTTCCTTTTACAATAGAATTTAGTGTAATTTTTTTCCTTTTTTATTGTTGTTGTTATAAATAATTGAATTGTTTAGACAAGGTCGAGACAGCTCGCACTGCCAACTCTTATGAGATATCTGCACCTGTGTTTGTGGACATCATTGAACAAATTATTCATCTATTTGTGCTATTTGGTGGTCATTTCTTGTATAATAAAAAAAAACTTTGGTCATTTCATTTTTACTCTTGTTTGTTTTTTATTTATTATTAATTATGTTCCATATGTTGGATATCGCTTCTTTAAACTCCTATTATAAAAAGAAATAACATATTTGAAGATATAAAAATATTTACTTAGAAATATTACATTGTATGCACAAACATTCAGATATATATATAATGTGTAAAAACAAAAAAAAAATTAGTTAGAAATATAATATATTAGATATACAAACACACTCATATATATATAAGGTTTGAAAACACATATATAGAATATACCCATTATCACTTGGCTCCAAGTCTTGGTAGAATAACTAAATTTTGTGGATGTATAGTCCTATCCAACATATATACAAAATATGTACACACTTATGTTACACTTATATTTAAAAATTACACATATTAAGGCCTCAACAAAAATAAAAAAATAGATGATTATAATTAGCAATTTTAATACATTGCACAGGCTTAAACCTGCATTTATATATGTAATATATGTGGGATTCGAACTCAGACTTTCACACGACCCACTACTCTCAATGCCATCTCATGTTGCTGATCACACACACGACCCACTACGCTCAGTGCCATCTCATGTTGCTGACCCACCAGATCACACACGTGTGTGTGATCAGGTGGGTCAGCAACATGAGATGGCACTGAGAGTAGTGGGTCGTGTAAAAGTCTGAGTGTGTGTGATCAGGTGAGTCAGCAACATGAGATGGCAATGAGAGTAGTGGGTCGTGTGAAAGTCTGAGTTCGAATTAGCAATTTTATAATTAATAAAGTTAACCTATTTTTTTGTAAAAAAAAATGATTGAAAAAATATGTTTTACTGAATAAAAAGATATCCCTTTTTGTTTTAAAGGACTAAATAAAATGTATGACAGAGCAATACAATTATTT
This sequence comes from Epiperipatus broadwayi, assembly GCA_028023455.1. NCBI lineage: Eukaryota > Metazoa > Onychophora > Udeonychophora > Euonychophora > Peripatidae > Epiperipatus > Epiperipatus broadwayi. The sequence continues at coordinate 2,906,996 of JAQFVV010012511.1, forward strand.
AAATTAAATAACTTCCCTCAAGTAACATTTTGTTATCACACCACCTGATAGTTGCAATGTAAAAAATAATTATTTATGTTTTTTTGTTTTTTTTTGGAAATCAATAAAAGATTCTCATGCTCTTAAGTTAACACCTTTACTATGAACTAAATTACTTGGAATATCTTATAGAAATTAAAAACAAATTTATCATGATCTTTTTACTCAATATTAGTCAAATTGTGACCTGGTTTTTATATTTTGATAGAGAGCAAATCACTATTATAAATAGTGATAGATGCATATAATTAAAAACTAATCAGTTGCTTGTGAGATCATCAAAATTAAAACACTGCACAACCATCATACTTGATTGCCCAAATATTTTATTATTTAGCTGGTAATCAATATATAAACATTTTGAGCCTGAGACTCACTCCACTGTTAAACTAATTCATACAGGACAAACTTGATTCTTAAACTCCTCAATGTTTTCAGGTGATCAACCATTTTTAAATATCTTATCCTAATATTGCTTAATTTTGATGACTACATAAGAAACTTCAACATAGGAAGATCATCCATCAATAATGTAATAAAATGTTTGTTTCATGATATAATGATATTTTATATTGAAAAATAATTATGTTTGATCACCAGCTAAAGAGGAAATGCTTGCAATTGCTGAAATTGCAATGAAAACAAAATGCATCAAGAAATATTCTTAAAAGAAATTCCAGGAATTTCTTCATGCTGTTGAAACATTGAAGCAATTAACTTATGAATACTAAATTCTGATTTGCTGCTGCAATATATGATCAGAAAAATGTTTTCAAATGAAAAATTTGTAATATATTGGGATACAATTATAACACACAAAAATAAATTATGGCTCATATTTTGTGAAGATTGAAAGTCATCAATCAAGGGAATGGTTGATGACCAAATACAGAAGATGATAATAATTCTGTGGTTATGAATCTAAGCTATTATTTGACAATCTTTTATAGATTTCTTTCAAACGAAGAAAGATTGCATAAATTGTAAGAAAACCTGTCTAATATTAAATGGCATATTACTAGACTTTATGAAACAAAATAAAAAATGAAGAGATGATTTGATAAAGTTCATGTATTTTGGTATAAATACACAAACATTGAAAATACAATTAAAAATATAAAAACATTGTAGAAATTGATGGTATCTCAAACAGTGACAATATTAATTATACAACTAAATGTAAAGTATCAAGTATAGATAATTAACATAAAAAATGATCATATAAAAGCGTATATATATATAAATTTTATATATTGAAATGATGTAAATAATACATGATTATAACTATTTATTACTTTATAGCAGGTAGAGTTAGGAAGTATAATACAATATAATGTAGTTATTATTTGGAAACAAACTAGGCAAAGCAAGGGAAAATTAAAGCCATTTAAATATAATAATAATAAATATATTTTAAGAAACTGTTCATAACACTAACAGATAGGCACATGTTGTGTCAAATATATGCACATATGTGTATAATATTCGTTATTTATACATTAGTAAATATATAATTTTAAAAATTAAATTTCATTAGTAATATATATATTTTTAAATGTGAATTAATTTTTAATTTAATTATTAAAAAAGATAATAATAATGTTTAACTAATGTTTTAGAACTTATAGAGCATTTAATAAAATATTGTTAATTTGTATAAGCATATTTCATTGACCCAATGTTATGATTGATATTTTAAAAGAAAATAATCTGGACTTTCTAATGTTGTTATTAAAAAAATGAGATGGTCTGAAACTTTCTGAAATTGCCATAACTAAAATTTCTAACATAAGTTTAACTCCAGTGGCAGGATAAAACTAACAAGATCTTTCTTAGATATAGTAATCAACTTTAATGGAGAGATTTCAAAATGTCTTATGGTTAAAACATGGTTTATTGTCTCACCCTCTATAGTAACTTGACAAATAGAATAAAGTATTATGCTCAAAAGGAATTGTCAATATTAAATGTTATAAATAGAATTCAGATAAAAAAATAAGATTTGCAGTTATTAATTGGGAATGTACATCTGTGTTCTGAAATAAATAATTAAAGAATACTTCATATTTATGACCACAAATTCAAATTAAAACTAAATACTAAATCAATATCTTGTATTTAAGTTATCTGTTAATTGGGTATCAAAAACTTTAATATAAATTATTGATGTAGAATGACTGAAGGGACCTTGAACGTCTGTGTTCAAATTCCCTACATTATACCTAGTATTCAGATATATAAAATATACTTGTATTTACAATATTAAGAACTTTTAATATAAAAAAATTATAATTATATCATTTATTGTCATTTCATGAATTTTAAAGTTTTATAAATAACATATAGTTTATAATAATAATTGAATAATTTTAGATATTTAAGGTTTAAATAATGTTTTATTTTGATAATAGTTTCATGTAGATCTATGATGGATACAAAAGAATATATTATTCAGTATTTAAATAAACAATTTGTCAGAGTTAAAAATATATAGTCAATTTTATTTTGAATGTCATACATTTGTAATAAAGTAAATGCAGAGCAAGATAAAATGAACAATTGAGATCATTGGTCAGTATAGGTGACCTAAATTTAAATTATTTTTGAAGTTTATTTTATATGTGTTGAATGATTAAATGTTTACAAGAACTTTATAAAATCTTGTAATAAAATCTTAATGCAACTTAAGTAATTCAAATATAGAGATTTATCTATTGTTTATTTATGGAGATGTTGAATTTGAGATTTACATATATCTAATATATTTTTTTATATAAACAACATTACATTTAAATATCAGCCTTTCAAGCTAATTGAGTATGCGCCTTTTGAGAGTGTTAAATAAATGAATACTTTCCTCTTCAATCCAAGATATAGTATTTATGCAGGAATAAAAAGGATCCTCTTATTCCTACAACTCAAATTCTTTTATATGAGCAAATCTGAAGAACTGTTGAGAAGAGCGTGAGTAGAATTCTCATTTTAAATTACTATTTACGATGTTTTTTGACTGAATGATGTCGGAGAAATTACTTAGCATTTACTAAATGTCATTCTTACTGAAACTTAATTATGAGTAAATAAGCAATTATTTTATCTAGTGCCATGTTTACAATTATATTACATTCAAATATCAGCCTTTAAAGCTAATTGAGCACGGCCTTTTGAGAGTGTTAAATAAATGATACTATATCTTGGATTGAAGAGGAAAGTATTCATTTATTTAACACTTTCCAAAGGCGCATGCTCAATTAGCTTGAAAGGCTGATATTTGAATGTAATATAATTGTAAACACGGCACTAGATAAAATAATTGCTTATTTACTCATAAACAACATTAGTAACAGGCATGAAGATGTTGAATTACCAAACACTTGAAATAAGGGTTTTATCAATACTTATAAATATATTGTTCCATCTTGAGTATATAAATGCAGATGTGGTATTCTTATATTGGAATAATGATATGCATGCTCACATGTCTGTATCCCTGCTCTTATACTGAAAATAATTAAATGCCCATTGTTAATTTATATTTTGATATTCCATACATTGCAGTGCAACTCTTGGCATAAGATGATTAGGTTGCTGCATATTAGTGTGTACTGATATATTCCAGGGGCATATATATTTATGCATGCACTTGAATTGATATTCCTATTAAAAAATACTTATTGTTATGACTCACTAATGATAAGAATCCAAGTTACATTCAGATGATTTTGTTTTTTGTGTTAATGCATTTTACATGCATATCTTATCTTTGTCTCTTTATAGAGAACCTATTGTGATATAGAATAAGTTATAACATTCCTCTTAATAATAAAGTTAATATTATTTTAAATAATATGGATAACATGACACAATGCTTTGTATGTATTATCCATAATTTCATCATGCATATTAGATCATTGGTTTTAAACTCAGCTTTTAAAGACCTCATTTTTATTTAAATGCATATAAACTTATATTGGGCACATTCATGTTTTGTTGTGAAGTTGAAATAATAATAAGCAATATTATCAATGTATATATAACAGGATTACATATAGAAATGAAATTTATATAAAGTTAAATATAACGTCTTTATAGAAAAATAAATAGTCACATAGAATTAAACTTGAATTATCAAATAGGAATTTGAGATATTCAATTTTATAATTTATTAGACTATATTGTGAGCACTCCTCTCACATAACAATTTATTTATTTTAACTTTGATGCTACTGATGTGAGAAATTAGATGATCTTTTTTTTTAATGTGGAGTTATTAAATAAACATTATTTATTTATATGTCAATAAATATGCTAATGACTTTATTTGTTAATCTGCTGAATCATTTTTAAGATAGATATAATCATAGTTGTGGATACATTACATTACAATATATATATATAGACACGAATGCTTTTGATCCAATCAAATAACATTTCAGAATAATCATGAAAGATTTAAAGATTAGAATTGGAAATAAATTTAATTCTGGATGGAGAAATGTGAGAGAATTTATATTTATAGACTTTTAAAAATAAACATAAACTATATGTTATAAGTTTCTTTTTGCGAAAAAACAAACAAAATAGAAATGAATATAGAAATGTTCAAACGAAATAGCAGAATTGAAGTACATTTTAATTAACAGAAAATAAGTGCCTAATAGGTATAACAAAGAAAGTAATTATTAGTTAATGAAAGTATAAAATATATGTTAATGCAAGACTAGAAGGATAAAAGTAATTAAAAAAGATAACTAAAAGAGTTGCTTACTCCACTGAATTTAAATTCCAACATGCAAATTATTTTAAAATTACCGATTTCAAATATAGCTAAGACTTAAAATGAAATCAATAAAAAGACATATGATAGTCTATTAAGAATTGCTATACAAATAATTGATATAAAAAAATTCATTCACCAGCAAATTTTCAATTCAGACTAAGCAATGTGTGAAATAAAAAGGGTGTGTGAAAATATTTTAAAATGGCCAATTTAGAATTGAATATCTGAATTTCTGTGAAATAGTAGGAAAAAAATTTATAATATAAATGTGAAGTAGCAAAGAAGGCTACAGAAGAAAATAAAAGACTCAAAAATATAAGACAACATCTTGTTATTGAAAAAAAGTTGTCATAACAATAAAATAAAAATTACTAAAATGAAAAAGGACGTCATGAAGCTTATGAAGAATTTTACAAAGAAGAATATAATAAAAAAAACAACAACTAAATAACTCCTATATTGAGATAACTCTTTTTGAAATTCCAATTACTTTAAATGAAGAAGACAAACATTTAGTAAAATCTGATCAACATGCAAAAATTCCAGGAAATAATGAAATTATTATAAACATTTTAAAAGATGCAGTTGAAGAAATAGAAAAACTATTGTCAAAGTTATATATCAAATACCTATGCAAAAATATTCCAGATGATTAAAAATGTTTACAATAATAATATTGATATTTAAGAAAAATAAAAATACATAAATGTTGGAAATTACAGATCTACATTAGTTCTATACAAAATCTTTACTAAGATCATTACAACTCATCTATAGAAAACTTGAATGAATTCAAACCAAACAAGATACAAACTAAATTTTAAAATAATTATACAGTAGATTAATACAAGTATTAAAAGAAATTGTAGATAATATTGAAGAATACAAGTTTTTTTGCCTTGAATTAACCAATTATGTAAAATTATTGGTTCCATAAGCATTTCCCCAATGCTTCATGACATAAAATCAGGATATTGTCAAATTCTGAAAAGTATTTGTCAAAATGTTATATCAATGACCATATTAAAACATGATGCTAAAATGATTTACATATCAAGACTTTTTACTGCAGATATATGGGGCATTTTATAGATTAAAATGAGAAGCTAAGAAGTCTATAATACTTATGTCACTTAGATTTTGCAGATAACATAGCTTTTGACAAATAATACTTTACAGTTTTAAAAAATATTAGAAAAGCTTAAAACAAACTTGAGAACCATCAATACCATAAATAGCCTTTAATCTTCACAAGCAATGTTATGACTGCCATTATAATTTTAATACAAATTTCACTGTATTCACCAGAAGACTAAATGCTTAAGCATATCCACAATCATAAGTTATTTTGTAGTTTAAAAAGTAGTTGTGCCATTCTTTAATCTCCTTAACTAATATTATGGCTGTTGATACACTAGGAACATTAGAAATCCTAAGAGCATCTACAATATTCAAATTTTCTTTTACACTGCATAGTATCACTTTTTTGTTCTCTAGAATTTTGTTTCAGAATCTTTTCATAAATGCTATCGTTTTCTGCTACAACTAATACTATAGCTGATATGTATTTTTTATACTACCTTGTCCAAGAATAAATTGAAAACATTTTAGTATTCTGCAAAAAAAAAAAAATTGTGGTACCATTGATAACAGAGATGCCTTATTCAGGGGTATTGAGAACTAATGCTGGATCTGGGAATAAGGCTTTTAACAAGCCCTTAAGCGTTGTTAGCCGAGAGGTCATCACAGCCATCTTGCAAGCAAGTAGTTGGTTGCAGACGGTTGTGGGTTCGCCTCCCGGACGATGCTATGATATATGAAAAAGAAAAAAAAATTACTTGTGTATTTTTCCGTTTTATTATACAAAAAAATAGAATAATGTTAAATAGAAAAATAAAAATTAAAATTTGCACATAGAAAACGTTTAGCATAATGCCAGGCACTACCTGTAAAGAAAAGTAGGGAAAGCATTTTTCTGAGTATCCAAATTATTTCTTGCGATTCTTAACATATTAAAAATAAACAATCAAATGTTGTCAAGCATTGGTGGCTAGCGGTTAGCATAGCTGCCTTCCAAGCAGCAGGCCCAGGTTTGTTTCCCGGTCAACGCTTTGACATATATATAGAAAAAACAATCAAATATTACTGAGTATTTAAAATTATATATTTTGATTTTCTTGATAAATGGTCTATTGTTAAATGTGCTTCGTGAGAAATACTATATTAGAAAATTTATAGTAATATATTAGTGCCTAACTTGATTTTTAGTAATTATAGCGCTTAAGAATTGCATTCCGGGTAATAACCACATTTCCATCATTTCTCAATGAACCTGGTCATACTTCTAAGAGCATTGACCTGATAATTATTTTTACTCTTATTGTAACATTACTGTACCTAACTGCAATTGAGATTGATATAATTTATTAATTTAATTGTTTGTTAAAAAATTAGTTTTTATGTGTTATTTAAATTACATTCTTTTCTTTTTAACTATCTTTCTAATGTAACAATTTAGATAACAAATGTTGACAAATTTTTTACAAATGCTATTTATTTTTGCTTAAGTTCATTTATAAACCTACAATTATCAGAAATCTAATAGCATTAGAGTAATCCACTTATTTTTAAATATTATTTATGACTGTGTGTGTGAATATATATTACCACTAATTTACAATTAAACTTCTAACCAAAATTACCACAGATTTATTTACCAAGGCAGATTTCTCAAATACAATACAAAACAAACATGCCTTCAGTTCCCTCTTACAATTCACATCCCACTTATCTTCAATATCAATACGGGAATTAAAATTTTGGGAAAGGAGGATAATATATATTTGTGATCTGCTATTTGCATTTGAAAAGTCTGTTTTGACAGGAAATTATTGACAGTAATTTTTTTTTTTCAATTTAATTTTGACTATTGATTTAATTGTAAATCAATGATATAATATATTAAATAGTTTAGCTTTGGACATTATTTTTGTACAGATATATAAATGCTTTCACACAAAAAAAACATTGATTTAAAACAATATCTATCTCAACCTAAATGATTATTGCAACCTAGTAGCCACAGATCTCTTCTTAGATATTTTTTTCTCAAAAGTAACCTTTATTAGTCAAAAGATTACAAAAAATTATCGCTTACACTTACCCGTGGAACATTACAAAGTGTTCAATGTTACAAGGCAAAACAATTATTGACCAGGTTTACAAAGTATGTACGCTCGATAACAAATATATCCATAAAAGGGTTGTATAGTTTTGCTTAATGTGTATCATGGATGAGCACAGATCTGCACTGCCCAAAAACAATCCATCAAGAGGATGCAGCAGCCCATTAGAGTGGAAAAGGCACTAAAAAATTTTACCCTGTACCCTCCCGGCAGGTTTTCCGGCTAGCAGCAATAATCATAACCAGCCCGCACCCATAAACCAGACCCCCAACGACCACCATCATCAACCCCTGTGGAAGAAATGAGGAATGCAGACCCATGCTAGCAAATATTACAACAAAACTCTATTACTGTTACAAAGATGATATTTCTAGCTGGAGTGTCTATCATCCAGTGATATCCTGCACACTGATGTCAATGGAGCTGAACATCTGCCCTCTCTTCTTAGATATTTCGCTGCTTGTTAAATCAGAAGCAGGGTAACATAGAATGCTTCCACAAAGCTATGAAATACTCACAGAGAGCATAAATTATAAAGGCCTGCATTTATGATTTATTTATTCCAGGAAAATAACATGATGAAGAAATTTGTGATGAATGCTAAATTCCCATAGGAGTAATATTGATAAAGTTTAATTGGGAATGGAACACAATAAAACTGGGACAATTTCTTAAGTAAAATATAGGTAATAATATTATACTGTACAATACATAATTGTTTATAAATATGAATGCAGAAATTAAAAATTGTATAGATAAAATAAATAAGTTATAAACTTGATTTTCTTTTCTTTAGTTTCAGATTTAAAAATAAATAAATAGCATTTTTTATATATATATACAATGGTCAAAAATTTTGTTCAATTGCAATTATATCATCAAATTTAAAATAAAACCTCACTAGAATTTCCTTTTTTATTGAATTTTCCAAAGAATTGGCAACATTTTTCATAAAATAAAAATGGCTTCTGCTTTTATTATTATATGTGTAAACCAAAAATTATACTTTAAAATAGAAAATTTAAAAAAAAAAAATTGTGAAAAGGGCAATTTTCATTTTATTTTATTGAGATTTAAAATTTGTTTGGTGGAATCAATGCCAGCAATGTGAAAATTATTTCACCTGGAAAATGTTCTAAATTTATTTTTATATCAGTTGATCACCGATTGGTTTTTGTGGAAGTTTCTATAGTGATCTCTATCTAGTACTCTACTGTATATTCAAATGGCAGGTAATATCTAGATTTTGTCTATTTCTGATAACTTCTAATTTTACATTTAAGTAGTAAAATATAATTAGTGAAAATGTACTGTGATATCTGCAAACAAATACAATATGGAAAATAGTCTTATATTTTTAAACCATTTCTGCATTTTTTGTGAACTTATGCACTGTGAAATGTTTTAAATATGCTTGCTTATGATTCATTTTATGAAGTTATGATAAATTTTATAACATTATTGTATAATTAAACAATGACAATTGTGTCTATCCCTTTTTGTACAAAATTTTACATTCGATTCTGCAATACTAAATTTGCATATATACTAATTAATTATATATGGTTCATCTTTGATAACCCATTCTCACCTATAATATTTAGAAGAAAAAAATTTCTCATTTTGCATTATCCATAAATATGTATAAAATACTCTACATTTCAAGAATTTATTGTTACAGAATTTATTATACAACTTAAGATTTTTATAAAAATCAATCAACTGAAATATAATTTAAACTCTTTTGAGTGAATAGTATCAAATAAACTAATTAAAATTCACCTGTTTATTAAAATGAGATTAAAATGTGTTGCAAATACTTGATCAATTAATTCATATATCAAAAATACAAATAATAACTTTCAAATATTAATAAGCTGTGTTCAAAAAAGATTAGAAAATTTTGCTGGATAGGTTTATTTTAAACTGCTTACGAAATTATTAATTACACATACTTTCAAATCAATGGGTCTTTGACCTTAGCTCAATCATATCACAACTATCCATCAACCCAAAAACCAGACCATTCTCTCTAACTATGAGTGCATTTTGAAACATCCATATCACTTTTTCCAAGTGAGGAAGACATGCATAAAAACATGTATAATTTAATATGCTCAAATTTAACTTGATTATATATATATATATTCAATAAACTATGAAAAAAAATGGAATACCACCCATTTCTTAAGCTTTGATAATATTTAAACCCAGTTTATTGACCTTAGTATAAATCAAAGAGTGATGTGCAATGTAAATGCTCTGAATTTGAAGGATTAAAGCAATGCTTTAGTTTTAATAATCCTGAAATACCCAATGATCTTAAAAATAATAATAATAAATTATCATAGCTACAATATTAATTGAAGTGGAAATAAATGCAACTCTCATTGGGGTACGTTTAAACAATAATCAAACAGCAATAAATCATGAATGAAAACACCAATCTATTTAGCTCTGATAGCATTTAATCCTAGTTTATTGTTAGTCGTTATAAATCAAAGAGTAAAATCTGTTTTAATTTGACTATATAATTTACTGACTTTTGTCTATTGATTAAGTATGCCCCAGTGAGAGTTGCAGTTATTTCAATTTCATATTGTAGCTATGATAATTTTCAATTACATTTATTAAAAACTGATGGTCCTTTGTATATTTGGGTGTTTTTAAAAATAAAGTATTACTTTGATCCTTCAAATGGTTAAATTATAATTTCAGAGCATTTACACTGTACATAAATCTAAATTTCATTCTTTGAATTGTAATTATTTTTTAAAAACTAAGCTTAAATATGATCAGAGCTAAAGAAATGGGTAGTATCATTCTATTTATTTTCATAATTTTGTGATATTTAATTATTGGTTAAGCACAGTCCAATGGGAGTTGCAGTTATTTGCTTTTCAATATTCATATTGTAGCTATGATTATTTTTGATTACACATATATATATATATTTAGATATATTTCAAATTTCTATTTCATCACACATTCCTGAAACACATGATCAAAGACATGTGAAAAAAATGATCTCCAAGATGCACATTTCATGCTGAATCAGCACTTATCAGTTGACCAAATCATAATCTTATATATACATCTTCATCATTTGTTTAGTATTATATAGATGGCAAAGTACTATAGTTTTATTACAAATGTCAAACTTTTTATACTTCCAACTTTGATACAAAACACTTTATATAAATATTATTACTAATCATTTATTAAACTAAAGATTATCTATAGCAATAACTATATTAATATCATCTATGTTCTTTATTACAATACTTTTTTACAACCCACTATTGACTGTTTTGATTGCCCCAACAACCTTCTTCAGAATTATAACAAACACAATACAAATACATGAATACAAATTTACATGAAAATATAATTTTACATTATATATATATATTCTATTTTGTGATCATTATTTAAATACCCACATATATCTTTATATTCCTCTCTATATAATTATTATCTTTTTATATATTATATATTTTGCTCTTTTTTATATTCTATATTTATCAATTAATACTTCCTATAATGATATATATATATTATTTTTATTTCATTTATTTTTTATTTTACTCTCTTTAATCTTATTAATATTTAACTCTAACATTATATCTGTATACTTTTATATTTTACATTATTATTATTCATTATATTAATATTCAATATTATATATTTTTAACCTATAATATTATTTTTTAACAATATTTTTTATATCTATTATGTACTTGTATTTCCAAATCTTAACTGCTAAATTCAAACTTTTAAATTTGATGTGATGTGATGTATTATGGCTTCTCCTTAAACGAAGTCAAGAATATCTCAGCAATTATGCCCAGATAAACCTGTTAGCCACTTTCTTTTACATTCACCACTCTAAATTTACCCATAATTTTACAGTTATACTTTAGTGGCTCCCTCTTTTTATTATTTATATAATTAAATCTATATATTTATGTCAAAAAAATTTTTTAGGTCCAAATCTCTATTTAATTCTTGCTTAATATTATTAATATAAATATCTTTTTTTGTTTTTCTATCCCTTTTATTATTTGTAAATTGTATCATCTTTATACAATCCTTTCCAAACCCATGCCCTGTTTCTAATGTATGTAAATATATTGGAAAATTTTTATCATATTTATGTTGTAATAGTTTTCTATATATTGAATTCTTTCTTTCTCTTACATAATTTACGTTTATATTATTAGTATGACACTTTTTACAATTAATTTCATATATTTGATCTATTTCATTATCTGAATTTTTATTATAATTACTAATATACTTATTTTCTAAAATACTAGTCACATTTTTTCTCTTTTTATTAACTGTTCTAACATTTATTATATTATTAAATTTTTTATTAATTTTACCTATAACTTTATTTAAATTCTTAACTACATAGTTATTTCCTGTCTTTATATTTATATAATTAATTTTATCCATATTATTATTTCTACTTTTTTAAAATATATTATTTATATAATCTATTATATTTTCTATTAATCTAATATTATCATTTATAAACTTATTTGGATAATCATTATTTATAAGTTCTTCTTTTATCAAATCTATTTGTTTAACAAGAGGAGGTGGTCATGTGATGTTTATTGGCTTATAATCTTCTTTACTTGAACAATAATTTACTGTTCTATGAATTCTAGAATGTATTGTATTTATTTTATATTTGTATTTGAATTCCAACTAGTTATATTATTATCTATATTACTTTTCTTATAAATTAATATTTCAATCCTACATTTCCCTTCTTCATATGACTTAATTAACTTTATATCTAAATATGTCTGTAATATTATTCTCTTCTTTTTCTACAGTAAATTTAATATTTTTATTTATCTTATTAATATCCTCTATAAATAAATCTATCTGTCTTTGTGTTTTATTAAATATCACTCAAATACAAATATAAAATAAATACAATATATTCTAGAATTCATAGAGCAATAAATTATTGTTCAAGTAAAGAAGATTATGTTAAAGAAATAGATTTGATAAAAGAAAAATTTATAAATAATGATTATCTAAATAAGTTTATAAATGATAATATTAGGTTAATAGAAAATATGATGATGATGATGATGATAATAATAATAATAATAATAATAATAATAATAATAATAATAATAATAATAATAATAATAATAATAATAATAATAATAATAATAATAAAGAAAAAAGTAGTAATATTATAGATAAAATTAATTATATAGGTATAAAGACAGGAAATAACTATATAGTTAAGAATTTAAATAAAGTTATAGGTAAAATAAATAAAAAATTTAATAATATAATCAATGTTAGAATAGTTAATGAAAAGAGAAAATATATGATTAGTATTTTAGGAAATAAGTATATTAGCAAATTATAATAAAAATTCAGATGAAATAAAAGGAATATATGAAATTAGTTGTAAAAAGTGTCAGATTAATAATATCAAAGTAAATTATATAGAAGTAAAGAATTCAATATATAAAAGACTATTGCAACATAAATATAATAAAAATTCACCGATATATTCACATAGATTAAAAACAAGGCTTGTATTTGGAAATAAAGATAATGCAATTTACAAATAATATAAGTGATAGAAAAATAAAAGATGCTATTTATATTAATAATATTAAGCCAATATTAAATAGAGATTTGGGCCTTAAAATTTTTTTGACATAATATATATATAGTGTAACGTTCTTCATGTTTTCCTAGTTTTTTTACACACTATTAAGTGAAAGTTAATCAAACTATGGAAAAGAAAATATATTGTTCCTATTTCCAAAAACATAGCTATATTTCCTGATTAACTGGCCGACTAATTATTATGACCGGAATTGCCAATGAAGTTACTTTTAATTTATAAGAGAGTGCCATAGTCAATAGACTCCTAACTTCCTCATATCCCATAATTTTGAGCAAGTAACTAAAAGATCGGGGTTATGATTTCCCATAACTTTATTTATTATTTTAGAGAATATTATTCCCAGAGCTTAGTTAATAACTGTTAAATAGAATGGCAAAGGTAATTTCTTTAATTAAATATTAATTAACTAATATCTAATATTCAAATTAAGAATGTACAAAGAGAGTGCTAAATTAATACTAAATATTTTATTAAAATCTATTTAAAATATTTATGCAAGAATTAATAATAAAAAATCGAAAAGAAAAACACACACTAATCCAAGTATTATTAATCAGATGAAAAGTTCTTGTTCCATTTAAATTCTTCTAGTAGTTCTTTTAAACATTGAAAAGTAGTCACTATTGGTATGATCATTCATGGTTAACATTAATTGGCCAATAATTAAAGTCACAAATCAGGAATAAATAATCTTAACTTATCTGTAAGCTTGTATCAGTTCTTATAATATATGTGTCTTCCTTTGGGATCCCATGTTCCTTGACATTTAATTGATCTCTCCTGCAAGCATTTTCACATTCTCAAGCAATAAAGCCATTTGGGTTTTTTGCCAGAGGGGTTCAATATTTTATATAATTTATCATAATAATTGTGTAATATAGTATATAATTAGATTCAATAACCACCATCTAATTGGAATACAAATAGTGGGTTAGAAACAGAGATAGGTATACATTGCTGATCCCTCTCATCATTCCATGCAGCAGATTAATGACATCACAACATGGATTTTTTTATATATATGTAGCACTTGTGAATCTTTCAACCTTATGAATATCCAAAAACAGGTAGAAAAACTAGTCAATAGAGTATTATAATTAAGAAATAACTCATCGTTTTGCTATTACTTACCACCATCGATACTATTCTTAGTTTCTCAATTTTGGACTATGATATAAGCTTTAAAGAAGTAGCTCTAAAAAGAGGGGGTATAATTGCAGGATAAAAATTCCTATCTCTTCCTCTATAAATTAATAGTGAGAAAGAAGAATTTTCACCAAGCCAGCCGAATCTCCAATTTTTTTATACTTGTAATTAATAATAATAAGAAGCCCACTTGCCATTCAATAAATACATATATATATATAGCCCAGTAGATTGTCCGTGTACTAGCTACGTAAAAAAAAATCCCAGTTTTAGTTTAAAATAAGGATTTCTTGATTTAAAAGATTTCATATGTAATAAAAAAGTTATAAATCCTTTGCAAGTCTTTTACATTTAAATTATTCATATAATCTGATCGTTTAATACTGACGATTTAATCAGCAACAGTAAAAACAGAAATTTATATCAAACCAAAAAATGAATTATTTTATAAACTTTTTTAAAGAAAATTCTGACATGCCATTAAAATTAATGATTTTCTGAAAATAAATGACTATAGGAAGAACTAGTTATGTAAGAATGATATTTTTATTCAAGTCATTAAAATGATTCATTAGTGAGATTTGTTTTTAAGAATAAACAATAATATTACAATCAATCCAGCTTAAAGTTGAATTAATTAAATATTTTAATAAAATTATTTTGAAAAATGTTACTGAGAAACTACCGTTTGCTAATTTCATAATCATCAAAATTAATAACAAGTTTCCTAATCTGCAATAAATTGTCTTATAAAAAAAAAATTGGATATCAAACTAACTGAGTGATTTAAAAACATATTTGTAATAGAAAGTATTCAATTATTCTTGCTAGACAGAAAATTTTCATTACGTTTGCTTTTCCCCCCCCTTTAAACTTTAATGCTAAAGTAAGAATGAACTTCTACATTTAACGGATTCAATTGTAAGCAGGTTAAAGGCAACAATTTTATTTTTTACTATTAAAAATCTTTTTCAGAACTTTTTCAATCTCAACCAATGTTTAGCTTAAAGTGTATTAATTCTTCATTATTGAATTGTTTAATCATCCCCTTTTTAGAGATTGAAGACTGAACCCATTTTTCATTTGTAACATACTTTTTACATATATAAAACAGTGCATCAATGTTTAACATGGCAATTACAGAAATTTCAATTATTATTTTAACTGATATCTCTCTTCATGACATATTACTATTACAATATTTGTCTGGATAAAATAATCTTTACCAAACAATTTTCCCACAATTCACTGTAAGTCAGACATTGTAGTAATTTTATAAACCGGAAGCCATGTTGAATTTGGCTTATGTGAAAATAGTTGATAGTCTGACCTGTAATTTTTAAAAATTTAAAATATATAATTATATATTTAAGGTTTGTTTATAATCTTATCATGATTGACATTTCACAAAATTAAACCAATAAAGATTTGATCATTAGAAGCCATAATGGGTAAAATTACTAGCAATCAAAATTTCAATATTTTCAGTTCTGTTTTAAATAGAGTGGACAGACTTAAACTAAATCTTTCTGCATCAAGTCTCAAGCTTTACTGTTAGTGACTGTCTGACAAAATAAACATTTGACTATTAGCCGTGAAAAAAAATAGACAATACCAGCTTTAATTCTACAATTGCCGTGAAAAAAAATAGACAATACCAGCTTTAATTCTACAATTATTATATCGATTACTGCATTAATTAGTTAGAAATAGTTATATTTCAAAAAGTAAAAAAAAATATTAACAATTCTCCAGCTAATATTGAATAAAATATTTTATTGTGATATTAATATGGTTTTAATCTGAAAAACACAAACTGTTTCATAAACGCTCAGAGTTTGTGTTTAGATCTAGTTTCTTACTCCTGTCCTTCACTGACAATAGCAAATAGCTTGAAATCATGATCTGAAGGTGGAACTAAAGTTAGAGATAGTGAATGCTTGCTCTGACGTTTATGTAAACAAACATACGCTTGACGGTGTTTTTGGTAGAACGCCATCTATTGTCATAAATACAAGCATTAGCAAGTTTTAACTTGCTTTTTGTTTTTCAGAAATGTACCTTTGAGGTCTTTCTAGCAATGATATATATTGCAGAGGCTTCTACTATGTGGTGATGCTGAACTGATATCAGACCCATATAGCTATCTGGCTTGCTATGCTGAGTTTGAAGACATTACGTGTCTAAAATATTCACGCTTGCAAGCTGAATAGAAACTGTTTCATAAACGCTCAGAGTTTGTGTTTAGATCTAGTTTCTTATTCCTGTCCTTCACTGACGATAGCAAATAGCTTGAAATCATGATCTGAAGGTGGAACTAAAGTTAGAGATAGTGAATGCTTGCTCTGACGTTTATGTAAACAAACATACGCTTGACGGTGTTTTTGGTAGAACGCCATCTATTATCCTCTAGTTTGTAAATAATATTAGAGAAACTATCAAACCAGAAGATAATGCAAAAATATTAATTTATTTAAAAGTTATAAAACAAATAATTGTAATTTAAAATTTTTTCAACTTCAGTGTCAATGATAATATCCAAACTGAATAATTTCAAATGTGATAAATATGTGAATCTAACATACAGATAAGAAAAAATTAGATTCAAAGCATTTGTGAGATTAATTTAATTTTGAAGAAATATATACAGTCTTATAATAATCATCAAACATTAAATTTTTCTATTATTCATTTGAATGATCTTCAAACTGAAAAATTCTTATTCATTAAGATTATATATCTGAGAGAATTAAATAATTCTGAATTAAATAATTTTGGAGACTTCTCCAGTGAAGGGTTTTTATCTATAATACTAAACCGCTGATGACATATAACAGTGGAAAGGAAAATTCTTATGTTAAACTTTTGCCTGAATCATGTCCAGAGACCATAACCTAATAATGTCTTGGCATATAAACCATACACCAATGAGATTAAAATAATAACAGATTTCCAATGCTTTTGAACATATTCCATTGAATTGAATAAAAAATGCCCAAACAAAAATATTCGTTTTGAATTTTTTAAATTCTGGAGCCTAAAAGCATTAAATGGCAACCTATTTATAGTAACACAAAATGATCCTTGATCATTATCCATATCAAAAATTTTCTGAATATAGCTTGGGCCCATGCTTTAGTTACAATATATTCAATAAATATATGTGCTATCTAATCAAGATAAAGGATGATATCTCTATGGATCTAGTGTGGTTTAACAAGATAATTATAATCCATTAAAAATGACTATAAACCAACTTCAATGTCAGCACACTTTATGTAGAAGCCATTCACTCTGATAAAAGCATCATACAAAGCTGTGATAAGTTTTGTCATTATAACCCATCCCTTTTGACATTGAAAATAATGCAACAAAACTCAAGTTTATTTAATAAACAAACATATAATTCTTCAATCCTATTGAAAAAATGTAAGTATGTATCTATTAATATATCAGTCACATTAATATTTTTATGGACTGATGAAAGCTATTAGCCAGTAACATTACTTGGTGAGAATTGTAACATTTGCACATAATGTTTATTAAATATTCAAACTTACAGTCCAGCGTAAAATAATTAGAATACATTTTTGCTTCTGAAATAAATATCAAATGTGAGTAGAAGTTAGATGGTATTTTGTTGGCAAAGACAATACACTTCTCATCATTGAGAGCTAACAAGCTATCTTTATTTCATTATTCTAACATATAAACATAGTTTCTCTTACATATAAATATCAATATTTTACACATTTATAGAAATATCAACCACAATAAACAAAACTCAAGTAATAACTGGGAATGGATAAAAAATTCACAGTAGTTTCTTGATATGAAGATATTTTGATAACTGAACAATAAATTTTAAATTAAAGCATAAAATTACAAAAGTTTCTAAGAAACAAAGAGCATTAATAGCCATATTTTGTGCTTGTATTTTTTAAGATCATTATTGTACAATGAGTAATATTGCTTATTAAAATTAAGACAATGTAAAAAGCAAAAAAACAATAATAAGAGCAATTCATTGATGTCCATCTCGTAGAAAATAAAAATGCAAGTTTATAAACAATTTGAGATCATACTGCATTTTAACCCAATAAAAAAAACATTGAAATTTCAATATTTCACTTATCAAAAATGTCACTGTTGAAAAACAAATATTTATTTATAAAAGAAAATGGGAATGAACATTGTGCATCTATATTTACTGTTCTGTATTGGGAAGAATTTAAATAACTCAATTGAATTATAAATATTCTTTGTAAATTATTGCCCTTTAGGCTTATAACCAAAAGATTATCTATGGTATTGGATAAGTCATTTACCATTTAATAACGAATATCATTTATTGTCTCGGAATGTGGATTTGTAATTGGATCCTAGAAAATCCTTCAAAATACTCTGATATTTATATAAAGTTTCTGAAATGATTGATATTTCTCAGAATTCTGCACCAAAAGCAGCAATTCATTCTAACTATGTTATTAGGTGTCAACTATTATATAACTTTATTAATCAATTAACACTACTAGATGGAACTGTTATATTCAAATCTGATATCTAGTTTCTGAGAGTAAGATTACATCTACATAGAGTACTGCAATCAAATATCTATGGATTCCTAAAGCTACAATTAATAAACAGAGCAAAACTCTCCATACAGTATTGCCACCTGTGCTAAACAGAGTAATCAATGGATGCCAGAATGCTTGTGCATGAAATCCCTATCTAATGCCTACTCATCCAATATCCCCAGACTAGTTTCTGGCTTGTGGCCTTCGTCAGTGAGGAGCTTTGGATCTGAGAGCACTGCATCTAGATCTTAGGATCTAATGCAACCCTCTAGCAACCACCTTTTATCTCTACTTAACTACTAAACTATGAGAATGAAATTGAAAACACAAAAAATATTTTCAATCTAAGCTCAATAGCTTAAATAGTCATATGGGTCTGAACTCAGTTCAGCACCCATACATTTTGGTGTCTTTGGCTCTTTTACAACCATAGCCACCACTATCCTATTAGGCAGGATTGGTGTTATCCATTGATTACTCTGTTTAGCACAGGTGGCAATACTGTATGGAGAGTTTTGCTCTGTTTATCAACAATTAATGTGCTAGTATAGGAAATGTGATCATGTGATGCTTAATGGTTTAACACCAATCCTGCCTAATAGGATAGTGGTGGCTATGGTTGCAAAAGAGCCAAAGACACCAAAATGTATGGGTGCTGAACTGAGTTCAGACTCATATGACTATTTAAGCTATTGAGCTTAGATTGAAAATATTTTTTGTGTTTTCAATTTCATTCTCATAGTTTAGTAGTTAAGTAGAGATAAAAGGTGGTTGCTAGAGGGTTGCATTAGATCCTAAGATCTAGATGCAGTGCTCTCAGATCCAAAGCTCCTCACTGACGAAGGCCACAAGCCAGAAACTAGTCTGGGGATATTGGATGAGTAGGTATTAGATAGGGATTTCATGCACAAGCCTTCTGGCATTCATTGATTACTCTGTTTAGCACAGGTGGCAATACTGTATGGAGAGTTTTGCTCTGTTTATCAACAATTAATGTGCTAGTATAGGAAATGTGATCATGTGATGCTTAATGGTTTAACACCAATCCTGCCTAATAGGATAGTGGTGGCTATGGTTGCAAAAGAGCCAAAGACACCAAAATGTATGGGTGCTGAACTGAGTTCAGACTCATATGACTATTTAAGCTATTGAGCTTAGATTGAAAATATTTTTTGTGTTTTCAATTTCATTCTCATAGTTTAGTAGTTAAGTAGAGATAAAAGGTGGTTGCTAGAGGGTTGCATTAGATCCTAAGATCTAGATGCAGTGCTCTCAGATCCAAAGCTCCTCACTGACGAAGGCCACAAGCCAGAAACTAGTCTGGGGATATTGGATGAGTAGGTATTAGATAGGGATTTCATGCACAAGCCTTCTGGCATCCATTGATTACTCTGTTTAGCACAGGTGGCAATACTGTATGGAGAGTTTTGCTCTGTTTATCAACAATTAATGTGCTAGTATAGGAAATGTGATCATGTGATGCTTAATGGTTTAACACCAATCCTGCCTAATAGGATAGTGGTGGCTATGGTTGTAAAAGAGCCAAAGACACCAAAATGTATGGGTGCTGAACTGAGTTCAGACCCATATGAGCATTTAAGCTATTGAGCTTAGATTGAAAATATTTTTTGTGTTTTCAATTTCATTCTCATAGTTTAGTAGTTAAGTAGAGATAAAAGGTGGTTGCTAGAGGGTTGCATTAGATCCTAAGATCTAGATGCAGTGCTCTCAGATCCAAAGCTCCTCACTGACGAAGGCCACAAGCCAGAAACTAGTCTGGGGATATTGGATGAGTAGGCATTAGATAGGGATTTCATGCACAAGCCTTCTGGCATCCATTGATTACTCTGTTTAGCACAGGTGGCAATACTGTATGGAGAGTTTTGCTCTGTTTATCAACAATTAATGTGCTAGTATAGGAAATGTGATCATGTGATGCTTAATGGTTTAACTACAATTAATAGTTAAGAAGTAAAATAAAAAGTGTGGATTAGCCCTACAAGTACAGATTAATAGAAGCAGTCATATGATATGAGTTTCATTTTCAGAATTCTAAACTAAAGCACTTCTATAGAAATTTACAGATCCTGCTTTATTTATATCTAACACTATATGGTGAAATATTCTAAAAATAAAAACTCAATTTCACAAATATAATTTCATTGAGAATATAAATCTTTGTGAGTGAGTTTGATATTTTGAAACTTTTTTATTTATCGTGATAGAAGTCAAGCGTTGTTAGCCGAGAGGTCATCGCAACCGCTTTGCAAGCAAGTAGTTGGTTGCGGGCGGTTGTGGGTTCACGTCCCGGTCGATGCTATGACATATGAAAAAAGAAAAAAAAAACTTTTATAGAGGAAGTAGTTAAAAGTAAACAATTATTTCAGTGCAATTATTTAACATACACTTCCATAGTTAAGATACAATTAAATTTACAAATTAGATATAAGTTCAAAAAAATAATTAATAAGAATATGAAATAATAAAGTTAAAAATAAGACAACATAGTAATAAATAAAAAGAAACAGATAGAAAACAACCACGTGAGTAACAGAGCATATGAATCAAGAAAGTTGAGCGATGATTCATAACATTGTTCATATTCAAGTAAAAGTAAAATTTATGAATTTAAATTAATGAATTTCTAATTGTTTTATTTTTTGTTTATTTAATACTATTTTCAATTTTTAGAATCTTGAAAATTAGTTTTGTCATAATTCCTATTCAATAAATTAAAAACATTAAAGTTACATTTCACACACACACAGACACACATAAAACATGAAAAAAAAAATCTTTCCTGTAATATTTTGAAATGTTTGTTAAAAAATTGTACAATATTTTCATTTTCGTCTGAGGATTGTTTTCTCATCCCTGGTCTCCGTCCAACATAACGAGAGGACTCGTCTGTGTTTATAACGTAGAAAAATTACTCTTTTATTGGGTGAAGGCCGGCGAAATGGTATATTTCTAGGAATTGACCTAAAAATATCGACATCTCGAGGTGAATACCAGGGATGAGAAAACAACCCGCCTGAGTATTAAAATCATTAGCTAAATCTTCTGCTAACAAATAAATAAATTATGTAAAGAAATTTGAGAAAAATTAAATTTCATTGATGGGATGAAGACCTATATATTTATATAATATATTAAAAAGAAAAAGAAAGATTTTAATTAAGAAATAAAAAAAAAGATATATAAAATGATACTCACTAATATGGTTTCAAAACATCATCATCATCAACCATTATCAATCCAGTGCAGGATGAAGGTATCTCCAAATTCAATCCATCTTCTCTGATGTTTAGCTTCTCTTCTCATCACCCCTGCACACTTTCTTATTTCATCCATCCATCTCACATGTGGTCTTTTACAATCTCTTGGAATCCAGTTTAAGATTTCAATTGTCCATCTATTATCATTTCTTCTAGCAATATGTCCAGCCACATTCCACTTCAGTCTTTTAACTTTTTTAATGAGGTCAGTAACACTGTTTGTTCTCTTACCCATATATTGTGTTTTCGATCTCTTCTTGTTACTCCCAACATGCATCTTTCCATATTTCTTTGAGTGGCCTGAAGTCTCTGTATTGCTCTTCTATTAAGTGTCCAAGTCTTAGATCTATAAGTAAGAACTGGTAAAACACATTTATTAAAAACCTTTCTTTTCAAACACATAAGCATATTTTCTTTTAGTATCAAGTTATTTCTACCAAAAGCACTCCAAACAAGTTTAATTCTTGATTAATTTAATTTATTATGTTCCCATCTGTATTAATAATCTGACCAAGGTATTTGTAACTGTTAATTTCTTCTAACTCATCATAATCAATCTTTATTTTCATATTTTGGGAAATTCCATTAAACATTACTTTAGTCTTTTTAACATTTATATTTAGTCCTAATTTCATCTGATAACTCCTGCAACATTTCCTGAAACTCTAAAGCATTATTTGCAAAAACAACTACATCATCTGCAAAATCTAAATGACTTAAATAATCTCCATTTACTTTCACTCCTTTAATTTGTGTATGTGTGTGTATATATATATATATATATAAGTATATGTATGATAACAGTAAATATGGCAAATTATTAATATTAAAATCAAAAGTGGAAAATATAGAAATGAGTATGAGGGAATTTATAAAAAATGGAGACAGATTTACATTTAACATGCAATATGTGTGAATGTGGAATAGGTAAAACACAGCAGATACTATTAGAAATAATAACGGTAAAGAAAAAATGTGGGTTATGTATAATGTGAGGAAGGATGCAATTAGAGGTTTAATAGGGTTTTATTAATATTAAATGACAATGAAATAAAAAAACTGACCATAAAGAAAATTAAAAATTATTAATAATACTATAGAAAAAAAATGAAAAGGATAGAAATAGTAATAAATGTTTATAGATGGTCTCATATAATTTTATTTAAGAAGAAGACATATCATTAAAACTCGTAAGAATATTTAGAAAAAAGATTGTGAAAAAATTAAGATTCTGATTTTTTATTAGGACTGGAAAAATTTGGAGTATTATAATTAACCATGCATATATTAGAGGACTGGGATAGACAAAGAAGTGTTAGACTTAAGTTTAATTAATTAAATTCTAATTAATGGAAGATTAATATTGACCCCTTTTCTCTCTTTATGTATCTTTCAATAATATATCTTTATATTTCAGGGGCATCTTTTATATCTCTAACGAAACAAAATAGTTAATTGCTTGGGAGTCATACTGATGTTCAAGAACCAGAAATACCACGTTACTAAACCTAAAAGAACATGAATAGATAAAAACTCTGTATAGTATACAAGATTATTATTTATTTTATATTAAGAATTGTTGCTCTAAAGGAGTCATATATATTATTTAATCATTACGTTCGATAATATAACCCTAATTTCACAAGTCAAAGCTAAAACTTCAATTTTCAAAATTGAATAATATATTTGTGTGATTTGATTTTGAATCAGAAAACTTTTCTCAAAACTGAATCACCCATAAGATTTTTCTTTTAGGTCACCAATCCAACTAGCTATCTAATATTGGTTAGTAAAGTTATTCTTAGCGAGAGAATACAATAAGAGTGGAAAATCACTCGCACTTTCATTACCAAACGATAGGCAAAGATGGTGAGTAATGCTTTACCTTGCAACATGCTATTTAATTAAAAAGATGTTTTACCTTTTATTGATATAGACATCCAGAACAAGCAGTTGTTTTACATGTAGACATAATAAAAGCCATAAACAAGAACAATTTAAAATATATCACTTCTGCGAATTAATGAATAAAAAATTCTCGTATTAGTTATTCTCTACTGAGTAACTAACATTTTTATTAACCCTTTATCTATCAATATCATTCTTAATAAAATAAGTCTGTTATATCTTAACTAAATTCGTTTCACTACATTTTTTTTTTACTTCAAGTACCTATAAATCAACAAATATTACTCGAAAGAATTGAATTAAAGACTCTTCAGAAAACATATTAAAGACTGCTGCAGTTGATTGAATAAATAATTTAAATTCTACAAATAGC
Source organism: Epiperipatus broadwayi (assembly GCA_028023455.1). Lineage (NCBI taxonomy): Eukaryota > Metazoa > Onychophora > Udeonychophora > Euonychophora > Peripatidae > Epiperipatus > Epiperipatus broadwayi. Next base: position 2,931,956 of record JAQFVV010012511.1, read on the forward strand.
TTTAGTAAAAAAAAAAAAAAGATGAAAAAAATGAATGATATATATATATATTTGTAATAATATTAAAAATATAATATATGATACTATTTCTGCGGCTGTCATTAATATATTACTTTAAGATTCTCAGACAGTTTTATTAAAACGATATTATAAATGACACAAGAACTGTAATTTTGAAACCGAACTGAGAACATAAAATGAATACTATTTCGGACTTATCGTGCAATCTTAAAAATTATTTAAAATAAAGTTTTTACGATTTTGTTTCTAGTCAAATGATGATGGGCATTATTGATAAATTTTTCATTACCACTAAAGCAGATTGAAATATCTTTACAGTGGCAAGTTTCACTTTTCATCACATGATCACTATCTCTTATATGTGATGTTTAGTGGCTTAACACCAATCCTTGCCTAATAGAATAGTCGTGACTATGGTTGTTAAAGAGCCAAAGACACCAAAATGTATGGGTGCTGAACTGAATTCAGACCCATATGCCTATATAAGCTATTGAGCTTAGATTGAAAATATTATTGTGTTTTCAACTTTATTCTCATAGTTTTGTAGTTAAGTAGAGATAAAAGGTGGCTGCTGGAGGGTTGCATTAGATCCTAAGATCTAGGTGCAGTGCTCTTAGATCCAAAGCTCCTCACTGACGAAGGACACAAGCCAGAAACTAGTCTGGGGATATTGGATGAGTAGGCACTAGATAGGGATTTTATGCACAAGCCTTCTGGAATCCATTGATTACTCTGGTTGGCACAGGGTGGGCACTACTGTATGGAGAGTTTTGCCTTGTTTATTAAGTTTCACTTTTAACTATCAATGCCTTAAATAAACAATCTACTTTTTATAGTGGCAGTAAATTAGAAATGATGATGTAATTAAAAATAGGTAATGGCTTTATTGCCAATCCAGTTTATCTTTCTCCTCAGAATTTTTTCAATTAATATTTTAAAACAGTATCAATCTTTCCATACAGTACTGCCAGCCAGCGCAAGCCATAAATCAATGGATGCAAGATTTGTATATAAAATCCTTATCTAGTGTCTACTCATTAAATATCCCAGACTAGTGTCTAGCTTGTGGCTTTCATCAGTCAGGAGGCTTGGATCTGAGAGTGCTGCACCTAGATTTTAGGATCCAATGCAATTCTCTAGCAGTCACCTTTACCATTTTAATTAACTATAAAGTTATGAGTCCAAAATGAAACCATAATAATGTTTTCAATCCAAGCTTATTTACTTGTATAGTCAAACAAATGTGAACACAGTTCAGTATCTATACATTTTGGTATCTTTAATAACTATAGTCATCATAACCCCATATGCAGGATTGGTATTAAACCACTAAACATCATATGATCGCCATTTCTAATGCTTTCACAAGCAGTTACTAATATTTTATCAGATACTATTTTCATTCTCACTGTTTGCTATTCTTAACTTTTCACAAATTTATCACTTTCATCCTTTTCCATAGTCATATTTCAAAGTCTTCAGTCTTTTGTCCTATCTTTTTATAATTGTCCATATTCTGCTTTATGTAGATTGAGTGGCATTCTTTTAACATTTTTATTTATTACCTATTTTAATTGCTTTACTTTTATTTTCATATATTTTCTATAAGTTCTAGTAATTCTATTCATTTTGATAAACTTATCTTTACTGATTATGAAACCATGAATACTAACATATCAGGAAATCTGCATTAAAAAAAATCTATTTCCAATATTCCACTCTTTCATTATCAATGCTCCTTATTAATAATTCATCAATTTAAATAAAATAAACAAGAAACAATACCCCATCTTAGACAACTCACTATTTTATCTCTTCTTTAAGAATGTCATTAAATATAAAAAATATATTCTGACGAATATATAAATTTCCTAATAACATCACTCTTTCAAATCTAAATATTTTTTCCCCAAAATATATATCATAAAGTAACTAATTTAGCTGCTATCAAACATCATTTTAAGATCAATATTGACCCCTTTTCTCTCTTTGTATATCTTTCAATAATATACCTTTATATTTCAGGGGCATCTTTTATATCTCTACTTTTATTAAATCCAAACTGCTCATTAGATATAATTATACTTGAGTATATAGGAATTCATCTATTCAACACCAATAATATTATCTCCATGTGAGCTTAACTAATCTTTTTTCTACCACAATTGCCAGTAAATAAGTTATAGTTTACATTACAAATATCAACTAATTCTTTCAAAATCTTTTCTAAACTACTGATATCTCATCAATGCCTATGTGCTATTCCATTTTTTAATTTTATTGTAGCAATTATCTTGCATTCTTATCTCTCTGATTTTTAGAAATCACATATATTTCTATCTTCAATTATAAGTTCATTCCTATGTCTACTTTTTCTAATAAAACTGATTTATTGTACAGTAATATGTATTAATATAAATTTAATTTTTGTCTTCATCCCTTTCTAATCACTCTCTTCTAGTTTTTAAGACTCACATCTCAATTTACTGCTTTGCCTTTTCTATACTTTTACCTTTTAAGAAATTCACTTTGTTTTCTTGATTATTGCATTTTTTAAATAGCTCATTATGCGTCTTTTTCATTTTCTAATTTCTTTAGCAACTTATTATCTCTACTGCAACATCTTTTAAATCTTAATTATTCATATCTTTTATTTCATTTTATTTTGATAGAATGTTGGTGGATAGGCTTAAAGTAGTTTCAAAAATTTTGGCGATCATAGTGAATAATGACCATGTTGATAAAAATCTAGAAATCATGCATAAAAAAATTAAAAACAAAAATACAAAATCAGTTAAATAATAGTAATGGAAGATTGTAAAGTTTTTATATAATGGCACTATAAAAAAAATAAAGTGGTAGGTAGTAGGTTAGCAATGAAAAATAAAACAGAAATAAAAGATTGATTTGTTTATATATATAAATAATATCACGTCTTTGGTCATATGTTTATGATTACACCCCCCCCCACAAGGTGTTAAAAGCAGATAGACACGATTCCCTATCTGTCATGAGAGTGATGTAGAAATATTATTTATTAAGTGGATAATCTCTATAATGAATGACTAATAAAAAATTATTAATACATTTCCATTAAGTGGTTTGGGTCAAAGTTGTGAAAGCAGTTTGTCATTTATCAATTAGCTGTAGTAATTGGCTATTATCCATTCATCCATCTATCTATCCATTGATTCATCCATCTATCTATCTATATACATACTGAACAATGATAAAAGGATTGTGATCTGGGCCAACTAATGAGTGCTGCTTTAGCACAAAATGTGCATCTTGAGGATCATACATCTTTTTCCTGTCTGTGGTCATATGTTTATGATTAAATCCCTCCACAAGGTGTAAAAGTTGATAGAAAGCAGTCTTTACCTTGTGTAAGAGTGATGTAGTGAAAATACAGAAATATTACTTATTAAGTAGTAACTGATAAAAAGATTTAAATCTTAATCTTGTCCTGAAAATTATCGTTTAGTTCTAAGCTATTTAAAAATAATCTTTTCAAACGGTGCACATTCATTTTAATTTTTTACTTACTGTATAAAAAAGAACCGAGCTTAATGAATTCGATAACCTTTAATAAATAACCTTTTTGTTTCTTTCAAATTTATGGTTAACTGGAAAGTTGCAGAGTTTAGAATAACAGCCAAACAAAAAAAAAAAAAGTTATATTCTCATTTCTATATATATAAAATAAAATAAGAATATATCTGTTCTCTAATCGATTAATTTCAGAGTAACTTTTTTAATATGTAGTGCAATTCTCAAAAAAGATTTTAAAGGATTTAAATTCTCAATTTACCAGCAAGGATAGACTTAGAATAAATATAGTGTCATGTCCCACATGCATCAGAAGCAACCTATGCTATGGCTAAATCATAATTTATTTATGTGCATGAGTCCAATTTCTTTTCTTTTTTCTAAATAAAAACAACAACAACAAAACATTTTGTTTATATCTTACTATTTTATTTTATTTTTGGAAAAATAAACGATTGATGCAGTTCTCTGAAAAACATGATTTTTAAGATTAAAAAAAATTCGATTTTTCAAATATTAGAATTCCAGAAATCAGTCATTTTACATCTAGTATTTTATTTAACAATAAGGTCTGATTATTCTTAATCTTTATTGACTTTAATCATCTAATTCTGAGATAATTTAAAATTATTTACTACTTTCATCTTACCATACTTTTTGAATTAATGAATAAACCTCATTTGCAACTTGAATAAAAAATTTTCTTGCTGCTCCTAGAGCCAAATCACACATTTAAAAGAAACAATGCATAGAAAATGTGGATTATAGTGATAATATAATTACATTATAAATTAGGAATGATTTTCTTTTCATGAATATTCACAATTCTTAATAAAGAATTAAGGCTGTTTAACTTTCTTAACTTTACTAGAAAGGATGTTTCTATAACCAAAAAAAAAAAAAAACATTCAAAAAAATAATAAATAGAAAACTATATTTATGCATGAAGTAACATTTACTTTTCGAAATAAAATAATCTACATAAGAACAGGTGCATTAGCTAATTAAAGAAATAAACAAAATATATCAAAATTTGTCCCTTAATAAGAATAATTATAAACTGATCTAATTTAACAAATATGTCTTTGATTGAAATTGAAGCTTTAATTTTATCTAACAGGTTTAATTCTTAAATCTCATGTTCTCAGAGGATATTTTTGATGAAGTAAAAATGATTTTAAAAAAATTGTGATAAATATACTGCTTATGTAATTAGAACAGAAGTTAACTTCATTCTTAACAAAGCATATGACTTCTAAAAAAAAAAAAAATAAAGGATGACTTTTTAGCTATTAAATAATGAAAAAATGATAAATCCCTATAATTCTTTTAAACCTACTCATTCAGTATACTGAACGTTTACTATAGTAAATAAAGGGTGAGAAGATTAAAACCTGTTCATTAAAGTTGAAGGAATTGCTATCTTAATACAAGCTGAACACTGATTGGGTATATGTGTGGGAGATTATGATCTGGCCCAACTGATGGGTGCTAGTTCTGCATGAAATATGCATATTAAGGATCATGTATCTTCTTCACATAAATGTGGGCATGTGTATCAGTTATTTGAGATGGAGTGGAGAATAAATATAGACAGAAAATCCTAAGTTCAAATCTCTCTATTCATTGTAATTCTTTTTGAAGATAAAAGCAGTAAGACAGTTGTTCAGATATGAGAAGATTATAATAAGATATTATTTACAAAAAAAGAAAATTGCAGACCCTTCACATAATTAAAGAAAAAGTTTCTCATAAAAGCAACATTACTTGCTGAAAATATTAAAATAAAATGACTTTTAGAAAAAAATCTTCTTATATGTAAGTTTTATAAATGTCCTAAAGTGTTCAAACTGACATCCTTTTTATGTCCAATTGTTAGCATCATGAATCTCCCTTGTATTATTGACTAAATATATCACCAATCATTTTCAACCTTGAGTCAATAAAATTAAATCTTATATTAAAAATGTCTCTCATTTTATTTCTATTTTTAAAAATCTTAAATAAATATCTTTTAATTGTTTTGTTTCCTCCCCTCCCTTTGTCATTAATATCCAAATTAATAAACAAACTTCTTAATTTCCCTATCAAATTTTTGTATGACTAATATTATTTTATTTGCAGTGGCAACCACTAAAACAATTATTAGGAACAGTAGTGAGTTATTCCTTATTATTTGACACATTATTTATGATAGATTTTGGAAAGAAAGTCTGTGAAATCTGATACCTTTTATACCAGAGGTGTGCAACCTGAGGGTCATGAACTCTCAAGGGATAGTAAAAAAATTCTTGAGATCATGAAAATTTTGAGAAGTTCTCATGTTGTAAAATAAATTTTTAATTGAAAAAAAAAACAAAAAACATAAGCACTATTAAAAAATACATGAAAACTGCACAAGTCATTGTTGTGCATCTGATCACTTTTGTGTTTAAACACTTCTTTCTTTATATTCCAATCCACTTTGTATAAACAGCATATCATAATGGCACTTCACTTATATTGCTCTCATTTCTCTTGTTCATTCTGTTTTGTTTTTCATGTTAGTATCCTCTTAATGTTGATATGTGCTACTATGTTCTTAAATGTACTCATTTTCTAAATCAGGCTAAAAAAGTTGTAATTGCTACAAATCAAGAGATCTAGTAAGAAACAAGCATTATTATACATTTTTTGTTAGTATGCAGTTTTTTTCAAAGTTCTTCTATCAAATCATATATACTGAAATATAATATAAAGTTATATATTTGTATGTGGTAAAATGACTTTATTATTATTATTATTATTATTATTATTATTATTATTATTATTATTATTATTATTATTATTATTATTATTATTATTATTATTATTATTATTATTATATGCTTATAATAGGATGGTAACAACATATAATGAGTCATGTAAAATGTCAGTCTGAGCATGGGGATCACACTGTTCTATATAACTTAAATATATTGTAACAGGATGGGTTGATTCAGGTGGTAAACCTGGGGTAATGGCAAATCCCAAGTACATAATATTTCAATTAAAATTAATTTCAATAATGAGATAAAATATTAAAATAATAAGGTAAGATATTAAAGAAATTATATTAATGGATGATGTTAAAATTAAAGTAATGTTTAATATCAAAAAATATATTTAAGAAATGTTATATATCACAGAGAGCATGAGATCCTGAGATCCCAGAGAGAGATCAGTAATAAGATCAGCCCACTTAACTCCTCAGAACAACTAAAACTATAATTAAGCATATATCAGCCAGCATTATAAATAAGTAACAATAAGCATAAGTACTTCCCATTCATCATCATGAATGATCAATAAAAATACATCAATACAATAAATCAACAGTCTATCTTGTGTCTGGATTTGAAATGGGTCTACTGTAGGCCAGACCAACTGTTCAGCCTTTGCCAGTAAGAGCAATTATTTAACCATTAATTTGGAAGCACAAACTAAGTGCTAATCCATAAGAATGTAACCAAATAAATAATAATTCTGGGATATTAAAACATTCTGATCATCATCAATGCTCTGGCCACTTAGTATCATTAATGTACTGGCCATTATAAACTTAATATCTAATAAGACTAAACTAAAATAAAATGTAATGCAGGGGCTTTAAAGAATAAAATCTTATGTACCAACCAGGATATATCAATCATGTTAGATGTCCCTTAAGCACTAAATATACACCCCCTTTCATATATCAAACAATTATGCATGAATCTAGCTCAGAGAACATAAGCTCTATTACTGTACAGTAATCAAGATGCTGATGCAATACATAATATTAAAAAATCCCTTTAGAATTAAATCACTATAATAATTTTAACAACTAAATACAAGTTTATTAATAACAATAACAAAAAAATGATATTAAGTTCTTTAGAATATGGTTATACATACATAACATTCTGATTTTGATTACTATACAAAATTCAAATTATTAAGTTGATTTTACAATGATTAATATATAAAGTTCAATTTATTACATTGTGGTTTACATATATGTTCATATAAAACATATATATAAATATATATATATATCCACACACAAGCATGTGGTAGAATATTTAAAAAAATGAACATATTTGAATTGTTATAAAATAAAAATACATGATTAAATAATATATTAACATACATGTGCATGTATTGAATTGCACACACACACTGATGTTTATTTCATTTTTGCCAAAATAAAATTATTAATTTTACAATGCTTAACTAATTCTTGATTTAACATATATGTTGTGCACATAGAAATGTAAGTGTACATTGGCTTTTATATTATATATTTTAACTTATCACAATAATATTATATTTTTCATAATTCAATATTAATCTACATAAATTTCATTATTTTATAATAAGTTCTGCTCTTTATTGATTAGTTTTTTTAAAAAAAAAACTATCAACTTTTTTTTTCTTTTAAAAATATAAAGACAATTTTTGTTTGGCAGGTACTTGTTGATTGATTAATTATCAATGTCTTTAAATTAATCTAAAAGATTTATTTTAGATTTCTTTTTTTTTCTTTCTATAAAATTGTCTATGACCCAATCATTACTTTTAGATTTTAATTTGATTCAAGCAAAATTATTTACTTGTTTTCTTCTTTTAAAATATAGGTTTTAAATGATTTAACATATCAGTTTTGATAAACATATATATCACAGGTCACATTTAACTAATAACAATGTCTTTATTTAAATATAGAAATTTTAAAATGTCTTTTAAATGAATTATTTAAAAACAACTCACTTTTGTATATACATTTATGTGTTTCTCTGCATATAGCTGAAATAGCATATGTATAATTACTTTTTCATTCACTGATGGTTTTTCTGGGAAAGCTGATAAACTGGCTTATCTTTATCAAGATAGGTATAGTCCAGGTAAGAGTTGTTCTATGCTTGGTTCTACTCCAACTTCAGTCAAGCTAACTGTTTTGTCCTCATTTGTGCAGGCTAATGACTCTTCAGAAGTTGACTTGAACTTCAGGTGAATCAAAACTCCTCCAAAAGGGAACTAGTAGTAGATCCTGGATATATTGTCCTGCCTTCAGTTATTTCATGGTTATTCTCTAACTCTGTAAACCCAACTCTGCAGCTAGCTATTCTTACTGCCAATAGCTTCTCTGCATATTATTAGCCAACAAACTTGCACCTTTGTCCAACTAAATTGCTGCCAATTCTGCCAACTTCTTCTCAAAAATATTAGTCAAAAACTAAAATAATCTTTTGATCCAAAACTTTTATAGTCTTGGATTGCTGTGACAAAAACACTAATTTAAAAAGTTTTTATCTTTCTAATCCTTTTGAAAACACTTTTAATTAAAAGCTACTTTGACAGTTTTTATCAAAGTTATGATCCACATATTTTTACTTAGATAGAGAATTGTATACAAGTATTAATTAATAGATTTCAAAAATAAATCATGCTTGTTTTTAAATTCAAAATCAGAATTACAAATATTTATTAAACCTTTTGATAACTGTTTAATTTATAATAAAATTCTATTTAAAGTCCAAAATTATTTATCATTTTACTAGGATTATTTTATTCCAGGAAGGTAGAAAATATCTACTAAAATTTTTTGTCTGTGTTTATTTCTACTTTTCCTTTCAACTTTATATATATTTGTGCACACATACTATATTATTGTGTGCCATGTAACACATACGATTTCAATACAAATAACATGTTTGTCATCTAACATGAAGATTAAAAAAAAATACTGATTTTTTTTACAGTTATCTTAATAGTTATCACTCTAATATATATTTGATTTAGAAAATAGATTTAAAAATCATCTATCCTTTCAAACTATTTAATAGTTCAATCTTTAACTACAATATATAAGATTTAAATCCCCCCCACCCATTTTAATCAAATTTTTTAAATCTGTAAAAAAAGTTTCAAATATTAATGATTAAAATAGTAGCCATATAAAAAACAAATAAGAAGTCATTATCAATCATATGAGTTTGTTATTAAAACTATCTATAAACATTTTCCAGATTATGTCTAATATCTGCTTAAAAAATATAGGTTCTCTGCAAAATTGTTTCAAATTTTATTTTTGCAAGGCTAATACAAAAATGGATATACAGAGACAAAAAAACAAAGCCATTTCCCTTCTGACTTAAACAAATATTGTTAGTCATATTATAAATTTTGATGAACTAAACTTATTTTCAAATGTAATGAAGTTAAAAAAAAAAAAAAAACCTATTTATTAAAAAAGCCATATAAACATATACACACACAGACAATACTTGAATTTTAAAAAATAACACTTTAAAGTTACCTAGTATATTGAAGTTTCTATTCAATTAAAGAATTATAAAATAATTTCCACCAGTATTATATATTACAATTTTATCACATGATCACCACTTCCTATGATTACACAAGCTATTAAGCTGTAGTTAACTCTCTATATAGTACTGCCACCCATTGCAAACCCTAGTAATCTATGGATGCAAGAAGGTTTGTGCATAAACTCCCTATCTAGTGCCTACTCATCTAATATCACTAGACTAGTTTCTAGCTTGTGGCTCTCAGATCCAAGGCTCATCACTGATGAAAGTCACAATCTATAAACTGGTCTAGGAATATTGGATTAGTATGCACTAAATAGGGATTTTATGCACAAACCTTCTTCCATCCATTGATTATGAATGCTTACATGGTGCATTACTGTAAGAAGAGTTTGGTACTATATTACAATTTTGTCATGTTTTTATTTTTCAATTTATTATTTTTAAATTTAATGTTTCTGTTTTTTTTTTTTAATATTGGAAAGTCGCATTCAAGCATTTCTCTTGAAATTCATTTCACCACAGCATTGGGGAAAAAGTGTCAAGCACAACCACAAAAATAATCATATTTGTTGCCCTACTAATCTTTCTTTCATTGAACGATCTCATGCCTGTTCTTTCACATGAAAAATATCCAAATGAACAATGAATATTTCTTATCCGAAAAAATTATTTGTAATAATATATAATTTAACTTACTTTTACCAAGTTATTAGCAACCTAAACCACTAAACATGCACTGAGTGGCACTACTATATGGATAGTTTTGCCTGTTTTAACCAATAAATCAGTTGAAAATCCTTCAAGAAGCACACTATTACAATGCCCATTCTGACATTAAAATTTAAACACAATTTTTATGATAATTTAAGTTGAATTAAACTCATTTTTAAATACCTTTTTTTTTTTTCAAAAAAACTTTTAAATATATAAAATATTAATTAACACAATATAAATCTGTAAAAAAATTTGAATTACTTAAAGATTGGCTGATTTTTTCCATCACTCATTACTGCTTTAAAGATCATAATTTTAGACACTAGTCCAAAAATTTTAATATTTTTAGTAAAAAAAACTTAAAAGTCGAGATAACATTATTCTATTATTAATTATAACTTACTTAAATGTCATTAGTTATGTGCAAAGATTTATAATCACTATTTTTAAAATATTAATAATGCTAGGTATTGTATTTCTCATGTTCTCACATTTAAAAAGGCTTCTACTGCCATCTATGAATTTAATTCTGTATTATATAAAAACGTTCTTAAAATGATAACATTGAATTGCACCTCGTCGAAAAATATATTTAAATTACAGTAGTCTCCTCATATTCACTGCATTTGCTTTCAAATGTTTTTATAAATAAATAAGACACTCTGTACCATCTATATGTTTAACAAATATAATACACTTTCGGTTCTATTTAATTTTAAAAAATACATCCATTAAAACATCAATAAAAATAAATAATAATAATGTAGTCACAAAAAAAGATACAGGCAATAACAAATATGGAGCTATGATTAATGGTTCTTAAGCTTCAGAGATTGCTAATCTACCATTGTTCTTTTCCAAATAACAAAACGAGAGAATAAATATATAAATGCGTGCATGCTGAGTCTTTGAGATTAGAAAATTACTGGCTTCATAACGGCACTCTAAAATTAATTGATTCAAATTTAAAAATGTCTATTTTTTTTTCATTATTATTTTTTAAATCCGATGTAATGACTGATTGAAGGAGGGGGATTACTGGATTAACTTTTTTCTTAAGGCAATTTTTATTTTTATGCTTTAACCTTTTGACTGTTTGACTCGTTCTTAATCGAGGCAATTTTTGATACATATTCGTAAATTCGTTTTTAATCGAGTAAATTTGACATCGCTGTAAATTGCTTAGTTTTTGGACTACGTTTATGGTTTTAACGTCATTTTTTAGAACGCAAAAAGTTTTATAATATACTGCCATCTATTGAATTATTTTACAAGTAAAAAATCAATTAATTGATGATTTATGTCAAACAAAAACTAAGCACTGCCTTTTTACATCTTTTCTTGAATCTTATTGGCTGTTGAAATTTTGTAAACAAAAGAAAATGGAAAAGCTCCGCCTTCTCATCATCTTTTCTTGAATCTTATTGGCTGTTAAAATTTTTATATGGCTGCCAAAAATTAAAAATTTACGAACGCTTTTGTTTTATTTTGAAAATGATAAACGAATGTTTTAGAGCATTTTAAAAATATTTTTTGATGAAATACAAATAAAATACAAATTATTTTCATATAATATGTCAAAAATAAATATTATTTTACAAAAATAGTTACGATTTTAGCAAGAATTATTTATTTATTGCAAAGTCGGGAAAAAAAAATCATAACGTGAAATTATGATTGCCGTTTCTTTTCATGTCAACCGTAACAAATATTTTTAAAATTAAAAATCAAAATTTATTTTTGAACAAACTTTCGTTTATTTTTATAATGTGAGAAATTACTAATATACTTTTTAAAAACGAAACTAAAGTGAATATATTTAAAAAAACGGTCAATAACTTTTGAAAAATTGATACATTATTTTGTGCATCGGCTAATTAAAAGCTTTGAGTGATACCACCTGCAGCGAATGAACAATTGGACAGTTAAAGGGTTAATAATATGACTAAAGTTATTTAACATAAATCTTATATTTATGAATTTAAAATAACGTTAAAAGTAACTAAATTAAACAAATTATATATATAATTGGGCAGTAAAAAAAATGCTGTTTATAATTTATACACAAAAATATATATATCTTGCAAAACTGAGACCATTGCTTTGTAAAGAATTTTCAACACGGGTTGCTATATTTCCAGAAAATCCATGATTTGGTATTGTAGGAGTATGACATCTCTTCATTAACAGTGAAGCCCACATCATATTACAAGCATTGCTTTAACAGAGGCAAAACTTTTTATAAAGTAGTGCCACCTAGTGCAAGCCAGAGTAATCAATGGATGCAAAAAGGCTTGTGCATAAAATACCTAACCAGTGTCTATTTGTCAAATATCTCCTGATGTGATGTTTAGTGATTTAATCATAGTTTTCATATTTAAACCAGTGTATTGATACTTGTTTGAGATTAATCTGGAATCTTTTTCCTATAACTAAAATGATTTGAAAGCTATTTTTTGATTACTACCAAGTGACTATCTGGGATAGTTATGGATCTGATTGTAAACTAAAAACTGCAAGAATCATTTGATCCAGACTAAAACCTCAAATCATGAACGTGGTAGACATATGCTAAAACATTATAACATAAAACACTTTAACAAGATGACATGCCTCTAATACATTAAATTATTCTAATCTTAATACTGAACTATTAAAAAAAATATTTAATTATGCAGCAAAAAATTAATTATTCATGTGTGTGTAGCCTTTCTATTCTGCTACATTATTATATATTTGTAAATAATGGTAAATTTTAGTAGAATTTTTAAATTTTATATAATAGTTAGTAACAACCTATTATTTAATTTCCTGTTTGTTAGTATTAAACTTAAGTTAGTTTTTTTTTTAAAGCAAGATAATTTATTTATGTTATAAATTTGAAATATAAAGTATTATTAGTTTTAAGATAAAATGAGTAATAATTAAAAATCATATAAGATATTTTAAATTAATAGTCATGAGTATAGTTAATATTTTTGTAATTATTAATAATCAAATTTTTAAAAAAATGTTATTTATTTATTGTCTTAAATTATTTAACTAATAATGATAAAATAAATGAAAAATGAGGTGTGTGTTAATAAGTGTGCATTCATACATTTATGTAATAATTAATTAAATTTTGATTCCTTGTTCTAAACTTGATTTATCACTTGTGTAAATCATAAATGTTACATTTTACTTAACTGTATCAATTTTATGAAAAGTATCTAAAATTAATAGTTGTAATAACATAAATGATAAATTTTATGTATCAAAATTTAAGTTAAAACAAAAGAGTGTTTTATTATTAAAATATACATTTAAATGTTACATTAGTAAAATTAAAAAATATATATTTAATAATCTTAATAATAAATTATTTTAAAAGACTAGACAAAAATAATAATATGTAAATTTTAGCAAGTGTCTGGAATTAATCAATCAATCAGGTACTGGAAGATTTTCCAATAAATATAAGTGAGCAGATGTGAAGGGGGTGAAATTAAGAAAATTTCAGAGGAATAAAACTATATTCCTTTTGCTTTGAAATCTATGTTTAGATTTATTAAAATTTTATTATTGTGACTTTAAAAAGTAGTGGTAATAATTTGCAAAAATAAAGAAAGTATCTTAAAAAGTTTATGTACTAATTTACCTATGGAATAAAAAGCCCAGATATCCTCATTGGTTTACTACAGAAACTGACTAGAAACTTACGGTAATTGTAGGAAATAGTACATTTCAGAAGATAAAAATGTATTTGGTTAAAAACCTTTACAGAATATTAAACCATTTTGCATATAGAACAATGCAAAGGATACATAAGGAATTTATTAATCTTCATATGCTGAATGATAGAAAACATTTCTATTAACTTTAATAATTATCAGTAATAAATATTATAAATTTTATTGAGTAAAATTATTAACCCTTCATGATATAGATTTATTAGTGACTTTAGCAAAATGAAAATAACTTTAAAAAGGAAAAATATTTACTGCTGACTAATTTTATTTAAAGTGCATCTACTAACTGTAATTTCATATAAGGAAGAATTAGTGATTGTATTAACGTGCTAAATATGGAACATTAAAAAGAAGAGTTTAGAACTTTATAATGTTATTAAAAAAATATTATCGAAATTATTAACATATTAAATGTGAATGATTTTGAGAACTCTAGAATTTTATAAGTCTATTAGCAAATATTATTGAAGTTATTAACAAAATAAATGAGAATGATTTGGAGAACTTTGCAATAAGTTTAATTCTACAGTAAATATTTTATTGCTGGAAAAAGGAAAGGATATTTTTTAAAAAATAATAAATATCTTATTAAAAAATAACTTTCATACAGTGAAGAAATTTTTGTCAGTAATATAAGAAGTATGAACTGTTAATACAAAAACTTTTTATTGTTATTAATAATCAACATTTTTTGGGTTTTCTTCATCTTTTTTCATTCATGCTGCAAAGAATGGAGAAAAAGTGCATGGGGAGAAAAAGAGAGAAAAAAAATCTCTATTCCAGTAAACTGGTTGTCAATAGCAACAGTACTTCCCTTTTGAAAATATTTTATTCAGTGCAAAGAATAGAAAAAAACTTTATATTGTATTATTGTAACATAGGAACTATAATCTTTAATATTAGTTATGCATAATTATTTATTCATATTATATTAGTTTTAAGATTTTAATATTTTAGAATTTTTTGGTATTAAAAAAAAGAGAAAAGAAAAATTAATTTATTTTTTTCAAATTATGATTCTATAAAATTATGGAGTTATAACAACCAGCAGGTTGTCAATAATAATCATAAAAATATTATGATTAATGTAACTTTAATTTACTATATTTCAGTATTGAAATCAAACTGAGAGAGTGCAAATTTCTCAAGCGCTTATGACAACCAACAGCTAATATTGACTGCACTTTATAAAATAATATTATTTACATATATTTCAGTATAAGATATTGATATTGGATTATTCAAACCAAAAATCAGGTAAAATAAATATGTATAATACTTATTATGTGTATAATCATGTAAAACAATAGAAGAGTGAATATAGTTATTACAATGTGCATATGTATATAAAATGTATATGTAATTGCTCTCTGAATAAATTAAAAGTAACTAGTCCTACCTTTATTAATGGTCCACTATACTTATATAGACACTAAATATTGCAACTTGAGCATAGAGATTGAAATTATTGATACAAAGAAGTTGAAATAAACCTCTTTAAACAGGTAAATATAACCGGTCCTGATGCAAACTAATAAACAGTCAATTATAACATTACAAACTGCAATTATAATTTTCAAATTGTACCCATGTATTATTAAGTAATAAATGTAATAATGCTCAAGGCTAAATGGATTTGTAAGTAATTATTAAAAACCAGTCAACAATTAGACAATCCTAATAACAATAACCATCAATAATTTCAAACTGTTGACAAGGTAATTTCCTTTTAACAATAACATTAGAATACCATCTTTATTAATCATCCAATACACTTACATAGACACTAAAGATTACAACTTGACTATAAAGATTGAAATTATAATTGACTATTTATAAGTCTGCATTCAGAACAAGTTATATTTACCTGTTTAAAGAGGTTTATTTAAACTTCTTTGTATCAATAAGTTTAATTTCTGTGGTCAAGTTGCAATCGTTAGTGTATATATTGTACCAATATTGATATTGGCACATGATAATTTATCTAAAAAAAAATTATTAAAATAATCTTTCGTAAAAGAAAACATATCTAAAAGTTTAATAGTTTTCTATCATTAGTTTTTAAAATAAAAGTTAGAAAATAATTGATTAAAAGGGCTGAGGGAGAGTTTAAAAAATACAAATCTCTTTTTATTCGAATTAAAAAAAAAAGTAATCTTAAAACTAGTTATATATGTGCGTATATATGAGCGAATGTAAATAAATAAAAATGTATGCGTAATAAATATTAAAATGAAATAAAAAAAGATTATCATTAAAAACACAGCGATGGCTATTAATTAAAATATAAAACAACAGGATTAAAAAGCTTGTCTCCAAAGGATTAGCTACTAATTAAAATTATATAAAACAACACGTATGCATGACTATTACCAACTAAACAATCTTCCAAAACACGTCAAAGGATTATCAATGGAATTTTGACAACAAATATTGCCGGAGGATATTACAAAGACAACACATCGCAGGTATAAATAGACCTTTTTTTATCAGACAAATGAATTGAGTCAGTTAAGTCAAGAGAGGACAATCAGTTGAGTTAATTGTATCCAGAAACAAAATGCAGTGCTGAGCAGCTTTTGGGAATGCATGTTTCTCCACGCCTGAAGTCCGATGAAAACAGCAAGATATGCACGTGAAATAATGTCAGAATAACAACTTGGAAATCTCCATCAATATCTAATTGTCTCCAATAGTAATAATCGTGAATAATAAGAAAACTCATCAAGGAAACGTCCCAGCCGGCTGGAAGTATTTGTAATGGAAGCAGCAAACAAGAAGAAAACAAAGTTCTAAATCTACGTTCAAAATCCTAGGTAAAATATTTGCTTATTTTCATTTATACCATAATAGCCATTGCATTAATTCGTAAAGCCTCCAGAGACAAGTAATTTGAACTCTATAATCATGCATAAAGTGAACTATTGATGTGCGTGTTTGTGAATGCTATATGATTTTATAAACATCAAACATTATTTATGCTTTTCATAAGATATATATTATAGTGTGTTAATTTAAAATGTGTGTGTGTTATATTAGTTAAAAAATTATAAAGATGTTTAAATTTAGTAAATTAATGTCAGTTAATAAATTGTCTTAAAACTTAAACTCTATTTGTCGGTCAATTCTTTTACAAATCTTTTATCAATTCTTTTCACCACTAATTATGTATAATCTATTAGTGATTACAAACAACTGAGCTGGTCATGTATATTTAGGCATTGAGTTAGTGGCCATTGCTCAAAGCGCATTATTTATTCATTCTTGGATAATTAACTGGTGCCCATGTTTACATGAAATAAAAAAAGTGCTTTGAACTCTGGTGTTGAACTCAACAGTCGAGAAGAAGTTATATCCTGGAAATGTAACGCTAGTTATATATTTTATAGCTATCATTTGAGCATACATACTCTCCGAGTATGTTCCTCTCTGCCTAAGAGACCAGTGTTTCCATCAACCCATTTTGAACCTGGTACAATATATATCTATTGTAGCAGTTAGATCTGTATATTCACATAACAAACCTAGTGTCCAGGCAAATACACTAAAGCTGATCAAAATAAGATGTTAGATCCCCAGTCTGACCAAGCTTCAATGTGGTTACAAGTGCTCTGTGGTTTAACAGCTTATGAATGACATTTCTGAAGTTACACTCTGGTCTTAATTTAATCTGTGAGATGACTCTAAACAGGGAGAGACATGAAACCCAAAAATTAACTAAATAATGACTAACTAAAGGGTTAAAATGGATTAATATATGCAAACTTAAGCTAAATTTAACACTTAAACTATAAATAAACTATAATGTGTATAAAATATCAATATGATAAATGGATTAAAATTGGAACTGGATTATGAGCAACAAAATGGAAATAACTTAACTTTAAAATAATTTATTAATAAATCAAAATTTCAATAAAATAAAAGAGAAAACATTAATTATACAGATAAGTATGTAGCATCAAATGCACACAGACATTATTACATAATGAATGAGATTAAAATATTACAGCGTATCTCATCTTAATATATTTAAATAGGTGTGTGTGGTGATTAAAGCTATGCCTATGTTCATTAATATGCCAAGATCCTATATTCCTATTACAGTTAGCTAACTTTATAAGTGAATATGCTAACCCAAAATAGATTATTGTTAGTGTTAAAGCAGCTGTTGCTTATATATATATATATATATATATATATGTGTGTGTGTGTGTGTGTATCTGTGTGAGTGTAATAATATCAAGTTCAAGAGTGATGCAGATTTAGTCTAATAATCAAGATTCGGTTTCAGATTCATGCTGAATAAACTTTAAATACAGGAAGAAAGAACTGGTTACTTTAGATCCACATATATTCGATATGGCATAGACAAAATTTTAAGAATTAAGTTTGCTGTGTGGGTCAGTAATTATTCATGGAATTTCGCATCAAATGCGTAGTACCCAAGGACCGGATGGCTTTCTACAATTAATATACAAACATTTATAGTTTATCCAACTAGAATAAGCAACTCAAGAGTCCTGGGTCCTTATCCCAAAAATGTGCTTGATACTCTTACCCAAAATAAGAGAATGGGGATGGCCTGCACCATGAGCCCATTAAAAGGTGTGGCAAGATATAGTGTACTAAATGTACTTTGTAAAAACACACCCACAATGCATAAAGTGTAATACAAATAAGTATATTTAAATTAAATGCACCTAAAACAAATAGCTTCTGTCTGTATAGCTAACAGAACCCAGTTCTTAAAATAGCATCATAATCATGCTAACCTAACAGACTCAAACTATATTATAATCTAATTTAGTATACTTAATCTGCATCATTAATCATAATTTAAGGAGAAGAAAATATATTTAGTGGGCTAATAATATTATTTTAGTAAATATACCTTTATACTATTCTTAGCTCATTCTATTACCTCCAATAAATAGATATTAAAAGCCATAATTCATAATTCTGACTATGCAAACTGTAACAGATATTAACATAATGTAAATCTAAATCAATTGCTAATAATGAGCATGTAGCAATTAGTTACTATTTTGATGTAATAGGATTTTGAAACAGCATGTTAGCAAGCTAAATAGCCTTATTAAAATACACCTAGACTTCACTTAGTGATTGGCTACTTAGTGATATTTCACAATAATGATCATCATCAATTTGAAAACACTACTTCAATTTACAATAGATTATTCACTATAACGATTGGAAAAAAAAAATTGTAAATTTTTTTGGCAGCCATCTTGAATTTTGCATCACTGATGATATCAGAGAATAGATATTTTAAAGTCATTTTATCCAAAAGCAAAAGTACATTACTGTAATACATTGCTGAAATTGTATAGCACATACAATATTTTATTCATAAAACACAATGTTAGTGCTGCATTCAGTACTTTGATTACAGAACGTATAAACTTAAAATATATATAATTAATGAATCTATAATATTATATACGTATGAGTGTTGAATGTCTTTAGAAAAATTAAACTTTATTTAAATATAATGTACAGTACTTAGATTATTTGAATACAGTTTAATTTTTCTAAAGACATTCAACACTTATATTAGATGATGAAATAGTCCAACTAAAATACTATCATCACAAACTTTCAGGAAACGTTAAATATGAATATTAAATTGCAGAGGGGGAATTCCTTAATTACCGTATGGTTAATTATGTAAAAGTAGTTATTGATTTTGTAACTTTGTTAAAAATGTTCTTTACACCCAAGTGGTTTCAAATCAAAAGAAAAATAACATTTTAAAATGCTAATATTGAATTACAAAAAAGTTTAAAAAGAAAAATAAATTGCATTTAAAATAAATGTTAATGAATATTTTTTTAATATGTACTTTATTCTCAAGTTAGTGTAATTTTTTAGTTTTAGAAACTGTCCAATTTTTTCCCCATAAATCCCCATTATAAATACATATTCTGTATATGATATTCTTGCTTAATGATGAGTTTTGGAGGACCAATTGCCATTGCTAAAGGGGATAAAGGTGTACATTAAATGTGAAGATATCAATAATCATATCTCCATTAAAGTTTATTAAATTTAAAAGTGATCGCTGTCTTGAAGTTGGCATATAATAATATATATATAAGATAAATTGTAGACAAATAATTAATATATATATATATATATATATTGTTATAAATATGCCATTGCATTAATTTAAAATAAAAACTAAGTTCACAAATAAAAATACATTTATTAAAAATCTAAAAGCTAAAAAAAAATTAAAGAGTTGTTAAACGTATATATATTCGCACAGATGCAAAACTTTAAAAATATTTTTTTTTAATAAATAAAAGTATTTGAACGTACTTTGTAACCTCATACTACATCTACTAATTATACCAAAATATCCAATCCATTGACCTAATTCAACTACAAAATGAATAACCTAAGATTACCCTCCCTTAATATAACTTTACAAATCTATATAGCCATTCATGCCCGACTTAAATTTAACATTTAGGTATGTTTGCATAGATGAATTTATAAAATTTGTTTTATAATGTTGAGTAAAGATTGGCTGCATAGATTCCACGGTCAAAAACATTTCAAAATAAACAACCGATCAAAATACAAAGTCATCAATAACATCAATTGCAGAGGGAATACAAGAAACCCAATGGCATTCATCATAAGATGCCGCATTGACATCGATGACCTATATTTTCTAATCGAATATGAAAAACACAACATAATTAACTGCTGAAGAATCCATGCAACATCCATACCCAACTTAAATTTATGCATTTAAATAATTTATGCAAACAAATATTAATAGAAATAAAAAAAAATGGAAATGATTTTTTTTTTTAGCAAACTCAAATATATATAATTTAAACATTAATTATCAATTTGAAAATCAAATAAGAGTTCATTTTAAAATTTAGATTAGCTGAATCTTTAAAAAAAAATTGACGAAAGTTCTTAATTACTTTTTTTTTGTTAATTTGTAAAGTTCACAGCTCACGGTAGAAGAGTCCAGGTTCCTGTTTTTAATTCCCGTGGCATCTCCATTGGAAGACCGATCTGATGTTCTGGAGGTGACCTTAGCTGGTTTCATTTTGGAATTAGTCATTTCATTTTTTTTAAAAGAGAGTGTGATATGTGCATCCTATCACATGTCTCAAACACAAAAAAGCTGGAACTGTCTGGAACTGTTCTTAATTTCCTTTTATAGTATCCACACAGATTCAACTAACAAAATGTCACTAATCCATCATTTTCATTAGGGTCTGGGCTGAGGCTTGGTGCTTCCATTGGTCAAGCTAATTCTTTTTATTTTCTTATCCTCTGACTTTTTAATTACAGTATATAAAAGCCCTGAGGACTAGTTTGCTTTTCAATTACTTTATAAAATCATTTCCATTTACAAAAATATTTTATCTTTAAATCTTGTACTTTTTTATAACAAAGTATGTTCAAATACTTTTATTTATTAAAAAAAAATATTTTTAAAGTTTTGCATCTGTGCAAATATATATATGTTTAACAACTCTTTAATTTTTTTTTAGCTTTTAGATTTTTAATAAATGTATTTTTATTTGCAAACTTAGTTTTTATTTTAAATTAATGTAACGGCATATTTATATATCGTTACAATATATATATATATTGTGACGACCACGTAAAGTCGTCGACACACATATATATTTATTAATAAAATTAGAAAGGAATAAAAGTGAAATAAATTAGCTAATAAATTTTTAAAAAAAAAAAAAAAAGGAAGGGAAAGAAAAATTGAAATTCTAATGTCCAAATTACTGTGGATTTTGTAATAGTAAGAGAAGGGGAGGGGGTGCATAAATAAAGAAATGCGTCTCTTTCTCTCTTATAAGTCAAATGCTAGAAATTATTTTTGTTTATTGTGGGAGAGGGGAAAAGGAAGCATAAAGAAATGTGTGTCTTCTCTCTCATTAAGGAAAAAATATATTATAACAAATTAAAATAAATGTAAAACGTAAATGTGAAAAAAATGAATGAATTGTAAACTTTAAATAAAATAAATGTAATATGGGATATATAAAAAGAAACAATATGGCCGTAGGTGTGAAAGTCTGTTGGACAAATTAAATTCCATGGACAAAGAAATGTTATCAACAGAAGATCTTTGCCTGATCTGTTAAATTAATTGGGACTTACATTCCAGCCACTAATTAAATAAAGAAACATAATGATAAGAATTGGTTGGAAATCTAAGTCTTAATTAAAAATTTTTAAAAACAACGAACAAAGAAAGAGATTAAGAAAATGACAATTATTATCTGGCATTGCTAGTAGAGACTTTAGAGAAGCAACAGCTAAAAAGAAAATGAAAGAAGTGCGTGGCTAGTGGCGTTAAAGGGACGTAGGTTCGGATTCGAGCCGTCTCATCACTGACTCGCAATGTAAGATCTTTGCCTGACCTGCTAGAGGGACCGCCGCTTCTGTAGCTGTCGATGGAACTCAACCTAAAGAATCAACCAGCAAACTGGATGAAAATAACCCCACAAATGGAGGAAGTTAATGGAGAACCTAAGGAATCAACAAGCAAAAACTGGAACAAAAATAACCCCACAATCTGAGGAAGTTAATCAAGAGCGCTCGGAAGAAATACCCATGGGACAATTACAACAAAGCCTAGGTAAAAGCATGCATGCATTTTCATTTGTCTACTATTTATAACTAAATATAAAATTAATGATTTGAGAAAAATAGAACTCTATCAACAGGACTTTAAGAACTTTTATATCTGATCTATTTGCATATATTTATTATAGCCATGTATTTATAAGTGTGTGTTTATTTTATTATTATAATGTAATTTTTTTATATAAAGTGTGAATATTATTTTTAAACATATTTGTCATTAAATTTCGTATCCTTGCTTTATTCTCCTATCACCAAGCTACGACAGGGGGGAAACTGTAATTAGTGATTAAAGGGGCATGCTGATTTGTTTAAGATATTCATGTGCTGCTTGTTCGTGCGGAATCCCAATTCTAAAAAATAAATGGCAAGCGCTGGACATCCGCTAAGTTTCTTTGAAATAGTTTGCTCTGTTCAGCAGCCAAGAGTTCTTGGCTGGGAAAAATAACGCCAAGATAATTTGTACGTATTGCCTTGGGGTTCAGTCAAGGGTATAGATATGAAGTTAAATTTGTATCTGTATTAGCTCTCTGCTTGTATTGTAACAGCGTTGGTTAAAATAATGAATAAGATAATAAAGAATCTAAGTTGAAAACAATAAATGGATAGAAAATATAAGTTATGAAAAGAATTAAAATATAATAAATAAGTATAATATAGAATAAAATAATCGAAATAAATATAATTGAATACACAAATAATTAAGCAACCGTACGAGATAACCATTTCCGTTATAATTGGGGGCCAGTCCGGGATATAAGTCATGTTTACAAGTTCAGCACATTTGAATTCGAGTATAACAAAATTAATAGTATGCAATAATTAATAAACAAATCAAAAAATAGCTTGGTGGTAGACAAAGCAAGAAATAAAATAAATAATAGATTGTAAAAGGAGAGAAAGAGAACATAATATAACGTGGGAAGTTAGGTTCTAAATTGGAGTCAGTTGTGGAGGGGTCTTGAAGGCAGGCATGGGTGAGTGATGATTAGTGAGTGAGATGGGGAGAGCCAAACAAATGTACCTAGTGTCCGTGAAATATAAAGTTAGTAAAGTAATATAATCCTATAAGGATAAGGTTAGATAGTAAAGCTGTAGAATAAAATATAAGTGACTAATTAGTGTGTGTATGTTAAATAAATTTGATGCACACCAGATCAAAAATAAAAATGGACGCACTAGTGGGTGAAATAGGAAAACCTCCGAAGAACTAATGAAACCGTCTGGAGAAATAGCTAGTGACGGAGATATAGAAATTAGAAAGGGAATGGAGACAGTGGTTGATAATAAAAATAAAATAGAAAGCTATAATATAAGGGATATGTTCATGAAATTAATGGAAGACCAGCAAAGGTTGTTTATGGAAATGAGGGAAATAGGTGAAAGAAATAGTAGGAAGATAGAAGAGTTGGGCGAATGACACAGTAAGGATTTTAGCCAAAGGGTTGAACCAGTAATAAAAAATGAAAACGGAAAGGCTATAGAAAACATACAACTAGAGGTAACCCAGTTAGCAGGAACAGTTGAGAAGCTAGAAGTAGAAGTAGGGGAAGGGGTAGAATATGACAGAAGTAGCCAAGACTAATAATAAAGAGCCGAGAGGTGTGAGTGAATGCATGTACGCAGGCAGTGGAAATAACCCTGTGAATCCTGCTACAGTGAACCAGTTTGTAAAAATTCGGGTCTTCTCTGGTTACGTTGGGGAAAGCCCAATAGAGCATCTTGGCAGCCTAGAGAGGTATTTTGCAGTAAAACTGCTGAGTGCCGAGTTGCTGAATGTGTTCGACAGCACTAGGCCTAATTACAAGGCAGAGGACCGGGGATTTAAACCCCAGCCCAACGATCTGCACATCGGAAGAATGCAATACAATCCTCATCACGATTATTGGGAAGGGAGCCAGACATTTCCTGATAGATCCGAAAGGGCTGAAATGTCCGAACAGACCGGAAGAAGTTCAGACTTCAATTATCCATATGAGCAGGTTGACTCTAGAGGACATCGGAACATTGCTCCAGTTCCAAGCGAAAGTGGAAATATGTATGGTAAAAAGCATAAGAAACCTCCAGACAAAAACTAAGAAAAAAAGTAAACGGACGGATATGTCGGTTCGATGAAACGGATAACGTCTTGGAATCATGAGAAATAATTTTTTTTTAAAAATATATGACAGGTGGGGCAAATCGTCTCACGCCAAAAATCAAAGTTACTTTAATAAACAAAAAAAAAAAGGGTAGTGTTCATGGAGTGAAATTAATGATGAACTTAATGAGTATTTATGTGCAGTCAAGTTACAGCAAGACCAATGTAAATAAAAGTAATAAAAATAAAAAAAAAGAAAGAAATCTATAAATAATTTATTCGTATCACAATCTGTCAGGTATAAATGCAGATAGAATTAACAATTAAGTAGAAGTAAAAATAAAAATAAGAATCGATTAGGCTCATTAAAGAGCCATTTAATAATTAATAAATAAGTAAATGAATAGTTTATTCGTATCACAATCTGTCAGTTATAAATGCAGATAGAATTAACAAATAAATAGAAGTAAAAATAAAAATAAGAATCATTTAGGCTCATTAAAGAGCCAGTGAATAATTAATAAAATAAATAAATGAATAATAGTGATAATGCATAAATGACAGATATCACTAGTAGGTGTATGAGGTTGCAGATTGAGGCATATATGTGTGTGTATGCATTATGTTTGAGTCGTATTTTGAGCGTGATTCAGCCGTCTCTTCGCACTTTAGATTCTCATGGCTCTCGATGGTTAAACTTTTAAATGAAGCACCAGTAAGAATCCTGGACTCATTATATAATAAGAATTAGTGTCCCAATATAATAAGAATTAGTGTCTCAAAATAAATAAATGAAGAAATAAGAATAAGTGCCTTAAATAAAATAAATAAATAAAGAATAAGAATTTGTTGTTTGTGCAAGATGAGCAGGCAGTAGAAATATCCTGCTGTTCACATGCTTTAAACCCTGTTATGTTTTTTGTTTTGATAGAGTTAAGTTATGCCATGGTCTCGTATGCGTAGAGATTAAATTGGTTGATCAGCCAAAATCGATCGAAAAGAATTGTGTAGCTTTACCTAGCTGTCTCTCTGCAGTCATCCTCATCATCATTATCACTCGTCATTACAGAGTAAGAAAGTCTGTAATAAAAGCAGAAGTAAGAGTTGAAAGCAAAGAATTAAAATAGGCTCTCATCTCAGACTAGATTCGACCCGATTTTAATTCTCAAAAACAAGCGGAGTGTAATGTGACGACCACATAAAGTTGTCAACACACATATATATTTATTAATAAAACTAGAAAGTAATAAAGGTGAAATAAATTAGCTAATAATTTTTTAAAAAAAAAAAAAAAAAGGAAGGGAAAGAAAAATTGAAATTCTAATGTCCAAATTAGTGTGGATTTTGTAATAATAAGAGAAGGGGAGGGGGGTGCATAAATAAAGAAATGCGTCTCTTTCTCTCTTATAAGTCAAATGCTAGAAATTATTTTTGTTTATTGTGGGAGAGGGGAAAAGGAAGCATAAAGAAATGTGTGTCTTCTCTCTCATTAAGGAAAAAATATATTATAACAAATTAAAATAAATGTAAAACGTAAATGTAAAAAAAAATGAATGAATTGTAAACTTTAAATAAAATAAATGTAATATGGGATATATAAAAAGAAACAATATGGCCGTAGGTGTGAAAGTCTGTTGGACAAATTAAATTCCATGGACAAAGAAATGTTATCAACAGAAGATCTTTGCCTGATCTGTTAAATTAATTGGGACTTACATTCCAGCCACTAATTAAATAAAGAAACATAATGATAAGAATTGGTTGGAAATCTAAGTCTTAATTAAAAAATTTTAAAAACAACGAACAAAGAAAGAGATTAAGAAAATGACAATTATTATCTGGCATTGCTAGTAGAGACTTTAGAGAAGCAACAGCTAAAAAGAAAATGGAAGAAGTGCGTGGCTAGTGGCGTTAAAGGGACGTAGGTTCGGATTCGAGCCATCTCATCACTGACTCGCAATGTAAGATCTTTGCCTGACCTGCTAGAGGGACCGCCGCTTCTATAGCTGTCGATGGAACTCAACCTAAAGAATCAACCAGCAAACTGGATGAAAATAACCCCACAAACGGAGGAAGTTAATGGAGAACCTAAGGAATCAACAAGCAAAAACTGGAACAAAAATAACCCCACAATCTGAGGAAGTTAATCAAGAGCGCTCGGAAGAAATACCCATGGGACAATTACAACAAAGCCTAGGTAAAAGCATGCATGCATTTTCATTTGTCTACTATTTATAACTAAATATAAAATTAATGATTTGAGAAAAATAGAACTCTATCAACAGGACTTTAAGAACTTTTATATCTGATCTATTTGCATATATTTATTATAGCCATGTATTTATAAGTGTGTGTTTATTTTATTATTATAATGTAATTTTTTTATATAAAGTGTGAATATTATTTTTAAACATATTTGTCATTAAATTTCGTATCCTTGCTTTATTCTCCTATCACCAAGCTACGACAGGGGAGAAACTGTAATTAGTGATTAAAGAGGCATGCTGATTTGTTTAAGATATTCATGTGCTGCTTGTTCATGCGGAATCCCAATTCTAAAAAATAAATGGCAAGCGCTGGACATTCGCTAAGTTTCTTTGAAATAGTTTGCTCTGTTCAGCAGCCGAGAGTTCTTGGCTGGGAAAAATAATGCCAAGATAATATGTATGTATTGCCTTGGGGTTCAGTCAAGGGTATAGATATGAAGTTAAATTTGTATCTGTATTAGCTCTCTGCTTGTATTGTAACGGCGTTGGTTA
This sequence comes from Epiperipatus broadwayi, assembly GCA_028023455.1. Classification (NCBI taxonomy): domain Eukaryota; kingdom Metazoa; phylum Onychophora; class Udeonychophora; order Euonychophora; family Peripatidae; genus Epiperipatus; species Epiperipatus broadwayi. The sequence goes on from JAQFVV010012511.1 coordinate 2,959,806, forward strand.
AAATAATGAATAAGATAATAAAGAATCTAAGTTGAAAACAATAAATGGATAAAAAATATAAGTTATAAAAAGAATTAAAATATTATAAATAAGTATAATATAGAATAAAATAATCGAAATAAATATAATTGAATACACAAATAATTAAGCAACCGTACGAGATAACCATTTCCGTTATAATATATATATATATACACACACACAACTGCAATAATAAAGAGATTTAAGAACAATAATTGGTTACAGTTATCATATATAATTTAGGGAAGAAAATTTAAAATTACAGAGGTGGTTTCTGGCAAGCTTGATACAGTTATTTTATATTATTTTAAACAGATTTTTAAGAGTTGAATACTGAATATTCAGTTTACATTATATAAACTAGCTTAAGAGATTAAATGTCTAAAGAAGTAAAAGTTGATTTAAAGCTCTGCAGTGTTTGGATGGTTACCTAGTTTCTCACTGCTTGATTCCTGGGTCCCATCAGATGACAGGTGAAGTAGCACTCTGAATAGGCAGCTTCAATTATTGGCAATCTCCTTGCAGCAGGCCATTGTAGAAACATTTCTCACTCTTATAATGATAATGATGGCACCATGCCAGTTGACATGTAGAATGGGCTAGAGAGTGACATCTCTGGCAGAGAAAACAGCAAATCTCACCCTCTTACTCCAGCATGTCAAAGTTTTAACTGGCCTGGAGACTGATGTCAATACTTCTTGAAAAATATAGAGTAGAACTATTGATGTATGAAATATGGCTCAATTAACCTCTTTTTTTAATATTTACATTTTAAATTACTAAATTTATTTAAATCTTTGTTTTGATTTTAAACAGGATGTTAGTGACCAAAATTGACCACTTCAAATCCCTAAAAACCTGGCAATAGTTCCAGTTGAGCAGATCTTGTTTACAAAAAAAAAAAACATTTTGGAAAAATATTATTGCTAAATTTGCAATTTTAGATTTTTATCTTATGCCATACTAACACGTGCATGTGGTATCATTTTTGTTTACCATAATTTCAAGTTAAATTTGAAAATCATAAGAAATGTCTAAATAATATTGTGCTATATATGTATCATGGTAGTATCTGGAATACACATATATACATGCAATTTTAATATTTAAAATAGTAAATTGACTCTCAAAAGAAATAAAACTTATAATTCAAAATATATTAATTTCAATTAATCTATCTGTTGTAGTATATCTATACCTAAGATATTACAGACGTTTATACATATACATGTATATATATGGTGACACATATATAACTGTGTTAGCATACTTAGATATGTACCCATTAAGGGTTTAAAGCTGGGAAAGATAGAACTATGGGGTAAAATAAGTGAAACGTGTATGAGGATAGGAATATATTGTTTCAATATATATATATTATAATGGGCCGGAGGAATACACAGGAAAGAGGGAGAGTACATCTTACTAAGATCAGACTTTGGGTCTTTGAATAGGATGCAAATGATTATGCAATGAAATACATAACCTATGATTGTATCTATTTCCGATAGAGTAGCTCTGCATATTTTTATTAACTTAGATGCAATTTGCATTAGTTCATTCAGTTCTCACCCCTTTCTGTTCCAATTATACCACAGTATTCAAACTCAGGGAATAATTACTTTTGACTCTCTTAACAGGGAACAAAATTACATTAATAAATGATTATTACACCTCTATGTAAGTGATGATTGATTATCTACATTCTTTAATATGCTTCTGTATCATTGCATACAGATAATGTGTGTGTGTGTGCATACAAGTATATATTTAAAATTATTATATTAATTGGTATGAATGCCTATTTGTGACAATACTAGCAATAGTAATGATGATAAGCTACATAATAATGATGAGCTAGAGATCAAATTAAAATAATAAATTCTGTAACATTTATTGAATGTCAAAAAAACAACACACAATAGTTTAACAATAGTGAGTTACATAATCAGCTATTTCAAGAATGAGCTTCTATCATATTGTTAGTTAAAATAATGAAAATCCTTATCCCTAACCCATGGTAGAAATTCATATACTTGTTACCAATTATTTACAAATGCATATATAAATAAATAATTTTATAAGATCGCGAATCTGACTGGCTAAATCAATATTATTTACACTTGCATTTAAATGATTATTCTTGTCCAGTTCATGTTGATAGTTATTGATCTCCTTGGGGACCCTTCCTTATCTATGAATAGATGTCTTTAATATTAAGAGGAAAGAATGCCCATGCAAGAATGTTAATCAATTATACCGAAAAATGAAAAAGGAACACATAATAAAATGTTAATTAATGATAACAACTAACAAAAAAATTATGTTATGCATTTAGTGTAGTAATTAATGTGAAATATGATCAAAATCTTACCTTCTTTTATTCCCCAAGAGTATGTCAGAGTCAAATTGGTGATGGGAGGGCAAACTGACTTAAATTTTATTTAATAACAAAGAAAAAAAATGCTTAATTAAAGCGTAACTGCTTCCTACCCTTCTTATTCTTAAAATGAACTTTTCTGATATTTAGACACTTCTGCTTCCAAGTGTAGAAATGAAAATATATATATAACAGTAATAGAAAACAAAAATCAAAATTTCCAATCAATTATGTTGGTTAAAGTCTGATGAGTTTGCTAGGAATGTCCTTCATATTATCAGTCCATCCTTTTTAAGACCGATCTCCTAGGATAACGATAACACACTGCTCCTTTGGAAAATGGTGTAATCATGCTTGGAACAATAGGACAACATTCTTCTCCAGTTGATTTCTCTTGCTTTATACTCAGGCATTTTTCTAAAGACAGTAGATGTTTCTTTAGGCTTTATGGCAATAGGCAAGTGCTCCAGAAATGATGTTCACCCCTATGGCATCATTACTTTAGCCAGAAAACATTGTATAGTGATCTATATCATATATGAATTTCATGTAATTCCAGTTTAGCATTTAATAGCGATATATGTTTAAGAATTATTTTGCTTCTTTTCCTCAGTTATTATGACTATTTATTTTCCTTTCTCTCATGCACAAATAGAGTTAATGTTTCTTAAAATAAAATTTAAAAAATATTTATTTCTTTAAATTGAATGGTTTACTTATTAATTTTGAATCTACTTGCTGGTTTGGCTTTCTAAATACTTCAGGCTATTCAAAATTTATTTCATTACAAATATATTTATAGCATTCAAAGTCTAAGTATGACGAAGTTGACTTTTGTTTAGCGAAGGCATTATTTTGAAAAAGCAAAAATGAATATTTGAACTATTTTTATACAATATTCAGTATGAAAATGAGATTAATTCATTACCGACTGTTGGTATGTTGAATCTTGCATTTCGTTATACATTAATATGATTTCCTATTGTTGTAGTAGACTTTATTTATAAAAATTGGACTAAAACAATTATTTATTAAAGTTTTAATTGCATTTCTACAATTGATCGCCTAGTGATAGATTTGAGATTAGGTCATTATTTTATGTGTCTTGTCAAACATCTTTATTATTGTTCTGGTTTAGTTTATGATATACAACACTGCTTTTTTTTTTTAGTCTTGATGTTAGTCTACATATATGTTGGACTGAATTTTTTAGAGTGTTTAATTTGAGTACTTATAATTTTATGATTTTTTCATTATGATAGACAAAATTAAACTATTGTGGGATTAAGTGTTTTTATCACTAATAAATCAAATGTTTAACGTGTGTATGTGAGTCTCAAAAAAATATAGTAAATTGTTTAGTAATCTAGGGGTTACGCACATATTTTCCATGGCATGGATAGGTGATGTGGGTTAATCTGAGATGATATGACAAGGCTGTAAGATACCCTTACAATATATATATAAATAGGGCTGTTTTCTGTTAACTAAGAAGAGATCTTTAGATTCCTGTTTGAGATCTTTAAAAAATAGAACTGGGGATATTTTTAATAACCATTCCATAATTTTTGTATTGCAACTTATTATTATGTGATTATTTACATAGGATGCTACCCAAAATGCATCACTCAATATGATATGTTCATTGGCTTTCTACTTTTTAGTTTAACACCAAAACAATTATTTTTTCTCAATTAGCTAATAGTTCTTAACTGAATTATCAGGTGAGTTTTGTGTGTGAATGACGTCACATTTTTTAAACAAATATTTACAAACATGGCAGAGAAAATTAAATTATAACAATTATTCCCCGGAAGTCACCAATTAAGACAGTGATTGATAGCTAAAGTGAGAGAATGCTTAAAAAAACTGATTTTAAGCCCAGTCTGCCATTTGATAATAACCTTTTATTTAGATATCTACAACTGCAAATCACTTTCAAATAAAAAAAAGATTACATAAATTGAAGAAAGAATTTTTCAATATTGAATGAAACATTGTTGGGCTTTGTGAAATTAGAAAGTGAAGAGAAAATTTGATTCAAAAAGTGGACAATACTGTACTATAAAGGCAAAAATATTGGAAACGCTGTTGACATAGTGATTTATTATAAGTAAAAAATGATGGTATATAAGATAGAATGGCAAGATAAATTATTCAAATTAGTGTGGGTATTAAATTCAGATAATTTAGATTTAGTTTCTAACAAGTTTTTGGATTATGATGAATATATAGAAAACTTTAATATGGATCTACAAAATGATTTTGATCAGATCAATCAACATTTTAAAATCGTCATGGAAGAATTTAATGCTAGAATTGATAAATGATTAAAATTGAAAATGCTGAGGACAAATTTGGTTATGGTGAAATGAAAGAGAACACAGACTTGTGAAGTTCACAGTAAAAAAAAACCCTGTATATTATGAATTCTTTCTTTTAGAAAAATGTTAAACAGAAATGGACATGAAAGTTTATCGAAATGAAGATATATCAGAACTGGATTATATTTTGGCTAACAAAAATATGTATTTCAGGATTGTAATGTTCATAATAGATTCAATGAAGGAAGTGATCTTTGATTACTGAAATGAAAGATAAGCGATAGTGCGAAACTAAAGAGATTAAAATTATTGAAAAAAAATAGTATCAACAGTTAATATTCCTAACTTTCAGAAACATTTCAATGAATTTAAATTAGAACTTGCAAATAATTTTAAATTATTAACAGATTTTGAAGGTGGTTCAGACATGAATGAAATTAATAAGAAGTTAACTGAGACACTATTAAGAATATTATTTAGTTTGATGAAAATCATTTAATATATCATTATAAAAATCCTCTATATATTCATCACAATCCAAAACTTGTTGGAACCTAAACCTTATTAATTTTGATATTTTCCATTAATTTGAATAACTTATCTTGCCATTTATCTGATATATCATTATCTTCACAATGCTGCTGTTCTACTTTTCATTTATAATGAATTTCAATCTACTTGTGCTTCCAATACTGCTGTCTAGACTGGTTACTTACAGCCTCTTGGAACTAAGAACCATAAGTTAGTTTTGTCTGTCGTGATTCCTAACTATCTATTTCTTTTTTAAAAAAAACACCATGCCTTCATAAAATCTCAAGTGATATTTTAGTTAAGAACCATCAGGTAACTGAGAAGAAAGATTGTGATATTTCTTAATATTAAATTCAGAAATGAAAAAGACAATAAATTCACCATGCTGACTAATGCATTCTGGTGAGAAGCCCATCCATGTTCTTTATATTAAGCCCATATATGTTCTTTATATTATGTGAATAAACATATAGTGATAACAGCTGCAAAGACAGGAACATATGGAATGAATATTAGAACATTTCTCTGCTCAGTTCCTTTAAGGCCTCAAAGAAGACTTTTCTTTCAGTTTATAGAAAACTTCTTTGTACAGATTATGTGCATATATATCATTATATATAATTGGCTACATGTATGTATGAGTATAGTACATTAATATAAATATCTATGTATATGTGTGCAGGGGGTGATGTGGAGAAGAGAAGCTAAAGATCAGAGAAAATGGATTGAACTTGGAGAGACCTTCATCTTGCAGTGGATTGATAATGGTCGACAATAATGATGATGATGATGATGTATATGTATGCATAAATATATGATAAGTGTAGTGATAGAATGCAGACCCTGGAGTTCGAGATGTACAAATCATAACTCTGCTCCATCATTCCCTGTGCTTGAACTTCTTATGAATTCCTGAGCAATACCGATTTTTTTTATGTGCCAAAGCATTGTCCAGAAAGCAAACCTGCATCACCTGCTTGTAAGGCAGCTAGACTGACCACTTGACCACCAACACTTGACAGCGATTTGATTTTTTTATTAATTTATATAATGTGATATGATGTACTGTGAATTCTCTTTAAATGGAATCAGGAATCTCTCAGCAACTATGCCCAAAGAAACCTGCTAGCCACTTTACTTTCCCCTTCCATTCCCCATCTAAGCTTTCCCATAATCTGCTCCATCACATTTTCACAACATAATCCTTGTCAACTCTATGGCCTTTATATCTAAATCCCTCTTATCTTTTCCCAAACCTAGCATAAAAACCAATAACCCACTTTCTGTATAATCACTTTGTTCATATTTATTCTCCCATAACTTCATTATTTGTACCCTTTCTGCTTTCAAGCATTTACATTCAATCAACAGATGCCTAATATTTTCTATATCTTCCTTACACAATTTGCAAACTAAATCACCCATATTTTTCCATTTACACGTATATTCTCTTGTTGCTAAAGATCCCGTTCGAGCCTTAAACTACTTTCCTTACTATTATCATAAATTAACTCGCACCCAATGTTCCATTTACATCTATATATATTTAAACTCTTCTTACTCTCCATGCTAGTTCTCCATCTCTCCAACTCCCTATTCTTTATTAATGCATCTATTCTTTTATCCCATTCCTTACCACTATAACACTCAACAATCCTTCTAACACAATCATCTCATCTTTTATACAAGTATACTGATATAAATTCTTTATCCAAATCTTTTGCATACTGCATTACCTTTCTCACTCATCTTGTTGCCTGCCCTTCACTCATAACCCAATTAAACACTATTTTGGCTATTCTTTTACTATCCATAAACTGCAACCTACCAAACATTTTCATTTTACTTTTTGCATCTCTCATATAAAAACTTAACATCCCATTTCTCCTTGAATTTCCTTCTTTGCTGTCCACATCTCTGCATCTAATGCATGTCTTCCTACTTCCCTTTGTACTTTCTCTAAATAATCTAATACCCCTTTACTAATGCATAATGCATCATTACCATACGTTAACCCTGCTACTGCAACTCCCTTCCATACAATTCTAACTACATTATATTTATTATATGAAAACACTGTTAGTTTCTTTACCAAACCCTTTCTTTTCTTTGCTTCATTTACCAATTTTTTCTCCCATTCATGCAAGCAATTTTCCTGATTACTTAAGATGATTCCCAAATACCTATATCTATCTACCACACTTAACTTTATATCCTCCAATAACAATTCTACATCTTCTCTTTCCCCAGTATTAACTATCATTATATTTAATTTTTTTCACTAAATTTAATCCCGATCTCTTTACCCACCCTTGCACATGTCCTTGGAATAATTTCCATATCTTCTCTTCTTTCTGCATACAAAAAGATATCATCCACAAAAAAAAGGCCCAACAAAGTATATACTCCCTTGCCACCTATTAATGGTATTTCTATCCCTCTTCTTAGTCTTTCTATTGCTTTCTCCATTTCACTCAAATATAACAAAAACAAAATAGGTGACATAAGACATCCTTGCCTTAGTCCCACCCCGTTTTTAACTTTAACTGATTCTATATCCCCTACTTGATAAGTATAGTAATTATTTTCATATAATTTCTTAATAATATTTACTAAAGCTTCATCCATTCCCAAATTTTCTAAACTTACTCATAATCTATTTCTGTTTACTCTATCATATGCCCTCTCTATATCTATAAAACTCATATATAATGATCTACCTGAATTCCTACTCATATCCATAAGTTGTGTAACTACATATAAACTATTTCCTATACATCTATCTGTCCTAAAACTTCCTTGCATTTCCCCCACTACATTATTCTCTTCCATCCATTTTTCAACTCTTCCAGCCACCCTATATGAGAAAACTTTATATAAAACTGATGTTACCGCTATCGGTCTATAATTATTTAACTTTCTATGATCCTTACTCTTTCCTTTAAATAATAATCTTACTCTTGTATTACTCCAACTATCTGAAATAACTCTCTTTCTGTGCCATCTTATTAAAACATGATAATAACTCTACTTTTGCTCTATGTCCTAAATTCATTACCATCTCTGCTGCCCATCCATCTAAACCTCTTGCCTTTCCACTTTTCAATCTCTTCCCTGCCTCATTCAGTTCATTTTTTGTGAACCTAATATTCCCATTACTAAATGCTTTCATGTTTTCTATCACTATGTCCTTCACATCTAACATACTTTTCTATATCCATTATACATTTGCCAAAAACAGCACTGTATGTAAAAAGAAGCAGTAACAATAAAATACATTATTAATTTAAAAATAGGATTTGTTAATTTAAAAATACACAAAAAAGCTATGCAAAATCAAAAAATCTTTAATTGAACATATTATTAATGCATTCTAATAGATTCATCGTTGTCTTTAAATTTAAAAGGTATTACTTTTAACTGTGATATCTGAAGACCGTTTTGTTTTATCAATTCAAAAATTTACATGCAATCAATATATTCTGCATTATACTAAGCCGTAACTCTTCAATCGAATAAAACATTTAATGTTTTTAATAAGTAATATGTAAACAATAATAGTGTATTTAGAAATCTTAGATCGATATACAATTTTTGGCAAAATAATAATAACATAAATGTTGATAGAAACTGTCAAAAAATGCATTGGTCAGCAAAGCTTTTATCAGAAGAATGTATTTTTCTAAAACAATATAATTAATATCAGAAGAAAACATATTAGATATTTTAGATGCCTGAAACAGATCACTAACTTTTTTTTAATGGAGGATAAATTAAAGATAATTTAATAGAAAAAAAATAGAAGTATTAAAAAATGGAAGATGAGTTAAATATATATATAAAGAATGATCATAAATTAGACAAAGGGGCTTTTTTTGTTTAAATATTTTAGAAAAAAGCATTCACATGTATAAAAAGTTGATATTTTTAATAACGAATGTGGTAATATAATTTTAAAGTCAAGTTGCAGCAGATTATTTCTCAGACAAAGTAACTGGCAATAACAATCAAATAGTTATTTCATTATTTTTCAAAAGAAATTAACTCTGCTTGTGAATTTATATTATAATATGATATGAATGAGGTTACACGGACATCTCTGTCTGATTTGGCATTAGCTTAATAAATAGTATCATTTGATCTGCAATTTTTACAATATTTTGGTAAAGCAAAAGAACGTGGATTCATTTTTCAACTGCAAATAGATTTGATACTAGAAGCTTTTATATAGATAGTATTTGGAAAGCTTATTGTTCCAGTTATTACATATAATATATATATATAGTATATTTAAATAAATCAATGATATAATATTGAACCGGGTTCGAATATGTGTTCCTTCGAAACACCGGTCTCTTAGGCAGAGAAGAACATACTCGGAGAGTATGTATGCCCAAATGATAGCTATAAAGTATATAACTAGCGTTACATTTCCAGGACATAGCTTCTTCTCGGCTGTTGAGTTCAACACCAAGTTCAAAGCATTTTTTTTTTGTTTGTGTATAAACACGGGCGCCAGCTGTTTATTCTAAAAGAATACTAAAAGAATAGACAACGCACTTTGAACAGTGGCCACTAACTCAACGCCTAAATCCACGACTAGCTCAGCTGTTTGTAATTACTAATAGATTATACTTAATTAGTGATTAAAAGAATTGATAAAAGAATTTGTTAAAAACAATTGATAAAAAGAATTGACCGACAAATAAAGTTTAATTTTAAAGATAATTTATTAACTAACATTTATTTACTAAATTTAAACATTTTATACTTCTAATAAAACACACGCATATTTTAAATTAACATTCTAAATAGTTTAAATATTCTTGAATATTTTCATAACAGAACACTGGGAATTTATCTACTGTGACTAATAATATTGATATAAGGATCATGCACATATTAATTCATGCGCACACATAATAATGATAATAAAGGACTACATAGCATTTGAAATTTAATCACACACATCAATAGTTCATTTATGTATGATATAGAGTTCATATAATTAGACTCTTGAAAGATTCATACGAATTAATGCAATGCAATGGCTATTACAGTATAAACGAAATAAGCAAATGTTTTTACCTAGGCTTTTGAATGTAGACGTAGAATTTTGTTCTCTTTGGTTGCTGCTTTCGGTGAGGATATTTCCATTATGAATGCTTACAAGCCGGCTGGGACGTTTTCTTGCTGAGTTTCCTGATTTTCACGATTATTACTATCGGAGACAAATAGATACTGACGGAGATTATTTCACGGGCAGATCTGCTGTTTTCTAGGACATCTGGGCTGGAGATAAACACGCATTCCCAAGATCTTCTCAACACTGCATTTCGTTTGTTAACTGCTCAATTAATTTCTGAACTGCACTACTCAATTACTTTGTGAACTGATCGTCTCAACTGATTGTCCGATAAAATATTCAGTATTTATACCAATGAAGTGTTTTCTTTTCAATATCCTCTGGAAAATATCTGTTGTCGAAATTCTTTATCAATTAATCCTTTGATAAACGTGTTTTGGAAGATTGCTTAATTAGTAATAGCCATGCAGAGATGTTGTTTTATATTTTAATTAATAACCATTGCCGTGTTTTTTAATAATAATCTTTTTTAACTTTCATTTATTTATAATAACATTTATTCTATTGTTGACAATCGCACATATATATGCACATATATTAGTTTTAACATTATTTTTTCTTTAATTAAACTTGAATAAAAAGAGATTTATATGTTTTAACTTTTTAAATTATATTTTTACGAATACTAATAAAAACTATTTATTTCCTTTTGTAAACCTTTAGTTTCATTTTCAAACCAAGACTCCCCCTCCCCCCTTTTGATTAATTAATTGTAGCTTTTTTTTATTTCAAAAACTAACGCTAGAAAACTATTTAATTCTTATCTTTTTCGAAAACAAGCTGCAATAAACTCTTCAACATTTAATTTTATGTTGTTTTTTTTATGAAAGATTACTTTAATAATAATTTTAGATAAAAATTATTGTTCCAGTTATTACATATAATATATATATAGTATATTTAAATAAATCAATGATATAATATAAAATATCTTTATATAATACTAATAATATCGGTACTTACATATTAGTCTTGTGACCCTTCAGTTTTTTTTGCTGATCTTAATTCGTAATTGATGATGTGCCCGAAATGACGTGTATGCCAATCTTAATTATTCATGGCTGACACTTCAACTTTTTCTGCCGATCTTAATTTGTTGTTGATGACGCCGATCTTAATTATAAAATGGCGTGCATGCCGATCTGAAATGATGTGTACACAGATCTTAATTATTCTTGGCTGACAATGTGACCTGTTAATCTTAATTCATCATTGATGACATGCCAATTAAGATTGGCAGAAGAAATTGAAGTGCGACGAATTAAGATCGGCGGAAAAAGCCGAAGAGTCACAGGACTAGTACGTAAGTACCATAATATCTTTTCAATATGCTTCAACTAATTTACAATTATGGTCTACATTGCATACATAATTAACTACAACCTATTAAAGCCATACAATATTTTTAAGGCATAAAAAAAAAACCTGTTCTTTCTTTTAACAGAGCTTCACTTGCTTTCTGAATAATTTTCTCAGCTCTCTGAGAATGAATTTGAGGTTTTAGTTGCAAACCTTTAGGAATTATTCCTTCAGATTTACATTTACATAAGAAAGTTAAATAATTTTTTATTTTGGCCAGATTTAGACATAATTTTTTATAATGTCTAAAGTTTGATATAGTATCATGTCCATACTAAATACTTAATGTTTTCCTGAAGATTTGTGATGATGGTGTTTTAGTTGTATTTCATATTGGACTGTTTCCATCATCTAATGTGAGTATTGAATGTCTTAGAAAAATGTAACTTTATTTAAATATCCCCAATACATTCAACTGTTAGCAATAACACATCAAACAGGTTAGTACATGCACAATGTTTTGAGAGATATTATTCTCCCCTCTTCTTCAGGTGTTGCTGGCCTGACCAGTGACAGTACTAGGGGATTTGAACCTGTACCTTTAGATTCTTTGAGCATTGAATTTTAAGGTAAAGCTCTAACCAACTAAGCCATCCTGCCAAAAGCAACAGTCTGTAGAAATTTCATATACTTATCTATGATGTTCCTCCTGATTTTTCCACTTTTTTTTAAGAGCAAAGTTAATTAATGCTTTGCATACATTATATATAGCCACACTAGGTTGGCTTATGGGATTTTTTGCCATTGTCATGTGAGCAACTTTTAAAAATTTTCTTCTTTGTACTGATCAGGCCAGCAACACCTGAAGAAAAGTGGGGACTAATACCTCTCGAAACGTTGTGCATATACTAATCTGTTTGATGTGCTATTACTAACAGTTGAATGAATTTGGAATATTTAAATAAAATTAAATTTTTCTAAAGACATTCAATACTCATATTAGATGATAGAAATAATCCAATATAAAAATACAACTTTATAAATGTATATTATATAATCTTTCATTCAATTTATCATTAGCCAATTATTAGTCAAATTAATTGATGTTTTAAATATGTTCATATAATTATTTTTATTATAATTAATATATTTGGTTTCATATATCTTTCTTCTATTAGGTTCTTATAAAATAATTTAAAGATCTTATATTTTTGACACAATCTATTTTATGTCCATATTTTAAATAATAAATATATAAGGCAGATCTATCATCTCTTCTAATAATATGTGGATGTGTATTGTTAAATTAAAATTAAAATATTAAGCTACTAAAGAACTAAATAAAGTAAATAGTAATTTTAGTTTATTAATGCTTTTATAGATATAACATCAGTTTAGAGAATTTATATATAAAGTAATTATTGATAATTTAAAGATAATTTAAACTTACCTTTCAACATAGGGATGATTTTGGCCCACATTATCCAACATAGGACTAAATTCGTGCAATTTTTCAGCATGAGAAAATACTATGCCCTTATTTTGAAGAATATTACCCCATGTATGTCCTTCTCTAAATTTGCCTTTTGGATTTTTATCAGTAAAACTAAAATGATATACATGATAAAGTTAAATATGTAGAAGTTTTACGTGTATATGTGGGTGTGCGCAGATGTGGTTTTTAAGAGACTATAATAATTTTTAGAATATTTTTATATACATCTACATATTTTGTACATAAAAATGTACAATTATATTATTGATAGAAATTTAAATGTGTTTATTTTTGGATGACGTCGTCCTTTATTTGTGAAAGCTGTTTTTTTTTTTTTTTTACATTCCAATGTACAAAAATTAATTTGTTTTATTATTTCACATAAATAGGATTTAGATATTCAGAATTAATTAAAGTTATTGGGATTGATCTTTTGAAATTACATAATATCCAAATATCTTTCTAAGAAACAGACTTTATATAAATAAATATCAGTTGGAAAGGAATATAATTACTAGACAAAGATATGGGATAAAAATCTAAATATATCTCCATGGTTAGGTATGCTAATAAGAAAAAGATTCATTGTAAGATGATGATTTAAATCTAAAAGTTCATGAATCAAAAAAAGGCCTCATTAAAAAGCAAAAATTAGACCTAGAGAATTCTATAGTTATAAAATAAAAATCAATAATAAAAAATTCAACATTTATTACCTTAAATGGAGGTTTATTAATAATAAAATTGATAAAAAATGTATAATTATAGATTCATGTTATTATAAAAAATAAAAATTAATTAACATCTTTGGAATAGTTTACAAGTAATTTCATAAACCAGACACCACAATGTAATATAAGTTTGATGAATGACATTTTGAATTTAAATACAGATTAAAAGCAAAATAAGAATATCACCACTTTGGCTGCTAAACTTACATTATGCTGGTGAATATGATATTGAAAAGATAATCTGAAAACTAGTCTTAATTAATGTGTTGAATGCAATGTATAAAGATTATAAACTAGCAATTAATGCAGATGTTTCATTAGTCTGTGGTGAAAGAAAAATCTCCAGCAACGTTTGGTTTAAGAAAGTGGATTAGTTTAAACTCTAGAACAATGAAATCTGTAAAGAGACTCCATTGAATTGCTGATGAATTTTAACTAGTTAAAAGGGGTAATATTTCAGTAAAATGATATAACTATTGACAAATTTAATACATGGAACTGAAACAGATCCCAGAATGTATGATTTCATTTAAGAATTCTTTATAAGATTCTGTAAATATGATGACAAGTTCATAAGGTCAATTAGTCTGCTTGGTAGACACAATCATCACAAGAATGTGCCTTTATAAAATAAGTATTTTATAATGAACTGGAGCAGTTTCTATAGGAAAGATGGAATCCATTTACAATATAAAGATTATATCAAAGACATTCTAAAGAAATGAAATACTGATTGTTTTCATTAAAAATACAAAATACAATTGACAGCTACAGTAAGGCAAGGTCTTTCAGAAAAAAAAGTTTGCAATAGAAAAAATCAAACACAGCAAAGCAAAGTGTCAGATAAACAGATTTAAAAGCCAGTATTTGATAGCTATAGATATATTTAGTTTCAATGAATTGGTTGTATAACTCCTACAAAACTACTATTCAATTTTTTGTTCATCTTTTTTCTTTTTCCAAATTTAGAATGACAATATTTATTTATGAGAGGTTGTTAATGTTTTGTGGGATTTAATTTGGTTGTGATGAATGTGAGAGTTAAAGATGCATGGATGCTATCTTAGTTCTTTTGATGCTCGAACACCAATACCTTGTGATTAAAAACCCAATTATTTCATGAATGATTGTTTATGATAATACTGATATGATGAAAAAACTACACATGATTCTGCTAACTTACCAAAGATGATATGAAATCACAATTTTATTTAAGTTTTAAACAGTATAGTCAAAAACTTGCAAAAGTGTATGTTTTCAATTTATAATTTGTTACCAAAATGATTTTTATTAATATATATTTTTGATTCCATAATTGAATATAAAATAAATGGATAGTTATTATTTGTGAATGATTATAATATAAGATGAACATTATAACTTATAATTTCAATAATAATTATAAAACTGGTTTAAGATATTTTTAAAAATTCATGACATGAGGATTTAAAACATATAGAATTTAGAAAATGGCTCTGGAACAGATAAATAAGAAACTGCAATTGAATGATTAATTACTCAAATCACATGATATTCAAATACCAAATGTGAGAGGCTCTAGAACTTTTAGATATCAAATCGATAACTTAAATACTGTGATAACATACAAATAGTTAATTAAGAGGTAATTTGTCTCACTGTTGTTGTTTTTTTTTTCTAAATATAAAGTTGTTTTTTTAAACAAAAGAATAAAGAATTAAGACAACCATCTAACTTTCGTATGCAGTAACAATGATCGTATTTCGAATCCATAGCCTGACATAATTGACTCAATAAGCGACTTTTTTATAATAAATATAAAGTTGGTGATCAAACGATAATGACTGTTATAGTCCTCCCTTCTCTTAGAAGTGGACTATTCGATCAGATAAGAAGGAATCTGGAATAGTCCACTTCTGAGAGAAGGGAGGACTATAACAATGACCAAAAAAAAAAAAATTGAAAACGAGAAAAATGATATGAAAATTTGATTTAGTTAAATAAATTAAGTTTAAAAATCAAATAATTAATATTTTAAAAATAAAGATTTTATTTGTTCATTAACTTTTTTAACAAAAGTATATTTATAATAGGACATATAAAAATTTAAATAATTTATTTTGTTTTTGGAACAAAAATGCTATAAAGTTCTTTTTCTCATATTGAGGATCAAAGAATTGTTAGAAAATGTCTAAGAGAAAAGATAATGGCGTTGAGACAGTCATGCAATTGAATAATTAGATACAAGGAAAGTTCATTACATTTTAATTAATCTTATTCTGTTGGTCTTGAGAAGTTGATTGTATTCAAAATGTAAAATTTTAGCCAATTTGAAGTGATAATAACTGAAGTTGTTAATTCTTACAAAGAAATAATTCAAAAATCATGTGAAGCACTGTTAGAGTAAAAAGACAATTAATATTAAATTATTCTACACACTAAGAATAACTTCCAGAATGTATAAAAGAATGAGATCTTTAAACAGTATGTGCTAAGCTTACATAGAGCTAAGCATTGCTATTCTAGTTCTCAAAATTTATGTGAAGAGGAGTATGTCCTCAGAACAAGTTTTGAATACAACTTTAAATTTGTGTTTTCACTTTGAAGCAAGACCTTCTCAATACAAAGAAGTTTAAACAAGAATAACCTTAAGAAAACTGGAAAAGAAACTAGAGCTCAGGATATTACTAATTATCATCTACAAAAACCTCAATAGAACAGCTGTGTAAGAAAAAATAAAAAAATTCTATAATCTACTCAAAATATTAGTAATAATAAAATACTTTACTGTGATGAGCAAATCATTAAAAAATGAAATTATTAATTATATTCAATAAAAAAGAGTTATATATGACATGGCCCAATTTTTTTAAGCTTGTAAATAAATTTAAAGTGTTCTAACAAGCTTTGTTGATAAAATGCTAACAAGAGAAAGCATTTAAAATATCTCTATCAGAAACCACACCCAAATCCCAGACCAATGGTTTCATGCTTTGGCACTCCTCAGTGAGGTGCTAGAATAGTTTCAGACACTAGATCTAAAAATACCAACCCAAAGCCAGCATTTATCTAAGAGGTAACTATTGAGTAGAAAATCTGAAAATTTTAGAGACCTATATGTCTTCAAACCCAGCTATCTAACTCAAATAACTATATGGGGTTCTTGTTAGCATTTTATCAACGAAACTTGTTAGAGCAATTAGCAAAGCTCTTTATTATTAATTATATGATTGTTTATTTAACTGTATATCGTAATTATGCTAATAAAATAATTTTTTGTTTATTTGTAGATATTATCATTGAGTACATTTTTTTTTATGTATGTGTGTGAAATATTCATAAAGAAATGCAAAACAATTCTATTTTAAATTTTTAAAAAATTTAATTGTAGAATTATTGTTTTCCACAATATTTATTGTAAGGGGAGGAGAAATTTATCCAAAGAGTGCATTTTTATTAAACTTTAGAAAGAAAGATGATAGTTAAGAATAATTGAAATGTTCTTCTCATATCTGAAAATTAAATACTCTATTTATTTATTTTTGTTTTTGCTTATAAAAGAAAATTGTTTCTATAATTAATAAGCAATTAACAATATGTATTTATAATTTGTAATTTTTTTATTTGATTAAATTAATTTTTATTGTAATTTAATCTTTGATTTATTTTTATTTGTCCATTTATCTATTTTATACCTATGACTGTGTGAAGGAGGGAGGAAATTAGAAGAGTCATACTGAGGATTAAGTGGTACACATACAGGTAAACTAATATAAAAGTCTGGTTATGCTGGCAATAGTCTTTCTTGTGCATCTGCAAGCAATGTTCTCTATTGCACGAATATGGAGAATAAATAAGTTACTATACTAATTTTACTTTTATTTACGTGTGGGGGGTGAGGTCTGAAAATATAAGATCTATTTGTCTTAAAAATAACTATTAACCATATTTAGAGAATATAGTAATAAACTTGATATACCTTCTCATAAAATTATGCTACATTTTGGCACAATGAAGTCTGATGATAACTTATCATTTTATATATCAATGTGTGTTCACATAAATACATAGTTTACACTGTCTTGAGTGTATACTACGAATAACTAGTTCTCCGTTATATTTTGATAAATCCAACATGAAATAAAAACATATCATCTATTATCATCTGGTACAGTACCCAATATTCCATTACATTTTGGCAGCCCAATGTGGCACATGACAATATCAGCAGTCAAAATATTCTGTTAAATTTTGATAACACATGTTGATAATCTAAATCACAAATGTCTTAGGAAAAAAGAATTGTCAATACAAATAATAGAATAAAAATATCAAAGGAAAAAATCAGACACATATATATATATAAACAGTACAGAATGGGAAATAAAGTGAGAGAGCAAAAATTAGACTAAATATTTAAAATAGATAGGTTTAGAAAGAAAGGTTCAAAAAAGGTAGATCTGAAAATATTTAAGTAAATGTAGAAATTTTCATGATGAGGAAAGGGGTGTGAAATTCATTTATATGAAGTACTAAATTTTATAAGTAAAAATAAAGTGAACAACAAATTATATGCTAACTAGAATAAAAGAAAAGAGATGGAGTAGCAAGCTGTTCAAAATCAAGATTAAAATTCAACTCAGAACACAAAGAAGAAATAGTCATAACACCACAAACATGAGAGATATTTATGAATACATTAAAAGAAGACTATCAAAAGAGAACTAACAATAAAAAAATAAAAGGATAATATAGAAAATAAAAAAAAGCAATCAAAAGAGAGAAGAAATCCAGAGGATATTTGAGAAAGATTGATAAAAACAATCAAATGATGAAAATTAAAATAGAAGAGATTGAACAGAAAAGAGGGAAGACAATCAAAGTATAATGTTCAAGAGACCATCCAGAATTAAAAACTAAATGGATATTTTCTATCAAATATGGAAATTAAAAGAAATATACATAAAAAAAAAAAACAAATCAGATAATGAATTATGAAATCAAAGTTGGAAGAGGAGGGAAAATGGCAATAGTTAAGGTAAAGGAAAGGGCTAAAATAGTAATAGTGCAAATTATGGATCAAATGTCAAAAATTGAGTAGAAAGCTTAAGAGTAGAGAGACGAACAACACAACTTAGAGAGAGTTTAAAAATAACTATAAAAAAGACTTAAATAAAGGTCTAATGTAGATGAGAAAATAACAACATAAGTATGAAGAAATATTTCAAAAAAGATAATGATTTTAAAATAGAGACTTTGTGCATTGATAACATAGTATTATGTTAGAATCTAAAAGTAAATCAGACTGTAAAATAGACAAAAGATCAAAGGGCATATAAAAATAAAAGTCAGTAAGCTGAAAATGAGGTCTTAATAATGATTTTATTTAGTAACTTAAGCAAAAAACCATGACACTTGATAAGAGACTTGCCTTTTGCCTCACTATGAAGGAGTTAACCATTTTTAAATGAGTACTTTCTATTCAGTATTATATAGAATTATCATAAAAAACAAGATACTTAATTCTTGATGGTGTACCGGCAATAGGCAGTCATCTATAATAAAAGTGGTAATAATATAATCTTTATAGTTAAGATTTTACTTCATTAACGCTTAAATAAATTAATATATATATGTGTGCTCTGCGCACAGGTAATGAAGCTATTAATAAATTGTCAAAATTTTTTTTTACTGCCAAGCGCTTTCGGGATAGTCTACAGTCCCATATTCATGGCGAGTTATTCTGTTAATAACTGTAAAACTATGCAAATTTTATGCAAATTTATATGCAGATGTTACGTGGACCATTTATATTTTTTAGTATTAAAAAATTACATTTTTAAAATTATTTGCATCAAATATTATTATCAACTTCCTAGTAAACAATACCTCACCTTGAGTATTAAGTTTATTTTGATATTACAGATTTCTATTGCAAGAAATAAGAATATTTTTACAATTATATACATTAGGCTATCAGCATTTTGTAATTCCTCAGCCAATTTTAAAATGCTGCTTTATTATTTGATGATAAATACAAAGTTAAAAATATTAATCAAGATTGGTTTAACACATATTTTTATCCACTTAAATTCCTTCCTGGAAAAACTATATTTGAAACATGGTACAGTATTCCAGATTTTCTTTGTGTAACTTTTTGAAGCTTGTTCTATTTCAAAAATTTTCAATGTTCACTTTATTAGCTATACTTATAATAATATTTTTTTATTTTTGAAATAATTGTTAGTTAATAAAATTGTTTTATTTAAGTATGACAAATATTGTAAATTAATTAAATTTTGAAATTAATTTAATCACTAACTTGGACAAATTTGTGATTAATTTTAAAAAAAAATTCTGAATTCCTCACACTTTCATTTCAAGTTAAATATAAAAACTCCAATTGTGATTGAAAAAAAAAAGTACTTTAGTATTATTTAACCGATGATGTATTACACCTACCGATTTTCCTTCTGATAGATGTCATCGATCATAACATGATAATGTTGTCATGGCAACCGAGACACTGGCATGATTAATCCATGTGAGAGTCAATTTTTGGGGTTTTTTTGACCCACAAGATTTCAAAATCGGAGAGAGCTTTGGAAATTTTTGCAATTTGTCTGTCTTTTGTGATTTTGCTACTCAGACTTCACACTGATTTTTTTGTTCTATCATCAGTCCACCACAGTGAATGCTATTTGTAACTAATTTTCATTTTTGTTTCTAATAAATAATGTCATTTCGATGTATATTATTTTGTAAATTTTTTTTGTAAATTCATCTGCAATTATAAAAATTACAATTAATTACTTTTGATATTTTTTAAATTGTGAAATGTATTATATTATAAATTCGACTAAAAATGGCATAATATAGCACCTTTTAAGTTATTCTCCAAGGTTATCATTAATGCCAGATTCGCATTAAATCGGGAGAAGTACCTGATATTGTCTATTAATTTTAAATTTACAAAAAAATTTTTGTTAATATTTCTGCAATTATCAAACTTACACTTAATTATTTATTTTGACGTAAGCATGTACATCCCCCCCCCCCCATTTTCACTTTTTTTTTTCACTGAAAAATTTGCAATATAGAGTACCTTTTTAAATTATCAAATTTTCACTTAATTACTTTTAATTTCAAAATTATTTTTATGTATATTATGTACTATTATGTATTTAGATGTATACTCAATATACTATTTTCATGAAAGTATATTGTTTTTGATTTTTTGTTTCTTTTTAAAAAAATTCGTAATATAGAGTACCTTTTAAGTTATTCTCCAGGTCACCATTAGTCATGTGTTTACTTATTTTTTCGTTGAGATCTTGTTAACTTTCATTTCTTGTTTCTAAAAAAGCATAATTAATTTATTTTATTTTTAATTTCCGAATTATATTATACAGAAATTTTTTTTTGTAAATTCATCCGCAATTATAAAAATTACATATACGAGAGTAATACAATGTCTGGCATTGTCGGTGGTTTTGTAAATCATAATATAGGTTTTTTGAGACTAGAGCATAATTAATTAATTTTATTTTTAATTTCTAAATTTTATTATAAATTCATCCATAATTATAAAAATTACATCTATGAGGGTAATACAATGTCTGGCGTTGTTGGTGGTTTTGTAAATCATAATATAGGTTTTTTGAGATTCGTGCACATATTGGCTATACCTTTGGCCTGGCAAAACCATCAGAGGCCTCCCCGCCCATTCCACGCTATGGGCTGTCATTTCTAATTTTCAGTCAAAAAATGAAACACATTTTCAAACTGTTTGTTTTATATATTTTTAACATGAAAACTGAGTTAAATAACATCAGAAATGTTGTAAAGATAACTTATTTTTTCATTCAAATACATTTTTTTTATTTTTTTGTTATAAAAATTCGTAATATTCTTTATTTGTCCATTTAATTTAAATTTACAAAAAAAATTTTGTACATATTTCTGCAATTATCAAATTTACACTTAATTACTTTCAATTTCTAAATTATCAAATTTACATTTAATTACTTTTAATTTCTAAATTATTTTGACACATGCATGTACATTTTTTTTTCCAGGAACAACAAACATGATGGTGCTCGTTATCTACCCATTGGTCATCTTAGTATTTTCCAGTCAATGATATATTACCCTGAAGGCATATCAATCTAATCTTGTGATCTTTAACATGCTGGTCCACGTGATCTGCGGACAAATTTTAGCGATTGCATTTGTCCACAAATCACTTGGAGACGTTATCTTAAAGATTGGAAGATCAGACTGATATGGCTTCAGGGTAATATGTCATTGGTTGGAAAATACTAAAGAGCCAAAAATATTTTTTGTCTTTTTAGTGTACAGTAAATAAAAATATTTCTTATAAAATATTTTTTAATTATATTATTTTTAATTTTTTACTATTTGAATACTTTTTGTAATTATATCTATTTAAAATGGAGAATAAAAATAATGTCACAGTCAGTTTAATATTTGAAAGGAAATTTGCATGCATTAAAAATTGATTCAATATTATTTTGTTTGTGAAAGCAGTGATTTTAAAAAAGAAACTTTTAACAATCAAGAGGAAATAAAATTTCATCCATTTTTTTTAAAAGCAACTTTTACAGTTAAGAGATATTAAAACTTGTTTTTATTTCTATTTTAAATTATCATTAATACTTTTAGTGTAAGTTCTTTTTAAAAATATATATCACCTCCTCATATGAATCACTGGAAATATATTGAACTGATGATATCAATGTGTTTAAATTCAGTCAGCCAACATCATAATACTAAACAAACAATTGGACAACCCTGAAATATTTGATTGCCATCATTGATTTCTAACATAGATACAAAATTTGAAGGAAATCCATTTGATAGAAATATTTTAAAAAACAATTACAAAATTTATCCTAAACAGACTTTCTAAGTTAAATAAAAGCATTTAAAAAATAAACATATAAAAATAACATTTGCTTACATTATCATTATAACATTAACAAAACAAAATGAATAACAAATTCAAAATCTAAAATATTTGATTAAAATGTTAAAAAATAAACAATTAAAAATTCTAAAACACACAAAAAATGAATAAATACAAAAATAAAAAATTATTTAAAACATTTTTATTATATTCAATACAACATTTTAATTGATTGAAAATGTTGATTAATTTAAAGAAAAAAATATTTAGGAATTTTTGTATAATAACAGAATGAAATCTGAATTAAATAGAAATAATGACAAGATTTTGTTTTGTTTTCAACATTTTTAGTTTATTATAATTATTTGGTTTAAACAATTTGAAGTTCAATTAAAATATAACATATTCATGAGAGATATGTTTCATATATTTTTATTTGTTGTTTTTTTTGCAAGTTTTTGAATTTCTTATTGTCTATCTCTGACATTCAAATCTTATATTCTTTTTAAGATTTTCAACATTCTATTTTGTCAAGGATATAATAATAATATAATCATCAATGTATGTATAATATTTTTGTACATTATGTATATTTTTTATTAAAATGATATACTTTTTTGTTTTTATAATCTTGACAAATATTAAGATATAATCTGATTAAAACAAAACAAAAACAGATTAAATATACAAAAATTTGTCAAATTGCAAATATGATTCAAACAAAAATAATAACAACACAAGATGTTATTTTAACAAAGAAAAGGTACCAAGTTGAATATAAACTAATCAAAATCAAGTGAAAACAATTTCTATATTTGACTTTGATATTCAAAACAGGTAAGTTAGCATAAAATATATTTTGACATAAATTTCTATATCAACATTTTTGAAATATTTAAAATGATTAACATTAAATTTATCATATATATAAAGAAATTTTTTTAGATTTCAACTGAAGTAACATTTCAAATATTTCTTTTACAAATCAAATGCAAATACATACATATATAAATTTGATATATTTAAAAAAACAATTGACACATATGTTTATAGAAACTATGCAAAGTTACACAATATCATTTGGAGTTCAATAATAATTCAATTTGACCAAATTTAAAAAAAATTCATTTTCAGTAAATTAATATTATTTCTTTATTATACAGTTCAAAATAAATTTATAATTTAATTTAATAGGGGAAAAATGAAGTAAAAACTATTTACTTAATTTTATCATAATGTTTAAAAAATGAATAATCCAACTTCACTCACAAAAAAAGCAATGATATTTTTCTAGTATTCATCAGTTGAAGAACAAATAATATTAATTATGTTTTTTTAATTACAGGACATCTGTTATTTTAAATATTTAATAAATATGTTATCTTAAATAATACATATTTTATTTAAAAAAACATTTTCAATATGTAATACTTTGTAAATATGATCATCTAAAGAAAATATATTTAATATAATACTGTAATAAAGATTTATATTACTTTTTTAATGATACATAAATTGAGCTATTCAAAATCATATTGAATGCATTATTTATGTAAATTGAAAATTCCTTAATGTATCTTACATTTCATAATAAAAATTATTTGAAAGCTATTACTTACTACTCATTATAGGTTGTTGTATAATCAGGACTATGTTCTAATGGCTTAAATTTTTCAGCATTGGAAATAAAGCCAGAGGACTCCATTTTTCCTATTCGCCTATGACCTGAAAACTCTTTTGTTTTGTCTATTTGTTTCATTGGATCAGGATACATTAATTTCTTCACACTGCATAGTAATGAGAAAAGCAACAATTATAAAAAAAATTTAAATGAAATAATATTAAGAAATATTTACTATTATTTTTACCTTTTATATGGATCAGAGGTAGTTAAATTTAGATATTCTAAAGGATCATTTTTCTTTAACCATGTTTTCTGACTTTCAGTATATTGGTCAATGGTCTAAATGAAAAAAATAAATGGTACTTGCATATATTTTAATTTAAAAATTGTAAGCACTTCAAAATAAATATTTTCTAAAATAAATTTTTTTAAACCAAACAAGTTAGCAGCTCCACATAGTGCTTCAAAATGTACCTTAAATGGGGGGGGGAAATAAGTGACTAATTTCATTATTATTATTATTATTATTATTATTATTATTATTATTATTATTATTATTATTATTATTATTATTATTATTATTATTATTATTATTATTATTATTATTATTATTATTATTATTATTATTATTATTATTATTATTATTATTATTATTATTATTATTATTATTATTATTATTATTATTATTATTATTATTATTATTATTATTATTATTATTATTATTATTATTATTATTATTATTATTATTATTATTATTATTATTATTATTATTATTATTATTATTATTATTATTATTATTATTATTAATGTCTTTCTGCAAGATTTGTCATGATTTACTACCAAAAAATGGAAATTTTGTTTCGTGTATGGGCTGTAGCACCAGTTTTCATTACACGTGCTCAACGTTAGGAGAGGCTACCTATAGACGAATGTCTTTAAAAAAAAAGCAGGAATGGAGATGTAATGTTTGTAGAATTCCACCTGATAGTAATGGTTCTGTTATGGTAAATAATAGTGATTCTTCGAATTTGATTTTAAGTGATATTTTGGAAAAATTAAAATTACTTCCGGTTATACATACGGCAATTTCAGAGCTTACAATTACGGTTGCGAAGCTTCAGGTTGACGTGGATTTTTTGCGGGGTAAAGTTGATAAAAATAATGATAATTTACTACGATTGTCAAATATGTATGATTCTTGTGAAAACGAAATCACTTTGTTAAAGGAAAAAATTGATTATATGGAACGTTCACGGTTGGAATGTGAAATTGAAATACAAGGTGTTCCCTTTTGTGAAAATGAAAATTTATCTTTAATTGTAACGAAGTTGGCGGAAAAACTTGAAATTGAAAACTTTACTACTAATTGTATTGAGAATGTTTATCGGACAAAATCTAAATCTAATAATATAGCAGGTTTTATTGTTACTCGTTTTGCTTCGCGAAATTTAGCTAAATCATTTTTATTGAAGAGAAATATTATTAAATCGGTATCTGATTTTTTGTTAATGGAATCTAGTCAGCGTGTATATATTAATCAACGTATAACTCCACATATTAGACAGCTGTTATGGAAGGCTAAGCAAAAAATGCGTGAACGTAAAGGTATGGCTTTTATACGTAATGGATTGGTTTATATTAGAAATGATTTAAATTCTCCGTGTGTTTTAATTAAAAATGAATCTGAGTTGTCAGCGTTTTGAAATTTATTTCCTAAAGTGAAGCTTGATGCATTTTATTCTCATGATGAAACTTTGTCTAATTTAAATGTTTTTCATATGAATATACGAAGTGTTAGATCTAATTTCGATGAATTTGTTGTGTATTTAAATGATTTTCCTGCCGGTTTTTATGATGTGATAATTTTAACTGAATCTTGGATTTCCATTGAAGAACAGCATTTATATGTTCTGGATGGCTATTCAAATATTCTTTCTCCTCGTGCGTCTTCACGTTCAGGTGGTGTATTAGTTTTTGTGAAAGAAAACATTAAATTTACGTATCATAATCCATTTCTTGCCTCTGCAGAATGTGTTTTGATTAATCTGAATTTACCTTGTTTTGTGTTAACTATTGTTGCTTTATATAGATCGTGCACAAGTATCATTTTGGATTTTATAGCTGAACTTGATGTGTTATTGTCTGATTTACATACTACTTCAGTAATTCTTATGGGAGATTTAAATATAGATTTATGTAATAATCTACATGGGCCTACCGTACGATATTTGAATTTGCTTTATAGTTATGGTTTTAATCAAGCTATTTTTTCACCTACTCGTATTACGAAATCTTGTCAATCAATTTTGGATCATATATTTGTCAGATTAAACCAGAATCAAAGTTATGAATCGTCTGTACAAAATATTTTTATTTCGGATCATTTTGCAACTGTGTTGAGATTATTAAATTGTAGACCACATGTAAATACTCATTTATATATTAATAAGTTATCACATAATAAACTAAAAATGTTATTATCTGATCAGAATTGGGATTATGTTTTTGCTCTGCATGATGTTGATTCAGCATTTTTAAAATTTCAAGATATTTGTAAATCTTTAATTGCAAAATCTATGGTTAGTTTTAAATTGACTAGCAAAAACCGCAAGCGCTCAGCCTGGATAACGAATGATTTGATTGGAAAAATTAATCAAAGAAATCATTTAAAATGTTTGGGTGGAGATTTGTTGACTTTGAGGAAATTGAATACTGAGATTAAATCTGATATTCGGAAATTAAAATTTCAATATTATCAAAAATATTTTAATGATAAAAATATTTCTTTGAAATGGAAGTTGATAAATTCTCTTGTAAAGAAACCTTTGTCAAGTCAACTTAAATTTATAAAACACAATGATAATTTGATTGAAGTAGAAAATAATGAAAAATGTGTTGCTGACTTGTTTAATAATTTTTTTTCAGATCTGTCAATAGATAGAACACCAGTACAAGAATTGTCTTTTGCTGATTCTTGTGTAAATTCTTTTTGTGTACAGATGTTACTGATTTGGATTTGTCTGGTAAAATTGATCTCTTAAAGAATGTTCATTCAGCTGGTCTAGATAAGTTAACACCAAAGATTCTTAAGGAAAATAAGTCAGCTTTCATACCTGTTCTTGTTTATTTGTTTAATCTTTCCTTAAATGTTGGTTTGTTTCCTACTTGTTTGAAGGTTGGTTTTATTACACCTGTTTTTAAAAAGGGTGATCCTGTACAGCTTGACAATTATAGACCAATATCTATTATATCTGTAATATCCAAATTGTTAGAGATGGTGGTTAAAGAGAAAATGATGTCATTTTTATCTAAAAATAATATTTTATCTGAACATCAATATGGATTTATTTCTGGTAGAAGTACCTTGGACACTTTCTATAGTCATGTAAACAATTTGACAACTTCACTAGATAAGGATTTTAAAACTGTTGCTATTTATTTAGACTTGTCTAAGGCATTTGACTCTGTATCTCACAAAATTTTACTTAAGCGTTTATATACATATGGTTTTCGTGGTGGATTTATTTCATGGTTTGCGAGTTACTTAAAGGATAGAAAACAAGCAACAAATATTTCTAGTGTTGTAAGCTCTTTTATAACAGTTAACCATGGTGTACCACAAGGTTCAGTTTTGGGTCCCATTTTATTTATAATTTATATAAATGATTTATTTTCTTTACCTTTAGAATCTAAGATTTATGGTTTTGCAGATGATATTGCTTTATCTTATGCTGCAGTTTCATATAATTTTGTTGAAAAAATAATTAATGATGATTTAATCCTAATTAGTAAATGGTTAGCATTTAATAATTTATCAATTAATCTGAGTAAAACAAAAGCTATTAATTTTTCTTATAGGTCAAATATTCATTACGCTTAACATTACTATTTGTAATAAGTATTTTTGGCATTGTAATAGCACTTGTACTTGTGCTAACATTTCTTTTGTTGATAATATTTGCTATCTAGGTATTTTTATTGACTCCAGACTATCTTGGTCAAACCATATTGACTTCCTTTGTTCTCGGAACCCGTAAATTAAATTATATGTTTTTCTACTTATCTAAATTTTTTCCTCGGTCAGCTTTGATTACTTTATATATTTCTTCTTATCAAAGCTTATTATGTTATAATATATCAGTTTGGGGGAACTGTTCTACTTTTGCAATGACTACATTGTCTGTTTTACAGAATTATACAATGCGTATCATTTTTGGTAGATCACGTGCCACATCTGTTAAAGATATTTATGCCACTTTTAATATACTAGATGTTTTCCATTTGTATAAATATAGAGTAATTCTTGATATTTATTGTAGGAAACTTCATTTGGATACTAAATCTTCTGTTGTAAATACTCGTTTATCTACTAAATATCAGCTAGCTTTACCTAATTTTCTTAAAACATCTAGTAGGAAGCAATTTAGTTATAATGGTCCTAAATTATTTAATATGTTTATAAGAGATTGTTCTGTGAATTTAATGAGCACTAGTTATTTGATTTTTAAAAAGCATTTATGGCACTGGTTATATTATGCTAAGCATTAGTTTTATTTTGTTTATTTTATTTTTGTTTATACTGTATGTTATGTAATTATTTACTACTGTTATTGAATTTCCAAAAGTAATATCTGTATAATTTTAATGTTTTATGTTATATTTATCCTTTTTTTTTTTTTTTTTTGTATTTTATTAGTGTTTTTTAGTAAATACTCGTTTATCTACTAAATATCAGTTAGCTTTACTTAATTTTCTTAAAACATCCAGTAGGAAGCAATTTAGTTATAATGGTCCTAAATTATTTAATATTTATTTATAAGAGATTGTTCTGTGAATTTAATGAACACTATCTTATTTGATTTTTAAAAAGCATTTATGGCACTGGTTATATTATGCTAAGCATTAGTTTTATTTTATTTATTTTTTTTGTTTATATTATATGTTATGATGTAATTATTTACTACTGTGATTGAATTGCCAAATGCAATATCTGTGTGATTTTAATATTTTATGTTATATTTATACTTTTTTTTTTTTTTTTGTATTTTATTAGTGTTTTTAGTTGTTACATTTAAATTCCTCACACAAGATTTTTCTTGTATGGAATTTATCTCATTGTATTATACATTTATTGTTTGCTTCATAATAAATAAATAAAAATAAATAAAAAAAAATAAATTATTATTATTATTATTATTGAGTGGTTTTTTTTTTTTGAGAGAGAGATCTTTACTGAGAACTAATATGCCTGGAGGTTATTTTTAGTAAAGCTTATAGTTTATTTTTGGAAACTATTTTTCATTATTTTATTTTTATGGTTTATTGGTATTATAAGATTTATTGACTATTATATCGGTTTATAC
Organism: Epiperipatus broadwayi; assembly: GCA_028023455.1. Classification (NCBI taxonomy): domain Eukaryota; kingdom Metazoa; phylum Onychophora; class Udeonychophora; order Euonychophora; family Peripatidae; genus Epiperipatus; species Epiperipatus broadwayi. The sequence goes on from JAQFVV010012511.1 coordinate 2,989,628, forward strand.
AAAAATCTACTATAAAGTTTTAATTTGACATTTTTTTTATTTATTTTTAAATAATTTATTCAATTTGGATAAGATTGATAAGTTATTGCTTTCAGTTACTTAGTGATTTTTTATCTTCATATAATCTAGTATTTTCCAAGTTACTTCACCTTAGGATATTTATTTTTTCTTTAAACTTGTTTGAAACATATGTTTATATGTAAATTTGCTTATGGATATGAGCATATTATAGATTTAATGTATACAATTGGATATTTTATTTACATATACATTACTTCACTTTTATAATATATAATGGCACCTTTTTTATTTTTATTTATAATATATAACAAGATTTGAACATTTTCTATAGCTTGTCCTTTGAGTTTATACAATGTTTATGGAAGACAAAAACATTTATAAGGGATTCTTTGTTAATAGAAATAACAAATTTGATTTATTATATCGTTTTGAAGAAAGACTGTCTGATTAATTTTCAATTGATATAAAATGTTATTTCATAAACAATTAAGACATAGTGATTTTGATATTTTTAATAATTTTATTTTGGACATTGTTTTTATATATATATAGTACAATTGAATATGTTTATATAATTTACCTAATATATTATTGTGATGTTTAATAATCTTGTCTTGGATATTGTTTGTTTTTATATATATAGTACAATTGAATATATATTTATATAATTTACCTAATATATAATTGTGATATATTTAATAATCTTGTCTTGGATATTGTTTGTTTTTTATATATATAGTACAATTGAATATATATTTATATAATTTAATTAATATATAATTTTTGTATTTCCTTAGATTTGTTTTTTCCAATTTTATTAATTTTTTTTTTTTTGTTAAGTAACAGATATTGCCATTGTTTGTTTTATAATTAAATTATTTTACTATAATGCATTTATTCACTTTATAATTTTTAGTCTAAGGGATTTAATTGTGTACTTAGATGGGATTTATTTATTATCCTGTATCTACTTTTTTTTGTTAGTTATATTTTAGATGGCGCCTTTTAAATTTCCTTGTGCTTTGTGTTTGTCTGATATTTTTGGTAGACAAAAATTTTTAAAATGCTTGGGTTTTTGTGGCCTTAGATACCATATAGTATGTTATAATTTATTTAATAAAGATACTTCCATTGATTCTATTAATAATACCTCTGAATTTTTATGTGAATACTGTAGCTCTTATTATAAGAAGGCTTCTGTTATTTTGAATTCTTATGTCTCCCAAATTTCTACGATGAATTCATCTCTTTCTGTTTTATCTGATACTGATATAATCTCTGATTCTAGCTCAGTTTCATCTGTTTGTAAGGTCTGTTCTATTGCTATATTGGATCCTGCTAACTGTATCAATTGTTCTGGTCAATGTCAGGGGAAGTTTCATACCTCTTGTCTTAGATTAAGTAAAGTTGATGCTGATATTTTTCATACTATTGGTTCTGGCTTCTATAAATGTATAGAGTGTAATTATATGTCTAAGGTATTTTTGACAGATAATATTGCTGATAATCCTGTTTTAGATAATGAGTTTCAGATAGTTAAGTTAACTAATTGTATGAATAGTAGAATTAATGGAGATAATTGTGTTATAAATTCTATTGTAAATGAATTTGATAAAAATAAAGATTTGTTGCCCTTACATTATCTTTCTAAGATAGATGTTGACTTATCTTCTAATAATGGGAATAATTATATTGCAAACTCTACTGTAATTGAAGTTGACAAAAATAAAATCAATAATGGAAATAATAATGCTGGAAACTCTCCTGTAAATGAATGTGATGAATATAAAACTGTTTTATTTTTAGATGATCTTTCTAATGTTGATGCTGATGTATCCCCTAATAATATTGACTTATTTCCTAAGATTGGAAATAATAGTGTTGGAAAGTTTGCTATAGATGAGTTTGACAATAATAAAGCTGTTTCATCTTTGGACAATCTTTCTAATGCAGATGTTGATATGGATTTATCCACTAATAATATTGACTTACTTCCTAAGATTGGAAATAATAATATTGAAAACATTGCTGTTAATGAATTTGACTCTGCTAATAATGTTAAAAATATAGATAGTTTAATTGACAGTGTTATTCATGATTCTAGCAATTTTTCTTTTGAAATGATTTTATCTCTTCCTATTTCTTTTATATATAATTTAATAATTGAAATGTCTCATCGTTGTAGGAATTCTTCAGTGATCAAAGATAAACTTATTAATACTAATGCTATTGGTACTCAATGCATGTTATCATCTTCCGAATATCCTGATCAAATTTTTAGTTCTATTCCTGGAGATTATTCCTCTTCTGTTGAAGGTGGTAACATTGTATGTTCATCTTCATCCAATTGCCTTGAAGATCTTGGTAAAAATGTTAATACTAATGATATTGGCACTCAATGCATTTTGTCATCTTCTGAATATCCTGATCAAATTTTTAGTTCTTCCATTGCTAGGGATCATTCTTCAGCCTATTGCCCTGAAGATCTTGGTGAAAATATCAAATTGGATGATTGTGTTCCTGAAGTTAATTTAGTTAGTGATGAAATTAATTATAATAATAATAATGTATTTATGAATTTGCCTCATTCCAAATTTAAAAGTAGATGTTTTTATAACTCATCCTGGCTTGAGGTAAATTCCATTAGTGATTGCTTTTCTGATTCTGGTTTTTTTTCTCATGGTAAATTTAAATCACCAAATTTTTTTTTTTGTGGGGAAAAGAGATAATGGAGGTTTTCCTGTTACTTTATCTTCTTTAAAGTCTGTGAAATCTAAAAAACTAAATTATCCAGCTGCAGTTTCTAAAGTCATTCCAGCTCATAATTTACAGAGTGCTTCTTTTATGGATAAAAGATATAATGGAGGTCTTCCTGTTAATGTATCTTCCCTAAAGTCTATTAGTCATAAAATTCTTAATTATCCAGATACTGCTCCCAAATTTACTCCAGCTTATAGATCACATTCACTTAACTTTCATTCAAATAGTAACTATCGGATGAATCATTCTGGATACTCTTCTTTATCTTCTAGTAAAAATGACTTTTCTAGAACTAAGAAAATTAATATTTCTGATGGATTTAATAAATCTAATTTTGCTAATGTTTATTCTAAGTCTGTTAGACATAAAATTCTTAATTATCCAGATATTGCTCCCAAATTCATTCCAGCTTATAGTTCACATTCATTTGACTTTCATTCAAATAGTAACTATCGGATAAATCATTCTGGATACTCTTCTTTATCTTCTAATAAAAATGATTTTTCAAGAACTAAAAAAATTAATATATCTGATGGATTTAATAAATCTAATTTTGGTAATGTTTATTCTAAGTCTATTAGACATAAAATTCTTAATTATCCAGATTTTGCTCCCAAATTCATTCCAGCTTATAGATCACATTCACTTGACTTTCATTCAAATAGTAACTATTGGATAAATCATTCTAGATACTCCTCTTTATCTTCTAGTAAAAATGATTTTTCAAGGACTAATAAAACTAATATATCTGATGGATTTAATAAATCTAATTTTGCTGATATTTATTCTAATACTAATATAACTTATAATAGATATTTTCTTTCTAATATGCCAGTAAATCTCAGTTCAAAAGATATTACAGTATTTCTTGAAAATAATTTACAAACTAGCATTGTTTGTCATAAAGTTAATATGAATAATTCTAAGTCTTCTTGCTTTTATGTTTCTGTTTCTGCACATAAACATAATGAAATAATATCCCCCAATTTATGGCCTTGCGGTGCTTCCATTTCTTTTTTTTTATGGATCTCTGGCTAGTTCTCTAAGGTTTTAAGAGAATTTATTTTGTTTTACTATCTATTTTATTTTACTTTATTTATTTATTTTTATTTATTTATTCTTTCTTTATCACTTTTTTTTCTCTTTTTGGTTTTATTTGTGTTGTTTCCATTATCTTTGTGGGTAACATGGTAGGCCTTTCTTGTTTTTACATGAATGTCAGAGGTATGAGGACTAAATGTGTTCAAATTAAACAATTTTTTGAAACAGAACATTTTGATCTTATTTTACTTACAGAAACTTGGTTGAATCAACAATTTCCTGATTGTTCTTTTCTTGATGATAGATTCAGTATTTTGCGAACTGACAGATCTATGGATAATATTTCTCGAGGTGGTGGTACTCTGATTGCTCTTCATAAAGATGTTTTTTATAAAGAACTTTCTTTTTCTTCTTCTTTTTGTGAATCTACATGGTGTGAAATTACTTTAAATCACAATTTTAAATTTATTTTAGGTAATGTTTATCTCAAACCCACTTTGTCATTGTTGGAGTTTGATTATTTTTTGACATCACTTGAAGATTTTCTGATTGGCTATGATAATGTTATTATTACTGGGGATTTAAATATTCCAGATTTATATCAGGATAGAATTGCTACACACTTTTCTGTTTTGTTTTCTAAGGCTTCTAGAATGTTAAAGTTCTGTAAATTTTTAGGACTCAAGCAATATAACCCATTTTTTCATCGTACTTTGGATTATATTTTATGTAGTTCAACAGTAGTTAGTAATTTTCAAGTTGTCTCTGTTAATTTTCCTATTGATGCTCATCATCCACCTTTTGAGTTTTATATTAATGTTTGTCACTCAAAGATTAATTTTTCTAATATTTCAAGAAAGGATTATGGGAAGGGTAATTATTTTGATTTTTGTAGAAACTTTTCTAAAGTTAATTGGAATTTTTTGTATTCTTTTAATGATGTAAATCATTGCTTGGATGAGTTTTTAAAGATTCTTAATGGTTTTATTGATTTGTATATTCCCAATAAGCGACCTTTTTATAAGGGTTTTCCTCGTTGGTTTTCATGCGATCTTATTAAAATTATTAAAAGGAAGTCTTATCATCGTAGACTTTATTTTAAAACACAGAATATCTTTTTTTATAATAATTTTATTAATTTCAGAAGATTGGTGAAGCATGTTTATAAAAGAGATTTGAAGAATTATATTAGAAGAATTGAGGTTAATATTTCATCTAACCCTAAAGAATTTTGGGATTTCATTAAAAAGTCTGGTTTGGGTAGAAAAAAGGTTCAAGCTACTCATGGTTTCACTTTAAGTGCAAATGACTTTTCAAAACATTTTGCTGATGTATATTCATCACATGATGCAATATCTTCAAATATTGCATTATTTTGTAATTCTTCAACTGTTCATTGTATGATTGACCATATTTCTAAGGATGATGTTGTTATGGCTATTAAGCGACTTAAAATTCATTCTAGTTTGGGAAATGATAATATTCCTTCATTTATTTACAAAGGGCTAGCTGAATTTATTGCAGTTCCTCTTGCATTTATTTTTAATTTATCACTGAATTCTTGTGTTTTTCCTAATGTGCTTAAGTGTGCCAAAATGGTCCCAATTTTTAAGAATGGTTCACGTGATTGTCTTAATAACTATAGACCTATTTCTGTTTTACATACTATTGCTAGAATTTTTGAGAGGTGTGTTTATAATAAAATTATTTTAGATGTTAGTAAACTCATTTCTTCTTCACAGCATGGTTTTATACCTAATAGATCCGTAGAAACTAATTTGTTAACAATTTATGATCATATAGCTCATGCAATTGAGGACCAGCAGAGACTTGATGTTGTTTATTTTGATTTATCAAAAGCTTTTGATAAAGTAGACCACAGTATTCTTCTTCGCAAATTATATCAAATGGGTTTTTCTACTAAGCTTGTTTATTGGTTTCAATCCTTTCTTCATGGTCGTACTGCATATATTAAATTTAATAATATTATTTCATCTAAGTTTAAATGTAATTTTGGAGTTCCTCAGGGTAGTATTTTAGCACCTATGCTTTTTAACATTTATATGAATGACCTTAAGGATTGCTTAAAATCTTCTTATCTTTTGTGCTATGCAGATGACTGTAAAATCTTTAGAAGAATCACATCTGTGTTTGATTGCACTCTTCTTCAAAAGGATATAGATAATTTTAGTCCTTGGTGTGATTTAAATAATATGATTGTTAATTTCAGTAAATGTTCCTTAGTCTCGTATTCTAAAAAATCTGAAGTTTTGCATTTTTCTTATTTTATTAATTGTCACAAAATTATTTCTGTTGAATCCCAAAAAGATTTGGGAGTTATATTTTCTAGTAATGGATCCTTTCTTCCTCATTTGGAAATGATTATTGGTAAAGCTTTAAAAATTATAGGTACTATTCTAAGGTTTGGTCATCATTTCAGTGGTGATACAAAATTTAAATTATTTTTATCATTGGTTCTTCCCATCATTGAATATTGTTCAGTCATTTGGAATCCTAGCTCTAAACAGGGATGTAACTTATTACAATCAGTGAGTAATAAGTTTTTTAAATATGTTTCTTTGGGAAATAAAACTGTTGTTCATCTTTCTTCTAGAAGACAATATAGAGATCTTAAATATCTTTATAAACTTGTTAATAAAATAGTTCTTTTATCTGACACAATTTCTACTGTTGTAATTAGATCTCATGTGCATGATACTCGGTCTGCTTCTGTTTGTTACATTAAAACTTGTCATTCCAATGTTCTTAGATTTTCTCCTTTATTTAGACTGCCATATTTATATAATCAGATTTGTAGTAATAATAATTACTTCAATTTAGATTATAATCAATTTTGTTATGTTATTAAATTTAAATGTCATATTTGATTGGTTTAACTTGATTTTGTTTATATATATATGTTAAATTATTTTATTATTATTTTGTTACGCGCTTTATATTTATCCCTTTTATTTATTTGTTATTATTAATGTTTTAATAATAATTGTTTATATGCTGATATTTAATTTTACTTTAGATTTTTAAATGTGTTAATTATCTTTTATTGAAATATGGCACATAATTATATTAATAATTTGTCATTTAAACTCATTTATGTATTTATATATTTGTTATGGTGCAATACTGTAATTGGCTTTATGCTGTAGTTTTGTACGGTAAATAAATGAATTGAATTATTATTATTATTATTATTATTATTATTATTATTGTTGTTGTTGTTGTTGTTGTTGTTGTTGTTGTTGTTGTTGTTGTTGTTGTTGTTGTTGTTGTTGTTGTTGTTGTTGTTGTTGTTGTTGTTGTTGTTGTTGTTGTTGTTGTTGTTGTTGTTGTTGTTGTTGTTGTTGTTGTTGTTGTTGTTGTTGTTGTTGTTGTTGTTGTTGTTGTTGTTGTTGTTGTTGTTGTTGTTGTTGTTGTTGTTGTTGTTGTTGTTGTTGTTGTTGTTGTTGTTGTTGTTGTTGTTGTTGTTGTTGTTGTTGTTGTTGTTGTTGTTGTTGTTGTTGTTGTTGTTGTTGTTGTTGTTGTTGTTGTTGTTGTTGTTGTTGTTGTTGTTGTTGTTGTTGTTGTTATTATTATTATTATTATTATTATATTGGATGAGAAACATTTTATTCTAATTTTGGTGAAGTAACATCACAAGATATATTTTATTAAATTTTTATAAAATTAAACCTTAAGTAGCTATAATAAATGTGTAACTTCAACACTGTAAGTATATATTATATACTATAGTGATAAATCTTTGATCAGTCATTTAAAATATACATTAATTAAATTTTCAATACATAATAATTTAAAAATTTGTTTGTTTTTTTAAATAAAAAAAAATTGTTTTATGTCGTCTTTATTCTAATCATAGGCTGTAAGCTTTTATACAGCTGATAAAATATTTATATTCACACACTCTCTCTCTCTCTCTCTCACACACACACATATATATATATGCACACACAATAAATTGCAATTTAACAAATGAGTTATCAAATATGTTTAATTAAAAAAAGTTATGATCTGTAAATGGGTGGGTATCTTTCGGACTGCCTATTACACTTTCTTGCTTTTATATTTCTATCTATCTACCTAGTTACATGCCTATCAATTTACATGTCTATTTATTTATCATCACTATATTTCTTTACTTATCTACTGCTTACCTATCTCTATTTCTCTAACTACATATCTAACTCTCTAAATATCTGTCTGCATGTGACTAACACCTGTTTGTATGCATATCTGTTCGTATGCATATCTGTTTGTTTATTTATCTATCTCCTTCTATCTATCTATTTATCTACCTAATATTTTTCTTATGTACCTACCTATATAATATCTATCTATCACTTAATTTATATATTTAGAACACATAAAAGATAATACAGCTCACTTCAAAATGATACTGCTTGCTATGTTGTTTTATATTTTCAAGTTATACTCTTATATATGCATCCTTCACTTCAGCTCATTCATATCTCAACCATCCATCAACCCAGAAGTCAGACCAATCTGATGAAAGATACACTTTTTTAAGAAGGCCAAATAGTGCCTGTTACAATTTTAATATCACATACACATGATTTTCAGAGTTACTTAAACTTAGTATCATATATATATATATATATAGTAAAGGAAAATATTCTAATAAAATATTTTAATAATAAATAAAATAAAATGAAAGATATAAAAGTTTCTCAAAAGAAATCACCTTACCAAATCCTAGATGGAAGCTAATTTTGTCAGTTTTAATAATAGTCAACTTTAAAATAATGGAGTAGAAAAAGACAATGTGCTGTCTTCCCTCAGGAATGACTAGCTTGGCCGTCCATCATTCACCATCTGACATCCTATTATACCATCATCCTAATAGGTCAGAATGCTGTTGATGAATCACATCTTTAATGCTGCTGAAGCCCACCTTATCCATAAATTAAGAATGAACTGAAACTGCTCAAGGAATCCACTGAAGTCTTCAAAGTGTGCACGGACTCTTTTCTTAAAAGCCGAGGTAATAAAAATTAATCCAAGTTATCTCAACAATCCCAATCTGTAGCTACTTTGTTATATTTATAATTATATTTATTCTTTCAGTTCTTTTAATGCATGTTTAATTCCTACTTGGGTTAATATCTTCTTTATATACCTATTTATACCTCATTTTAGTCTTTATTATAATGTACTTGAATAAACCTCGCTGATCAATCCAACTATTCCCTTTCCATTTAATATAATACTATTTTACAACCTACCATCTTGATGTGGACTTAATTGTTAAATTACCCCTTTTATTAATTGTTTTAAATATCTCTATGGCTCGCTCATCCGAGGGTTTATTCTCTATAAAAGTTCTCACTTGGGAATGAAAGTACTAGATAATTCTTTTTATCCAAATATATTTTCTCTATAAATTCTGTAAAAATATTTTATGGTAATCCACTCAAGTATGTGTGAGATATGTAGGAAAGTTTTATATAAATGCTTGGTTGCCTCACTATTCATTAACACCACAATCATGCATTTCCCTCCCTATTTTAATTGATACTAAAATATATTTTATATTTTATGAAAATTTATTTTTAGCTAGTTTTATTATTCGTTAATTTTGATGGGAGTATGCGGGCCATAGCCCATTTATAACTATCTTTTAAAATTATTTATATATTTTATAATTAATTGCATGTTGCCAGTGAACGTGCTGGGGTGTTGAGAATTACTTTTACACATTCCCAAGGACATCAATGGCTAAGACTGTACTCTATTTTCCTCCGTGGTTCCCAGTAGAGTGTGACATGGAATATCTCACATGGGAATGAATTGCATACATACCTACAGTACTGAAGCTCCTGGATGTGGACAAGGCTTGGATTATTCAAGGTGACTAGAGATTTCCCTGATAAATGGTGGCGAACTGCCTATCCATGATCGTAATAATTTTATTTACTTTGTTTTTCCTGCAAAGCTGCAGTTTCAATATACCGTATTCCATCCTTAGTACCGTATCTCACTGACACCACCATATACTTTCATTATAAATTTAGTATTATATTTATAGCACTGTCTTATACTTAAAACTCCACGAGTCACCCGAATTATTCTCATATCAAATACATATATTTTTCCTACTATTTTAATTAGTTAATTCGTTTTCTTTAGTGTTTTATGTAGCTCACATATACTTACTTTATCATAGTATAATTAGGCACATTATAACTTAATCCAAGTATGGAATACTGTAAAATAATCTTTTATATGGCTATCAAATTCATATAGCTAACTTTGTTTATTTATGATGTCAATAAATATTATATTTGAATTAATTCATTACACTCTTTTATTTATTTACCCCTGTGGTCTAAATTTCACATCATATACATTGATATGTAGTTCTTGTTAGCAAACCTAGGGCTATTTAGTTTAGAGTCTCTTGTTTCTTCCTGATCACCGGCACTGACAAGAAACTATTCTTTAGTAGCATCAGATGCATTATCACATAGGTAGCACTGTAGAGTTTAGACTTTGGATTCAAACTTGGGATTTCTGGAAGGCAACTCCTAGAGTGTTGAGTTTCGTGTCCCAGGGTTTGAATTCTGCAGTGTGTTAACAGGGTAGATGAATCTGACCATTACAATATATAGAGCTAAAGTAGAACATAAGTGAATTATGCTATGAATAAAAAGTACAGTAATAATGTGCAAAGTCTAAGACTATTCATTCCTCAACTGGATTTGTGGCCCAAAGATAAGTTAACTGACTATATAGAATTGATATTTCCTCAAGGGGCCAAAGTCTAGATTTGAAAAAAATCTGTAGATATACAAAAATTAGGTTGATCATAAATCTGATTGCTTCAGACAGACATACAATTTCTACAAGTGTTTAAAGTATGGGTAAAATACTGTCAAAGGGGCAAAACAGAATTTTTTAGTTGGAAGAGTTACAATTACATTGCACAGCATTTATAATCTCTCATTCATTTGTCTTCAATGTATGAAGACTATGTTTGTTCAACACCCAAGTGGCAAGTTGAGAAATTATACTTAATTGATCAAGTAAATTGTGTTTTACTTTATTTACAGGAGAATATTTACCACTTTATTATTATGATAATCCACACAAAGAAAGCAAAAATTCTTATACTTCTCCGAGAGATATTTTGTACCTTCTAACACAACTTGCTTTAGCAACTCATTATTTTTTATTTTAGTAAACTCTTTACATTTAATTATTTTTAAAAAAAATAACAGCTATTGATACAGATTCTTCACTTATGAATGAAAAAAGAATGCATATTTAGATATGAATTTATTTAAATATCTTAATTAGGGAATAAAGAATCAACTATTTAACTTTTTTTTTTTTACCTCTGGCAGTTTTTCTGGAAATTTTGCTTTTGTTTTAGGCATGCAAAAATTAGCAGTTCCTTTCACTGAGATCATATCTGGAATAGGTGGCAACTTAGGTAACTATAATGTAAAGAAAGTTGAAAAAGTTACAGATATATATATAAATGAATTCACACAAATAAATATATATACACACATATACAATAAACATTCAAATAAAAAGGTCAACTTTAAAAAAAGTAAAAATTATCCAACTAAATGACCCCCCCTCTCCGTTAGCGAAAATATCTCTATTAATAATATAAGGTGAAAATTTTGATATGCAATATCTCGAGGAAATGTAATATGGAAAATAACTATGTGAAATCTTTTTAATCTTTATAAATGAAATGTACTTGTTTTTCTGTCCTATCTTCATCCGTATTAATAAATATAATACTAATGAAAATGAGACCGAGTCTTGTCTGAATAATGAAAAAGCAATGAATTTCATTTCAATTTCTAGTACTTAGAAATGAGCATTACTTAAAAAAACTGATTTTAATTCAATTTTTTAGTTAATATATAATATTATGCTCTACAGATGTTTTAACCTGTTAGAAAATTCTCAAACATATCAATAATTAATTTTTGCATTTTTTTAATTTTTGTTTTTTTAAAACAGGAAAATGCCACTTATTGTAAGAAATATATGGGATGGAATCTAAACTTAGATTTGGGAATAGATATGAAAAGTAAAATATCTTGAAAAGGATTAAACAAATTTTTTGTAATAATTTCATAAAATTTTATTAATAATAATATTGAAACAGTCAGATATATCCTTCTGTTTCACCTACTATATACTATAGTAGTATTTCTTTATGTATACGTATACCAAATCCTCATATATTACACTAATATTGTGCTAAAATCATGCTAATTTTAAACCTAAATATACTAGTTGTGTATGCGTGCATATATTTGGCATACAGTATAAGAAACGTATGTATAGGTATAAAAATCAGTAAATACACATGTATATATTTCTAATAGTTAAATAATAGAAAATGCTTTGTATATGTAACAAGAAACTACATATATTCAGGAAAGAATAATGTTAATAGAATTAAAACATTAGAAATTTCTTTATTTAGAATATTTATTCTAAAATATTTGAAATTATTATATTTCTGCATATGTTGCTAAATTATATAATTGAGTTACATATACAATAAAATGTTTTCCATCTTTAGATTTGTTTTTCTAAAAAGGATGACTTCAAAAAATTTAATCCTTCTCACTGTATTCTGACCTATTTAAAATTTTAAGAGTAAAAATAGATTTTAAAACCAAGTATGAATAAATTAATCTGGTTAATTGAGGGAAAATCCACCTGTAAAAAAATCATTATTTGTAAATGTTTATGTAAGCTTATGCCACCTTTCATCTTCATTTTCTATCCATGTCCTTCATTAAAGTGCCAAATATCATGTCTCATAGCAAAATATTTGATTTCACACCCATAGCTCAAATAACCAGCTCAATTACATTTTAAATGAATTAATGGATCACTGGACTAGTAGATTATTAAATCACAAATATAATATTAAATATTTTATTTGCTAAAATAATTATCATTAATTTTATTCTATTACTCTAGACATACAGAATATTTTATTATTAGTTCAATTTAATATTTTTTTTTAAAAAGACAAAATGATTTTTTTCTTTCTTTTTCAAGACAAAAGTTTCTTGCATATTTTTCTGCTAATTAAGTTTCAGTGCAATGGGTGGAGCAATTCTGTTTCTAGAGACCTTTGAATTCAAATGACCTTGGATTGTTGGAAGAATAGATGCTTGGGTAATAGTCTGGGATATATAAAAAGGGAAATCTTTTTACAAAAGGGGGGACTTCATTGGACTTCACTGAATTTCCTTTGCTTCCTGATTTCATCATTTCTCTCCCAATAAAAGTTTTTATTAGTACAATTTTGTTTTTACAAGCTGATTCTGCCATGACCCAAGTTTGAAAATGAAAAAGCACTATTTTCTAAAAATGAAAAACAATGGTAAAATAAGGTACATCTTCCTTCCTTTTAATTAGTTTAAATTCTAAAACCATCGTTTGAGATACATATTTGTGCTATATTATACTCTTTAAGTTTAATTTCTAATATTAAAGTAATGAAAATATGTTTATATTTCAAAATTGTTTTACTTAAATCTTAATTCTAATGTTAAAGAAGTAACTGAAATGGGTGGATTTTATTATTTTGGAAAATTTTTGAACTCTTTCATTAAACATTTCAAGGACTCTTTATTAATAATTTTTGCTAACTATAAAGGAATGAAGTTTAAATGGAAATATGTGTGAAAAATTTATTCTAACCTGCTTTATTATTATTGTTAAAACATTTACCTAACCAGTTGTATCTAAAGATAAGAACAAATGTGTAACATAATTTAATGGATTAATTATTGACTTATCTTGAAATGTGCAGATAAATGAATGGGTAGAATAGCATGAAACTGAATGTGAGTTTCTTTTATTTATTGTTCTCCTTGTTTGCAGTTGAAATTTCTTATTAAAATGTGTTATCAACAAACTTATGTGAATTTATGTGGATTTTATAAACTGATTAGTTATGTGTTTTGTGAATGGCTTTTAAAACTCAGAACAAATGCTTGAACATATCTAATGAATTAAGCAATAAATTATTGCTCTACTTATGCCTAATACATGTTTATTGCAATAATAAAGAATTTTCATATGTAATATTAGCTATTGCTAAAAAACTTTGAAATGCTGCTAAATTGGATCCAAATTAATATTATTTATCTCCCTGCAGGAATTTGCTGTGTGTTTATTAATATTTATATTTATACCAATTACTATCATCATTTAATATATGACTAAGATATGTCATTTACAGACTAAAACTTTCGTTTCAACCAAGAAAGGAAAAGCCTTAATGATTATTATTATTTTGTTAGTGTTTGATAGTCAGATAGATTTAAAAATTGTCTTATGATTTTATTTTTATTATTTTTTGTTTCTCTTCAAGAACGTCTCACCAAAAGTATAATATGGGAAAATATGATACTGGGTAATTAGTATTATTCTAATAGTTTTTATTGTGTGCTTATATTTCTATATGTGGGTGTTAGCAATAGAAGTATCCATTCGCTGTTAAGGGGTGAACAGCTCGTTTTTTTAACTCATTATGTAAAATTTATTGTTTATCATTGGGTTTTCAAGAAGTTATTAAATAATTATCTCTTAATAATTGTTTTACTCAGAATTTAAAGATTTGTTGTTTATCCTAACCCAAACTTTTATTTCAATTTTGTGCTACTGCTGAATGCACTAAAGAAATATTTTGTCTTGCTTATTTAATAATAATTAGTATATTTCTAAGTTAAAATATTATACTTGTCAGAAATAAGATTTATTTATTATTACCATTACAATTTATTAATTGATATCGTTACAGTAGTTCATTATCTACTGGGATTTGAAATTGTTTGTGCATTGGTATGCTTATATATACATGTCTGTTATTGAATCCAGCTATAACAATGTTTGAATTGAAAGTAGAAATAATTTAATTCCCATCGGTTTTGGACAATGAAAATGTGCCAAGAGAAGTGGAAAGATTCGAGATTTATTTAAGTGAATTTATTATTTCTTTATCATGCTTAGATTGAACTGTATTTAGTGCTATGCAGAATGAAAATATTTATGTTATATAGTATATTGTTGGAATAGAGATAAGCTCTCCCTTCATTTATTTGAGTATTTGACATGAGTGGATTAGGTAGTATATTATCAGGATTGAGAAAGCTCTCCCTTAGCTTGTTGAAGTATTTGTTAGATTATAACCTCCAGATTTAGTAGTTATATTTTATGAATTATAATATGAGAAGCCAAGTAGTGTATTTCCCTTATTTTTGGTGATGAGACCATGTCCACACCAGTTTGCTTTAAGTCTCAGAAGTTAGACTTAGGAGCTATTGTATATTTTATTTAAATGATTAGAGTTATGAAAATCTTTTATCCCTCATGTGCCATATGGAATGTTTTTCATTATTTATTCATAGCCAAGTATAAGATAATTTGCTGATAAAAAATGAAAATAAATGTAGAATTGATTTTTTCTCATAGAACAGGTGAAGTAGAATTAGTATTACAGCTTGGTTGGCCATTGTTATAATCCGTATGTTCATCCCAATTTCATAAACCGATCGGATTTAGTAATATTAATTATTTTATAACAGATGGCCTAATTCAGACACTTGCATAAAATATTGTTAATTTGGAAAGTATGGAGAAATCCATCATTAATGTGTAACTTTTAATTATTGTTCAAATCATATCATATTAATTATTTAGATTTTATACCATCAACTCTCATAATGTTCCACCCTCATTTGAATGAGCAAGCAGGAGAAAACAAAGTGTAGCTAATTAATAGAATTATTCATTTAACTTGTAAGGTATAGTTTGACCTTTTCCTCTTACTCTTAGATTTAAACCCTCTCATTTTATTTGATGTGCATTTGAAGTAAAATGCCAAGAAATTTAGTTTCATCTTATAATTTAGGGTCTGTGTTTAATAGAGTTTTATTTTTCATGAGCATATCAGAAATGATTGATAGCTTGGGTGTATTGGGAATAAAATACCAAATATAGAATAAATTTATATTTAATTATCTTAGAGTAGTATTATAATGTTTTTGTGTCATATGTTTATCAGAATTGACTGATAGCTTGAGCAAATTTTGCAAGTAAAATATCAGGAAGTTTAGTTTGTGTTAATTGGAATTATAATGTTTCTTTCATAAGTCTATCAGAATGCACTGATAGCTGGCATGTTAAAATAAAATACCGAAAGTTATCTTTATGCTATTTGCCCGTATGTAGACCATTTAACCATTAATGTTGGAATCATCAAAACATGTATATGCGTAAACTATAAAAACAAATGTTTGTTTAAATTATCTTGTAAATAAATGTTTTATTTAAAGTTGTGTTCAGAATTCTTATTTGACATGCATTCGTGTTCTATATTTCCACACACGCACACACATTTACATATTTAACATGATATGATTGCACTATTCCATAATTTAATAATGAATAGGTCCAGATCTGATGATGTTGCTTTTCTAGATCCAAACACTGTATGAAATGTTTGATTATTTAATGATTCTCTGGAAATTTTACCATTCAGTTATTATTTAGATGATGAATTGAAATCAAAATGCACCCTATTTCTTTCATTATCTAACTGCTACCATTTTATCAGAATAATGTTTAACTTGTATCATTACTTTTATAATAGTAATTAGTGGTTGTAGGAAAGTATAGATTTAAAATTAAGCCATGCAATAAGTTAATTCCCTGAGATATTCACTTATTATTTAGATTAGATATTAATTCAGTTATTTAGTTTAAATTACTGTACAATGAAAAGTTAAGTAATGTTATATTTTATTTTGTATTTAACTCTAACTTACCATGCAGTATAGTTGATTAGCATTACATCTTTTATTTTATTAATTTAATTTTATCACACAGTAGAGATTGTTCAATGCATGTGGATGATGGGAAGAGATGAGGCATAGACTATAACTTGTCAATTTAAATGGTAGAACTTTACCAATTTTAATTCTTTATTTATTTTAGAACTTAGTAGATGTTTTGTTCCTATTAATCATAATGTTTTCTTTCATATCTAATATACATTTTACACTCTAGAGACCTCTGTAGCCCCCAACTGAGCTAAGCTAAGGTAGAACAGCATTTAAGAGCATCATTAATAATTTTAAAACAAGGTCAGTCTAGTAGTTTATTCTATGATCAATAGAATTGGCACCCCTGGGTATTTGTTGTTAGGAAAGGCAGGTGAGGTGTTGGGAGAGGGTTACAATATATAACTGCACCAAAATATATTACAAATGATAAATTAATTTTGATGCTGTCTAATGCGAATTTAAATCTTAATATTACTATCTAATGTAAAATAAATATACTGTATTAATCTCTTATACAAAATATATTTCAGCTAGATCTAAATATCTGACAACCAGTTTTATTAATAGTTAAAACTTTTTATTTAATTATAGTGCATAAATCTAATTATATGAATGTCTCTGGTTATTACTCTGATATAATTGAGGCTGAATCACAGTTAATAAGAGAGAGAACTTTATTTTATGCAAGATAGTGATTAATGATATTGAAATTTAAGTTTGCATTAAATAAGTGTGTGTTTATATATTACGGAGTTTCACGGACTTAAAATGTAAATACTGATATATAATGGGAATTTTTCTATGTAATAAACAAAATAAAATTCAGCTACCATATAACAATGCAACCACCAATTAAAACTAGAAGTGAAAGCTAAAGAAACATGATCTAGTAATAACAATAGCATTTTTCTGACCGACTTTAAACTAAAAGTGGGACTGTAGCTGAAATTTAATTTAATTTATTATATTTACACACATACATTGGTGATATTTTATCACCTTTAATAAATAATGCTCTAGTATTAATGTGTATTATCAAAAAAAATAATGCATTTAATTTGAAAGGGCTAAAATAAAAACATCTACAGTAAGTCTTAATTATTTTCTTCATTAATGCACATTGACACTAATATACTATTTATTACATATATATATAAATTGCACCAGAAAAACCATCATGCTTAACCGTATCAAGAGAATGTCAACAATCTATTGTCAGGTAAAACTAAAATCTTTAAATGGATTGTAAATGAAAGCAAATACTGTAAATCTGTCTAGAAGTTTAAATGAGCTCCATTACTGTTACCTTGACAAGAGACGGCTGATATTCTATAGGTTTATTTAAACATGACAGTTGTATTAATGTAATTTCGGCTAGCTGTTGGCAACCCTAAAATCCAAATTTATTGGAGGTTTATATTTATTAAATTTTTAAAATTACTTCTCTTACTTTTCGTAGGTATTACATAATCGTAAATCTATTTCTAAATCCTTAGTGTTCATTTAGTTGAACGAGATCCAATTTTTCAACTTTCGCATAAAATTTCAATTAAAAGTTTGTATAGAGTGAATAAATTGATACATATATAATTTTTTAAAACTCTATTACTATTTTTGTTTTGTATATTAACAATACTAATGTATTATTTCAATTATTGGCAGTAGTATTTTGTGTGTGTATATATATAAATAAAAGCAGTGATAACTTACTATTACATTATATTCAAATATAACTTTTTCAATTGTCATACCTAAAATTGCATATTCAATCTCACTAGAAAGTAATACATCTGGGATGTACAGTTATTGAACTTACAAGAGAAGGAAAACATTGTACTTCCATTACAATCTTTTTTCTATTAGTGATTTAAGTTTCATTTAATGTTTTCTATTTCAAACTCATTTAATTTTTCCTTTTTTTAATGATTGTTTGATCTAAACCACAATTAAAAAAATCAATGTCATATTCCATTTCTTTGATAATCTTTTTGTTTTAAATCGTTTTTAAATCCTTTTGACTTTTTATCATATAGATCCATTCCTATTTGTTTCAGAGCCTTTCCATGGATACCTAAAACTGATAATAGCAAGTCCTATATTATATTAGCACATATACAGTACATACATTATAATATAATTTAACTTTTAACTTGTACATAATTAGACACCAATAAAAATAATTAAGAATACTGCTATGAGCAAAGAGTTTAGACTTTGTGGCTAATTATTTCAAAGTATAAAATATAAAATGTGCTAAAACGCAGAACACACAAAGCTGAAGACAAATAAATATTAATACAGATAGATACAAACTAAATATCTGTATTTAAGTATGTGGCTAATCACTTTCAAGAGCCAGGGTTATCATATTCATAGCCATCTTGTGAATAAATAAATTGATTACGAGCGAAATGAGAGAGTTACGTATTTCATTTACTGGAGATCTTATAACAAGAGCCTTTTCTGTTTATGGAGTTGCTATCTTTAGTGATAAAGTAAGCTTATTTTATATTTTACACTTTAAGAATACTGCAATAAATCTATGTGGGACAAGAAAATGGTTGACCAATCACATTCATGCAGGTAGATGCACATATTAAATGTGTGAATTCCTATTTTTTTTTACTTCTTATTTAATTCTATTTTAAACTTGGTCTGTTGACTACATGCATTCAGAGGAAATAATCTTTTTTAATTTTACTGCAGCTTTTTTCTTAAAACAAAATTTCAGTTTCCACACTCATCTCAAGGCTTAAATCATTAGAACTGTTTTTTAAAAAAGAATGAATTTTTTTTTGAGCTCTATGTAAAATACTATTAACTGTTTATTGTGGGTTTCCAAATCTACATACATAGAATTAACTTTCAATAATTTAAACTTTAATATTTTAGAATCACAATGCAATTTTACTATCTACAGATCCTACCAGTGTTAAAATTGTTTATTTCAGTTGCAATTTCAATAAAATTCTTTGTTAATTTGACACATTCACACCAATTTCATTTTGAATACTATTGACATGCTATATATCTATTTTTGATTACTTTTCTTATTTAAAAAAAGAATTTAAATTAAACAAGTTATTATTTTCCGAAAATATTATCAATGCTTCTGTATTATATATTTTTGCATAACCATAAACATCAATACAGAATTAATTATAAAGATAAATTTTAATTTAAATCTCTCATCCATCAAATAATTTAAAATGAAGATTACATGCAGCAAGTAAATTTTGAATATTCTCATAGAATTCTTTTATATCACCATCTGGATTAATTGTGAGTTTCATAATTTATAGAATATACTTAGCAATATGTTAAAAATGTATAACAATAATTTTATGACTTAAATTTATATATATATTCTTTCAAATATTAATACAAACTATAAGTAGAAACTACTTATTAGATAATTATATTACTTTTAATTATATTTATATATTGGATTATTTCCATCATCTAATATTAAGTATTTAATGTTTTTAGAAAAATTTATCTTTATTTAAATTTTTAATTACATTCAGCTGATAGTAATAGCATACGGTTAGTATATGCATTATGCACGTTTTGAGAGGTGTTATTATCCTCTCTTCTTCAGGTGTAGCTAGCCAGACTAGTGGGAGTTGAACCTGGATCTTTAGATTTTTAACTATTGCCTTTAAGGCAATGCTCTAACAACTGAGCCTTCCTACTAAAAGCAACAGTAGCAGAAATTTCATATACTTATTTAATTGGTTCCCCCACATTTCTCCATTTTCCCCTAAAAGCGAAGTTAATTACTTGTTTTCAGACTTTATGAATAATCACATATGGTTTAAATTATTACTTAATCATATATATGATTCATATATTATAATTATTTATAACTATGAAATGATGTTTTAATCCTTATTATTATTTCTATATAAAAAAAAATTGATTATTATATGAGCATATCATTCCAAATCATTTGGATTCATATTAAAATTTAGAAAAAGTTCAATTTAATTAAATATACTTCAAATCATAGGCACAAATTATGGATGAAAAAATAATCAGTTAGTTGTTGAGATGTCTTATAACATTTGAGTATCTGAAATGACACACTGTGCTTCAATACAGGAACTATTAGCTCTCAAGTCTGTTATTCTACCATTATGCTAAACTTCAAATATCCATGGCAACAACACAAAATCTGAAAGCAATTCGTATTTGAATATGTCCTATGTCGTTTGGTTTTTTTTTTTTCCAATTTTTATTTTCAATTAATACTATTTTTATAAACTAAATTTCAGTTTTTTACATATTATAATTTTTTTAATTTGGTTATTCTACTTTCCATATATATATATTACCAAATTGTTGAAATAGTTTTCAACTTATTCTTTTACATATTTATAATTAAGATTATTTACAATACTTTTTTTTTAAAATTCTATTTACTATTAAAGATTTTACTTTACTTTTTCTATTCATTAAGAACTTTTTTTTCCTATTGTAAATTTTTTTTAATAATTATTATGGTTTTATAAAGTTTTAATGACTAGATTGAAATTACATTATTTTGATCAATATCATGAGATGCATTTCCAAAGTAAGTGTATTGCAGGAAGCACTCAGGAGATAAATAATGTTTATAGTTAAATCATTGGAATGAATAAAAAAAATTCAATGTGAGTAAATAGTATATAAGTAGTTAATGTATATGATTATATGAATCTTATGTTATCTTATTAAAGTCTGAACACTGTTTGTAAAAAAAAAAAAAAACGTTTCTGTCTCATCTATTTTCATTTCTCCAATGCTGGGTTTGTTTTTTTTTTCTAACCTTTATCGTCTTCAATTTCTTAACTTAATAAGGGGAAAGAATATCATGAGACTCTATTGTGTGTCTAAATAAACACAAATTTATCCTTTAATGCTGATTCCAATATTTTTTTCTTATGAGCAAGTATATATGACAATATAAATATAACTTTTTTTCCTTTCTTTCCTATCTTTTCTTTTAAAGATAGAATGGCCTTATTCATTTACAAGTAGCTGCTAGTATTTTTATTATTGTTATTGTTATTCAATTATAAAACGTAACTCCTCATTAAAAAAAATTATAAAAGAAACACGTTTATTTATTTATTTTTTTAAAAATCTACTTATGTCCTCCTGACGCTGTGCTTTTTTAATTTATTTTTTTGCATATATATGCATATTTTTCTCTTTCTCTCTCATTATTTTTTTGGACAACAGAGGTGAAGAAGCACGTTCAAAATTTTACAATATTTATTACATTCAATCAATGCGCTTAAAAACTTTAATAAATTGTTATAAATATCAATTTGTAATTGTTTAGTTATTTTCTGTTTCAGTTATTGAAATGTCTGCGCGTATAAAACTGTATATGTAAATAAAAGATTATTTATTTTTGTAAACACGCATGGATTTCTTCGCTATTCCCTTTATTGGAAAAATTTACACTAGAAATTTAAGTTTTTTAAACTCTTATTGACGTGTGAGTACGCACGGTGAATTATAATATTAAAAATAATAGCACATTATTGGAGTTCTATTTCAGATCTAGTGATTTCAAGATTAAATTAGAATAGAATTTGTATGCAAATAAAGCTAATTGCATACAAATTAGATCATATATATTTATCCCTTGGTAAATGAAGAAGAGGGAGGAAGCAGCTAAAATGGTTAGAATGAAATAAAGTTGGTGTTGGTTTGAAGTGATAACAGATCAGCAGTAAAGAATGATCAATGGTAGTATAGTAGATCGATTAGCAGTGATTAAGTCTAAAATGGAATACTTGCAAGCAAGAAGCAGTTACTTGTTTGTGTATTGAAAAGGTTATTACCAGCGAAGAGTAATTAATTGAAGCTTAACCAAACCGCAAGAGACAAGTTGAAAACAAAGATAGTTAATACATAACGAACAAATTGTGTGTACTGAAGTAAGCACTGACATTGCAAACTTTAATAGATTTATTCTATATGTGAAATTAGAAGTGCTTATTTGTGCTTCAAGAGACATTTGATTTGAAAGCACAAATAATTAATAATTGGATTACTCCTGGTGTGGAACAAAACTATTTTCACCGGAGGAAAATAAATAGCATATGAATAAAATGGACTATTACCTTTTTATGTTGTTTTTATCACATTATTATTTGTTATTAAATAAATCTTGTTATATATACATTTCGAATTATATTATTTCTTTATTTAGCTTCCTGACTAGTCTTTAGAGACCTCCAGGACACAGCAGTTGACAGGATTTGACACAGGATAACTTCCACTATGAATAATAAGATGTAACATGGACTCATGGAAAAGTTATGTAGAATAAGTACTATATGTTTATAAATAAAATGGAAGCTGAGCATCTCAAAATGTTGACCCTTCTCTATTTTGTAGGTTAAGATATTATACAGCTTGCAAATAGACTTACTGATCCCAAATGACTGAAGAAACTTCCATTTAATGAAATTGTAGAAATTTTAAATGGATATTTTGCTCCGAGAGTATCGAAATGGATAGGATGGCTGAGATTGAGAAACTGAAAATAACTATCACGTGAAAAATACATGGACTATGATTTAGTTATAAGGAAGCTGACTAAACACTGTGATTTTGGTCCAGAAATAAATGATGTATTATTGGATTAACTCCTACATGGCATAGAGGGTGATAATTTCCAAAAAGTATTGCTCAGTAACTCTGACCTAAGTTACAAAAGAGCTGTGGAGAAACATGTCACACAAGAAGCTTTACAAAATAATGCATTGGAGTTTATGGAGCCACAGCAGCTGAGGAAAGTTTCGGTAATAAATCAAAAAATAGCAAAACTTTTTACAATGCCCTATAGTGATAGAAAAGAGCAAAAGTGCTATTAGTGTGGTAAACCCAGATATTTTAAAAATAAGTGTAAACATAGAAATAAAAATTGTAAAAGCTGTGACAAAAAAGGTCACTTAGTCTATCATTTTAGGAAGGGCAGAGCGATTGATTTCATAAAACCAGACTATAAATCTGAAGGCAGATTAAATTATGAGAATGTTAGTATAAAGAAACTGAATGTCAGAGAAATGGACCACATATTTCTAGATACGGTTATTTGCGGCCAAACAGTAAATGTGGAAGTGAACAACAGAACTATTCTGACAATGATAGTCCACAGAGATTGGATTAAAATTAATAGAAAATGTAAAAAATAATATTTCAAGATACAGATGTGATAGCTATAGATATAAATGACAATAAAATTGATATTCGAGGAAAAGTGGTAATGCCTCTAAAATTAATTTCTAATGTGGAATGGTAGACATGTTACATAGTAAATAAAAATTTCAATCCAGTGTTAGGAAGAAATTGGTTCTGACTATTGGGTATTCACAGAAAGGTGAATAATAAGTTGTTAAACTCCAGAACTTTAAATAATGATAATGTGGCTATAGCAAATTGGGTGGTGAAAAAACCTAGAATTCCTCAGACTCAATTAACAAAGCTAGTACTATCTATTTTAAAAATAATAAAAGTTCAAAATTGGGACAAGTTCCTAGTATAAAAATAATGTGGATACGTAACTTATTTAATTGTAAATGGACACCAGGCAAAATAATGAAAGTAATATCAAAGGATATAAGAATAGTAAAATTAGATAAATGCGATTTATCCACTCTATTTTGAGCATTTTTAAGCAAAAACCTTTTATTGTACATATATGTATACACAACCTTACGTTTTGACTGTCTTGCAGTCTTCTTCAGAGCCACATTTACTTTAATTTTTTAAAAGTAAACTAACTACATCTATAATCACTACAACTCTTTATTTATATACATTTTAACTTTTATTACTATTATTATATAACTCTCTTATAAATTTATATTATATTGTTTTATATGTAAATATTGTGCTAAGTTGTTTTTTTATTAATATGTAATATCTATAAATATATTCATGCTTATATTCCTGTGTAACCACTTTTTTTACAACCCATAATTCATTTATAATTAATTTTCTCTTTATATATTTTCCTCTCTATATATTTTTTAAGAACTATATTTATACCAATATCATCCTAATTCCAGAATCCTTATTAAATTTTCATTTTATCTTTCTTATTAGTATTGCATCTTTTATTTTTCTTTCTTTAATATTGTCTATATGTAACATCATTTTTTTGAACTTTGTGTAAATCTGTGTCCTGTTTCCTTCATATTTATATATATATATCGGTGATTTATTATCTGACATACATTGTTTTAATCTTGTTTATATAGAATTTTTAGTTTCTCCCACATTATCAATCCCACTATCTAAACATTGTTTGTATTTTATCATATATACTCCATTAATTATTTCTATATTATCTTTATTATATCCTATGTATTTGTTATCCATTAATTTTAATAGATTTTCTCTTTTTTTATTAACTATTTTTGTATTAAACCATTAAGCATCACATGATCACATTTCCTATACTAGCACATTAATTGTTGATTAACAGAGCAAAACTCTCCATACAGTATTGCCACCTGTGCTAAACAGAGTAATCAATGGATGCCAGAAGGCTTGTGCATAAAATCCCTATCTAATGCCTACTCATCCAATATCCCCAGACTAGTTTCTGGCTTGTGGCCTTCGTCAGTGAGGAGCTTTGGATCTGAGAGCACTGCATCTAGATCTTAGGATCTAATGCAACCCTCTAGCAACCACCTTTTATCTCTACTTAACTACAAAACTATGAGAATGAAATTGAAAATACAAAAAATATTTTTAATCTAAGCTCAATAGCTTATATAGTCATATGGGTCTGAACTCAGTTCAGCACCCATACATTTTGGTGTCTTTGGCTCTTTTACAATCATAGTCACCACTATCCTATTAGGCAGGATTGGTGTTAAACCATTAAGCATCACATGATCACATTTCCTATACTAGCACATTAATTGTTGATAAACAGAGCAAAACTCTCCATACAGTATTGCCACCTGTGCTAAACAGAGTAATCAATGGATGCCAGAAGGCTTGTGCATAAAATCCCTATCTAATGCCTACTCATCCAGAAACTAGTCTGGGGATATTGGATGAGTAGGCATTAGATAGGGATTTTATGCACAAGCCTTCTGGCATCCATTGATTACTCTGTTTAGCACAGGTGGCAATACTGTATAGAGAGTTTTGCTCTATTTTTGTATTAATTATTCTTTTACATTTTTTATTAATCTTCTTTATAATTTTACATTTCGAAGTATATTGTTTCTTTATTTAGCTTCCTGACTGGTCTTTAGAGACTCTCAGGACATAGCAGTTATTGTGAATGGTGAAATTATTTTTGAATATTTTGAATTTTTAAATATTAATAGTAAGTTTTGCATCTTTGTCCTACAATAGTATTTCAAAATCTTTGCATGACAATTCTTTCCAAAGTTTACATTTAATCTGTGCCTATTTAAAAGCAGTTAAATAGATATTTATTAACAATTCAAGATATATTTTCAGAATTTAGGACCTATCCCTCATTTCTGAATGTTTAACTAAGAATCTTTTCAAACAACCAAATATGGTATTTACATATTAGTCTAATAGTGAGATTTCACATACATATTAGGCCAACAATATTTGGAAAAATGATGACCTATAACTTTATTTACTGGAAATTAAACAAACTTATACTAACATGCATTTACATTTTTTGTGACAAATTATCTTCCATCATCTAAACTTATAAAGATATTTTATTTGAAAAATGACCACCTATAACTTTATTTAGTGGAAATGAAACAAACATGCATTTACGTTTATTGTGAAAAATGATTTTCCAAATAAACTTTTAATAATCTAAATTTATTACAAGTAGTAACCAAAACAATATATATATACTTAGATTTAACCATGCAATTCTGCCCATTTACAATATGTTGTTTCTTAGCATCACTGCTGTGGACTAAACTTTCTTATCTTGAACCATGTTTTGCTATGACTGGCTACTCACTTTTGACAATCCTGAACAAAACACTGCCATTATTTGGCCATAAAATTAGCAGCAAAACCAACATTTTGACTAATAACTTTCTCCTCGTGGGAATATTATGTAATATTTACTTACAAAATTAATTTATTTCCTTTTTAGAAGATTAAAAATGTAATTAATTTGGTCTTTATATAAACATTTATTTGTGTCGGTGACTTTTATTACTGCAAGACTACTGTATAAGTATCTCATATAATTATAGTGTAAAAATGGTCTTCTTATGAAGTACCAAATAAATTTCTTTTTCCAGATTCAGTAATAAAACTAGCTGGACTTGAACTTCTTTATATATATATATATATATATACCATTACAATTTAGACTATAACTATATTTATATATATATATATATATATACCATTACAATTTAGTCATTAGCTAAATTTATAGTAATGTGCATGTAAGAAAATGTAAAACAAAATCATCATCACATTTTTATATAACAATAAATGAAGCTGTAGGGCATCCAAGTTCAAACCCTACAAGGACCAGTTCTAAAAGCTTTAGATAGAAAGAGAGTGGATCAACAATTATATGCTTTACTTGTTTGTGTGTTGATAGAAAGGTAATACACACATTTAAACTATTCAAATTTTAATTTTTCTTTAAAAAGCAAAGTTATAACGCATACGTATAAGCAGTTTATATTTCAAATATTCAACATTTTAACTTTCTTTAAAACTAACCTATGCTTGATCAATTCTAATATCTTATTCTATGCTTCTATTTTGCTTTTCTATAATTGTAATTGGGATTTAAAAGTTACAGATTTAATTAAATAATTACTAAGCTAGCAATTATATTATTTAATGTTAGTTTATGAATGACTTGAAATAATGAAGTATGTGTGTACATTACATACAGAAATTTACATTTATTAAATATTGAAAGAAAAGGAAGGGTTAAATCTGTCAAATTATTTTTTTTTGTACAATTTTATGGTAAAAGAGGAAATCTGTTGAATCAGATATCTATTTTTGTAGCAATTTTGTTTTTGTAAATGATTGTTTGTCACTTTGGGAGCTTAATCTGGGTGGGGACTCTAATTTTGAAATTGTCTTATCTTAAGATCTAAAGAAGGAAGCTCAAAAATTTGAAATGTTACCTAGGTGTAAAAAAAAAAAAGGATTAAGTCTATTTTTTTTAAAACAAAAGTGTCTGGAAAAAGGATTAAACTTTTCAGTTGAAAAATAATTTAGTTGAAAATAAATTAGAGATCTAATTAAAACAAATTTGTCCAAAAATAGCAAGTGATGTTATCTCTGATTGGTTAAGTTAGCTAAAAAATTGGATATAAAAAGGTGTCTGGAAAAATCAGTTGAATTATTATTATTATTGTGATTATGATTCAGATTATTAGACTATTAAATTGAATGTTGAAAATATAAGAAATGACTGGCTAGAAAAATTATATGTATGTCCCATCTTTTTCGGACCATCTGGGGAAGCTGCACATCATATAGGAAAGAAAAGATGTTTTGTCTAAAATAATATTCTACACCTTAACTTACCAGAGAAATAAGATGTTTTTAATAGAAGGAAGAAAGCATTCACCTACATTCGATGAAAGATGAATTAATCTACTGATAAATATTAATCATCAAGTCCAATTAATTGTTCCAACAACTGATTTTAAACTCAAGAAAATTTATAAACGTGAAAACAACTGCTGTATTTCATCCACTAAAAGAATCATGCTTGACAGGAAGAGAAGAAAAATTGATATAATGATTTCCAAATTATCCACTAAAGTATATAACCTCAATAGGATCCTCATCATCAAATAATTATATACTTCAAGAAAGTGATTGTTCCAAAGAACACGGAAATTGTTGCTGCCAAGTATAGACAGTATACAAGACAAGTGAACCCTTGGATCAGTAATATGACTTTTATATCTATTTTCTTTATGCAATCAGAGTATTAATAAAAATTTAGTAATAAAGTGATATATTTTATTTAAAGAACTTTTAAAGACAATTCATATCGATGGAAACCAAGAATGTCTTAGTAATAATAGCTTTGAACTACATAAATGATCTTGAATGTATCAAAATTATTTGTTTATTAATTTTACAGTTATGAAATATTAATGTATAAAACAATTTTTTTTTATGGTATTATGATTTTAGTTTTAACTAATATATTATTATTATTTTGGGATAAAACACGCACATACATAATAATATTTTTATATGTGTATAATTGCGAGTGAATGTGAAGTAACAAGTAGTATTAGAATATTAGATTATTTTGTTTCAAGTTAAGTATAGAATTTCAGAGGTAGAAGAGAGGGGGAGAAAATAATTTAAAACTTGTTTCTAAAACTTGCTCTTTCAATTCTACTAACATTTTTTTTTATTACATTCTGCTTACATGTTAGATTTATAAGGTATGTGTGCCAATGAGTGAATATTTCTTTTTATATGAAATACTTTTCTCATGGAGTGAAAATCATGGGCAATGTGACATCCAACTTAATACAATATACATTTGAAGGGAAAGGGGGAAGAACTTAAAATTAATCTGAGGATTGTTATATAATCAATTATTATCATTATTAAACCATTAAGCATCACATGATCACATTTCCTATACTAGCACATTAATTGTTGATAAACAGTGCTCTCAGATTCAAAGCTCCTCACTGACGAAGGCCACAAGCCAGAAACTAGTCTGGGGATATTGGATGAGTAGGCATTAGATAGGGATTTTATGCACAAGCCTTCTGGCATCCATTGATTACTCTGTTTAGCACAGGTGGCAATACTGTATGGAGAGTTTTGCTCTATTATCATTATTATTATTCATGTCAATTTTCATGTTTCTCTAGCAATTTTTATGTATATGTTAGAAATGCAGTAATAAATATTAGTTTGTTTTATTAAACGAGGCATATATATTTCATTAAGTGTAGTCTTTGTTAAGTGTGATCATTCATCATCATCAGTGGTTGAATATTAGTTATTTAAGATATAAGTAAATATGCTAAAATTAAGCAATAATTATGAATTTCTTTATAAAAATTAGTTTTATGTTTAGGCTTAGTCCTAGAGCTGTAGTTGAAACCCTTGTCATTTATCGTTATTATTATCATCATCATCATCGTCATCAACGTTTTAATTAATGAGCTGTTTAACTGTTTAAAAGCCATAAATAAATATTGATTTTATAATATTTAGTGATTTCTTAGTATTATTATAACCACATCCCATCATCTATTTCATGCAAGGATGAGTGAATTGCCATCCTAAATTAGTTATATATAATCTGAGCTAGTAAACTTATAAAAATATTGAAACACATTTGTTATGCTAAGATCTAAGAAATGATTTATGTCTAATATACTCCACTTTGGTTTAAAGATGTTTTACTTTTACCTAAATATTAATGTGTATAGTGATATGGCTCAAAAAGCAAAATCTCCCATTTTTATTAGAAATAAAGTACCAAAAAGGGGTTTCAAACCCGGTACATGTGAAAGGTTATTAGATATAACCGTGTCTAGATTCAGATAATCTAGTGGTGCCCTGCTAGACCATATTCACTTAGTATTTGTTTAAACATGCACTTAACATCAAACCAAGAAATGAAAGTGGATAAGATCTACTGTCTGTATACCTGAGTTATATTTTATTGAATTACTAGTGTATTCACCTCACGTGATTTCATATACCTGAGTTATAATACTTGTTATTAATAATTTGCTTATAATTATTGATAGTGGGATATCTTGAGAAATCTAATGATAGAAATATGTTTCATTTCATCCAATGACCCATAATATGATAGATAACTCAGTCTGATCTTTGGTTTAATAGCCACTACTCATGTTAAATGATTCTTCTCTTTTGATATGAAATCTACAATGCATTTTTTGTTTATTGAGCTAGATATTTATATTGGAAGCTTTTTAAAATAAAATAAATATTTATATTTAAATCATTTCTTGATTAAATAATATACTTGATCCAGTTGATCCTCTTCATTAAGTTAAGCTGAATATAATAATATACTGAATATTTTGGATTCATAATTTTTTAATAATATTTAACATTTCATGATCATTTAATCAATATCTTTTGATCTAAACCTTAATTTTATTACAATGGATCTTTAATCTAGTTTATGTAAGTTACAATGATACTTTTGATAGTTTATTAATGTTTGTAATCCTTGAATATTTGAGATTTTAATAATGTTTGAATTCTGACATTTCATAATTACTTTAATAGACCAGATCTCATTATATTACACTGGATCTTTGAAAACCTTTAATTTTGTTACAATATATATATATATATATATAACTCTCATCAATAGATTCAAGACAATTCATGAATGATCATTGTGCTTATCATTTCATAAATATAATTTAATAATTATTGATCTTCATAAAATGTGGTCAAACACAAGCTATGAATACATAAAACATATGGATACATTGACTAACACTGAAGGATTTTATAAAATCACTATTGAATCTATCTTCTGTTTGGAATCTCTGTACATTCCTTTACAATTTATTAATAATTAAGCTGTGCAAAAAAAAAAATCCATATGATATATAAATAAATTACTATATTTTTAGATTTAAATTTACCTTTTATCCTATTATGTGGCTTCACTAATGATAAGTTTTATTTAATTCTGACTTCACACAATTTAGATAAAAAATGTCCAACATTTTGGTGTCTCTGGACCACCTTACAGAAAGAGCAGTTGTCTTGGCCATGTACCAAAAACTGATTAGCAAGGAAAAAAGTCTGTGTATAATTATTGTGATATCCATGATCACAAGTATCAAAAAGTCCTTAAATAATAATCCTAATTAAGCAACAACCTATTTGGAGTCTTTTATAATCATTGAGCAGATTCTAAGTTTGTGATCACTAGTATAGAAAATGTACATATCTGAATAACAAAACATTATTGACATTTTATATATATATATTTTAATCACATTACAACACATAACTATGAAAAATGTCAATGTTTTAAATAAGTTTACGATTCTGCATTGGGTCATCATTCATATCTATCTTGGGTCCCAAATGGCTCTTGAACTGAAGCTTGGACGCCCTGATTTAGATTATCAATCTTTCATAACAATAAACAAAGAACCTTAAAGTGTTTCTATGCAATTATTTTAAATTTTTTCATCTGTACAATACTGCTTTTCTTCTTATTTTTCAGAACAAAATGAACATGTTGTATTATCTTATTTGATGATAAAAAATATATGTTTTCTTAAAAAAAAAAATCAAATTAGTTTACACACATATATAATGATTTTATTTCCTTTAAACTTGTTTATTATTACTTATTAGCTAATCTTGTTTTTGTGGGGTTTTTTTTTTTGTTTTTTTTTTTAGGGTAATCAGGTCAGGAATTAATTCAGATTGTACATTGTATATTTTTAGAATGTTGTTTAAATTTTTTTTAAAAGTTATTGTTTCAAATCTCAACATATAAATAACACATTAATAAATCCATTTAATCATTATTCGCAACTATCCTCCACTCAAAGGCTTTTATTAAAATTCCCTAAATAAAATAAAATATTATCAAATGCACTAAGTGAAAAAAAATTGTTACTTTAGATGCAGGATCTACATAATCAGTCTTCGTAATAGTTGTTCCTGTTGGTCTGTCTGTAGATGAATCCTAAAATAAATTAAAAATCAAAGATTTATTTTACTTTTCAAGAAAGCAATTTTTTAAAAAATTAAATGAAAAGTTTTCAATCAGTGATAGCTGATTTTCCTTTGATATAAAACAATAACTAAATAATATATTGTATCCCAATCAAAGTATTTGATTCTAAGTCTTCCCTTGCATATATGAAATTGTGAATAATAGTAAACTTTACATAATATATATATATAACTTGATACATTTTAATTTTAAAATATATATATTATGACAGCAGTAAAAAGAATTAACAATATATATATATGTAAAAATCAGTCACATGTCACATGACCTATACAGCTTGCAACACCAATATGTAATATATAAAGAGCCTGCTAATAGCTCTAAACAAGCTTATTTATTTTATTTTTTTATGATAAATGCTATAAGAGAAAATACCTGAAGCCTTTATCTATGATGGTCCCCATTCCCAGACCGGTTTCGAGCTATAGGCTAAGTATATGCTAACTGTTTTCAGAATGTGAAAGATATGAAAATGGTTGACTGAGAAATGATTTATAATGATATTCATGTAGAAAAACATATAAAATGTATGAATTCAAATTTATAAATTTCTAAGTTTTTTTATTTATTTAATATCTTTTAAAACAATTAATTACTAAAACTCTGGATCATAAGTATACAGAAATAGAACTTTTTTTTATATTAATATTTAATAATTTGCAGTATTATAAAAGCAACTTAATACTTTTTAACTAATAAATTAATAAGAAACATATATATCTCATTCTAATAAAGTAATTGCTTTTTTATTTTATTTTTGGTAGTATTTCATTTTCTAATAAAAATAATTTTTAAAAAAACAATGTTTATAATTCTCAATATTTATTTTTGGAAAAATATATTTCAGTTTTATTTAAATAGTCATTTTCAATCAATTAAAAAGAATATGAAACAAATATAAATATATACAATATAATTAATGTTTATAGATAAATTATACTATTTAAAATTAAGTATCTATAAATTAATATACATATTTTTATGAATTTTGTAAACTAAAAAATATTATAAAACAAACTAAATATAATAAGCAATTACAGTGTTCAAATTTCTTATGAACTACATAGCAATAAACCACTCAGTTATTTACTTAATCAGTATTTAAAGACAAATTATATTTAAATAATATCTTGAAAATGCACAGATTAAGTTCTCTTTATTAAGGTGCTAGAATAAATTGTGCTAAGAAATAATAAGAAATGGCAAAAATTATTCCATTCCATTAATTGCCTTCTGAAAGAGAATTTAATGTAGATTTTATTGTAAACACACGCACATTAAAAAAATCAGATTAAATAACATATAATAAAAAACCCACTAGAATTAACTCAATAATTTTTTTTTTCTCATGTGTCAAAGCATCAGCCGGGAAGCGAACCTGCTAACCTGGGACAACTGCTTGTAAAGCAGCTGTCGCTGAATTAACTCAATCATTTTCAAAATATCAATAAATAAATTAATAAAAAAAGTTAAAGCCAGCTTACTGCAGAATTGTCATTTGAGTAGTATTTTACAATTAAAATTCTAATTGTAAAACACCATTCAAACATAATATAGGGGATTTGAGCACAGACTTTCAACTCTCTTCAGTTATCCACTCTATTTCATACAACTGAAACACATGACCACACACATGTGAAAAAGATAAATGATCTCCAATATATGTATTTCATGCTGAACCAGCACTCATCAGTTGATCCAGATCATTATCAACTGATTACATTGGTCTTTCAAAAATTGTAGAATTAATTCCAGTGTTTTAGTGTTTAATTGTTGTTCTAAAAACTGTGATGATAGAATAAACTGTGTTAAAGAGTTAATAAGATGATGATCAAGTGAATGTTTGGTTTAGTGTATATATGCTTCATATCCTCTTTCTTTCATTATATTCATCTGAATACTGTCTTCATTAAAGGTTCTTTGGTCGAAATATAAAACTGTGATATTTACTTTTCTTATCATATTACTTAATATTAAAAAAAGTTTATGATTGTTCAATTAAAACATTTTAAGATTATATATATATATTATAATAATCGGGGAGTAAATGGATACTTAACGTATCTACACTACAGGGCGCCACTAGGCATTTGAACCTAGAAAATTTATAGAGTAGATAGATATGTAAGTTTAAAAAAAAAAAAAAATTTATTTTATTTTATATATTTTGATTCCGACCGTTAGCCCAATGTCACCAACTCAGTGGAGATGCAGAGATAATATATATATCTTTAATTGATATCTTAAATATAAAAAAATAAAAGCCACTGCCAGTAATTACCACACAAACAATATTTATTTACGCACATATATAATCATTTAAATTTGAGGAATAATATTTATTTTAGATTTTAATATTAACATTTAAATTTTTATAAGTTTGCACAGATGGATTTATAAAAGTTTGTTTTATATTGTTGAATATAGATCGGTTTCATAGATTACATGGTTAAAAACATTTCAAAATAAACATAAACGATCAAAATATAAAGTCATTGATGGAATTGCAGAGGGAAATTTATAAGAAATCCAACCGCATTCATCATAAGATGCCGCATTGACACCAATAACTTAAAAGACATCTGAATAAATACATTTTAGATACTCACCATAAGGTATCATTATTTACCGAATGTCTATATATTTTGATCAAATATGAAAACCAAAAACATAATTAACCGATAACGAATCCATGCAAGCATCTATACCCAACTTAAATTTAATGCATTTAGAGTGTCGAGTATGAATAGACTACATAGATTGCATTTGAAAAGAAAATATTTTATCCCTTATTTAACCTTAGGTCAAAATTCGCAGTTAAACCAGCGTCAATCCATCTGATATATCGATGTATTCAATGTAATACGAATACGACAGCACAAATATAGGTTAAGAGAAGAAATTGACTCTCATCCAGATAGGAATACTACATCTATCTGATGAGAAGAGCAATAAAAAAACTCCATAGGAAAGGGACTGCGGTCCGTTTTGCCACCTTACAATCCCATTCCATAGGCAAAAGGGGGTGAGAGGCATATACAAGTGATTCTGCCCGTAGTGAACCTCGTACTACATCTACTAATTATAACAATATATCCTATCCATTGACCTAATTCAACTACAAAATGAATAACCTAAGATTACCCTTCCCTAATAAAACTTCACAAATCTATATAGCCATTCACGCCCGACTTAAATTTAACATTTATATAATTTAGTTTAACGAAAAACAAAAATCATAAATAAAACTTAAAAAAACAAAAAAAATAATTGAAAATGATTTTAAAAAAGAAATACATCAAATAAAAAGAATTAATAAATAATTTAGTTTGGTCAGATAGGAAATACTATTGCGATAATTTCTGAAAGGTTTAGAATTTAGAGTTTGTTTTAAAAATGTTCATAAAGTTCTTATGATTTTTAAAACGTTCATCTTTATCCGTTGCTTGCAATTTTGAACGTGAATTCCCACGCCATCCTGAAGAGATTTCTATCCAGTTAGCCATTTTATTTATTCATCCAGATGTCTTACTTTAGCTGGTCCTCAATGTAGAAAATGATGTCATTTCTCTTTCTTTCTTTTTTTAGCAGAACTGAAGGGATTGAAGAGTGCATCAGTGCGTCTTTTCAATCCCTTCTCCTTCAACTCCGCACTAACACATATCA
The DNA here is from genome assembly GCA_028023455.1 of Epiperipatus broadwayi. Lineage (NCBI taxonomy): Eukaryota > Metazoa > Onychophora > Udeonychophora > Euonychophora > Peripatidae > Epiperipatus > Epiperipatus broadwayi. Next base: position 3,025,727 of record JAQFVV010012511.1, read on the forward strand.
TCACCACTATCACACATCTCTTAATAATAATTATTTTTTTATTTCTAAACCTTTCCTTTTATATTAATTTTGTGGATTAACTCAACATTATATCATGTTGATGAAAACCCTTTCGTTGAGGTCCAATTCCTAAGGGATTTCTTTTTATTTGCTATTAGTTTCTATTGTTTTCCTATATGACCGTTGCTTATACATTTAAATGCTCAAGGGCTAGTTCACTTGGACTAATTAAAATAATCATTTCCATTTTTCAATAACATTAATTAATTTTTTTATCTTTAGATCTTTTAAGTCTTTTTCTTGAAAATTTAGTTTTAAAACTTTTTCTTTTTTTTAATAAAGTTTCTTTTTTTAATTTCTCATCTGTGCGATTTTATATATATTAGAGTTTAGATGATTTTTTAATTTTCAATTTTTAATTCTTAAAAAAAGAAGTTTTTATTTGCGAACTTTTATTTTTTTCATGTTTAATAATAAAAATAATGTAATGGCATATGTGCCCGTTACAATATATACATTTACCTTGCACAAAATAATTTTTTAAATGCTATATTCTTAACAAAAATTTAGGAAAAAATGACTCTCCTCTAACAAATAAATAAATAACTTTTTAATAGATCAGAAATTATTACATTCCTTTTAAATTTATTAAAAATCAAAGATATCTACAACTTTTGGTTAAATGAAAGACATGGATGGGTTAGAAGCAATTAAAATATTTTTTTTATAAATTGTAGGATTGATGATATAGTTTCAGAGATATAAATCATTAGAACTGGAATAAATAGTACAAAGTCATTCAATATATTAGTAACAAACAAAAAATGATAATAGTATCATTTAATAATAAAAACACAAATTGTTAATAAGTCCACAAACATATTTAAATAATTTTCAAATTGAAGAAGTATTTGAATCTCTTAGCTGGACAGGCCATGTTTCAAAGTTTTTTGGAAGGGTAGATCAAATAGTGAAAGAAGACACCAAGGAGTTGAATTTACTGTTAAACTTAATTTAAGTGTCTTCTATCCTTGGAATTCCTCAGTGCTCATTTTATTAGTGAATATTCTCCAATATTAGATTCAGAGAAGGAAAATCTTTATTTCTTACTGGCTATCATTATTATAGTAATACTATTAAAAGAGTAAACTTTTCTCTTTGGAGACTTTATTACACATGTCAATTCAAATAGGAGAATTTTGTCAAAATTTGTTGAAAATAATGGTATTAGGGCTATAACTTCAAATGGTCTAATATCAATCATCTCAAATGATGTGACATATGGAATGATTATCACAAATACTCATACTCAAAACAATAGCATTTAATAGATTACATTATATTTAGAACTCAAAAAATATAAAAAAAAGTTCATATTACATGAACACTTACAAATGCAGTTAGTTGTACAGATCCACAGATTAGTATACTCAAATGTTAAAATAAGTCATATTTAAATATAGGTATTGTACTCATTGCAAACTCATCTCTACAAGATCATTATTTGTGATTTTTGTCTTTTTTTCTCTTTTAGAGTTAAAATGGTCATTCATCTATGAGAGACTGCTAATAATTATATTTATATATGTTAGATAATGAGGGACTTTCATGATGATGCAAAAACTGCATAAGAAAAAGAGCATAATTCTATTTACAATAAGATTAGAACTAAAAGTTTTAAATGTGACTTAAAATAAATATATTGGCATTAATGTTAAACTTGATTAGAATTTTTTACTGCTAGTAAAATGATGAAGACTGTCACTATGTGGAATTATTTCATTTGTTTCAAGCTACAGTTTTATATGATATTAAGCTCACTATCACATGATGGCTCAAAGATGGTGTTAAAGCTTAATATCAATTACAAAGCATTCATATGTTTTATTTATTTTTTTAAAATCCATATTAAGCTCTAATTTTACTCATTGTAATTCTTAATTATATGAACAATTCTCAACATATATAATTATACATTCCATAACATTTTCTTTAATTCAATTTATTTATAAATTTAAAAAGTTATAAATCTTTACTTATGTAATCAAATAAAAGATAATTTCTTAGTCTAATCATATTTACAAAAGGCTACCATATAAAAAATATTTTTTTATAAATCATATATGATACAATATTATTTGAAACATTATATTTTTAATAGTACTGAATTTAAAATAATAGATACTCTGACATGATTAATTTTGTAAATTAATAAAATTTTTACTATTCTGCTAATATATGAAAATATTTTTTTCCTATTTTTATATCATTAAGTTGAATTACTATTTAATTGTTAACAGTGTGATAAAATGAAATAAAGTTGCTTTGTTGTTGTTTTTTAAGATTCTCTTTCTTTTTTTATACTACTAAGTTTAATTAGATGATGTATTTTGTTTATGTATAACAGTTTTTTATATAAAAACTATTTACTTAATTAAAATATGATAAAATTATAAAAGTTATAACATCTTTGCTCACCAATGGCTTTTAAGCCACCTTTAACAAATCAGTGAAGTCATTTTATGGTAGTACTGGAGATATCCGCATACCAATCATATTGAAGATGACATTTTAATTGTTAGAGAAATTAAAGAAAAGATCGAAAAGATAAAATTGCGATTAAATATAAAATTCAAAATTATCATGACAGGAACAGCAGTTAACTTTAAAACTGATTGTGAGAAGACAGAATTCATCAAATATTTCTATATCTTCAGTCAAACATCAACAACTACTTATTCAGTAGTCAAAAGATTCATTTCAAAAACACATGGATAGAATTGATATAAATCACTTCAAAAATATCTACAAGTTATGTCAAACATATTTAAAAAAATAAATATAATGGTTCAAGATTCTGCAATAATCTGTTTGTAAAAATTAGTCATTAAAGAATAGAAAGAAAAAGATTGATGCTTTTGAATTGTAAGCTAGCAAAAACTGGATAACAGTAGAAACCTCTCCATACAGTGGTGAAATGATGCTCACATAATGTTTTGATGGTTTTACAAGAACTTTGGAGAAACAGAAATGACCAGGTAAAAATTATTTTATTTTAGTTTTATTATGAATTAATGGCAATTCATTAAAAAAAAGTGTGTAATACTTAGAGAGTTTGTTTTTTAAGGGTTCATGTTGATAAAATGAAGTTTGATCCAAGAATTCAATTTATTACTAAGCTAAACTGAAATAGGTCACTATTGAGACAGTTATGTGTCTCATGGCATACAACAATATATATATAAAGTTGAAAGGAAAAGTAGAAATAAACAAACAAAATGTAACAAAATTGTTTGGATATTTATTTTTAAAAAATATACCCTGCAATAACAGTTAAAAGTTAAATATTTTTCATACTTAATATTATTATAAATTATTTTAAATCAAGCATTTAAAAAGTTATAATTAATGTTTTATTAATTCTGATTTTGAAATCTAAAACAAGCTTGTTTTTATGTTAAAATAGAGAATACCAGTAAGAATTTCCCTATCTAGTTTTAATTAGATTAAGATTTTTTTTAAATTAAGGCTTGTATAAAGCTTTTGATAAAAATTATTATAATACCTTTGTAATTATATTTTATTGAGTGCAGAAGAAGTATATGTAAATACTCAAAACAGGTTTTAACCTATAATGAATGTGCCTTAAAGTTTCTAATAGTCAAGCAATATTATTTTGCTGATAGAGGGACCTCACAACCCATGACATGACTGTTCTTATGTTCATAAAAGTCACTATCTTGTGTCATGGCTTGTGAGGTCTCTCTATTGGCAAATTAATATTGCGTGACTATTAGAAATTTTAAGGTGCATTCATTACAGGTTAAAGCCTGTTTAAATATTTATTTATAATATCTTTGATAAAATCCTACAAAGTTGTTCTTGAAAGGATTAAGGTGAACTGAAAAGAGTCATTAACTTTTTTTCAGTCAAGATAAAGAAAGAATTTACATCACTGGTGTTTTTTTAATTTCACCAATGAGTATCAAAAGGTGGAAAGAAATTGTTCAAGATTATTACATTACAGACCACATAACAGGACTATTATTATGAAGTTATAACTGAAGGCAAGAGACAGTATATCCAGTTGGGGCTAATGTCACAATAATAGAGTTTGAATTCACATGGAGGCAAGACCCAGCTTTTTTGTTTCATAGCCCATATATATGTGGGTGTGTATTAGATGTCATGTCTGAAGTCTACCAAATTATAGAGACTGAAAGAAACTGATTGAATGCCAACAGTTACCCAATTTACAACATTTCTAAATGTGTCAATAAGCCAGTCTATTGTTTTAGAATGGATCAGCTTACCAAGAAATTCTATCAGCTTGCTGGAATGATTACTATGCTATGACTTTATATGTAAGACGATTAATCTATATGTAAAAAAGCACAAATGTATAATTACTACCAGTCAAATATATATAAAGTGCACACAACTGGTGAATAGAATGTGTTATATATTGAGGATGAAATTATTTTAAATACTTTGCAGTTAAAATCTTTAAATTACAAGCTTTAAAAATAAATAAGTTTTGCTTGAATTATATGTTTAAAAACGGTGGATTGATTTCTAGTTTGTATTTTACTCTGGAAATTAAAAAAAATAATAAACTTGAAAATATTTTTTATTGTAAATGAAGAAACAAAAGCCTGAATTTTAGAAGAACCTTCCAAATTGGATCTAGCATTTTTTTGTTAAAAAAATTTTTTTTTACTTACCATTAGAAATACTGTAATGGGTTAATTAATAACTTTGATTTGTAGGGAGATAATAATAAGCATGTATGTGTGGTTTTATGTGTATTTTCAACATGGAATTAATTATAACTTTTGAAAATATAATATGTTTAATAAGTTTATTATTTTTTGACAAATAAAATATCCTAAGATATAAACATCATTGTCTATAGACATTTCCATGTGTACACACATATCTGTCAAAATTAATCATTTATGCCTTATTAAAATGAATTGATTCTTTATAGCAATTTTAATATGTTTTAGCACATCTGTGTGCTTATACAGATGTGTCATGGAAACACATATATATTAAAATCAATCATTAATCACATATATATTAAAATTAATTATGTATTATAAAAATGAATTTTATTATTGGTTTATGACAATTCATAGATATTAATTTTAAATTATTATACAGCACATCTGACTTCTTATATATAGGTGTGTTTTATGTAAAACTATTGAGATATATGTAAATTACAATATAATAGCATTTTTTTGCATAATCAGAATGCTTAATTTAAAGCGTACTTAGCAGACCTTAATTTATTTTATTATTATTGTTTCTAATTAATAAATTTATATTTATTTAAGTTATTCCAGTGAATTTATTTAATCCTAGACTAGGTTTAAAATCTTATATATTAATATTATTTCTTGTTCACAGTAACAATTATAAAGCTCTTATTCGCTGAGCTGGATTTGTGCATAATGGTCAGTTATATAGATTGGGATTTATGTTTAGTGTTATGGACATTCAGTTGATGGTGATTTCATTACTTCTCTAATACTGGTTGGCACAAAGGGATATCCTTAAAGTCCATGCATTATATTTTATTTAGTTTTTATTATTAAAAATTAAGTTTATAGTTGGCCAGTACATTAATAGTACTAAATGGTTAGAGGGCATTAATGATGATCAGCATGTTTTAGTATCCCAGCATTATTTTTTTTAATTGTTATATTCTTATGGATTAGTACTTAAGTTTGTGCATCCAAATTATTGTGTTGTATTGCTGTCCTAATTTTGCAGAGGTTAAATAATTATCTCGGTCTATAGTAAAACTATTTCAAATTCAGTCACAAAGTTGACTGTTGATTTTTTTATTGTTGATCATTCATGATGATGAATGATTATTACTATTCTCTGTAATGCTGTGTGAACTTATAATTAATTCTTTGCTGATCTCTCATGTTCATATTCATTATCATTCAGGATTTGTACTTAATTTTGTATTTAAAGTTTGTATTAATTGGGGTTGATGATGATGATTTTCCATCACTCCAGATTCATCTTAGATTTCTCCATACCACTATATTATAGAGATGAAAAGACAAACAAATAATAGGTTACTCTATAAAATAACATTCATAACATTATTAGGAATTAACTTGATGTCCAACAATAATAATAAATAATCATATAATTAGTTGCTTGGAAAGTCATGTAGAAAATTGAAGACAACAGATTCAGTTGATGAAGATTTTTTTTTTTTTTTTTTTACTTAAGCGAGAACAGATCTTTGAATTTTGAAGCTTCTCAATCAATCATTATAACACTATAAAACCTTATAGTTTTAATAATAATTATTACAGATTTAACAAATTAATTTTAAATTTAATATGGCACACAAGTAAGATAGCTAAACATTTGTAAAGTTAATTTATTCAAAGATTAAACAAATTAGATAGCATCTAATATATATTTCTAAAAATATTTGCCAATATTTGTGTAAATGTGCATGTAACATATATATATATATATATATATAACTAATTTAATAAAAATAAGTCACTTGTCACATGACCTATATAACTTGCATTACCAATATGTAATATATAAAGAGCCTGCTAATAGCTGTAAACAAGCTTATTTTTTTATTTTTTTTTAAATTACCATTTATAATTTTAAAAAATAAGCTTATTTAGAGCTATTAGCAGTCTCTTTATATATTATATAACTAATTTATAAGAATATAGATATGCAATTAAATCTACAAAAAAGAGGAAAAGTTCTGAGTTTGGTAATGATCAAATAAAATAAGCAGATAAAGACATAGAAAAATGTTGCCCAAATTATTTATCAAATGTTTAAATGATAACTATGTACTAGATGATTGGAAGAATAACAGTAATAATTTTGATATTTATAAAAAGTGACAAAGAAGATATTAGAAATTACAGACATAGCAGTCTTTAGTCGGTTCAAAAAATTTTTTTTACTAGTTCAATTACAACTCATCTACAGCAAATATGGGATAACCAACCAAAAGAATAAGGGAGATTTAAAAGTGATGTTTTAGCACAATGAATCCCATACAAGTATTGAAAGAAGTTATAAAAAAGACCAATAAATATGAATTGCCATTATGTTTTAGATTTGTGGATTATGAAAAGACCTTTTATTCTATAAACATTTTTTCAGTAATTATAGTCTTGGACCATCAAGATATAGACTCAGGATAGTGTCATATTCTGAAGAATATTTATCAAATACAATAGCCATGATTAAATTACATAGTTATACTAAGAAAATTAATATTAAAAAGAATGTGTGACAGGATGATTTCATATTTCCAAAATCTTTTATAGCAGTTGTGGAATAAAATAGGAATCTAAGGGATTAAAAGTAAATGGAGATTATTTAAGTCAACTATACTTTGCAGATGAAGTAATTGTTTTTAGAATGATTGACTTATGGAGGATCCTTATACTATTTGCACATAAAGATTATGACTTCAAATATATTATTATATGGTATATATACATCTACACACCCATCACTTAAAATGTTTAAATATGCTTAAAAATTTAATTCTTTGTTCATTAAAAAAAAAACTTCCCATTTTACAAGCTCACAGACACATATAATGTTACATGAACAACATATAAACTTACTGGTTTATCTCCTTTGTAATCCGAATTTTTTTTAAAGGTGATTGGATCATGCTGTACTGCAGCAGTAAAACCAGTTCGTTGTTTAGGACCAACACTTATAAACTTATCGATATCTTCTAAAAAATAAAATAGCAATTATTATCAAACTTATAGTCTAGCTATTATAACAATATATATATATAACAATTTGCACATTTATATATACTGTATATATTTTAGATCAAGGGTGGCCAAAATTGTACAATGCACATGCTGAATATGAGTGCACAGATACAAGTACAACTTTGTATTATTATTTAATTGTATTAAAATTATGTCAATATGGATAATTAGCTTATAGCTTTTTTTCATAAGTTAAATAATGTATTATAGAAAAAAACTTAAAGTTTAAACATTACTTTAATAAGATTTTAAAATCTCTTTTGCTTTCAACAGAATTTCAGTGTTTGGAGTCAGGTTCATTAATGAAAAGAGTATTTTTACATTTCAAAAAGCCAGTTGTAACTATTTTGCTTTTTATCAATATTATCAATGAAATTAATATTCATAAAAAAAAAAACGAAACTGCAAGATGAATGAAAAAATACAACTCACTAAAAAAAAATTCAATTACAAAATTAAAATTAAAACCTATTATGGATTTATTTTCGATTACGCATTCGAAGATTAAACAAGAAGAATGTGGAATAAAGTTAGATTTTAATGTTTGTTATAAATTTTTTTTTCTGATTTCTAATAAAAGTTGTTTTTTGATTAAAGTTTTATTTTATAAGAGTTAGGCTTAATTTTTATAGTCAGAGACTTGATGTACTAAATTTAGAGTTATAAAGCCAGAATGTTTGGCATTTACAATATAAGCTTTTTTTCATATGTCAAATGCGTTGACTGGGAAGCGAATCCGGGACAGATGCTTGAAAGGGAGCTATGCTAACCACTAGGCCATCAACGTTTTAACTTATTTCATTATAAATTCGGTTCTATAAAGCTATGAATATTAATAAATAATAATAATGCAATTTAATCAATATAAATATCTATTTATATTCCAATTTAATATTTAAGTTTGCATATAATTTGGATTCCTTGGATGATGCGTTTGCATCGTCATATATTATGTAAGTGTATATAAAAATCATTCATGTATACATTTACATTTGTTGATGTTCGTATAGTATATAGACTTAAATAATCTTTTCTCATCAAATGGAAATTAGTAAATGAAGCCATTTTTGACGAACTGGCCACTAGCAATTTCAATGGTATAATATGTATTAATATCTCTTTAAAAACTTTTTTGCGATGCAAACATTAAATATTGTGATCAACATTCTATTATAAATACTGGAATTAAATTTACTTATGAATGCTTTCTTTAGCATTTCATAAATATCAAAGATTGTGGTCATTTGATAGGTCATAAAAGCACAAAATAGTGAGGATGAAATAGTAATGCAATAATGGACTTATGTTTTTTAACAATTGAAGAAACATCTTGATTACTTAAAAACAAAAACCTTATCAGCTTCTAAAATTATCCTTATCTAATAAAAATATCATAATAATCATTTATATATTTAATGAAAGAAATGTTTATAGTCAAATAATCCTGGTAAAGTAAATTGTTATTACGTGTGCACGCTTTGACAAAATCACGTTGAGAGGTCAGCACAGCTGCCTTACAAGCAATTGTCCCGGGTTTGCTTCCAGCCGATGCTATGACACATGAAGAAAAAAATCATGTTGAGAAGTTATTGAAACATCAGCAAGCAACTTTAAATGCCATGCTTAGCAACAATTATAATATGAACAGAAAAATCACACTTAATGATAGACAAAAATCCATCTACTGATCTTTTTCTGTATGAAGGATTTTCTGATTGTCATTAAATATGTTATTTTAATTCAATATAAGCATGTAAAAATATTTACTATTACTAATATAACATTAATGATGGGCCACTTCTACAATATAACATATAGTACTTGATAGAATCAGACTAAAATTATTTGATGAATAATATAATAATGCCAATTTAAACTAAATAAAAATAATAGTATGGTAAAGATTTTTTAAATGACTAATTTAAAATCCCAAAGATTTCTAAGAACAAAGAGAAAGAGAAAACCAGACTGCTCATAGCCCACAGCACATTGGATGAGTATTCATGATAATTTGTGATTGTGCATATATATATTTAAACATTAAAGATGAAGAAATGAACACAGAAAAAAAATTACTTATATAAATATTTAAAATAAAATTTAAAATGATTTAAATATTAATTGAATAATATGTTCTGATATTTTGACATATTGTAAATTATTTAAAATTAAATACAAAGATCTCTCTAATACAAATATATTATGTAATTCATTTTTCATTCTGATAAAAATCTAAATTTTTAATATATCAAAGAAAAAAAAAAACTATTTTTATATGTAAAAAAGGTATTTATTTTAATGATAAAATAAAAAAAGCTAGCTTCAATATGTTTGTACTTAAAAGAAATTAGGAAGAAACTTTTAACTAAAAACTATTTTTGAATTTATTTAGTTTTGATATGTAAGATTAAGAAAATCAATTATTTTATTACAATTATCTTATTTTTACTAATTAAGATGAAAAAATATTTAACTTTAATTGAACCTTTGCTTATCAAATTGATATATTCCTTTGTATGACTATAAATGGTGTTGTTGTTGTTGTTGTTATTATTATTATTATTATTATTATTATTATTATGTTTCAAAAGGCCTTTATTGTCTCAAAAGAATACAGTAATGGTTACATAGATTATGTGCTACAAGTTTTCCAGTTACAACCAGGTTACAATTGTTATTACAATAATCAAGATAACGTCTTTATAATATATTGTCTTAATTGAATGTTACAGATTTGTTCATTATAAAATAAAGTGTTCAGAATATTATAGACAGTTGCATTTCAATAGTTATTAGGTGCACAGATGTTACTGAAGCTATTACTGGATAGGGATGGGCTCTGTTCTTTTGCTTTATTTCCTGTTTTATTATTTATTTATTTTTGTTTTTCCCTTGTTGGTACTCCATATTACTTAGTCATTATTTCCTTGATTATGTTACAACCTTGCTCTGTGTTTAAGCAGAGACCAGGTAGCTGCATAGATGTCTGGACTTGTTATCAATTTGTCCCGGATTTGTATTTGCCGTAACTTGTGTTCAAAAGTAGATGGATGTCGCCTTGTGTTATTTCCCATTAGGAACGTACATCTTGTGCACCATAGTGAATATAGAACAAAAGTTGCTGCCCTAATCAGTGGTATTGTTTTACTTTGGAAAGCCATCATTACTTGTTCCATTGTGGTTTTATTTTTCCTATACGTGTTGCAAAGTATAATTCTTACTTGTTCCAGACCTTTGCAGTGATACAGTAAGTGCTGGACAGTTTCTTCATTCTGATGGCATAAGCCGCATAAAGGATCCATGTCTCTATGTAGTCTTCTATGTACCAGAAAGTATGTGGTTGGGAGGGCATCTAAGTTTATTTTAAGGATAAAATTGAAAAATTTTGGTTCTAACTCCCATTTCTTGTATTTTTTAATTAATACTTTATTGTTTATTTTTAATAGTGGTAATATTTGATTGTTGGTGGTATGGTTCTACATTAGTTCATAGATTTCCCAATATTTATATTTTTCTGTCCATTGGTTGGGGATTTTTCCTATTGCATTGCAGTGGTATATTGCCGATTGAATGAGTGAGTCTTTTGGGGGTGGTCGATCAGTAGGTGTTATTTTAATTAGATGTTTTAATTTTGTAAATTGATTAATTAAGGCAATTGTTGTATTTTTTTGTTTTTGCATGTGGAAAATGTTGAGGCTGTGTAGGCCAAGGCCATTTTTTTTTAGTGGTCGGCTAAGATTTTTAATTGATATGGCCACTGTTTTCCTGGCCCATAAGTTTACAGCATATGGAGTTAATTTTCCGGATGAAACCTTTAGAAAAAACAATTACTGGCATGTAGTATGTTATTCTAGTCATGATTAGCCTGTTGATTAGTTGTGTCTTTGCATATATTGATAGATATGCTTTAGACAATGAATTTGCTATTTTTTCAACGTCTTCTTTGAGTTTTTTTGTATGTGACAGCGCATTCTTGTGGTGCCCATATAAAATGGAAAACCCAGAAAGGGATTTGGTTTTCCCTGAAATACGGACTCACATGGTTTGCCTGAGAATATATGCCAAGATGCAGATTTTGCTGTATTTATCTTCAGTCCATAATTGGCTGAATATTCTTCCACTATCTTGTTCAACTGCGGTATCTGCTTTTTAGAAGTTAGAAACACCATGACATCATCCATATATGCCAAACATGCTATTTTTTGTGTTGATCCTGGTATCTGTATGCCTTCAAAGGATTGATTTATTTTTTTAATTAAGGGGTTAATATAAAAAATAAAGAGTAGGGCACTTAAAGGTGAACCCTGTGATAGTGACTGGGTGGGGTAGAAAGAGGGAGAATTTCTACCATTAAGTGTTATGTGTAGCTCACGGTTTATTAATAGGTTTGCTATTATATATAGCATGGATCTGGGGATGTCCGTGGTTTCGAGCATCTCTAGCAATATAGATATGTTGACAGTGTCAAAGGCTGATGCTATATCCAGTTGTATGACCAGAGGGCTATATTTTTTTTTATTTCTTACAGTTACCATTATGGTTTTGAAAAGTAGAGCTGCTTGTGTAGTTGAAGATTTTTTCTTAGCAAACTGAGTATCAGAGATGGAAGGCATCAAAAATGGCTCTATTTTTTCTTTTATTACCTTTTCCAGTATCTTCATTGGAAGTGGTCCCATGGATATAGGTCTTATGTCTTCAAGTGCAGGAATATTTTTATTCTTTTTATTGTAAGGTACTATTGCTATGGGGTACACTCCCTGTACACTCCTAATTTCTTGAGCTAGATGGTTTGCCAGATTACAAAGATATTTTGAAGTGAATTGGCTAAGGTGTTTTAAGACAAAAAGTGGTATTCCTGGGCTTCCAGGGTGACAGTTATTGCTCATTTCATTCATTGTTTTAATGAAGTCATCTGCCGTGAATAAATTTTCATTTTTTGGTGGTCCAAATATGTGTGCTGTCCACTGTATTGGTGGTGCTGATCACAGTTTGTCTCTAAAATGTTCAAACATTGGCATTATTATATTTTGGCCAGCAAATATTCCTCTTTGGGTTTGTATGGCCATTGGTACTTTAATTTCAGGTGCACTTCCTAGGGCCCATTTTATGTATTTATGTGACCATGTGTGTTGGTGGGTGATGCATAATTTGGTTTTTTTAATTTTTAGATACTCTTTTAGGGACTGACAAGCCTTATTATATTCTTGTGTTAAGTTTCTTATATAATTTTGGGTGTGATGTGTAGGCGTGATTGCTGTAAGTTTTTCATGTATTTTATCAGCATATTCTAGTAGCTTGGATGGTGATGGTCTATTCATTACTATGTGGTTTATATTAAATGACAAAATATTGATAAAAGCTTGGTATTGTTGTATAGGGTCTAGTTTTATTTGTCTTAGTTTTTCTAGCATTATATAGGTTTCAGAAAAGATAAATTCTGGGGTTGACTTGGGAAGAAGGATTCTGATTGTTTTTGTTAGTGGTGAAATATTAGTTTGCATTTGGTTTAGGTTAATAGTTATTATTTGTGCAGAGTGATCGGAGAAGCCCGATGGTATGAGGTTTATTTTTATTAAGTGATGTAGAGTCGGTGAATAAAAGCATAAGTCTATCAGTGATTTAAACCGACCATTATGGAATGAGACAGCATCCTGAGGAAGAAAACCTTGTCCACTCATTAGTGGAACTTGTATTTTGTGGAGCCATTTTTTAGTAAATTCCAGATACGATGTGTTGAAGTCACCAACCAAGATGGTGGGATCTGCTGTGGTGGCTAATCTTGAATTTATTGACATGATTATTGTTTCAATTCTTTGTTTATTTATTGGCATATATACAAAAATTACATTGATTGTCATTATTTTGTGACTGAATGTAGTGATTAGGAGATTTGAATCAATGTAAGTGATTTTGAAAGTTTGGAATGGACAATGATTTGCAATTATTAGGGCAGATCCTGCTGATGGTGATGTTGCATCTCTGGAACCTGCATAGAATCCTTCAGTACCAAAGTATTTGGATGGGTCTACTTGTGACCCTGCATAGATTTTGGTTTCTAGTAGACCTGTAATGTGTGGTTTGATTTGTTGTATCCAGTGTTTTACTTTGTATATTTTTTGGGTTGAATTTAAACCCCTGATATTGATTGCAGCAATTTTTATTTTCATTCTGATTATATATATATATATATTTTCTTTGGTAATTTTCCTTTGATCAGTAAGTGGGCTTTTTATTGTTTTGAATTTTGTTGTGTGTCTAATTCAATTGTTATTTTTAGTGGTAATGTGGCTTTGATCAGTTAGTATTTTTTTACTAGTTTTTGTATTGGGTTGCGCTTCTGATTCATCTTCATAGTCTTGATTAGTATCTTCATCAGAGGTTTCAGTAGTCTGATATGTATGCTCAGAGTTGGTGATTACATCTTCTTCTGATCTTACATTAATTTTTTTATATATTTTTTTTGGTGGCCGCCCTGGCTTTCTTTTTTGCTCTTTTTCTATTACTATGTTTTGTGGTATATCTAGTGTTATTTTTTCTAAGATTTCTGTGGCTGTATTATTTCTAATTGTTGGTTTTAGTGGTAAGTTGGAATAATTGTTGATGTTTTCATTTTTGTGTGTAGAATCATCTTCTTCCATCTGAGATTCTACATCTGTGATATTTTCATATTCCTTTATTTGTTCTTCACTGTTTATTTGCAGATCCTTATTTGTTTGATCTTTTATTTTACTTTGGGTGCTTTTCAGTTTTATATTTTCTCGTGATTATATTTTGATTTTCAATTTTTTCTTGTGATTGATTACTATTGATGAGTTTTGTTGTGCTGTTTTTCCACTCTTCATTTTTATTAATCTTTTCCTTTGTCAAGTTTAATGGTTCGTTCTTATCTTGTATTGTTAAGATACTTTGTTTTTCCTGATTTTCTTGTTGTTGAAGACTTGTATGTATCTTGCTGCTTTCTGCATTATTTATTATTTGGTTTTGAGTTGCTTGGTTTTGTTCTGGGATTTCCTTTGTTTGCTGGTCACTCCTGTGGTCTTTCCTTGTGTGGCAGTCTCCTGCCAGATGACCTCTTTCTCCACATGCATAGCACTTTGGCCTGAGTCCTTTTATTTGAAGTGTGAGGACTGCTTCTTGATCAATAATCTGGTTGGGGATTTCTTCAGGATTGATGTTTTCTTTTAGTTTGATTTTGAAATAGAAGCTGTTGGTATGTATAGGGATTGGAGTATCGTTACAGTAGATAGGCTTGATATAGATTGCCTGACCATAAGGGTGAATTAGTTTGGTAAAATCTTGTATGCTATATCCAAAATATGTATTTTTCAAAATGCCTGTGTAGTAGTTTTGTATATTTTTGTCAACCACCACTAAAGCATAACTTTCTAATTTCTGGACTTTTATTTGAAATGCTTCACATTGATTTTTGTTGTAAAATTCTATAACTAAATATCTGGAGTTGGGATGTTCTCCAATAGTCATGATGCTATCCCATAATACTTGTGGTGTTAATTCCTTAAATAGGAGTTCTCATGGAAATTTATAGAGGGATAAATTTTTGTCTGTAACTGCTAGTATTAACGACTTGTCAGAAAAAAATTTTTTAAAACTATTAAATAATTTTGGGGGTATGGTATTATTAAATCTAGAATTAATATCTTTTATTTCTTCATTCGTCCAGTTGATCATTGATGGTTCTAGCTCAAATTCATCACCGATATATATATCGTTTATGTCGGTTTGATTTACTTTTCTAAATCTAGATTGACTTAAATTGGTATTTTGTTTATTATCTTGGTGTTGTATATTAGATTTTGTAGCATTTGCGTAGGTTTTTTGATTCAATATTATATTTTCCATTGGGTTGAGCGTTTTTGAGCTATCTGACGCATCAATTGTAAATCTTGACGCCATGTTTATCTTTTGATGTTGATTAAATATAATTTTAAAAAAAACGATGAATTTCTTACCTTTTTTATTTTAAAAGCACTTCAAAAACATTTACGATTGTTATCTAGATTGAGGAAACTTTTTACTTTAAAGATTTAGTTGAATTCCTTTTGTCTTCCAAAACTTTTAGGTAACAACGTTAATCGGTTTGTTCCATTTTTTAGACAGCAGGACCGCAGATCTTCTATTATTATTATTATTATTATTCTTATTCTTATTCTTATTATTATTATTATTATATTAACTAACAAAATTTCAAATATTGCTTTTAATAATTGTTTACATAAAACACGTACATTTACTTTATTTTATATTAAGGTTTGTCGCTCTAACATATTAAAATTTTCATCTTTGCTTCGTTTGCCTAATACCTATAATCATGATTTTATTAATGAAAATATTTTTTCTTTAGACTTTAAAAAATTTGTTACTTATCTTGTAAAAAAGTATGGCATATAATTATATTATTTTCATCATTTTTACTCATTTATGTATATTATTTATGTATATTATTGTATAGTTATTATAGTGCAATTCTGTAATTGGCTTAATGCTGTAGTTTTGTACGGTAAATAAATTGAATTGAATTGAATTGAATTATTATTATTATTATTATTATTATTAATTAATTAATTAATTAATTAATTAAAGATGCAATAAAACATTATTTTATTTTATTATTTATAATTAAGTCTTTTGAAAAGATCTTAACAACTTTCTCCAATAAAGTGCTCTGCTTTATATCACATCAAGATACACCACACATTTAGTTAGTAATAAAATAGGAATCATTTTCCAGTAATTAAAAACATTGCAAGAATATTTCTAATCATTGCAGAGATCTTGTTATTATTTTTATTTCATTTATTTAAATAATAATAATATTATTATTATTATTACTACTACTACTACAATTATTGTTACTACTATTATTATTATTTATTGTTAATAATTATATTTTGTTAAATATCTGGTCTTTGTCTTTAATTAGTTAATGCTCACTATCTTTTAATTTTATATGGTACATGATTTTATAATTATTATATGTTACTTAAAAATATAATGCTTGATACAAAATGTTCATTATTTTTATAAACTTACACCATCTTCACTTTAATATTTAGTTTCTTAAGATATGAATTAAATACAATAAAATGTTATTTGCTATTTAATCATATCAATAATAATAATTTATAATTTTAAAAATAAAATTTTTTAAATAATATTATTTAGTATACTTTAATACTATAACCTTGAGATAACTTTAAATCAAATTTATATAATATGAAAGCTTAGAACCTCTCTAGCCCAAATATAAAAATGTTATAGGATTTTTTTTATTTTTGCAAATCCATAGTTATACCCTAAGCCATAGTAGAACCCTGAGATATTATTGTGATTAATTATAAATATACATCTGTGTAGTGCTTCCTTAATATATATATATATATGTATGTATGTATTGCAGTTTGAATTTTCGCAAATTTTTCTGAATGTTCTAGCATTTGCATACAATATAAAGATTTTAAATTAACAAGATTAAATCATTTAGCTATTGGAAGGGTTGGGCTTCTGAATAGTTTAGAATATAGCAATAAAAAACACTTCATTGGGATTTATTAACATTTTATTTATCCATCAGTCATGTAAAGAATAGATAATTTTATTGATTATGAAAAATGCAAGACATTAAGAATTTTATCAATGATGTATCATAATAAGAGAAAGTGAGAAATACTTGGTACAACATCTTCCATAATGGAAAATTGGAAATATTTTCTAACAGTTTTTTATATTGGTGATGACCTAATTTTTGCTGTAATTAATAGTAATGATAGATCTGATCAAGTAATAAGTTAAGAGTTAATGTTGCAAAAAAAAAGCAGATTGATGTTATCACACATTGCACCAGACATAATTTTAACACTCTTATGTCTCTTTTTACAGACATCTTAATGCAAAAAATTCTCTCATGAAGAGCTAATATAATATAAAGCTTATGGCACTAGTCAAGGCAAAATGAAAAAGCTTTTGTTTTATGTATATACATATTATATATGTGTGTGTGTCTATTTTTTTAAGTAAGAATATCTTTGATTATGACTAGAAGTCTTTAAATAAATAAAAAAATCCCTCTGTTTTGTTAATAAATATTCTCTATTTGTTAACACTAGACATATCAAAGTATTTACAAACTATGGAATTATAAAGATTTACAAGATCTACAAGGATATTAGGAATATGAATGGCATAGTCATAATAAAGTAGGGTAGTATTTTGATATGGGTTGAGTGTTAATTCAGTCACTTCTTTGGATAATATTAGAGGTTTGTGTAATATTTGAGGCATTATTATTTGCATCCAGAGTATGCATTATTTCTGAATTAGTTTTGTTTGACAAAAATTTAACATTATATAATCACAAATAAATCATAGATGTCCCTTGAGTTAGATTAACTATCTTGCTAAATCCATACAAATCCTTATTAGAGAATAAAAGATTTAATAAATTTTTTAGTTGTTGGGTGGTGACATCATATTAAGACACATTATTTGTATACTAAATTTATTAATAACTTTTTTGTGTGTATTTATATTAATGACATCCAGTTATTTAGAAATATCAGTTATTAAATGTTTGAACAGAAACTGGCAATATTAGAGGAATGCCCTTAACTATGTTTTTTCAATAAATCATGCTTTATCTGTTTAAGACTACATGGTGTGAATCTCATAATTATTGTTTTAACATGTGATCCTAAATTAAGATTCTGGACATTTGATGTATTGGTGAGATGTAATTTGAAATTTTACAGAGGTTATATCAAGCTTTATGAAGAGGGCTGATACAATATGAACAGCAATGTTAGCCTAATGAGATGAGTAAAATATCACTTGGTCAATGAAGAATAATATTGAGAAACTATTTAAAAGGGTGTGAGTCCTTAAAATTTTTTTAATGTTGACTAAGATGAAAAAAAATCAGATAATTGGATATGCAATTATTAAATTTTAACTTGTAATATTAACATTTCATATTATGCAGGGACTTGGGTCAATTGTGAGATGAATCATTAAGTGGTCTAAAAAAGACATATCTTTATCTCTACTAGCTTAATAATAAACCCAAATAGAATTTGGGGTTTGATGATTGGAGAATATATTTATATTAAAAATGAGCAATGATAACTCTTGTAATAATGATTATAGTGACTAACATCATTATAACAATATATTCTTTCCACAATTCTAATTTTAAAAACAAAGTGTTAAAATTCTTTTGAAACTGTTTTTTAAATCAAGATTTATCCATCTTCTTAGTGTATTACAAAACTAAAAAGTGATAAGATTATTCACAATAAACAAATCAAACATAAGAATAATGAAATAATCATAAAAAATAAAAATACAAACTTGGTTGAAGCTGATTACTGCCAAATTGGGTGTTATAATCAGTGGACATGTATGCTGGACCCTACAAAATTTATATATATGTATATTAATTAACAAGACTTTTTATAAAAATAAACTATACAACATTTGCTACATGTTAAATCATAAATGGTAATAAAATGCCATTGGTTTTTAACAATAGATAATATATATGCACATAAATAGTAATCATATATATGTAGATGTTATACTCATGTTATGGATTATCAGTCTCTCCACCTCAGATTTAAATGTAAAGTTGCTAATCATACACATTTCCCCATAATCTATATAATGCATATAAAATGTTGATTTACTTAATGATCATTTAAGTGCTTTATTTATATAAGATGTAAGTGCAAACACACACTAAAGCACAGTCATATATGGTTCAAGTAGAACCATAAATTCATTAATAATCTTTGTTATAAAAGAACAACTGATCATATAAGGTTTTGATTGTAATATGTAAGAATTCTGTATATTTCATTTAAGTATATACAAATAAAACGTGTGCCTGCTTGTTAATAGCCACATTTAAATGAATTTTCTAATTGACAAATGTAAGCAGGTTTTATGTTTATATATATCAGACTTTTTTTCTCTCACAAAATATAATTATATTAATACTTATGTACAGAGGTGCCACATGGGTAACAGGGACTTTTGTGCAAGTTAAATTCTAGCGCCCCCAAACTCATAAAATAAAATTTGTAAATTAAAATAAAACGAATCCTATAAAATTTTATTTAAAAAAAAAGATACAAATACAGTACATCAATTATTTACATTATTCTACTTTAACCTCTTTATTTACATATTAACTTTTCTGACTATGCCAGCCACAAATAACTTCTAGAAATTTTCTCTTTACATGCTAAATAATATGATTCTGAAAACTTGCAACCAGTCTCATCTTTAGAAAAAAAACCTATTAATTACCTATCTAATAGAATTTTCAACTAATTTTTATGCTCATAATTTTTGGCCAAATCCTTAAATCCTTAATATTAAAATTTAAAGTAAAATTAGTAGTTTCAGTACTCTCAGAATTACAACTTTCTTCAACTTCTTTCTCTGTTTTGAATTCCAGATAAACCATTTGACATTTTGTCTGTGATGTGGCAGTGATTAGAGAGATTGAAACAAATGAATATAAATCTTTCACAAGTAGAATAAGAAATACCTATAGGACATAATGACTTAAATAATAAAAAGAGTAATTTAACAGTTTAATGCAAACAATCAATCAGATATACAAATGAAATTAATATACATATTTGGAATTGAATGTATACACATCTACAAATCTAACATATACATAACTACCATAAAACTACATAGAAATTTATATATAATCTTTATAAAAGTAATTCTCCTCCTAATTTACTTACCTTTATAATTTATGTAGGCCTATTGGACTTACTAAAATATAATAAGATCATGGAGAGACCCTATTCAGCTCATTATCTACAATTAGGAGACAATTATCTGAAATACAACACCCAATGACATCTTCCCCTGTTTGCCTCCAAAATCTGGGCATTTTTGCAGATCCATAAAGAGAAAACATGATTCTTTATTTTCTCTATTCCTTACATATAATCTTGTCTCCCTTATTTTTTCAGGAGTACAATAGTTATAACTAAGCTGATGTAACTCTTGCATTTCATTAGCCATAATTAGGTCAATTTTAGCCAGCATGTTAATTAGTTTGTTAAAAATAATTCTTGTTTGTTTCAAAACCATTAGTTATTTTTAGTTCAACTCAGAATCTCTCATGCATAATTTGTTTGCATTTTCTATTAATAATGCTTATTTCATTACTGTACATGCTATACTTTATTATATACACATTAAACAATTCTACATTTTAATTTTCATACTTACATTGTTTATCTGATAAATTTTTAGAAGCCATTTGCATTCATTTGCACATTATTTTGTTTAATTGGTTCTGTTGTATAACTATAAAAAAATCAAATACTTGGTTTGCTCCACTAGATAACTAATGTTATAGACACTTTCCCAATAGTGTGATCACTTAGAAGAGCTTTTAAATGATGTTATATGGTTATCACATTCAACAGAGTGGCATTAAATCATAATGTTGATATAATGCAATTTGTTAAGAATTAAATATTTTAGCACATATCTTTTTTAAAAATTAAATGCTTTTTACCATTTCTGTTTTTCTTGAATTTGAATTATCTGTAATCGAAAACAATAATTTTTGGATATGTTTGGTTAATATATATATATATATAAAGATCATTTGAGACAGGACTGGAATCAATTCCATATACTAAAGTCTGATACTCAAAAACTGTATTATAATCTACATATTTATAAAATATGAGGGATAAATATAATTAAGTATTGTACAACTGTTGTCCAACATGCCGCAAAATTACTGTAATTATTATGAGGCAATATTTTTTTAATAACTTTATTTTTAAATAAATTATTATTAGTAATGTGTTCAGATATTTAAATAAAAGTCATTTCCTTGAAAGGAATAAATTAGTGCAACAGCTCTCATAGCAGTAGCATAACTTCTGAATGTTGTGCTCTAAAATACCAATAACAAGCGTTTGGTTTAATGTAGCAGTAGAGTATATAATATATAGTATATTACAAGCAATTATCACAAGACTAAGTAAAAAATTAATTCTCTCATATTTAAATAAAAAATACTTACAACTAGAAAGTGTTTCTAACAATAGAGTGATTTGTAATTCAAAATATTTTCATTTAAATATAAATTGTATTGATTATTGTGGAGACATGCCCCCCATGATAAGCAGCCTTTGCTCAGGACACAATCTGCACACTTATATGTGGTAGCCTTGCATGTGCAATAATAAATTTAACTAATTTTTAACAGTTTATTTTAAAGTTTCCATTTTTTATTATATTAAACACTGATGTCAATAATTTGTTTGAATTAAACATGTTAATATTAATCCTTTCATAAACAATGGGTTTCCAAATATATATAACTTAAACTGGGATTATAACAAAAAAATAGGACCCCATGCTTTAATATCCTGCACTTTTGTTTTTCTTCATTTGTTTATTCCAACAAACATTCATAACAAATAATGTCAAAATTGGTAATTCATAAGAGGAATGGTCAAAATGCAATCAAAGGAATAAACTTTTAAGATTCAAAAATTTGTTCTAAAAAAGATGTGTTGCGTTTTTGGAATCTGAAAATGTATATAAAATTTATGCAAGTTTCTTAATGAAGCATTCTAAATAGATAAACATCAATCAGGTGTTGCTTAAAAGTAAAAATTTCATCACTAAATCTGATTCAAGAGATTGAGAATCATGATAGAGTGAAACAGATAGTTAAATTCATAACATCACACAAGTTTAATTAGAATTTAAATATATTTTTTATTTTTCAAACATTTATTCAAAAAAGCACATAAATATAATTAAACTTTAAAAGGTAATATTTAAATTTATATACAAAAGAACAAATCTAGGTTTGAAATTATTTTACCATTTATGAACTTGTCAAAATTTCATGACTATAGTATAAAAAAATGTTATTAAGGCTCACTGATGCACTGAATGGATGTATATGCTTTAAAGTGAATTAAGACTATTTGTATTATTTACTGTTAAATGTGAATGTGATACTAAAAGATCTTTTATATTCAATAATTAATATAATACACTATTCAGAAGTTTTTTTATTATAAAAATTATTAGTATAGGGACACAAGGCATAGTCAGAATTTTTAGCAACCAAAGACAAGCCAAAATTTAATATTTTCTCCATTATCAGATATTGATTGATTCCCAAAAGAATTTTTTCTGCATTTTTGTCCTATCATTATGGTTCTGCTTATAGGTACAGATTCTATTATAAAAACTTTTATATAAAAAAAAATCTAAATATAGTTGTAATGTTTGATTTATTTCGTGATAGTTTTTATGTCAATTAGTATTGCCAATATATTTTTTGTAATATATATATAAAGAGAGAGGGGGGAAATGATAAAAATTTCATGGATAAAAAATAGAAAATATTCTTTTGCATTTTTTTATATATAAAAACATGCAAAAGATCATTAATATAATGAAAGATCAGCAGATAATATCAGAATTGTCCAAAAACTGATTTTTCCTGCATAGATGGTACTTTCTGTGTACTTATTTATAAGAAAAGTCAAAATAATATTTTACATATTTGATTATTCTTCTATATATATATCATTTCATTTAACTGTATTTGTAAAAATATTAAATAAAAAATAAAAAAGAAATTTTAATTAATTTTTTTTTTAATTTTACTTTTAGTTTATCTTGTAATCATTCAAAGCTTTAATTGTAAATATCAAAGCTTAAAACTGCTACAATTTTTTACAGGTAAGTAGTTTGGATTGTCTAATTTAATATCAATTATTTTTTTATTTCATCAATAATTTTCATCATGGTAAAAACAAAACATAATAAAAGTAAAATGTAATAAGTGTTATTTATGTATGTATTTATTTATTTTATTGAGAAGGGGAAAGAAAAAATGCTGAATCACATGAAGGCATAAAATGGGAAAGAGCCAAGTCATTTAGCCAATTTACCTGCCTATTTATAAAATATGGGGTGGGTGGGGTAAGTATCTTTTCATTTATTAGTTAAAAATAAATAAAAAAAACTTTATCTTTTTTTAAAAAAAAAAAAAAATTATATTACCATTAATAATTATAAAATTGCTAATTTTAGTTCACCTATTTTTATTAATTATTTCTGATGATAACTTAATATATTATGTATCATATAACATTACAATACAAGCCAAAAAAATTTTTTTGCTAAAAATTCTTCCACAACCATGCTTTCATCTTTTAACAAATAAATCTTTTCAAGTGAAATTCAACAAAATACATACAACATATATATATATAAACAAAATAAAATAGCCTTCCCATTCACTTCAAAAAACAACTTCCTTAAACATCAAAGGAAGTCTTCATGACATTGAGGCCTCAGATTAATATCATGAAGACATCTTTTGACATTAAAGTAAATTGTTTTTGAAGTGAATGATGGGAAGATTATTTTGTTTTGTATACATATGTTATATGTATTTGGTTGAATTTCACATGAAAAGTCTATTTGTTAATAAATAAAACCATAGTTGGGAAGAATTTTAGTAAAATTTTCTTTTTTGGCTAGTATTGTAATGTTATATGATTTTCTAATTTTTGTATAATTATTAGTGTAGGTAGTATTTAATTTTTTATTTAGGTATTTTGGCTATTAATATCTATATATGTGTGTTAAATGAGCTTGTAATATAAATATGAGTCTTAAAAATTCATATTGTAAATGGCTTGCAACTATCTGTGAATATTGATATCTATATCAAGGCTTGGAATGAAATGTCATGTATGTCTGTGTGAACAGGGTATTACTATACACACATATATACACTTTGTATGATGTTTATGTATATTCATTGTTGCATTTATTTTATGCAAGTTTAAAATAAAGCTATTTTTTTCACATATGTTATTGGTGACGAATACGAATATAACACTTAGATAATGTTAATTCAGAAAAACAATTAACATTATCTGAGTGTAATAAAATGCATAAACAATAAACATATATGAGAAAAAAACTGACTGCCATAAATAATTGATTAGAATTCAAATCTTAATTTATCTGCTCCAAGTTATCTTATGACATTGAAAGTCTATACAGATATATATTCTCATCTACATGTGAGATCTTTAATACTTTTATGATTGACTAACTAGAGGGTTTGCATGATAATGAATCAGAATGTTGTTGTCATATGAAACTTAAGACCTTATATTTGTATTTAAAATATGTGGCTCAGAATATCCTAGGACAATGTTCCTATAACCTGTCTAGGGTTCAATTCTTGTATAAACATACATTATATATTATCTACATTTATTTTATTGTGAAACCTTCATATTCAAAGTGTTTAATAATAATAATAAATTCTTGTATAAACATACATTATATATTATCTACATTTATTTTATTGTGAAACCTTAATATTCAAAGTGTTTAATAATAATAATATAATAATAAACAGTAATTATATAGAAGATAATCATCCCTTCTTATTAGTGCCATTAAACAGTGATATTAAATTGCAAAGATACTCTCACCCGAGTCACAAGATAGAGACTTTGAAAAAATAAGAATGACTATATTACTTTTTATATAATTACAATCTAAACACTGTGCTAGTAAATTTTATTGATTATTAATAATAAACAGCCAATCAAATATATGTATGGCTATTCCAACACACAAAAAAAGGAGAATAAAAAACAACTATTCTAGAAATGAGTTCTGCTATACAAACTAATATATAAACCACTAATACACCCACATATAGAATACGCTGGTCCATTTTTCTGTTTACATGTTATTTTCTGATGTCATATTTT
Organism: Epiperipatus broadwayi; assembly: GCA_028023455.1. Classification (NCBI taxonomy): domain Eukaryota; kingdom Metazoa; phylum Onychophora; class Udeonychophora; order Euonychophora; family Peripatidae; genus Epiperipatus; species Epiperipatus broadwayi. The sequence continues at coordinate 3,051,366 of JAQFVV010012511.1, forward strand.
AGTTTTCTCAGCAGAATACGCTGGTCCATTTTTCTGTTTCACCTAATTACAACTCCCAATGTATTCTGTTTTTTGCCACATCTTTCCAATAAAAACAATAGACATTGCACTTCTTTAGAATGCCTTTGAGATAATCCTTATAATGTAGATACATCTACTTCTTGCATAAAAACTATGCTCAAATTTATGATAAAACATTTTTTTAGAAAGTCTTGCTTTGTTCATTCATTCTATAAGTTCAATCGAATGAAGGTGTGATTTTATCATAGTATCATACTTTTAGTATCATATCTGGCAAATTGAAGAACATATTGCTTGCTTTTTATGACATTGCCCTTGTATTTTTAAAATTTTATGGAGCGTCCTTGAGTAAAATTTTTTTAACATTGTGCCAATATGATGTCCATGTTTCATATCCATACAAAAAAATTAGATAAAATAATAGCTCTATATATAGATAACTTAGTTGCAATAGTTATTTCCCTATGATCAATGCAAAAGCTGCAGTATATTGGAATCTGTGTTGGACTTCGACATCCAAATCCAATTTTCTACTTAAAAAAACTACTAAGGTATTTAGCTGATTTACATACTCAAGTTGATAACTATCAAGTGGCTGAGAATTTTTTTTACATCACTGACAGAGAAAGAACTTGAATTTTTTGAACATTAATCAATAAACTGAAATAATTGTAAATTATATTCAGAACATTAAGATCATTCTGTAAATCATCTTTTGAACTGGCAAAAATAGCATAATCATGAACATAATAAAAATTTAGAATTCAAAAAGATGAAATTCTTATTTTTGCTTTTAATGAATTCAAATTAAAAATTCCACTATCCCAAACCATATCATATCTTCAGCCTTTTCTGTTAAGTCACCTATAAATAATTCTAAATACCATTGTAATAAAAACAATTTTGGAGCAAATACACATCCTTGTTTAACACCACTTTTCATTTCAAATATCTCATACTTTCCATCTGTAATAATAATACTCATTACATAATATAGAAGCTGTATAATATGAATAAATTTTGCACAGAGGCAAAACTCTCCATATAGTAATGCCACTCAGTACAAGCCAGAGTAATCAATGGATGCAGGAAGGTTTGTGCATAAACAACTTGTGTAAGTATAAAGAATGGTGATCATGTGATGTTTAGTGATTAAATTTTGGTGGACAACCAAATAATTTCAAACAATACCATAGACTTATCCTATTAACTAAATTAAATGCCTTGACCAAATCAATAAAAGCTATATATGAAATTCTACTTTCTTCCTCACATTTTTCTTGCATTTGTCTGGCAACAAACATCATATTTCTAGTGCTTCTTGAATCTCTGAAACTCCATTAAGATCTCTAATAATTATTCATCTATAACTGTTAAGCAATCTAGTCATCAAAATACTTTTGCTGCAGTGGATAATAATACTTCACAATAATTACCACAATATTGTCTATTCTCTTTGTTTTTATAAATTGAACATTCTTAACATCAGATGGTATAACTGCAGCCTTTTTATTTTTTAAAGTTGCAGAGTTATTTTAACTTCATTAAACTGGATACTTTGATTCAGAAATCTAATTAAGTAGACAAAATTGATATATCATTAAAAGTCATTATCTCAATTCTTGTATCATTATTAAAAGATAATCAAAATACTCTTTCTATCTGTTCAAAATATCATTGTTATCATATAACAGAGTGCCATTGCTGGATTTAATAGGATTGCAAACTGTTCCTTAAGTCCCTAAGTTGCCTTCAATGCATCAAAAAAATATCTAGAATGCCATGCTCAGAGAATACCTGTATCTTCTTTGCAATTTAATCCATCAATCATTTTTAAGTCCTATTGTCAGTTGTTGAACTTCTGCCTTTTGATCTTTATATTTATTATGAAGTCATATTCAATCTATTATTTTGCCAAGCAGAAAATGCCACATGTTTATTTTTAATTAAATTACTACTAATACTAAGATTTTTGTCAGAAAACCAGTCATGATTATTTTCACCCATAAATAGGTTTACTTGTATCCATAACACATTCCTAACTATAGTATACAATTATTATGAAGCTTGCTGATTCACTAGGTCAGTATATGCATGTTTTACAATGAATTGAGACTGCTTGTATTAATTACTGTGAAATGTAAATGTGATAACAGTAAAAAATATTTTATAGAGAATAAACGACTAAACATCACATGATCACAATTTCTTATTCTTGTTCATAACTGTTATTAAAACAGGCAAAACTCTCCATACAGTAGAGCCACTCAGTGCAATCCAGAGTAATCAGTGGATGCCAAAAGCCTTGTGCATAAAATCCCTATTTAGTGCCTACTCATCCAATATAGCTAGAAACTAGTCTGAGGATACTGGATGAGCAGGCACTAGATAGGGATTTTATGCACAAGCCTTCTGGCATCCACTGATTACTCTGGCTTGCAATGAGTGGCTCTACTGTATGGAGAGCTTTGTCTGTTTTAATTACAGAAACTAGTTAATATGGTATGCCATTCAGAAAAAGTTTTTTTATAAAAAAAATTATATATATTATTTATAATACTTCACTCATATACACTTTAATGCAATTAATTTTCTTAAAAACTTCTTCTTCTTCTTCTTCTACTAATATAGGAATAATTATAGGAGATTTGAACAAGACTTTCAAGCTCCCTTCAGCTATCCAGTCTATCTTATACAACTGATACACATGACTACATACATGTAAAAAAGATAAATGATCTTCAGCATACATATTTCATGCTGAACCAGCACTCATCAGATGGTCCAAATCAGCGTCTCCCACACATAAATATAATCAGTGCTTGGTTTATATTAAGATAACAAATCTTCAAGCTTTAATGAACAGGCTTTAATCTACACTCTCCAACTTTTCAGCCATCCATACCAATGAAAATCTGATGATGGAATACCAAATCTTTTTCAAAGGTGTGGGGCCATGTGTAATGGCTGTATGAGATAGAGTGGAATAGTTAAAGAGAACTTGAAAATCTATCTAAACTCCAATTATATAAAATATACTTGTATTAAAATATTAATATAGGAATACCAAAGCCACACAATGAATATAAGATTATCATATGATTGTCTAGATCAGCACTATTCAATCTTTGGTAGTCTATTTTCATAAATTGTATTCTTCATATTAGTAAAATGTTTGTAATCAATATGTTGCAATTATTTTAAGTTTATTTGTTTTAATTGTACATAACCTAATAATGGAACTAGAAGCAATTTTATAATACTATTAACAGACACTATATATATATTTATATTTCAAAACACAAAAGATACAATAAACTGGAGTAAATAAACAACATATTATATATAAAAAAAATGTGCATTACTTTCTGTCATTATTTAACTTTTTTTAACATACCCCTAAGTGTCCTAGTAAATATATCCCAGATTGGGACTCATTGGTCTAGGTAATATAATATGAAAAGAGTCATAAAATAAATTTCAGATTTCCCTGTAAAAAAAAAAAAATTAAAAATCCAAATAATTCATATAGATAAATTTCAAAAGCAGATAAATAATGCTATACAGCATTAAGCTTACTTAAGGAAGATAGAGTGTAATACAATAGTTGATTCAAACATTAAAAAAAAATTTCAATATCATGTCAGATATGGATCATACTTCTCAGATAAAGTAAAGAAAAGGTTTAAGAATTTTGTATTCAGTCAGGATTTATTTTCTTGCTCATTTAATTCTATTCATGATATTTCATCACACAGTGCACTTTGGGCATTCAAAAAGTTCTAATATAAAATGTCTAATATGTTTTATATTCAGATTTTAGACTTGGTTGGAATAAAACCTATTTTTTCAGTAACCATTTTAATCTTAGAGTGTATTAATCTATGATCTATCCAATTATCTGCACTTGTAAATGCTAATACAATATGAGCTCTAATATTCTGACTCTTTAACTATAATATAATCATTTAACTCAACATAATACTTCTTTCCTTAACTTGAATATAAAAAATAATAGTAATGGAACACTATTCTGGAAAGACTGGAAATTTAATAAAATATTATTTCTAAGTATTGCTTTCAACCAGATCAGTCATATTCATAGAATTACTATAAGTTTATACAAATAGAATTATATAAATTGCTAATTTATATATACCATTTATTTGATAATGCAATGCATGAATCTTTCTTGTTTATTGCATTGATGTTACTTGCAATAAATCATGCTTCTATATTTTCTTTTTCGATTATTGCACTCAGTGCTAACAACTTTAGTATTAAGAGGATCAAAATTGTGGTCAGACTTCATTTAATGTTCTAAAAATATAGATTTAATATTAGACTGTTTTAGCATATATATATATATATATATTTGTGTTGTGCTAATCTTGTAGTGTAGTTGACATGAGACTCGCCATAATAAATTGCATTACATGTTGGTTCATTATATTCAATTTATAAACTATTTGGAAAGCTTGGTTCGGAGATAATTTACCTTTAGTATTGTTCAAAATTTGATTAAGATTAGGAGGGATTTTAAAACTAATATTGAAATTGTTTGAGCAGATTGTTTTCATCATTTTAGATATAAAAAGGAAAACTGACCCAAATATTCCTAGTGTTTAAAGATGAATAGAATATTTTAAGAGTTTTATTTAATACAATAATATTATATCCTGAATTAACTAAGTTTTTTATATAGTTTTCAATATTGTATTTTCTGACTGTTTCAAGCCAGAAAAATTTGTGTGAAATTGGAGTATAAGAATGTGGTGAATTACACCATGAACATTGATGTGATTTATAATCATTTTATAATTAATTTTCTGAGGTTGAATGTTAAATATACATATCTAAAAACATACCATTTGATGTAACTTCATTTTCTATAGTCCAAACTAAAGAAAATAAATGAGATAATGCTTTCTTTATATCAATAATTGTTTTTCTTTAGCATAGATAAGAACATCATCTACATAGTACATATACAAAAATGATGTTACTGCAATGAACATTTTTGAAATAACTGTTAATTCAAATTGGTAAGAACTAGACTACAAATTATTCCACTTAATGGTATTCCCATGGGCCATCTGTGTTCCATTGTATAAAATTCACCATTGAAAAAAGCTGTAATGCCCCCCTTCATCCATTTAAGAACATCAACAATAAAAATTAAATTAATTAAAATGTCATGAATTATATTAATAGATAACTGTTATGATACTGAACCATAAAGTTCCATGAAGGAAGTTTATTGTTAAGGTTATACATTTGTGAATTTAATATTTGTGCACATTCAAATAAAGATTTTATAGAAAATTTTCCAAAACCAACTTGATCAATTAATTTAGCAGACTTATAAAAGTATGCACCTTCAAAATCAATTAAAAGTCTAAGAGGTTGATTTTTTTGTGTGTGCATTTTTATGTTTGTAAAAATTCTAGGAGGAATAGCCACTGTTGGATAAATCTTTTTATATTCAAATTTATTAATTGCTTTGTTTTGATAATGTCTTAATATTGAAACAATAAATGTTCTAAAAATTTAATTCTTTCATTCTTAATAGTAATAGTTTTTGTTGTTTTCAATGCTGTTTTAAACATAACTCAATAAAATACTTCTTTCCTTAATTTGAATATAAAAAATATATTTATAAAAAATATATATATTTATAAATATAATTTTTTATATTTCCAACTTTGCTATTAATTTTTGAGAATTGTCTTCTAATTTTGTTTCTAAATATATAATTTAAAAATCTATATTTAGTATTTGAATAACATTATATATATATAATTTTTTTATTCCTAATCTTAATCAAATTTTGAACAATACTTGAAATAAATTATCTCCAAACCAAGCTCTTTAAATAATTTATAAAATTAAATGTAATGAACCAACATGTATTTCAATTTATTACGGTGAGTCTCATGTCAACTGCTACAAGATTAGCACAACACACACACACGCATATATATAAATGTTCTAAAACAGACACTAATATTAAATCTATATTTTTAGAACATGAAATGAAGTCTGGACACAATTTTAATCCTCTTAATATTAAAGTCATTTGCAGTGAGCACAATGATCAAGAAAGAAATTATAAAGAGGCATGTTTTATTGCAAATACATCAATGCAATAAACAAAAAAGACCTTGTGCATTGCATTATCACAAAATGGTATATATAAATTATTAATTTATAAATCCTATTTATATAAACTTATAATAATTCTATGAATATGACTGACCTGGTCAAAAGCAATGCTTAGAAATATTTTATTAAATTTATAATCTTTCCAGAATAGGGTACTTTTACTATAATCAATTAAATGTCATTACTTTGAGCATGGATACATCCATATTCCTTAATAATAATTTTGCTACTTAAACAAATTGTGATACTCAATTTAAGTGTTATGAAGAAATTTAATACTAGCAGATCATTTGGATTTGCAGCACTAGTACCATTATTCCCAACAACTTTTGGTCAAGTCTACTAATAGTACTAACATGTGCAATAATATCCCCATACAATCTCTTAATGGTTGTGCTGTAGTAGTGTTATTTCACTAAACATTACATGATCACCATCTCATATGAGCACATAATTGTTGTAAACAAAGGCAAAACTCCATACAGTAGTGCCACCCTGTGCCAACCAGAGTAATCAATGGATGCCAGAAGGCTTGTGCATAAAATCCCTATCTAGTGCCTACTCATCCAATATCCCCAGACTAATTTCTGGCTTGTGGCCATCATCAGTGAAGAGCCTTGGATCTGAGAGCACTGCACCTAGATCTTAGGATCTGATGCAACCCTCCAGCAGCCACCTTTTAACTCTACTTTACTACAAAACTTGGAGAATGAAATTGAAAAACATAATAATATTTTCAATCTAAGCTCAATAGCTTATATAGTCATATGGGTCTGAACTCAATTCAGCACCCATACATTTTGGTGTCTTTGGCTCTTAAACAACCATAGCCACCATTATCCTATTAGGCAGGATGAGTAGGCACTAGATAGGGATTTTATGCACAAGCCTTCTGGCATCCATTGGTTACTCTGGTTGGCACAGGGTGGCACTACTGTATGGAGAGTTTTGCCTTTGTTTACAACAATTATGTGCTAGTATGAGATGGTGATCATGTGACTTTAATGGTTTAACACCAATCCTGCCTAATAGGATAATGGTGGCTATGGTTGTTTTAGAACCAAAGACACCAAAATGTATGGGTGCTGAATTGAGTTCAGACCCATATGACTATATGGCCACAAGCCAGAAACTAGTCTGGGTATATAGGGATTTTATGCACAAGCCTTCTGGCATCCATTGATTACTCTGGTTGGCACAGGGTGGCACTACTGTATGGAGTAGTGTTATTTATTAATGAATAAAACCTTTACATCTCAATTTAATGTTGGAGGTTGTGCACTTTATTAATAATCATTGATATAACTGAGAAACCATGTTTTAACACTGTTAGCCTTTTTTTGATAAATTAATGAATTCCAAAACTAGATGATACTAAATTAGACCTTACAGCAAATCCAATACTATGCATTTTCCTTTCACTGGCTGATCTGCACTTCCAAAAAAAAAATATATGTAGTCATATATCTGTTTCATTAAACTTCCTTTTTCTAGAAAATGAATAAATCTTGACAATTCTTTAGTCAGCCATACTGTCTTCAATTCCACTTTTGAACAGTTTTCATTTTTAAATAAAATTTGCACATTCTATATATCTATATTTAGAAAATAATGAGATTATAATACTTTCCTTTAACACTACCACTGCCTTTTGTTTTATTACTACTACTGATATTATTATTATTTCTATTACAGTAATGAATAATTTTCTAGGCACAACAACCTAAACCAGTCTATATAAGATGGGCCTTTTTAGACATTTTTTTGGTCCCATCCACATCTATGGTTGGGATATGACCCTTATAGGGGTTGCCTAAACATACAATCTTTACCCAGCTGAAACTCTTATTTCAAATCCAGTACCAACATGACTCATTGATGTTGCATTGCATACTGTTAAATCACAGCTACGCACTGCCAGCTTTCCTCTAATTACTTTTTTAATTCTTGAAGGTTTGAGTTAAAAAAAGATGAAAAATGAAATTGGAGTCAGAAATATTATGAAGGTAGTTAGAAAATGGTTGCACAAATATATAATCCCATTGTTATGGTTAATGTTAAAAAAATAGTATGAGAATCTCACGTGTACTAGGCATTACATTAATTTAAATGACTAAAGAAAGAAAAATGAGAGATAGAGAAGTTTGTTTGTATAACAGAGAGTACCTAGTCTTTGATAAACCAACATCCTATTCTGCAAGGCAGGAGATAATCTTGAGCAATCACTATATATTTGTTATTCACAGTTAAACCTCATATATAAAGATCATTTCAGTATCATCCATCTGTAGAACCTATCAGTAGCCTGCAGTGAACATATGTATTTATTTACTAAAATAATGGTAAAAAGAAGGGCAGGTGGAAGGAATATATATATATAATTGATATATGTCTATTACATTTATATTATATCAATAATTAACTTACATTATAAGAATTTATATTTTATTGTATTTTATTAATTATTAATATTTTTTACATTATAATGATGATATAAATTTTTATATGCTGATACTTTTAGGTTTTAATAATATAGGTTTCTGTAGAATATATGGAAAAAAATGTATTTTCGATTAACAATACAGAATAACAGAAAACTATAATTCAAGTAATTTAATAAAATTATTAAGCTAGATAAATGCAAACAATTCATTTATTGTTCAGCATAGATATTTATTGTCAAATTAGCATAAAGGAAAGTAATAATAATAAAAATTGTTTTAAAGCTATACTGCTATTGACATTTTATTTGGTCTGGTATTTTATCTATATGAATCATCTAATTATATATGTGTGTGTGTAAAAAACAATTATGGCATCAGTAAATAGAAGTTAAAATATTTTTTTGTATTTGAAATTGTCAATAAATAATAGACAAAGGTCTTCAGTTTTGTGAATATTAATATTTTGCTTAATTTTCTTCATATGATTTTTATTTCTAGCATTCTATATCACAAGGACAAAAATAATTTTAAATATTGGAGTTTTAATATTACTAACAATTCTAAAAGTATTACTTACATTGTAAGAATTCTCCATGTCTATTGGTCTTTTAGGTTCTAACTGGTGCAAAAGTGGGACATGTCGAGGAACACTAACACCAAACTTTTTTTCTGGGAAAAACACACCTAAATTTGCCTAATAATAATTTAATATGTATTACTATAAATCAACTGTGTCAAAAATAAAGAATGAATAATAATCTAATAAATAAAATCTCTATTTTCAAACAGAAACTTTGTTTTCCAACAAAACCGATTATTAAATAAATATTTAAAAGGTGCTTACAACTAATACATTTCTCCAAATATGTTTATATTATTACAAGTTTACATAAAAGATACTCTTCACAAACTTTTCTTTATTTTACATTTGAAAAATTTACTGTAGATGAGTATTTGAATACCAAATAACTATGCATATATACATAATTTTTGAATGAAAATTTTGTGTATGTGACTTTGTCTATTTTACCTAGTGGTAGTATTGACACTTAAATCTTCTTGAAAGACACACTGATCTACTGAATTTCTTCATTGTTTAATTTGAAGCTGATCAGAAATTCTATAATGCTGTTTCAGTATGACCATAAGATATTTCCTTAAGAATTAATGCTTTCTTTAGATGTATAGTTTAAACCGTTTTTTTTTCTTTTATTTTATTTTTAAAGTACATTGACTGAAAACAAAAAACGTACATTTCTCCCCCTAATAATATTTTTCTAGAGAACATTTAAAGTTTCTAGTTGTCTTCAAAATACACAATAAGAAAATATAACAGATAACATATTCTAGAAAATTTAGCACAGATGATAGTATGAATCATGATAATTTTCACATATATATTTGGTGTTTCCCATTCAAAAATTCTATGCAAATATTTTTTATTCATGAAAATAACTAAATAAACATACACACTTTCATATATATATTATATAAGTTAATTATAATTTATACCATCTATAGAAACTCTTATGAAATTTTCAAATGGCAATATTTAATGAATCAACTAATCTTCACTGGACTTATGTCTTTATCATAACAACATCCAATACTATTAGCAATCTAGAAATCAAATGACACACCATCAAAAATGGCAATAGAATTTCTAATTAAACACCATTACAAAAAATTGTATTGCTGCTTGATGGAGAGTAAATTTGTTTCTAAGATACTTATGATGTCGGTTAAGATAGTAATATACTTCTAGCAGATATTTATTTTCTTTCATCAAGCTTACCATTTGAAGATTTGTAAAATATATATATATTATAGATGATTTAAAGTAGTAAATTAACTTATATAATATCGCTGCCTATTTCTGTGATGTTTAACTAATTATTATATATATGAATGCATATAGATAAGTTGTTGTATAAAGATTCAGAATTTTTTTCAAAGTATGTTATGAAAAGTTTGCATCATTTACCACCAGACAATTTAAGTGCAATCCATATTTTTGCATGAAGCTATATTTGTTACAATTATATATAAAAAAGAAAGTATTTACATCACGTGATGCAGATAATAAATTGCGTTCGTTGCATTCAAGGAAATGAAATAGTTTTTGTTTAATTTTATGGTGAACATTATAATGAGAAATTTGTGTGTTTAAAGTATTAAAAGATGAAAAATTAAAAAAAGAAAAGGAGAATAGTTAGGAAATAGATAGATAATGCTTTCTATTTGTTTTTCATATAAAATTGTGGTATCAAAAATGTTCATTGTTTGTCAATATTTTGGAGAAAAATGGAAATTTGTAAATAAAATGATTAGAACAGTGATTGTATTTAATATTGTTACCTATTTATAAAATAATTTATTGATAAAATTCTTTAACAATATTTTTTATAAGGATTTTCTAATACAATGATAACATATATATTGTAACCGGACAACAACCAACCCAACTCTTGGTTGATTTTATTTCCTGATGAGCATATTGCAGGAAGGAACTATCGATTGGCATTCCCCAATGCAGATGTCACCCCACCTATAACAATATTTCCTGCTCATCAGAGGATGTAGCACCATAGAGACTGGAAACATCTAGAAATTTATGTTTGATTTCCCAAACGGTGCCATTAGAGTTCCATCTCACTAAAACCTTACTTACCATTGTCTGATTATGCTGGACATAGCTCAGGGGGCATGAGATTCTTGTGAGCAGGATGCAATGAATGATTAGTGATGCAAAAAGGAACGAAACAACTAAAATTAATTTTTAATAACAACAATTTTATTAACAATAATTATTGATAAGTCCTTCCAATAGAATTCATCATTTGTATCAAATGAAAACTCATTTCAGTCCATCTTGTGTGAAGAAGTCAAAAAGCTTTTTTATCAAGTATATGAATACATAGGTTTTATCACTTTATTCAGATTTGCTTTATTCCGATATGCATATAGGCCTTTATAATTCATTATCATTTGATTATTCTAATATATAACCATTTCATGTTTGTAGATAATTACTATTCAGTCAAACATAGACATAGATCTTATCACTTTATCCAGATGTGTATTATTCAGGTAAGCATTTATACATTTATAAATCATCATCGTTTAATTATTCTGATATACAACAATTTTATGTTTGTAGATAATTATTATTCAGTCAGATATATAACAATTTTATGTTTGTTGATAACTATTATTTAGTCAAACATGGAAGTATATTTTTACACATAAGTTTGTTGTCAGTCATTCCATATTTGTAGAACATTTATAATTTTGAACATATAATGCAATTAATGTTTTCATATTATTTCATTAATTTTCTATTGTTAACTTATTATAGAATTAATAATTGATAGGTGAAACATTATTACTATTATAGAATTAATAATTGAATTATTTTCTAATGCTTACCTTGCTGTTTCTCAAAATAATAGGGAGGGTATTGAATTTGAACTGCACTAAAGACTTGGACAGGCACTGGAGGATTACTTCATGGTAGTGGATAGAGAGAAAATGGGCTAACCATCCATATTACACTGATTCTTCACGGAACTGCTTGATGGTTTAATTCACTTTTCCAGTAATCTCAAAATTCGTAATAAAAAATTGTTGTCTTTCGTGATTTTCAAATACAGAATAATAATCCAACAATCATCTCTCTCAAAAAATAATATTGTCTGTCTTATTTTAATCTGAATTCTCCAGCCTATTTATACTTTTTCTCTCTATCAGAACAGATTCACTGATGTGCATGCTGAATCCAAATGGTTTTTAGTATGTTTTCATCCATGTTTGTGCCATTAATCCCAGTTCATTGGACAGCTCTTTGACAGGAACAGACTATTTTTATTTATCTGTTTAGGTGTTTTCAAATTTTTAATTAATTTTCTTTTGCCTGTAGCAATGACTTGATATCTACAGTTATTCAGCTTTACAAATTATTCTTCTGAAATATAGAATGAGTTGAAAGCAGTAAAGAGACTTTTTATTTAAATGATTTTTAACTTTGAATTTAAAGACCTATACTTTCTTTAATTGCAAATATAAATGTGTTCGCTTTTCTTTTTTTTTTTTCATTTTAAAAAGTTGAATTTATCTTTTAATTTGACCAAAACATCATTTCCAATTGCAGTCAAATTTCATTATTTCTTCCTCTTCTTTAAAATATTTAGTATAATTAATCTTTTTTTTTATTTTTGAAATATTGCTAGTCTGATTTAACTTACACCTATGTCATTTTAATTTGGGAGGGGGGATCTTTTAAATATATACGTGAAACAGTGTATCTGTTTCAATATATACCATCTCCATCACAATCTCATCTTAAATATAGACTAGGTATGCCAATTTAACTAGTAAAGCAATAGATGATAAATAGGTATTTAGCTATTATTAGTCAAATGATAAATTTGTCCTAAGATTGACTGGATTAATGTTGATATTTTTATTGTTAAATATAATTGTAATCCCTAGTGATAAAAGAGTAGAGAAGTTATAATCTTCTTTACCCATAATTACTTCTATCTTTCATTATCAATCTTATATTTTATAGATATCCTCAAAGATAAATTAACTTTATCTTTGACATTCAAAATAATTATGTGTAATATTTTATTATCTCACTTCTTTATTGAGGTAAACATGCTTTTTAACTAAAATTTTATTAAACAATATTCATATTTTTTTCTTGTTCTTAAAGTTTTCCATTTTTCATTGGCATATTGTGAAAGATAAGTTCTTGTGTGGGCTTTAAAAACCCAATTATGTATGATTTTTTAAAAAAATGTTAGCTCACTATGGAGTTATTTTAAAAGCAAAATATTTATTTTCAAGCAATTAAGTATTAAATCTATTTACACCCCAATACTATGATTGTTATACTATGAATTCTTTTTTTGAGAAAAATGTTAAAAGGAAATGGACATGAAAGCATCCAAATGAAGGGACAGCAGAATTGGATTATATTTTGCCTAACAGAAAATACATATTTCAAGATTGTAATGTTGTTAATAAATTTAACACAGGAAGTGATCATTGATTAGTAAGATGTAAGATATGTGTTATTGCAAAACTAGAGAGACAAAAATTATTAAGAAAAACAATATTTACAGTTGATACTCCTAATCTTCAGAAACATTCTAATGAATTTAAATTAGAACTTACAAATTGGTTTCAAGTATTAGTAGATTTTGAACATGATTCAGATTTGAGTGAAATTAATATGAAAATAACCTGAAAAAAATCCTAAACTTTAATTAAAGCTGAAAAAAGTTTTAAATTTTACTTAGTCAGAATTTGAACCAGGTAAAATACAAGGCATATGGATACACTGCTATATCTTAAGTCTTATATATATATATATATTTAAGTTTCATGTATTTAGTAGAATATACATACAGTTTGTAAAAATAACTTTTATAAATCATTTTCAGATAATAATAAAAAAATCATGTCTACAATAGACAAAAGCATGAGGTTATAACAAATTCTATAATATTATGTCGGAAATGCCATCACTAATTTAAATTTATTTCTTGCATTATAAAAATTCATGAAACATTTGACATGAAGTAAGACATTTTTTAAAAATTTCCAGTAGGCTTTCATTACTTTAGTACTATACTTATGCATAGTGTTAAAACAATATCAAATAAAAGAATTCGGTAATACATCATCTGATCATCCACAGTGCTCGATGGCGCTGTTGATAGTGAAAAACAAATAGATATAACATTACCGGGCTGTTCTTATTTTGTTGATTTATGTTTTTAATTTTTGGATTTGTTTGGTTTTTTTGACCGGTTTTATGTATATTTTTTAAAATTAAATAAATTGTTTTTGTTTGTTTTGGCTTTTTAAAACATTCGTTCTTTTTTTTTTTTTTTAAAAAAAAAAATTTCCGTTCTATTTTTTTTTAAGAAACTTTTTTTTTTTTCCAGTCTTTTTTTATTTTTTTAAAAAATTTTGTATTTACATTTTTTTTTTGTTTTAATAACCAAAAAAAAAAAAATGGTTGCAAAACAAACATCAAAAAAACTTTATATTTCATAAAAAGACAAACAATATCATTTCACTGCTGTAAATTCATCTCTTCTAAGATGGCACAGAACACATCTTGGTTTTTTTTTCCAGACATTTCCACAGAAATTCTGCTATGTAGTTCTCAAGATCTTCTCTTTGTATGCCTTGTGTTCACTTGTTTCACCACTTGAGAGAACCCCAAAGGCATTCAATGGTCTGGGTATGCATACCAGTGATAGGGTCCACAAAATTGTATTTGTAATTGACTCTCATGTGATGAAATCTGGAAGTCTCCAATTCAGAAGTTCTGTATCCTTTCCAGCAATCAGAATAGATGCTGGAACCAGGCCTGTTGTTCTCATGGATGGACTGCATAAGAATGTTGGCAGACCAGGGGGGTACAGCTGCCACAAAACAATTGCCTGTCTCACAACAGATACCCCTGAAAATTCATTGTTGTGGAAGAATTTTACCCTGGTGATTTTTTCGTCGACTGAACATGGTTTCATCACCTTCCACTGTCATACCGGGACTGCCAATTTGGAAGCATGGATGAGAAACAAGGCTTTCTCGACAGAGCTATCTAAGAGCTGTCATCATATTCCTTACGGCATTTTGACACATTTCCAACTCAGCTCCAATATGCTTTACTATAAGCTCATCCCAGTTTCAATAATAAATTAGCCGTACTGCTTTCAAAAAAGTGATTCAGCAGCCCTCAAACCATGTTCCATGATAAATGGAATACCTTTGTCGACATTGCCATGATAGACATTCCATTTTCAGATGTTTGATTACACCTCAATCATTAAACCACCACAAATGCAGTTCTTCTGTGTGGGTAAAATATTGTTTTGTTGAAGAAAGGCCACCACATCTGCTTCTGTAGCTGGAAAATCTAAAAACTTAAATGCCAAATGATCATCTGCCATTGAACTGTTTTGATCTTGAAAAATTATTGAAAAGTGTGTGAATTTATAGTGAACTTTTCATAATCATAATTTACACTCCTCATTTATTGCATTTTGACACCTGAGAATGAAAGTAGGGGTGTTTGATAATTAGCTAGAATTTGTAGTAACTCACATAAATTACAATACATTTAACAAAAAAAAAAATCTGTTCTAATATAATTTGTCATTACAACTACAGAAATCTTCACATCAGATGCTGTAGAATAGTCAAGAGTAATGTCTATAGAGAGTGTAGCAACTCATCAGTAATAATGTTCACATGCTAGTGATGTTGGGGAAGAGTGCACTTCAACTACATCTAGTGTTTGAATAGTTTGCAGGCCATGAGATCTATGAGCGGCCTTGTAAACAAAATATTTCTGTGCTTTTGCATAGAAACAGCACCATCGAGCAGTGTGAATGATCAGACAATGTATTACAAGAATTCATACTATTAATTAAAATTCCAATTGTGATTTAGTTGAATACCATTGAAATTCAACTATGTGACGAGAAGTAGAACTAAACCAAACTTCATTTATTTTCAGTATATAAATATAGGGTATATATAAATACTATGTATAAAAGTATAAACAAAAATGAATAATAAATAATGGTACTTATTAAATAGCCACTGTACATCACTTGGTGGTGCTGTTTCTGTGCAAAAATGTTTTAATATAATGTTTCTTGACTGAGAAAAAACAAAACACTTTTCTTTTTATTTAAAAATTAGTCTTCTAATAGTAAATGAAACATTTAAACAAAAATTAAGAAAAAAACAAAAGCACTTGATTAACAAACTAATCAGCCCAAATTAAATGAAATTACATTCAATTAAATTGCAGTGCATAGTGCTGGAATGTGAAGGGGGGGGGATGACTGATAGTTTTGCCAATCCAAAGGATTGTCCAAAAGATGCATTACTTTGATCAAACCAAGTTGATGATTTCCAAAAGAACATACAACCTCAGGCAAGTTGACATTATTCTTAGCATTCTACATTAATGTCAAAAACAAAGCAAAAACTTTTTCTTTTGACTTAAAAAAATGTATGTTATTCTTCTAATAGGAAATTAAACATTTAAACAAAATTTAAAAAAAAAACCACTTGATTAACAAACTAATCAGCCCCAATTAAATTAAATTCCATTAAATTAAATTTCAGCACATAGTACTGGAATGTACGGAAGAGGATGATGGTTTTGCCGATCTGAAGGACTGTCCAAAAGATGCATTATGATTTTTCTCGTAGCTCTTCTTGCGAAAATGCGTCTTTTCGCGTGAGTTCTGGGAAATGGTGTTTGGCACTATCCTTTTGCAATTCTTTTCACTTTCTGAGCTGCATAGGGAAGTACAAGGATGGGCTTACAATTATTAATATCTAATAGTATGTCAGCTAGGGTCTAAGATCATTACTTCAAATGCACATTAAAAGAGTTATGGCCAGTTGAATTACATCATATGGTAGCGATCTGTGAAGTGTGCACTATTTGTATAGTGTCATGAAACACATCAGTGAACCATAATATTTATGTGCAATGCCATCTAGGCCTGTAACAGCTAATATGAACAGAACTGTTCTATATGCTGTAAGTGTGGCTGCATAAATGGCATATTTATATGTTTTTGCACAGAAACAGCACCACCAAGAGATGTACAGTGGCTATTTAACAAGTACCCTAAATAATAATCAAATAATTTATTGGTTAAAAAATCATAAAAGGTTCAAGCAATAAATGTGATACTAGTAAGCTGTGGACTCCACTATTCTATTAGTGCGCTAAATCATATAGGGTGAAAACAGATATGCCTATAGCACATAGAGTCACCCATCCAAAAACTAATAGAACCTAGTATTACTTATTTGTGATGAACCTTTGAGAATCTGTATATTCAATATATACATAGTCAATCTATAATAGAGAGAAAATATTTGAAATAAGAAATCAAATGATGATTTAAATGATAAATATAATAAATACATTATTAAAATATAACTAAAGTAAATAATTTAATGTATTAAATAACATACTTTTTTTTCAGATATTTCATGTATGGGTTTTTCATGCGTAAATCCTGAATCTTTATGGTGATAAAAGGCAGCAAAGGGTTCCTTTGGATCTTTTGCTGGGTATGGTTTAAAACTTTTACTTGTGACTGTTTCATAATTATCAGCACATATTTTACTAAAACAAATATATATAAACAACATGCAATTTTATTTTATTTTTTGCAAAAAAAATCCAATAACAACAACAAATTAAATTAAATAAAAATTGCATCTTTTTTTCATACAATTCTAACAGTCTTATTTATTTTTAATTTGATCTATAGTCTAATTATTTCATTTAAATATAAAGTGAAATAGTAATTTTATAATACACCCCCCCCAACTTATACACACACACAACATTACAAAGAAATCAAGTCAGATGTCACACAATCTAATTTAAACAAGCTTGTATTACAAATGTTATATAAAGAGCTCGGAAATAAGCTCTTAACAAGCTTTGCAGAATATCATCAATCCCAGACCAGTTTCTGCTACTGGCTTCCTCAGTGAAGTGCTAGGATATTCAAGCATTAGATAAAAAATACCAGGATAAGCCCATCACTTTATCTAATGGATAACTATTAAGTAGAACATCTGAAATGTTATGATTTAATTTCTTTGTAGTTTTATTTTTTTGCTATTAAGGCATTGGTGATTTTATATTGCTAAAGCTATTAATATATGGTGTATCTGAACTTGGTTCAGTCCTATATGATTATTTAAGTTAGACAGCTGGATTGGAAGACATATAAATGTCGGAAAATTTCAGATTTTCTACTTAATAGTTATCCATTAGATAAAGTGCTAGGCTTGTCCTGGTATTTTAAATCTAATGTTTGAATATCCTAGCAACTCGCTGAGGAAGCTGGTAGCAGAAAACAGTCTGGGGTTAAGGATATTTGCAAGCTCTTTATATCACACACACACACACACATATATATATATAGCATTATGAAAGTCATTATTTAGAAATATATAAAAAGATAAAGTAATACAGTTTAGCAAATGAGAAAAAAGGCTTGAAAATTGGAGTAACAAAATCATTAGATTAAAAAAAATAAAATGTAGTAAAAGATTGACTAAGCTTTTAGTACATTACTTAAGTGTTAATAACAAATGTTAGTAGCTATATAACATCAATTTGGGGATAAAATGAAAGATAGTTATCATATTGATTAAATAAATGCTATGGGTAGAGGGAGAGAAACTGTGGCTCTGAAATTTGTTGTTGATAACTTTGAATAGCAAATTAAGTTATAAAAAATATATTATAAAATGAAAAGTATAATATTTACATGTGTATAATATTTAAACATGTTTGTACATCTATGAAAAGTTATATATGTGAAAGTATAAAAAAAAAACAACTGTAAAACCACAAAGCTTGATAGTTTGAATCAAATTTGTATCTGCAAATAACCTAATATCTGTGATTAAAATATAACAGATCAATAACAATCAAATTCAATATTTATTGAGAAATAAATCAAATAAAAAATTTGTAACAAATTTAAACTGATGGGGGGGGGGGGATTATTTAGCAAATGATTAAAACAATTTATTATTTATTTATTCCTAATAAATACTTCAAACACTGTTTATGGTAATCAAATATTATTTAATAAATGAAAATTGGACATTATGAAATAAATATTTTTTAAATTTATTTTTAATAATTGGTTTATGGAAAAATCATAGTTTGGAATTTAAATTCCAATCTTGTTGTAAGTTTGAGAAGAGATTGATAAGGCAAAAAAAGAGAATAAATTCAAGTATTTTGTCCAATTTTTAAAATTAAATTAGTTATTAAAAAAGAATTTGATTGAAACACTGACCAGAAACAAGATAATACATTAATGAATAAATCCAATATCTTTTTTTAAAAAAATCATATAGCATTGCTTTTGATTTCCGAACAATACAGATTTCTGTATGAGAGTATTGTTGGGGTTATATAAAAAATTCAAAATAATACCAGAGTTCGTGAAGTTTTTAGTTTTCACTTGAAGTTAATAATCAGTTGCATTTACACGAACTATCAGTTGTTAATAGCGAATCAAGAGAGAGATTCAGCTGAAGTGACTACAAGAAGTTAATATCAAGTTTATTGATGGAATAAAGCTAAGTCATCATTTAAATCTTTGTGATCATTATCATTTTCAACTACTGCTATGACAAATTGATTCACTATGTGCAGATCATATAAAGATATGTGCTAACCATCTATTATCTGAAAAAGGTAATTGCTAATTGGAGTATTGAATATAGAATCTAAGAATGCCAGATAGTCTGCTCATTACCAGCTATACAATGAATAGAACTTTACAAGCAGAAAAGCTGTGGATAAACCAATATTCAGCAAAGTATTAACACAGAATTTATGTTGCAAAGAAAACTAAAATTTGTATTAGATAAACTTCAACAAAACTATTAATATAGGATTACTGCTGTAAAAAAAACTAATACCTGGAAATAAAGCCTCTAAAACTTGAAGGTTTGATCATGCATATATATATTGTCAAAATAGTATTTTTTAGAATTATACTGTGCAAGATAAAAATAAAAAAATGATTTTAAAGAGAATGCCAAAGAATAATATTTAATGGTAAAATAATAGTAGGAACTCATTTTAAATTAAATTTAATCTGCTAGAATTAAATTTGATATTAAGAGGTAATTTGTAACTTTTCATTTTAAATGCTTTTATATTAACTTGCCCTATCTGTCATTCAGTTAGAATGTGTAGATTTTTGAATTTTTAATAATAATAAAAAATCGGTTCTTCTTCAGAATTCTAACTCACAAATTTAGATTTCCCAGGAAAAATTCTTAATAACTGAGTAAAATTTTAATGTTTCATTTAACTCATACTTAACTAATTAAAAGTAAATATTTTCTATTTAAATTTGAATTATTCTTCCGAAATATTTAATATTTCATAAATATTTTGTAAAGAAAATAAATGTGTTTAAAAAAAAACTAGAGAATTAATTAAAAGGCCAATACATAAATATATTTATACAGTAGACGATCACATGATATTTAACTTTAGAATTCGTTTGCTAGAGCAGTGTTCTTCAACCCTTGGTCCGTGGCCGGCACGGGCCGCGAAACTTTTCTGCAGGTCCGCTGCTAGATGGACAGTAAAAAGTTTGTAATAATAAATAATAAGAGTTTAAACTTTTAATTAATATAGCCAATTTTTATTTATTTTTTCATTTCATTTTTACCCAATTAAAAAAAAAATAAAATAAAACGAAAACAAAATCTAATCAATCATTCATAAATTAATTTGTTTTTCTAGTTATCACAGATGTTTGTGGGGGGGTAGAATTAAATTTTTTATTAATTTTCTAAAAAAATTTAAAAAAAAGTTTTTTATTATATAAACTCCATATATATATATATATATAAAACTTTATCTTATATATTTAACATTGTTGTTTTGATAAGTTATAACAATTATGCTTATCTTGAAGAAAATTTATCTATAGACTTCTGCTGGTCTGCGAAATCTTATCCTTATTTTTGCTGGTCCGCGGAACCTTATCCTTATTTTTACCGGTCCGCAGGTGTGAAAAGGTTGAAGACCACTGTACTAGAGGATATATTTTTTTATTTTCACATCTTATTATTAAATTATAATTTTTGTGAATTTTTAGTTTTAATTATTTTTTATAATAATATATAACTAAAAAAAGAAAAAAATAATATGCAAAAAAAAAGTTTTTTTTAAAATAATGCTTTTAAAAATAGCCAACTAAAAAGTACAATATAACAAAATAATTCACTTCTGGTTAATTTCCTACTCTTGAAAATATCAGAGATCTTAAGAATTTAGACTTGTTATAAAACAATTACAAATTGCAGAAATATTGTCATTTAAATAAAATCTTTGAGGCCTTTTTGATTTTTATGATTTTTTTTCTCATGTGTCATTTCATCAGCTGGGAAGCGAACCCGCTAACCCAGGACAATTGCTTGTAAAGCAGCTGTCACTGATTTCTCAACCATCAATGCTTGATTTTTATGATTTATTTGACTTCAAATTTTATTTAAATGCCAATATTCCTGCAATTTCCTATTGTTTTATAACAAATCTAGATTCCTAAGATCTCTGATATTTTCCAAGAATAGCAAATTATACTTTTTAGTTGGCTATTTACATAAAAACATTATTTTAAAAAAATCTTTTTTTATATACATTTATTTTGTTTTCTTTCTCTTCTTCCACATATTTTATAACATTTTCTTTAGTTTTTATTTCTTTATAATTTTGAAATATAAAATACAAAACATTATAAATGTTGACATCAACAATATATTTCATAAACTTATAGTATATAATTAACAAGTGACTTTTCTGTAGTATGTATCTATCTTTGAAGAGGTTAAGGATAATTAAATGAGAGAATAAATCAAGCCAAAGATGTGTATAAATATGCATGCTATATAAAGATTTATTTGTATATAGAAGCAATATGATTTTGATATTTTAACTCTCTTTGTTAGTATTCTAATTTGTTATTTTATTAAAGTATTATTTTAAAATGTATTAGCAATAATTCTGCCCATCTTTCAAACCATTCCCATTATGTTGCATAGAATACACTGAAAGTGGGTTATCTAATGTAAAGAAGAAAATTAAAATAAAAACTAAGTTAGACTGTATATAATTCAATAGAAGACAATAAATATTTAAGGAGCCATAAAGCTTAGCAAATCAGTCCTTCAAATGAAAATGGCAACAGAGAGTTGAAAAGAATGTTTATCTTCAAAACAAATAAAGCTGGTTTTCATTAGTCCATATTTTATTAGCTAATTCACAGAAATAAGTAAAAGTGATTATTGCTAGTGAACTACAACTATTCCATTAGCACTACTTTATTGAGATCATACTTTGTGTAATCAGAATATGTAAATCGATGATTATGAGTAGTAGCAATGATACAGCTATTGACAAATGTTCAGGATGAACAAAACTTTTTATGATGCTTAGTCAGGAAGATGCCAGCATAGATCTAGTCTATCAGTTACATATTGATACATCAATACAATAGTTTACCATCATTTTATCATCTGGGACATAATGTCATGGCAACTTGTGACTCTTAAACCACTAAGCATCACTTCCTTATTCTCCTCACTGATGAAAGCCACAAGCTAGAAACCAGTCTAGGGATATTGGACGAGTAGACAGTAGATAGGGATTTTATGCACAAAACCTTCATGCATTCATTAATTAATCTGGCTTACACTGAGTGGCACTACTGCAAGAAGAGTTTTGCCTCTGTGTAAACTTGTGGCTCATCATCATAGCTTTTCCATCAAACACAATATATAGGATGAATTGTCAATTATGCAATATATATTTGACACATAGTTAATTAAAATGATGATGATCATCACATATTACTACTACTAAGGGTAATATATTTGGGGAGAAAAACACTTAGGGCAACATCTTTCCTCTGTATAAGGAAACTCCCATTTACAATATCCTAGTCTGAAATTCAATGGAGAAACATTAAAATGCAGTGATATAATGAATAATCATGATTATAAAACCATTAACAAAGAATGCTGATAATTAATAGAAAATAATAAAATTTAATTAACATAATATTAATAATAATGCTTAATATTTGGATTGGCTATTTACAAAAATATATATAATATAGGGTATATGAGCACAGACTTTCACACCACCCACCTCTCTCCACTCTATCTAATAACACTGATACACCTAAACACATATATGCTGAAAAGATAAATAATCACCAATACACGTATTTCATGCTAATCCAGCAATCATCAGTTGGTCCAGACTATCACCTTTATACACATATATAGTATAAGTGCTCAGATATATATTAAGATAGACTATCCTCATAGTTTAATGGACAGGCTTCAATCCACTCCTCACTCCAACTCTTCATATATACATTAAAAAAAAAAACTAGTCATATATTTATAAAAAAATATATATTCATTACCAAGGTTTTGCTACATGTGCATATATCTAAACACAGAATAGCAATGATACTATGATGCAAATATCTATATCCAAATTATATATTTATATAATTACTAGTTGATAAAAAAACTATTAAATAAATTATCATAAATATTGGCAACATTAAATAACATAACTCAATAGAGTTTTCGACAAATATAAATCACTAATTAGGAATGTCTAATTGTTCAGAATAAAGTTTACAATTTGAAAATATATGTTCAGATTTCTGTTTGCTATAAGACCGTTATTTCCTTTCTTCATTCTTTTTACTTCCATTTGAGTATTAATTTTATCAGGACGTCTAAATATAGTAAATATTATAAAGAGTTATAAATTGATAATAGTGTATATCATCTATTACTATTTGAATCAATTCGGAATTTATAAGAAAATTCTATGATAAATTTCGATATTAATCTTAATAAGGGTTTTCATTTTTAAAGATAAAACATACAAATTGATGTTCTAGGTAATTAGCAGAAACCCCTCATACATTTGAATCAAAATGGATTTTTTATCCATTCACTGTTTGTGAGTTTCAATCAACAAATGCCAAATGAAATCAGTTATTTGCTCTGTGAATGCATCCTGTTCTCCAAATATTATATGACAAACTTTTCTACTTTTCAATTTCTTGACTGAATTTCTACTGAACAAATGATTAACTTAGACTGATTAAGTCTCTGCTATATTATTTTAAAATTACTTTGAAAAACAACCATAAAATATTATTTTTTTAACTTTCTGAAATCACATAAACTTTTGTTTTTCATTTTTCTTAATATTCAAGTTATATAAAAAATTTAAAACAATAATATTTGGCAAATCTTTTTTTATCTTATAATCAGAGATCATTACTCTGTACTAAAATTTCAAACAAAAATAAAACAGAATATAAATAGTACATATAAAAGATTAAATGAAAACAGGTTAAAATTATATACAACACAATATATATTGTATTACTCTATTACTAGAGACTCAAAAGTGATATCTGCTTATTGTCTTAATCTTCAGCCCATATGAGCATTAAGAATAAATATAGCTAGTGTAAATGAATATGGATGTACTCATAAAAAACCCAACAACAAAGGGTTTCATGTTGCACAACTCTTGCCATAATATGACTTGATGTTCATATCCAGTTAAATGAATCTCAAAAAATCTTCAAATCACAAGATGTTTTACAATTCAGCTATCTATCTAGTATTGAATAGCAAATGGATGTTCAGTTATAATTAGTTAGAGATTAAAGACTCTAGGTTAATCTAGATTGATAAGATAGATTTTTCATTAGTAAGGAAATATATTCAAGCATAGGAGGAACCCATAGTTCATCTTTATCTTTTATACATACAAATATATTTTGTCTCTACATGATAATCTGTAAAAAAATTATATATTTGCATTCATTAAACTACAATACATGGTATAGTACAGTGGTAGTTTGGATTTGAGAATTAAAACTTTCCATGGATTTTATCTCAATTCTATTATTTATGGTATTGCACATCATATGATATTGAAGAGAATTATAAATTAGTAAATATTTTTTACTTTCTGGTTTCTTAGAATTTTATTTACTTAAATATAGGTAAAACAGTCTTTAAATAATCTGCTGCAAAAAATCCATTAGTCATCAGCCTTAACAAATTTCCAAGAGAAGATAATTTTCTCTAGCTAAAAAAAAGCATCTAGATATCTTCGATACTCATTTGCCAATCAATTTTGGATAGTTAGCTAGGTTGGCTATTCACTAATTACATTGAAAAAAAAATTATACTTAATTAAAAGAAAAATATATATGTAAATAACATTGCATATTCAACGATGATTATTTTTAGTATTTAATAGCAAATGAAATTGCTTACCCCATTTCTGGATTATCTAATTTATCAAGCTCCTGAGAATAAAATAATGGAGCGCGTTGGTTTGATGTATAACCTGAAGGAACAATTTTACCTGGAGCTGTATTTGGTATAAAGGATTCATCTTTATAACTTGTACTGTACTGAGTGACATAAAAATCCATGGGATAATAAGATGGCCCATGACTGACTTTAATATGATCAGTAACAGGTCCATATTGTAATTTAGACATTCCTGAACAAATAAACAATTTAGAAATACTATAAATTATTAAGTATATACATAGCATTCAAGTTATATTTAAGTAAATATAATAAATAAATATTGATTTTCCTTATGATTTTTGACTTAACTGAGTTTTCTTATTTCACCTAAAACCTTTACATTAAAAAATATTCCAATATTAGTCATTTGTTACTACCAAAAAAAAAAGATTCTAAATTAAAATTTAAAAATCGACTCAATTTCTGTATTCTTAGTCATCTTAAGGTGTTTTTCTGGGTTAAATTTGGTATATAAAAACATACTATAGCATCTTCTCAAAACAAATAATATTCTCATGTTCTATTATCCATTTTTAGATTTCATTACTAACACTCTTCTATGCCTGATATTCAAAATAAAGTAATAAAAATCTTAATTATAGTATAGTAATTAGTATATCAATTTATCATGCCTACAATTTGGGTTCAAATCCAGGTCAAATAAAACTTAGAATCTTCTAAGTATAGGGCAGTAAGCCCATAGTCAATATAAATAACTGCCCAATTATTAACTAGTAAATGATTATCTAATTATTCACAGCTAGAAAGTAATAAACAAGAAAGTTTTATCTAAGACTATTTGCAATAGTGGGGGTGGGGTGATGCAAACAAAAGGAAAATGCTTTTTTATTTCAAGTGATCATAATTATAGGATAAAAAATCATTATAGTACAATCCCTAAAATACAAGATTCCAATACAATATTAATAACCAAAAAATATTCAAATAATAAAATTTCTCTATAGATGCCATTTCATTCACTAAGACAGAAATTTATTCAAATTCTTTGTGATTGTCTAAATATGGCAGATTTTGATTTTTTTAAACAAATAATATTCAGAAAATATTGAAGCATACAAATTAAGAGAAATTTTATTTCTTTACTTTTTACCTTAACAGTTACACAGAAAATTTGAAATTAATATTTGATGCATGTAAATCTTTCATTTTCCTAAATAATTACATAATGAATTATTTCTATCATCTAATTGAATTATTAAATGTGTTTAGAAAAATTTAAGGTTTGTACTTTTTCAAATATAATCAATTACTAATAATATCACACAGCACAGTGGTTTGTGTGTATTCTTCTTTCTTTTCCAGCATAGTAATCAAATTAGTGATCTTTACATTCATGAATACTAATTTTAAGATAATGTGGTACTGTTGGGTGTGTCATACTTGTGCCAGTAGATGGCACTTCAGCACCCATCAACAAGCATGCAATCGATAAATTTCTTTCGAAG
Source organism: Epiperipatus broadwayi (assembly GCA_028023455.1). NCBI lineage: Eukaryota > Metazoa > Onychophora > Udeonychophora > Euonychophora > Peripatidae > Epiperipatus > Epiperipatus broadwayi. The sequence continues at coordinate 3,078,442 of JAQFVV010012511.1, forward strand.
AAATCACTCAAAATGTACAAATTTTAAAAAGTACACACACATATGGAAATCGGTAAAATACATAAAATACCCCCCCCCCAACAATTAATTGAAATGGCTCAAAAATAAATAAATAACAGTACCATAAGGCTCTAACCAATTAAGCTATTCAGCTAAACGCAACCAACAATAAAAATTTTATATCTATGAAAATCTTCTTGACTTTTTTATTTTTAAGAATATGTTTTAATAAATGCTTCCATTATGTACTATTACATTAATGTTTGGGAATCATTTATTATTAACTTTGCTCTTAAAAAGAAAAAAAATGGAGAAATCAGGAGGACCCTTGTAAATAAGTATATAAAATTTCTACTAACTGTTGTCTTTAACAAAATAGTTTAGTTTATTAGAACATTATCTTAAAATCAGCATTTATCAGTATAAATGTGATTCTCATGCTAATACTATCATTAATAGAGCCAGAAATATATAAACAAAAGAGAATAATACATTGTTAGCCAAGAGGTCATTGCAGCCACCTTGCAAGCAAGTAGTTGGTTGCAGACAGTTGTGGATTCACGTCCCGGCCGATGCTATGACATATGGAGGGGAAAAAAGAGAATAATACAACTTAAAACTTTATGTACTAACTAAATAATATTACTAATAAGTAAATGTATTTGAAAAAATATAAATAAAATTTGAAATTTTCTAAAAACTGCTAGTTGATAGAAATAGTGTAACATATAATTACAAGTAAAAAATCATCATATATATTGCACAAGTAAAATGTTTTTTAAAAACCATAATATTTAGATTAATAAATCAGCAATATTAACTTCCATATCAGCAATATTCGATAATAATCCAATAAAATAGATTCAAGGCTTTCATTCTTTAATTCTAACGATCAAAACTCTTCCTTAACATCAGTCTTATCGAGCATGCAATGTTTCTCTCATCATCCCCAACAGAAAAATATTCATATGATTTGAACGTTTGATATTAGCTAAAGTAATTTATTTCCTTTATCTTTGAAAAGATTCCATTATTATAATTCTCAGGTATTAGTTCTTTAATAGGTACATATTATGACAAATTTGCTTTAATAAAAAAAATTTCACCATTATCTTTTTAAGCCAATAAACATCGCTTGACCACCACTTCTACTCTAGCTTGCTGTGTGTGGCAATACGTATAGTGAGTTTTGCCTGTTTTAATATTAATTATCTTTTTTGATAGAAAAAATGCTCACCTATCTTTCCAAGCTTTTAATGATTATACATCTCAATAGCAAATTATATCTTATTATTCTATTTATAATTTCTAATCGACACAAACACATCATGATTTTTTACAAGATAAAAATGTTTGTTTTAAGCCCCTGTACAGTGATTACCTGATCAGTTTTATTTACCTAAGTATATCGAATATGTTACTGTCTTCCATTATCAATGAGCTTTAAATTTAATTTTGAGATAGTGGAATAATGATTGAAGTAATTACAAACAATCAATAAATGTGTTTTGATCCTCTATCTTGTATAATCTTGACTTATCAAAGCCAAAATACTATTTCTGATATATGCTGTCTTTTCTGTCTCTTCCCTATGCTCTTTTTGTTATTCTCTCTTTTTTTCATAGTCTCCAGAAACTTAGTTGATATAGGGCCTAATTACTACACGTTTCTTTTATCAATGGCTATCTCTTTGCATAGTTGGAAAACCACAATTCTGATTCAAATGTTTTATTTTTGTATGCAAGTTTGTATTAGTATTCAAATAAGTTTAGCATGAGACAGAGAGAAATCTTCATTTGTATTCAGATTTGGGATGGATATTTGACTCAGAAAATAACTGTTTTTTTGGGAAACTTATCTTTCTATTCCCATAAATATGGAAAGGCCTATAAAAGCCTGCCTTAAAACTATCTTAAGGTTATCGTGCCTAACAGATTATTCATTTAGGCAGAAAATATGTTACTTTAAAGGTGTCAAAGCAGAGGTAATTATGGTAATAAAAGCATTTCAAATGTTTATGAATATAAGTAAAAGAATTGTGTATTCTTTGTTTGATATGAACTCTTCGTGAGCTGAATATATAAAAAAGATAGTTGATAAGCAGTTGTCAAGGTTTATCATAGATTTAGCTGCTTTTACTGAGACTTGACTTTCAGAGAATTAAGTTTAATTGGACAGAAAAATGGTTATATATATATATATTTTTAAAAAGGCTACAATGTGTTAGATTGATTGCGAGATCTTGTTTAATATACTTTATTCTTGGAATTTTCAAATGTATCAAAAGAAAACTAATAAAATTAAAGATATTTATACAGGGGTACATTTCCTATTTTATCTACACTTCTGATCCAATATTAAACTCAGAGATAACTTTTATTTCTTATTGGATAGTGTTATTGCATTAACAATAACAAAAGATAAATATTTGTTCTTGGGAAAGTTATGACTCAAAGTTATTTGAAATAAAAATATTAGCTCTTGGGCTACTGAAGGATTGACAATCATTAACTTTGATTAGATATTTTTAAAAAATTATTATGAAAAAACTTAGATGCATAAATACTCAAAATAATGAGATCCATGGATTATGTTGTAGTTAAGGTATAAAATAAAAAATGTCAATACTAGAAGAGCACTTAAACTAAAGATTGCTAGATAGATTAGTACGATTCAAAATTGAAATGATAGCGGCATCTAAAATTAGTTTCTATTCTTATTATAATAACAAACAATTTTACACTCATTTTTAGAAGCAACTGCTTATTACTCATGTCAAATTTTAAGTTATAACAATTGTTAACTTACAAAATTACTTTTAAAAATGTACATAAATATTATTATTGAAAATATATGTATATACTCGATATATACAAAATATTCTCATTACCCATATATATATATGTATGAATCTGTATTAGCAGTAGCAAACTCTCTAGACACCCAATGCAAACCTTAGTAATATGGATGCAGAAAGGTTTGTGCATAAAATCCCCATCTAGTACCTACTCATCCAATATCCCCAGACTAGTTTCTAGCTTGTAGCTTTCATCAGAGCATGAGCTTTGAATTTGAGAGCACTGCACCTACTGTCTGGAAAGTTTGCTACTATTAATAACAGCTTGTGTAACCATAGAAAATGGTGATCATGTGATGTTTTGTTGATTTTTATATGAATGTGTATCGTATACATATTTTAGGCATACACTTTATGAATGATTTAATAATTAATACAGAAAAAAAAATTGGTTAAGCATTATTTATCCAGAATTGAAAACAAAATACAAATTATAATAATCAAAAAAAGCAAGTCATATATAACGTGACATTACTTTTATAAGCTTGTATGTACAAAAATGTAATACAGAGAGTATACCAATAGCTCAAACAAGCTCTTAATTGATAAGGGCAGCATGGGGAAATATTTAAAATCTCTATCCAGAACCTTCCCATCTCCAGACCAACTGGTGTCGAGCTTATGGCCCACGTCAGTGGAGAGCTAGAATATTTGGACACTAGATCCAAAATATCAACTCAAAACCCAGCATTTATTTCATACATAATATTTAAGTAAAAACTCTGAAATTTTCGGACATGAAAATGTCTTTAAATCCAGCTATCTAACTTAAATAGCTATATGGTACTGACCTAAATTCAGATCTACCATATTTTAATAGCAAGCTTATAAAAGTAAGGTCAAGTTACATATGACTTGCTTTTTTAATTATTATAATTTTACTTTTAAGGCTTTGGCTATGCTGAGGCTATTAAAATATGGTAGATCTGAATTTAGTTCAGTCCCATATAGCTATTTAAGTTACATAGCTGGATTTAAAGACATTTTCATGTCCAAAAATTTCAGAGTTTCTACTTAAATATTATATATGAAATAAGTACTGGTTTTTGAGTTGATATTTTGGATTGTCCGAATATTCTAGCTCTCCATTGACGTGAGTCATAAACTCGAAAACAGTTGGTCTGGAGATGGGAAGGTTCTGGATAGAGATTTTAAATATTTTCTCATACCGCACTTATCAATTAAGAGCTTGTTTGAGATAATGCAAATTGTATGTTTAATTTTACTCAACTAAAAATAGTAATTATAAAAATGCCATATTTATTCTAAAATTGGTAATGATTTTATATATACTATCATTCATAGTCATTAACACTCTCACAAAAATAATAAACGCCCGAAGTAAATGGACTATTACTTTAAAAAAACAAATAAAACTTCATGAAATAAAATAGTTTTCAAATAAAACCGCAACAACTACACTAAAATAAAAGGATTGATTTTTTTAAAAATAATATTTCTCTAATAATAAATTACAATATTTGTAATTATAATTAATGAAGTCAAATAAATGAAAACAATGTAAAAAAAAAAAAACTATTAGAAATTACTATACTTGAAGTAATTTGGAACCCACAACTACGAAGTGTTGATATAGCCTTAGCAACAAATGGATAACTAGATGGCGCTCACAAATAAAAATTTAAAATATTTAAAAAATTTATAAGAAGCTAATTTATAACTACTTTGAACTTTTTAACCATAAACTTTTCTCTTTTAATTTTATGCATCGGTAAAAAACTAATGCGAATAATAATTAATATATAAAAATAAAGGAGGAAATATAAAACAGAATGTTTATAAGCAAACGTTTCTCCTTTCACTCATTTAAATACCGCGTACCTTGAAATTTTATAACAAGTCCCGTATACTTATAAGAACTATGCGGAGGTTCTTTGATTGTTTTTTTTATTACTATTATAAACGTTCTTCCTTTATTTAAAATTATAACTTATTTTCAGTTGCGAAAAATATAATGTTCATTCCAAAATTTAAAATAAAAATTTCAAATACATCAGTTTTCTTTTATACCTAAAGCGAGTTTTCACATCTATTTGATAGTCTTTTCCGAGCCGATATATCATTTGTTTTACCTTCGGAATGCAGACAATGAAAGTCTTTTTTTTTTAAGATTATTAATCAACTTCTTTGTACTCTCTATCCTGTTTTTTTTTTTTTTTCATATTTCCTCTAGGAATATGTATCTAATACAATTATTTTTGCATTTTATAATTTCTTTAATAAGCAATCTTTTTGCATTTATTTTCTTCAACATTGCATTTTATTTTTTTTTATTTTTCTATTTTAAAAGCTTCCGATCTTTTAGTCAACCGTTAGTTCATTATTCATGTTTCCATTTACATTCTAAATAATACATTTAACTAGCCTTTACGTTAAATATAACATGCCTAAAATAAGATAGCCAGAGTTGGCTTTAGAAAAAGTGGAACCCAAATGGAAATATCTCTTGCCGAGTCTTACAACCAGGAAAATCTAGAAATATAAATAAATAAAGTTTATATGGAGTTTATATCTCTATGATAGAATGGAAAGCAATAAAAATGTAAACTTCCAAGGTGCATGCGAGTTACTGTTTCAAATAGATATTAATACATTTTAATATAGTATTGCACACAAACAAATCTTCGAGTAAGGAAAAAAATGTATAGATTATCTTCTCAAAATAAATAGCTACAAATATATACCATTAAAATTATTTTTGGTTTAAAAATATAAATATATAGCAGGACTAAATTACATATAAGTCATATAAATTTATAATATTATTATCTTAATCACCAGTTGAATTGTTTTTATCTAATAATAAAAGTTTATTGATTTATTTTTTTTTAAGTCAAGGTAAAAGAACAGATATAAAATTATCAGTGATTCTTTAGGTAGAAAATGTGACAAACGTATTTTACAATAGAATTGGATATATTAAATGTAAGATTATAATAAATTAATCATATGAAACTATTAAAATATTTTTTTATATATTTATAAGTATTTAATAGCTATTACATAAATATTTTTGGCTAAAGGAGTTTTCTGTCAACTGAAAAGAGACCCTCTGATTCCACTTTGACGTCTTAAAGGAACCAAATGAGACAATTTTCTAATGTCCATTTCATTCATTTTTCATGTTGCAACAGTTATTATTGTATGATTATTCATACAGTAAACAAACATGAATGGATTAGTCAATCATGCATCAATCAGCATGGTAAGTTTATTGGTTTGTTATCTTTAAGTCTAAGATCAAGAAACTCCACCATCTTTCTTCCTTTTTTCTCAGTGTTCTGATAGATCTTAACTGAAATATCAATTGAGATTTTTTTTGAAGTGTGTGTGAATGAATATTGTTTTTAGTAGATATTCACAATTATAATAGACAAAATTAAATTCACAGCCCTTATTCCCAAAAAGATGCAAAATCACCAGCCCAACAGTGATTGGTTGCCAAAGATGGAGAGTGCTAAGAATACTCTGATTGTGGAACCAGGCTACCATTTGACAATGATCATTTATTTTAAGTACTTACAACTGTAAATCATTTTCAAGTGAAGAAGATTGCAAGGATTGGAAGAAGAACTATCTAATATTAAATGAGACATTATTGGATATTGTGAAGTTAGAAAAAAAGATGAAGTGACAATTGATTTAAAAAATGGGCATGTATTGTACTACAAAGGCACATATATTGAAGCAAAAGTGAAGTTGGATTCATTATAAATAAAAAGTGGAAGAACATTATAGAGATTAATGCTGTATCCGAAAGAGTAGCAAGATTAGTTATGTAACTTAATGGTAGATACCAAATGCAGATAATTCAGGTGTATTCCCAAACAATTTCTCATTATGATGAAGAAGTAAAAGATTTTTTATATGGATGCACAAAAGGCTTTTGATCAGACCAAACAATATCTTAAAATTATTGTGGGAGACTTTAATGCTAGAATTGGTAAACAATTGAAAGATGAAAATATTATAAATTTGATTATAGAGATAGAAATGAGAGATGGCATAGACTTGTAAAGTTTGCAGAAAAAGAAAACTTTTATATTATGAATTCTCTTTTTGAGAAAAATGCTAAATAGAAATGGACATGGAAGCATTGACTAACAGAAAATATATACTTCAAGATTGTTATGTTATTAATAATTTCAACACAGGAACTGATAATTGATTAGTGAGATGCAAGATATATGTTGATACAAAACTACAGAGACAAAAAGTATTAAGAACAATAGTAATCACAGTTGATTTTCCTAACCTTCAGAAACACTCCAATGAATTTAATTTAGAACTTGCAAATCGTCTTTAAATATTAACAGATTCTGAAGAAGATTCAAATTGAATAAAATCAATGAAAAAATAACTGACAAACTTTTAACAACTGCACAAACATAACTGGTACAAAAAAGCAGCAATTGGCCAATAAAATTTCTACTGAGATAAGACGATTTATGAGGAAAACAGGAATATGGAAATATATAAAAATAATGCATTGAGAAGGATTGAATATTTAGAATTTTATAAAATGATGTTAAAAAGAATTAATGTCGATATAATAAAATATAATTATGAGTTAGCAAGGAAAGCTATAGAAAAGAATAAAAGTCTCAAAAGTATAAAACAACATATTAGTACTGGTAGGAACGTTATTTCTGCAATAAGAAAAAAGATGGAAGAGAGATGACATCAGAAAATGTGTAGAAAAGTTCTTTCAAGATTTATATAGTAATAAAGAACAACTACTAGATTTTTGAATTGCTCAGGCTTTTGAATGAAGAATTGAGACAGGTGATTAAATCTATGAAGAAAGGAACAATTCCAGATAATGAAGAAATTGTGATTAATATCTTAAAAGAAGCAGTTAGAAAATTTTTTGACAAATTTATATAGAAAACATTTAAATAATAAGAATGTACCAAATGATTGGAAGAATTCAATATTAAAATTAATATTAAGTGAAATAATGCTTAAAGCTAAATGTGATAAATATATAACCATTAGAAACCAACCAGTCACCACCTAAACATTCACAATATAGATAGTAATCAATATTTCTCACTGTTGTCAAGGCAACCTCTCATCACTCTTGCTATTAAAAGGTGAGAAGTTGCCTTGACTATCTATATTGTGAATATTTAGGTGGTGACTGGTTGTTTTCTAATGGTTAAAATTAATATATAAAAAAGTAATAAAGAAGATATTAAAAATTACAGACCTATCAATCTTTTATTAATTCTACACAAAATATTTACCAAAATAATTACAACTAATCTCTAGTGAACTTTGGATTTTAATCATTTAAAATAAGTTGGATTTAAAAATGATTTTAGTATGACAAATTATATACAAGTATTGAAGAAGTTCTAGATAGGACCAGTGAACATGACTTGCCATTATACTTGAGATTTGTAGATTATGAAAGATTGATTTTGTAAGTATTTCTTTGGGTGATTTAGAATATTCAAAAAATGCAATAGCAACAATTAGGTTACATAATGTTAGAAAATTGACACTGAGAAGTGTGTACCAGCAGGGTGATTTCATATCTCCAAACTTTTTTACAGCAGTTTTGCAAGAAATATTTTGTGGATTAAAACTGGAAACTAAGGGAGTAAAAATAAATGGATATTATTTGAGTCAGCACTTCCTAACGATAGTGTAAGGGAACTATTAATATTCTGCATAAAACAACCTACTTTCAATATAACACAGAATTCTTCCAAAAAAATCAAGGAATGTCTATGGGCTCACCATTGTCTCCCCTGATTAGCAATATTTACATGGAAGAACTTGAAACCTTAGCCATAAAAACTACTACATATCTATCAAAAGTTTGACTTCAGTATGTGAATAATACATTTGTTGTATGGCCACAAACTTTCTGGAAACACATCAACAACATATTCCCTTCAATGAAATTCACAATAGAATCAAAACAAGAACAAAAATTGGCATTCTTAGATGTTTTTGTGATAAGATTCCCTCATGGCAAAATCAAAACTACAGTTTACTGAAAACCTACAAATATAGGAAAATATTTAGCTTATACATCCAATCACACCAGAAACACAAAACATGGAGTTATACTATCATTGTGGAACAGAGCAAAAGAAGTTTGTTCAGAAATGAGCGATTTGGAAAAAGAACAGATTTATATATAACAAACTCTTATGAAAGATGGTTATCCATCAGCTGCTATTGGGAAAATGTTAAATAGACAACAAAAAGAACCATCAAGAAAAAAACAATTATTGGTACAGTAGTGTACCCATACATTCCAAAAATAGCAGACAAATTAAGGAAAATCTGTAATCAGTATAACATCAGAACAGCTTTCCAGAGCCATACTACACTATGAGGAATTCTAACATCTACAAAGTTTAAACATGAAATGCTGGAAAAGAAAAAACTGCATCTATGAAACACCATGAGAATGTGGAAGAACATATATTAGTAAGACCAGGCATCCCTTTGAAAAGCACTTGCAAGAACACAAACTGATGATTAGAAGAGAGCAAACAGATATTTCTAAGGTAGCAGACCATGTGTGTCTCAATGAACATATATTCAATTAGGAAAATACAAAAATATTGGATAGAGAACAAAGGGTACAAAGAAGAAAATTTAAAGAAACTGCTCACATGGGAATGGCAAAAAATCTGATAAGCCAACCTAGTGTGACTATACATAATATATTGAAACCACTAATCAACTTTGCTCTTAGGAAAAAGTGGAGAAATCAGGAGGAACTCATAGATAAGTTTATGAAATTTCTGACTGTTGCTTTTAGCATGATGGCTCAGTTGGTTAAAGCATTACCTTAAAATTCAGTATTCAAGAATCTAAGGGTCTAGGTTCGAATCCCATGCTAGTACTCACACTGATCAGGCCAGCAACAGTCGAAGAAGAGGGGATAGTAATACCTCTCAAAACATTGGACAGTGTGCTACTACTAACAGTTGAATGTATTGGGAATATTTAAATAAAGTTATTTTTTTCTAAACACATTCAATACTTATATTAAATGATGAAAATAGTCCAATATAAAAATACAACTAGAACACCATCATCACAAACTTTCAGGAAAACATTTTTTTTTTTTTGCAGTTGATGTAATTGACTGTGCAAATAATGCTTCACTGCTCCAGGAAATGCTATAAAAATTATCAGATAAAAGTAAGAAAGTATGACTAAGGATGAATGTTAAAAAACTAGAGTAATAAACAATGGATTTTTCTAAAAATAAAAAATAAAGATTTATAATGATAACCAGTGCTTCAGGAAATGTTGCAAGAGTTATCAGATGGAAATAAGAACGTAGACATAAGGGTGAATGTTAAAAGACTAGATCAATATTCAATGGATTTTCTTAACTGAAAAAAATAAAGATTTATAATAGTAACTTTAACAATTACAAATACTTTTGTCAGATTATTACTACAGATAGAAACATATGAAATTAATGATAGAATTAAACTTGACTGGAGTGTTTTTGATAGAAATAACTTAATATCAAAAGAAATATACCTCTGTGTTTGAAAAGAAAGGTTTTTAAAAAATGTGTTGTACCAATTCTTACTTTTGGGTCTGAAACTTGTACATTTAACAAAAGAGCATACATTTAACAAAAGAGCAACATATAGACTTCAGATCTCTTAATAAAGTATGGAGAGATATATGTTAGTAGTAACAAGAAAATATCAAAAACAATATACATGGGTGAAAGAACAAACAAGTGTTATTGTCATCATTGAAAAAATAAGAGACTGAAGTCAAGTTGAGATGATTATATTGCTAGAAGAGATGATAATAGATGGATGGTTGAAATCTTTAGCTGGACTCTAAAAGATTGTAAAAGACCAAGAAAGAGATCACATGTGAGATGGATGGATGAAATAAAGAAATATGCTAGGGTGATATGGAGAAGAGAGGCTAAACATCAGAGAAACTAGTTTGAATTTGGAAAGGCCTTCATCCTGCAATGGACCAATAATGGTTGAAAATGATGATAATGATATATATATTGTGGCTATGTGTAGCCATACCGTATATTAAAGGTATTAATATAAAAGCTAATAATTAACAGCATGTTAATTATTAAAATCCCCAGTAAATAAAGAGGTTAAACTATAAAATACTACTTAATAGCAAAAGTCGTATACTAAGAATGAATATTTTTTTTATTATTTTGAAACCATCAGTCGGTAAAGGGCTGGTCATAGAGGGTTAAACTATATAACGTTGTTAATAATGATCTAGTTTTAAAATCTCACTACATATGTAGGTCTATTAGCAGGTTCTCTCAAACAAATATTTCTATATAAAAACTACAAAAAAAAAAAAAAAGATTTTGTTAACAGATTGTAAAAATTATTTTTAGAAAAAAAAGGGAAATAAAAAATAGTTTCATTAAATTTATAAACGTTTTCCGCAATAGGAGTTGGAGCTAACTTTCAATTTATAAACCTACAGTATTTCAAAAGGAATAAGAATAAAAAATATTACTTTTTATTTTTGCTGTTTCCAATCGTGATGAAACATAATCTTTTTTGTTCTAAGTGTTTAGCAAAAAGCAGCTATTGAAAATAGTTTTAAAAGGGCTTTTTTTTTTAAAAAAAAAAAATTAACCTCTTGATAACACATTTATAGATACAGAAAGCACTTAAGTCTGATAACATATAAAAAGATTGTCATAAGCTCAGCAGTAACTCCAGTTTACATTTTGGAGAGAATACGAGGGTCGACAGGACTGGCCCAAACAAAAGCAGGGTCAGGAGCAAAGTTGACTTGCAGGGCCTTGAAACAAGTTTCATACAACAAAATAATTTATTGCGTTTTTCTATTTATCATGTTGCACAAATTATAAGGAGTACATGAAAATGATAAATAATTAAACTATTTTAATAAAATTAACATTTTTATAGCACAAAAAAATGTTAAAAAATTAAATAACAAAATTCATTGTTTCATGTCTGTATAAAATACAATTTGGTATGTGATTTACTAGAATATGGTTACAATACATGATTTTTGTTTCATTTTCTTACCATGTTTTATAGCAAATTCATTATAATTTAATTTTTTGGGCTAATTCAATAAATAAAATGGATAAAGAGGTAAATTACTCTTGACTAATGCTACATCTCAAGTAGTTTTTACTATTTTCAATCTTGAGAAAGATTTTTCTGCAGATGCGATGGAAATTGGTACGGTTAGCCTTTTGTACTGCATTAGCATTCTGACAGATTACTTTGTTCTCACTTACTTTAAACTTTCACCTTTCACTTTAATATTAAGCCATTTTTATTTATCAGAATATAATAAATTTCACCTCATTTGATATACATTTTTGTTTAGAAATTAAATAAATTTTAAAAAATTAGATTTTAATCAAAACAAAGCGCTGCTTCATCATCAAATTTCAGATGGAGTGGATTCAATTTGAAAAATGAATAAAATCTTCTTTGTTTGATGTTTGTTTTAAAAATGTGAACAAATTATTTTTAACATGTAATAAATCTATAATTTATGGTTTAAAAGTTTAATTTTTTTTTTGCAATATTTGCGATATCACTAAATGTTGTAATAGACCATTTAGTAACAACATTTCTACACAGTTGTATTTCTTGTGATCATAATCTCTATGGTAACAATATTCAGAAGAATCTATCTCTTTATATTTAAAAATAAAATATTTCTATAAAAAATAAATGTATAATATATATTTTTGATTTTCAATAATTATTACTCAATTACTATACAAAAATGATTGTAAACTTTACAAAATATCAAGTTTTTAAAACATTGTAATATTTTCTCTAAGTAATCTCAAAAAGTTTGAGATTGCCAAATACATAATTGGCACCCATCATCAAATACTTTGAAGACTCTCTTATTCGATTATCCTGATATTTTTTTGAAATTAAAATATTAGAACAAAATATATGTGAATTTTAAAGCTGTAAAAAAAAGGGGGTTGCAAAATTTTTTAGTAGAGTGTGAAAAACGCAAATACAATTTCTTGACTTCCAGCCCAAGAAAGTTTCATAATTAAAAATGCAATGGTTAATATAATTTTTAGAACAGTAACAAAATTTGAATTTCAATTCAAATAAATGTTGTAATATTGTAATCCTGGAAAGCAAAACTTGATGACAAATTTTGATTTCATTAAATAAATCAATGCAATCAATATCATCTTGCAAAACGGTCACATTTAAGTCTTTGCAGCATTTAAAAAGATCATCTTCAGTCAATTTTTTAATTATATCCAAATTATATAAAAAAAAACCCATATGATGTCTCATGTTTGTGATAAATTTTGAATCTTTTCTTAAAAGAGATAATCACACAATCAATTATGACTAGAAAATATTGAATTTGGAAATATTCTTCATCAGATGAAATTAGCTGATTGATTCCTTCATAACAAAATTCTTATTTTTCATCCACTTCTTTGATTCTTAAATTCAGGTTTCACTTTCAATTCTTTAGCTATTTCCTTCGCAGTTATTAAAGAAGATTTGAATTCCTCCCTATTCATATTTTTCAAAAAATGTTAAAAGGTCTTTTAAATATGAATTTGCAGTACTGATATCTATATTGGAATTTTGAAATATCTTTCTCACAATATTTACTTCAGTATGTCACACCAAATGACTAAAGTTAATAAAAATTCAAATGAAATATGTTTATTTTTGATTGATTAGATTTCAGACTTTGTTTTCATGTCATTTATATGTTCATATAGGTATTTCATAGCTAGAGAAAATTGTGATACTTGTTATCTCACAAATTTTACAGTTTCAAGGTGTTATTACTATCTTGTTTTTGACAATGATTTTGGAGTAAAATGTTTGACATGCTCTTTTAACATTTTCCAGAAATTGCAAAAATATTACATGTGTTGTAAAGTCCAAAAAATGAATTTGTAAGAGATGATTTTGAAATGTCTCCAAAAACTAAATTCAAATTATGACTTTTACAGGGCATACATTGTGATTTAGAATTCTTTTGTAGGATAAGTGCCTGCATGCCTGTATAACCTCTCATATTAGTTCCATTATCATATCCCTATCCTTGATAGTTCCCTAAATCTAATTTCTCCTTTTCTAATATGCTTTCAATTTTGGCTGCTAACCCTTTTCCTGTCAAATCTTTTATTATTTCAAATTGTTCTTGTATACATTTTCAGTTCACCTTGTATTCTATGATATAAATAGTAATGTAATGCTGATCCTACACAATGATCCAAATGTTTTATGATTGGGTCAAATCTTGCAAGTAATTCTATGAGGTCTAAGAAATTACCATTGTGCAGTTTATATGAAACATCATTACTTCTCCTGAATGCCAAATTATGCTCTGATAAATATAAAATTGCAGCCACTATTCATTCTTAAAGACATTTTAAATGCTGTGTTTCATTTTTAATTATTTTTTATGTTCTTTGTCAATAGTATTTCCAAGTTTCAAATTCTTTTCAAGTTGTAACAATTTGTACATAGCTTGTAAATGTTATTCTGATCTTTCAAGATCTGGTCATCATGAATTTAAATGTACCTAATTGTTAAGTCCAGTTAAACACAGAGAAGTGGTATTTGAAGAGAACAACTTACACACATAACACAATGTGGCATTTTGTACTTTGTAGAGTAACCATCTTCATTCTTGACATTCCCAATTTGTTAATTTTCTTAAATAATAATTTTAAAAAAACTTATTTTTATCTTTCTAAAAATCATAGTTTTTTACTTGTGTCATTTCATTTTGTATGATAGCCATTCTAAATTTATTAGTTATAATTTCAGGCCAAATATCCAGAACATTGATATCAACATTTTCATCTCCATACTTTGTAGAATCTCTTGAAGCTGCAGTCCTCAGAATAATTCAACTTGTTCTTTGTTCACGGCCGACAAAAAATCCATCTGCTTCATAATTATCTTCCCATTCTTCGGTTTTCTTATTATTGTTTTCCTCTTCAGTAAAATGAGAACTAGCTTTATGATGATCAGGATAATTTTCATGGATGTCGCACAGTGTAATTTCATTTCTATAAGTTTGATCTTCTAGTAACTGTGAATTATGAATTTCTTCAGTTTGTTGTGCATTTTCAGTTTGTAAAAAATTTGCATGGAAATTATTGTTTTTCCACAATTTCTTCATTTTATCAGAGTTTCTTTTTGTATCTCTATTTTTTCTAATCATGTTGCAAAATTGTTTAAAAACAGTATTATAAAAGATACACAAGCACTAGAAGTATATAATAATGTAATACATAATACTTTGTGTGCAACTTGAATTTTATAACTGCAGTTTGTGATGTTGTAATTGACTACTTATTAGACTGCATTCAAATTAAGTTTTATTTAGCTGTTTAAAACAGGTTAATTTTTGCAATCTTTAGTATCTATACAAGTATATTAGACCATTAATAAGAGTGGGATTACAACAGTTTTGAAATTGTTGATTGTTATTGATATTATCTAAGTGTTGACTGTTTTTTAATGATAAGTAAATAAAATAAACAATATATATATATTTACAATTCACTTTTTAATAGTATGATTATAACAATAATGAACGTCACGTTTTCGTCTTGATAATATGTATATTTCTAGTTATATTTATTATTCAATAATATATTACATTAAACACTTATATTTTAAATATTAATATTTTATTTACTTTCAATTTTCACACTTGGCAATAAAAATATATGATGTACAATTAGCTGGCACAATGCAAGCACAATGAAACATATGGCTTTTACCTTTTTGACTAGCCAGCACTAGCTATCTGCAAGCATAGTGATTGACTCAAAGCACTCAACTTTGTCTTGGATTGGTCAATGTGAAATATGAACTAATTGCATGATAATATTCAAATGTATGTATATTTGGATTAAAAAAAAACATTTTGATTTTACAAAATGTCAGCAGCATGCAACATTTACACCCACCTCAGGCTGGCCCTGAAGATGGACTCTGGATTTTTATTGTGAAAACCAGTGGAGGTGCATGAAATATAAAATCCATTATGCAATGATTTTGTATATACAACCAATAAATCTTAAACAAATGTCTGGTTGAGAAATTTAAGCGGTTTGCCCTTCAACTACACAAGAGCTCCACGAAAAAGGGTGAAATGTCTACCTAAATTACTTAGCATGAAAAAAAAACTTACTTGCTGTTATTCTAGCTCTAACATATGTAAATAGATAAACATTCCTTACCAAGAAAAAAAGAACAAATGACAGAGAATGTCTAGCTAACCACAGACTGATCATTGAAGAAATGCCACAGTGGATTTACTAAATTTTGAAGATTAATTCACATTCCTTTTAAAAGAAAAAAACACTTGGATAATTTTGCGCTAGTATAATTTACACAGGAATAAACAGTGAATGAAGACTCATTTTAAATTATGATTAAGAGAGAAATATATGTCATACTCCGTGAAAGGATAAATCTGCATAGGAATAAGTACTGAACAAAGAATTCATTTTTAAATTGTTAATAAAAGAAATATACATCAAAATCCATAGAAGAAACAAAATAAGTCAACACGAGGAATATTATCACCAGACAAAGGGTTTTTTTATTTGAATAACTATGTTTTTTTTTTTTCGACAAAAGATCCGATTCAAATACCAAAAGACTAAAAGATAAATCTATTTTGTTTTCACTATATTTATAAATAAATATAAATTTTTTTTTTCTCTTTCTTTAAGATGTTAATTGTCAACTATACGAATTATTTCAGTATTTATAATTAGATGTGTCTGCACTATATATGTATATAAATAATCGAAAAAGCAAGTCATATATTGTATGACTTGTTTTAAGTTTGTATTGCAGATATGTAATATAGGGAGTGTACTAATAGCTTAACAAGCTTTCATCAATAAGTGCCGCAAGAGAAAACATTTAAAAATCTCTATCTAGAAAAATCCCTATCCTCAGACCAGTTTCAAGCTTTTGGCTCATGGCAATGAGGCACTGGAACCTTCAGACCCTATACTAACTCAAAACCAGCACTTATCTAATATGTTAACTATTAAGTAGAAAATCTGAAATTTTCAGATACATAAATGTCTCTAAATCCAGCTATCTAACTTAAATAGCTGTATGGGACTAAAAACACTTCTGTTTCACTATATATTAATAGCCTCAGGATTATAACATCACCAATGCCTCAAGGGCAAAATTATAATTGAAAAAGCAAGTCATATATTGTGTGACTTGTTTTAAGCTTGTATTACATATATTAAATATAGGGAGCATACCAATAGCTCTAACAAGCTTTCTTCAATAAGTGCTGCAAGAAAAAGCATTTAAAAATCTCTATCTAGAGTAATTCCTATCCTACATTACATCTCTGTAATACAAGCTTAAAACAAGTCACATGATTTGCTTTTTCGATTATAATTTTGCTCTTAGGGCTTTAGTGATGTCATTTCCGAGGCTCTTAATATATTGGTGAGGCAGAAGTGTTTTCAGCCCTATATAGCTATTTAAGTTAGGTAGCTGGATTTAAAGATATTACACGTCTGAAAATTTCAGATTTTCAACTTAATAGTTACATATTAGATAAGTGCTGTTTTTGAATTGGTATTTTTAGATCTAGTGTCTGAATGTCCCAGCACCTCATTGACATGAGCCAAAAGCTTGAAACCGGTCTGAGGATAGGGATTATTCTAGATAGAGATTTTTAAATGTTTTCTCTTGTGGCACTTATTGATGAAAGCTTGTTAGAGCTATTGGTACACTCCCTATATTACATACATATTTAAGATGATTATTGTAATGCTAATAGTTTGAGGTGTAAATATCACATGACATTGCTGTTATAACTGTTTTGCCTTTGTTCATTTCATCAAGTTAGTGCACCATAACCATTTAGTTTCAAAAGTTGTATTATCTGAAACTGATAAAATCTCTTCAAAGGGTATAAGTTTAAACTTAGGTTGCTAGTGGCACCATTCTGGTCTTTAATATATCATGCCATAACTAATAAATATTCTAGTATACTTAAGTAATATGAGTTTATCCTTATATGATGAGTAAGAAATATTATTGTGAGTTCATGTTACCAGCAATAGGCTGTAAGCTTGTAATGTTCCTCAGTATGCTCATCATAGTTAATGATTAGACCAATAAGTCAGTTATAGTTATGATCACAGTTGGATTGATCATATATATATACACACAAGTTTGTCTCTACCATTTTCAGAAAAATAAACATTTGCTCTCTTTTATTAATTCAAGTATAGTAAAAAAAAATTCAAAATATAAACAGTATAAATAAATACTATTATTTTTTTAAGAATTCAGAAGAAAAATCACCCTTTTCTCCTTACACTAGGGTAGATTTCTTCAACATAAGATTAGATTATGTAATTGAGATCTCCTGATGTACAATATTTCTTTTTTTCATTGTGTAATTTAACTCAAAGTTGAACGCAGAGTTAAAGATTTCAGGATTAATTCTGAGCTGAGTATTTAACTGAAAAACTTAGCTTGGGTTAACTGAGTAGCTGTTATATATTCAATCTGCCATTAGAGTGATTGAATATCACAATCTTTGGGAAATATCCATATGAATAAATAAATAAGCTAGAAAAAAAGTAAAGATTTATTATATCAAAAAAATTAGTAGTAGAAAAATTAATATTTATATACAACGGAAGAGGTATTTTTAATGAAAAGAATCTTTCTCTTCTTAATTGAAAATCATTCAATTCATGAATTAATTTTTTATTCACTCTTAAAAAATTTTTGAATAATCTTTTAAGTAAACAAATACACTTAAGAAAAATGTAAACAAAAGATCGGGACAATTTTTTTAAAACACTTTTATTTAACTTAGAAACTCTATTAGTTTGTTTAGGATAAATTTTAGTTTCAAAACATTTTATTAATGAATTACATTGTATATATTAAGTATTTAGATACATATTGTTTTAAAGGTCAATAGTTTTGAGTGATGAGTCTTTTGGTGCTGAGGTTTATAAATCAATTTAATCTGTAACTTATGTTTTGGATAGTTTTGGTATTTGGAACAATTTCCAGGTTTCATCATATAGAAATTTTGATGAGAGTATTAAGTCTTTATTTCTAATTTTGTTGATGAGGTTGATAAATGTGAGGTCTGGATTAGGAGGTGGAGAGGTGAAAACTATCTTGCATCGAACACTCCAGATGGTGTGAGTCAGAAAAATAGATAGTCTAATAATTGGGAAGTGTCTACTCTGGATGGAGTCTTTTATTGAGAGTATTTTATAATAGTCAATCTTTGAACCGTGAAAAATGAGCATCCTTATGTTTGTAAGACCGGTACATGATTTTATAATATGGTCAAAGGTTTCTTCTTGTGTTTTGCAGATTGGACATATAGGGTCCACTTTGTTTAGAAATCTTTTATAATGTAAAAAATAGTTGGTATGTATGGCACCTAGGTTGACCTTAATCAAGAATGTTAGAAATTTGGGTTCCAAC
Source organism: Epiperipatus broadwayi (assembly GCA_028023455.1). Lineage (NCBI taxonomy): Eukaryota > Metazoa > Onychophora > Udeonychophora > Euonychophora > Peripatidae > Epiperipatus > Epiperipatus broadwayi. The sequence continues at coordinate 3,097,819 of JAQFVV010012511.1, forward strand.
TTTAAAAATTTGAATAAGGAGGTGATTCTGTGGTTGTTGATTCCTATTGTGGGTTTTATATTGTTGATGATTGGATTTAATATTAGATGCGCTTCCCAGATGGTGATTTTGAAAGTAAAGGTTTTATTGGAGATGTTTTGATGCCGTTTGATGTATTGGAATATTTTATCAAGCCAGCATATTTTTTGAGGAGGCGGTGTGTCAGTTGGTTGTACTGTTTCAGATGTGATTATGGTGCCATGTTTTGTTTAGGATAAATTTTATAATCAATTTTTAACATATTTCACATTTTGTACACATGTTAGAAATTGATGGCAATGTAATATGATGATGAATTAATTCAAGTTTGATGTCTCATTTATACAATCTAAGAGAGTTAGTGGGCAAATTTCAAATATGTTAATACTGATTTAGTGATGTGCATGGTATGGCAGACTATTTTGTCCAAAAAAGTGTATACTAAAAAATGTTTCAGGTAAATTAAAATAGAAATAAAAACATATATTAGTTTTGATAGGAAAAATTGCTTTTTTTTTAAAACAGATAAAATTTTGACTTCCCTTGATTATAAAGGTTTCTTTTGTAAAAATGCTTCCTGCTTAAATAAAAAAAATATTGGAATAGACTTTTATACATGCAAATTTGCTTTCAAATATTACAAAGACTGTGCCATTATTTTTATTCTCTGTTTAAAATTTGATATCCAAATAGCAAAAAGTTAAATATAATATATATAAGAAATATTTTATAATAAATGCCTTTACTTATTGTGCCCATTCTAAAAAGTTAAAAATAAATAAATATTTTATAATAAATGCTTTTAAATATAGGGCATTTGAACTCAGACTTTCAAGCATCCTTCAATCATTCCACCATATCTCATACCACTGATACACATAATCACACACATGTAGGAAAGATAAATAATCACCAATATATGCATTTTGTGCTGAACCAGCACTCATCAGTTGGTCCAGATTATCATCTCCCACACACATATATAATCAGTGCTCAGTTTTATATTAAGATAGCAAACCCTCATACTTTAATGGACAGGCTTCAATCTATTCCAACCTCCAACTCTTCAGCCATCCGTACCATTAAATCTGATAATGGAAAGCTCAAATCCCATGTTGTATCAGTGGTATGAGATAGTGTGGATGGTTGAAGGATGCTTGAAAGTATGAGTTCAAATCCTCTATATTTACAATTAGACTCCAGGTATGTAAAGAGTGCCTGTATTTCAAATAAATGCTTTTATTTACTGTATACTAAACTGCCAAAATATAATTTTCTTCAACCACAATTTGGAATTTTACATTTAATGTGAAATAAAAGTATGGGGCATCTAGGAGTGAATTAATTCAATCACTAATTGTAACAATTAATGGTTGAATTAATTAATCTCTGAATGCCTTCTTTTATTTTACATTGAATATTGGGGTTGAAGAAAATAATTATTTTTTATCTTAGTATATGAATAAAGTATTTCTCAGATAATCTGAACATGTTGACATTCACAGGTGATAAAATAAAGTGAAGTTCCTAAAAGATTGTAAAGTAAAAAATGCATTGTGAGCATCAATAAAATCTTGAAGAATAATTGAATGTTTTGATTTCTTTTGTGTGAATTTATTTATATTTTAGTTTATTTCAGTTTTCTGCATTTTTACATTTTTCAATTTTTTTTAAAAATATATTTTTAGACAAAATATATTTTTCATTTATATTTATGTTCATTGATTTGTTTAGATAACTTTAAAGAAATAAAACAGTTTTTTGAATAAATATCCCCTTCCAAAGCAAATACTTCTCCAACAGCACCTATAGAGAAAAAAAGACAAAGCCTCATTCATCAGATAGCCATTTATTGATGCTTTTAGAGGATTAGTTATTGATCATTAATGGTAGAAAAATCCTAAGCATCTTGAAAAAAATTACATTTGTCCTGAAATCATATCTCAAATCATAGGTATTGAAGACAGGTGAACTACTTCTGTGTCCTGATGTCTTTGTATATATTAATACCTTTTTTAAAAAATATATATATAATTTTAAAAAATACAGTTTTTAAGGCTTGCCTTGAGCACCAACATTTTTGTTTTTATATATGGATAACTTGAATATTCAGGATAAGAAGTGGATATTGTAATAAATAAAACATATATGGGCTGCATATTTTATGTAAATCAACAAGCAGCATTCAAGGGTCAAAATGTTAGGCTGAGCACAACAATTCTATTCACTTGAAGAAATTAAACAAAATGCATAATGATAACATTAATTTCAATAATGGAATTTATTTATTTACTATTATTTATAATATTACATCTTAAATAAATCTTAAAAAAAGTTGATTGACTATTAGAATACTGATTAAAAAAAAAATTCAAAACAAGAGTTTTATTGAAGAAAAATATGGACTCTATCAGTCTTGCTAGAGCTCAGTACACCTATTTCAAATATTACACAATTAATCAAAAAGCTTCATTTCCAACTATCATAATATGAACTACATGCTAGAATTCAAAACAAATATTTTGGTCGCAAGTATAGTAGATTAAGTCAGCTGTTGCTTCAATAAAACAAGCATTTTATTAAGTCTTGGACCATTTCTTTTTTGGGATTACAGTAACTGATATTGTTCAATATTTAGCTATTTAAAGATTGTTAGATGTAATTCCATTATTAGTTATCGATATTTTTAGATTGCGGATAATTGAAATTACATTTCTGTTTTAGCCTTTTCTAATCGTAATAACTGAAAAGCATTTAAAGGTTTATAAATGGTATTATTTCTAATTATTTTTATTTTCGAATGAAATTTTTCTGTTAAATTTATTATTTAAACAAATGAATAAAAACTTTCCAAAATATATCTCTGCCATAGTAATGTCAAAATGATACAGAAAAAAGAGAAGTTATAAACAGAGTTTCAGGTCTATCTCTGGATCAATAATACAATCTCTAGCATAAATAATTATTAATAATTTTGATATATTTAAATAAAACACAATAAGTTATCAATAACATTGTACATTGGAAGATCAAGTCATAACAAAATTATTTTTATTTACTAAATGATGCCACAATTATATGCAAGATTTTAAAAAAAAGTTGGATAATTTGGATTACAACTATTATTTATTAACATAAATTCTTTTAAATCTGTGCAAACTTTTAATCTCAGTTTCTCATAAAATTATTTTTAATTATATACTTATCATTTGCAACAAATTTTTTTTTCAAAAATGACACATCATCTTTAAACCTTTGTAGTTATTATTTTTCAAACATTTTTATCTGTAAGCTCTTCTGTTTTCTAAGGATCAGTAACAAAATATTTCCATTACATATAGCATTGTAACGTTCCTGTCAGACAAAGATTACATGTAAACAAAATATTATTTTTAAATATATATTGATTCAAAATTAAAATTTTAACATTTAAAAAGTATATTATTTTAAAAATATTGTTTTTGGTCTCTTTCAGTCCATCTTCAATCCTATTTTTCTGTTTGCAAAAGTTCTTCAAACATGTTATGTAATATAGATTAACTTTAATCTTTTCTTGGAAAAAGAACCAGGATTCTATAATATATATTTTTATTTGATTAAATTTATGTAATTTAAATCAATATCATTATTTTAAGATGTGAAAACTATTTAATGATTCATATCCAATTTTGATCATTATCTATGAATTGAAGAATGGTCTCTCGAGTTTAATCCAATTTCTCTAAACCATAGTCTCTCTTTTCCACATTATATCAACATATTTCCTTGTTTAATCCATCTCACATGTATCTTTCTAGATCCTTTAGTCTTTTGGGATTTAGTTTAAAACTATACTTCTATTATTCTCTCTTCTTGCAATATATTCAGCTCAACTTCATTTCAAACTCGTTTTTTTATCCACATATTTAACTTTCAATCCCTTCCAACGTATGTCTCCATTATTCACCGAGTGGTCTAAAATCTCTGTATTACTCTTTAAGTGTCCAAATATCAGAACCATAAATAAAAAGTGGTAAAATAGATCTTGAAATATCTTTTCAAACACAAAATCATTATTTCTTTTAATATTATTTCTACCAAAACAATTTCATCAAAGATTAATTTCATGATTATTTCCATCCATCACTTCCATGTGTATTACTAATTCAAAGTATTTGTAGTTGTTAAGTTTTTATAAATGAAAATCAACAATCTTTATTTTCGTCTTATAATTATTATATTATTTTTTGCAAATAATCACATAATCTACATAACTTAAATACTCTTCACTTTTATTCTTTTGTGAAACTGCTGTAAAAACTTTTGGAGATAGGGAATCTCTCTGCCCTACATTCTTATTCTTCTCAGCATCACCACATAATTTCTAATCACTGCTGTTGCATTTTGGTATTCTTTAAGATATTTCAAGATCCTGGATTTGTATCTTGATGGTTTAAAGTTTAATAACTATGGAAATTATTAAATCAAATACCTTTTTATAATATACAACTGTAAAACATGACAATTCTGTCCTTTCTATAACTTCTCTTAACACTAGGATGTGATTTACTATGCAAAAATTTCTTTTAAATCCAGCTTCTTCTTTTGGTTGGTTTGAATCCAAAGATTTACTCAAATTATAATTATCTTGATAAAAATGTTGTATAGAACTGGCAGAAGTTTAATAATCTCCAATTATTAATATATCTTTTACATCTTTCTTGAATATTAATATTACTACTATATTCTACTAATCATTTGTAGTTTTGCCAATAATTTCTTTACTTTTCCAACTACATCCTTTTAAGATATCAATAATTCAGGGCTTTTCTTAGAATTTCTCTCCTTTATAGATTTGCTCATTCCATCTCTTCATTTAAAATGCTCAGCAATTATGTAATTGTGGAAGTTATTTTTTTATGTTCATTATTATTATTTATAGAACTATTCCATACATTTTTTAATGCGATCCTTGTTTTTTAGTAATAATTCCATCTCCTTACGATTGAAACTATTTTCTTTTCAATCATAAGATGTTTTATCCATCGTAATTTTTTTTTCTATAGCTTTTTTTTGGCAATTCAATTATATTTTCATATATCATTAACTTTTTTTTTTACATCATTTTACAAAATTCTACATAATCAATTCTTAATGGATCATTTTTAAATATTGGCCTCATCTCATTTGAAAATTTATTGAATTGCTTGTGTACTATCTATCCTTATTGCAGTTGTTAGTAGAATGACATGTATCTTCTAATTGTTCTCAATTAAATCTAAACCATTTTCAATGTCTATTAAGATTTTAAACTGATTTGCAAGTTCTAATTTAAATTCTCTGGAGCATTTCCGATGATAATCTTTAACAGTTATCCTATCTCTTTAGTTTTGTATTAACACATTATCTTATATTTCATTAATTAACAACTAACTTCCTATATTGAATCTATTAAGAAAATTACTTTCTTGAATTACATATTTCTATTTGTTAAAATATAACCCAATTTTGCTGTATTTTCATTTGGATATTTCCATTTCCAATTAATATTTTTCTTGAAAAATATAAAAAATCATTTTGCTTTTCTGGTCTCTCTCTCATCATCCAATCATCTTCCATCTTTTAATCATTTATCAATTCTAGCATTAATTCCTTCTATGACAATCTTAAAGTGTTTAGTTTAATCAAAAGCATTTTATACATCCATATAAAACTTCTCTACTTCATCATAGTAAGAACTTATTTGGACATAAATTTGAATTATTTGCATTTAGTATATTCCATTAAGTTGAATAACAAGTTTTGCCATTCTACCTGATATACTATCAGTCTCTTTAATATTCTCTCATTTTTTATTTATAATGAATCCCATTTCATTTGTGCCTTTGTAGACAAATACACATCCATTTTTCATATCGTTTTTCTTCACCTTTTCTTCTAGCTTCAGGCAACTTAGAAAGAAGATCACGATGTTTCTTAATTTTAAGAAGTAAAAAGCAGTAAACTTATTTTACTAACTGATACATGTTGGCAGCAACCAATACAAGTTTATTATATAATCATATAAGAATAAATATAATATAAAAGTATGGAATAGACATTAATAGATTTGTCTCAATCAATTTTTTACAATCTGAAAAGAATTAAAGGGTCTCCTTTTATTTAACAGCTAATTCCTTTTTGCAGTTTTTCAAGTGATAAGTGTAAAATATCTCATGACCAATAAATACAATAAAGAAATGTCCCATATCTAGTCTTTACAGCATTCTATTCTAATCAACTATGCAAGCATGCATAAACAATAATCACAGAATGAAAGTGCAAACCAAATCTTTAAACTAGTTTCTGGCTATTGACCTTTACTATTGAAAAGCAATAGATTGCAAATATCTATTCAAGTGACACTTTCTATTTCTAATATATTGAGTTAATGATATGAAAATATTCAAATATTTTTTTAAGTTTTATATCCAGATTGTGTTAACTATATAGATTTGACACCCAATCAACAGAATACATATGAGTCAGCAGTGTATATATATGAGTGATGTTAGTTATAACATATCTTTAGTTATCTTTGACTTCTTTTGGTAAATGTGATATGCACAAAACTAAGTATTATGACTACCTTAAATCATGCTTAAATCTGAATTGGTGCCAGCAATAATCCATTTCACAACATTTTATTCCAGTACCAATAACTAAAAACTAATCTGGGGATCTGGTTGGTGCTACTATATGATATAAATTGAATATAAATTACTGCTATTAATGCAAAACTTAAATATTAAGGAAATCAAATGATCATTCATATTCTACATCTTTTAAAATATCAGATTATCTTTTTGGTTGTCTGTTGAATACTTTTCACATGATTTCTGTAAAAATTTTGTCTAAACTGAATGCACTCACAAATATATTCTTCAATTTTGCATATATATAAATTATGGTTAGAATTCTCTATCAATAATTGTGCCAATTATCATTTATATATTTTAAAATGGTGTCACAATTTGCAGTCAATAAACTTTTTTTACGCAAACATTAGCCTAACCGCAATACAAAAAAATATTTTTTTATAACTATAATTGCATTTCTTCACACGCTTAATATTTAAATCTTGCATAATGGACTTTCAATGTTTCTTCAATATTTAACCGAGTATTTGTATGTGCATGTTCCGATATTCCTGAAGTACCTATAGCAGTTTTAATTACTCACTTATCCATGTCATTCATCTCATCTTCAGTCACATCATTTAGTACAGTAAATCACCCATAACTTTCCCAAATTTTTATCAAGAGCTATCTAAGATTTTCCAATAAGTTTCTAAAAATTTACATACAAAGTAAATCAGTAAATTTAGAACAGAAAATGATTACTTTATATAAATATTTAATTCCATACAAAGTAATCATTTTCTGCTTTAAATCACTGATTACATAATAATTCTTGGTAATCTTTGTATGATTTACTAGAATAGTGACAATATCACATGCTTTTCTCATATGCTGCAAGAACAATTATCTTCAGCCTAATCTACAGCTATTCACTATAAGCTTGAATAATTAATGGGCATCAGATGGGATAATTTTAAATCCTAATCTTCACTGATAAAGATAAAAGCCAGAAACTGATCTGGAGATTGGGATTTTGTAACACTAGTGTCTATTGATTATTAAATCTTATGATAGATAACTGTACATCAAGGTGAAGATAATTATTCTTAATTTAAAAGAATGTATGCTCAAATAAGATTTGTTCATAACTTTTCTAAGTGTGTTTTACAAGAATATTAAGATTATGATTTTTTTGGTCTGAAAATCTAATGTTGAATCATTTTAACTTGCCATAGACAAATTTTTCTGCTGCTAATTCTTTAAAGGTATTATCATTACTGCTCTTGCTTCTGGACACTTAAGCCTATATATTTCATATACTTTCTTTCAATTAAACTCCCACTACAATTTTGAAAAGGTATTTGATTTTTTTTTCCATTTGTTTCTACTTTTCATAAAATTCTACTTATACACCAGTATGATCATTTAATTGTACAATAAAACATATAGTATTGTTTTGTAATTACAATTGTATTATCAGCTGTTTTGGTATGAAGAACATCCTTTTTAGTATTTATTGTAAAATATAATGGACTATGTTATGCATTTTCAAATACTTCATTTTTAACAAATTTTTTTTCTAACTAATATCTCTTGGCCTTAGTTCAATTAATTTACATTAATATAGTTCAATTTTTTTTCAAAATAAATGTCTAATTGATATCATATAATAATTTAGTCTAGTAATCTGAAGATTATCAATCCATCTTTTATCACTATTAACCATTCCCATAGTCAGGAATTATCTAGTTTCCATAAAATAAAGACAGTTTAATTTTAACTTTGATAGAAGTATTAGAAGTCTTAATTCACTTGTGAATTAAGCAGATTGATAAATAATCCATTTACTATAATATTTTTTCATTTCCTACTAACAGTTACAATGATTAATTGGAGATTTTTGTTTTAGCTGATTTCTTTAAATTCTTTACTTCAAAATATGTAATTTTTTTTTTCTAAAACCCTGTATACATGTGTATGTCAGAATCATATAATTGTATTTCACAATATCAATATTATTACTATATATAAAAGATTATTTTATCAAGAGATGGTGGAAAGCCTTAAATTATCACTGACAACGATTAAATATTTTTTTATTAATTATAATGCTTTTTTTGGCATTTACAAGAAATTCCTTTTGAGCAAATTATTTGACATACATTTTTTTTTCAATGATAATATTCCACAATATAAAAAAAAATCTAATTCAAGTATATATGTTAAATAATGGTTAAATTATGAACTAAAGTAATACAAAAAAAGATGGAAATTTAATTACAACTTTTTATATGCAGTTTGTTATTATAATTGCTTTGCTCAATGATAATTCACTCATTAGGAAAAAACTTTTATAAAATAATAAGTCTATTTTAAACTACTAATGGCATTTACAAATAATTATTTTGTTTGTAATTAAATTTTTAATATAAATATACAATGCACTTTAATACGCACACAAATGATCTAATAAAAAATATTGGGTTTTAAGTTTTAATTTTACTTGATTTATTTCACTAAAAGGCAAATAAAAGAAATTTTAGAAAAATGAGAGAAGCAAAAACAGAAAATGTTATGCATGATTATATATATACAATAATAAAGACAGTTACTAATTATTATAATAAATATTTATTTATTTTTTGAATCATTTCCATGTTTCTTCTTTCTTCTTTTTGATTTATTTATTTTTCCACCAATAACATCAGGGTTAATTTTTTCAAAAGCAGCAATAAAAAATCCATTAGTTAAATCTGTGTCCGGTCTGCTTTGGATACACATGTGATTAAAATGAAATTTATTATCTCCACGATGCTGCCATTCTGGGATGACTTTTGCCAACCGAAAATTGTGTGGTAAAATATTTTTTATATGATTAATTACTTGTTCATTTTCTTCACAGTAGACTGAACAAGTGGAGTACACAATTTTTTGAACAGCTGGAAAAGTGAATGCATGTTTTAATAATATGGTCTGGAATGAAGCAAGGCTTTTCAAACGTTGATCAGAAATAGACTCATAGTCAGTTAGATAGTCCTTGCGAGAAACCATTCCTGAACCAGAGCATGTAGGATCTATTAGAATATGCGTTACCTGATTGTAAGGATCTTCTTTTGGATTTATCGAAGTAAAATCTAAATTTACACATTTAACTGAAGTTGCACCAATAAATTCTAAAAAATCTTGCAAGGTGGAAAAACGGGATTGATCTACATCATTTGCAATGAGCATTCTGAAATTATAATTACATATATAATAACTTCCATGATTAATACACAGTAAAATAATCACATATATATATATAAAGAATCAAAAAATTAACTTTAAAACTGTAATAAGATTTTGATATTGTACATCATAATCATGACTCCCACTTAGTTGCTATATGAAACTATATTTATGTCAACATTTCAATATGTGCTCAGTTAAACACTTTTTATTTTATTTTTTTTACATTTGAAATGAACCATACCTCCTTATCTTTCATTTCCCGTCATAAATGTATTTCATTCTTTTTGGACAAAAATTGTATTATATGAATGTAACAGATACAAGAGTAATAAATGCTGTTTTTGTTAAAAAATCAAGGCAAAATTTTTGTCCACCAGAATGAAGATTATTTGTGAAGAACATGATGACAGAAAAAAATATGTAGTTTATTTCAAACGAAAAAATACTATCAATCGAATAGTGTGCAACTGAAGAGGATAATGGAATATTTGCATGTAAATATGGTTTCTTACAGCAGTGGCCATAATATAGGTTGTGAACTATGAATACTGTGTATAAAATTTGCCAAGTATTAAAGTTAATTATTTTTTATACCGATAAATAAATTTTTTAAATATTTATAAATTTTAGTAAACATTCATTTTAAATAAAACATAAATATAATTTTAAAAAAAATCATAAATTTTTTTATATGCAAGTGATAAAATAAATATATAAAAAATTAATATTAGTAACAAATAAATTGTGAGCTTAGATGGCATATTATTTTTAAATTTTACACCATGTATCAACTAATTAAAAAAAACATTGTTTAGTCAGAAAAATCACTATAAAAAAAGCCAGATGCTTTCACTGTAAAACAATGGAATCCTATGATATTATAGATAAAAAAATCAATATTATATGAATACTTATAGGCATATTGTTACACAGATTAAAATGCTGTGACATTTGTAAAAAAACTTAACATTTGTTCCTTAGAAAGAAATACCATTTATGATAAAGTTTTAATAATTGCTAATTATAAAAATTATCAATATGAATTTCCAAATTTGTTATATTATTTAAGGGATGAATTCTTTTGAAGAGTATGTCGTGGATAAGAGAAAATTATTCTTTATTCACTAAAAATAAAAATCCTGATGGTTTTTCTGGCAGTGATTTAAAAAAAAAAGACATTGGGTATTCTCTGCTAAATAAAATGAAAAAAGAATGTGAAATTTCAAAAGAAATTTAGTAATTTAAAGATTTTAATATAGTCATTTGCTGATAGTGATCGCTTTAGATTATCATGTGATAGAAATAAACATGACCTTGAAAAACAACATCAAATCTTTGAAGTTTTTACTTAATAATATACTTTAAATAGATAAAGGAAATATTTTAATCAAGTTTTGTATAATGATACAAGAATTTGAATAACTGTATTTAATAATCTATCCTATTTTATTTAGACAGAGCTAAATAAAAATAATAAAGAAAAATAAACCAAATAATCAAATGATTACTGACTTTGGAGATAATATGGTGCTTGTGAACTAAAAATGATAGGTCAAGATTCAATCCAGCACCTTTACTTTAAGACATCACTCTATTATTAGCTTAAACAACATAAGATATTCGATGAGGTTAAAATAGTTATTTATAATCATAAAAACAGAAGGATGTTATTTTTAAAACTACTGAAATTTGTTTTAGACATATAGATTCATAAAGTTATGCCAGCTAATCTCAAGAATAATTTCTATTGTTCCAATTTATTAAAATAAAAACGATAGAAGAAACTGCAATAATTATTGCAAAAAGCTTCCTTGATGTGAAAGTATTTTATTTTGTGAGTTTTCATACATGAAGCAGCAAAACTTTTTATTCTATGCTTTACAAGCACTCATTGTAATCATACGAGATTGTGTTCAATGTATTTGTAATATAGTCCACATGTGTATATTTTGAGATAGTGAAGCCTAATTTAACCCAACTATAAATTCAATCACTCTTCAATTGGAAAAACAGACTAAGCTATAAAGTTATGCTTTTTAAATAATGGCAGTTATGTAAAAAAAAAAAAAAATCTTAGCCCAATGTAAAATGAATTTCAAAAATGCACATATGAATATGTTTTATTATTATCAGATTATTTCAATTTTAATTAATTACAATAAATCACATTGATGATCATAAATGAACTTGCATCACGTATATAAGTGTGTTACATATTTTTTCAAATATTACATTTTTAATTTTATTGTAAAATAAAATTTAATCTTTATTTAATTAAAATTTTGTTCAATTTTTTTTGCATGAATGTAACTTTGCAACTTGATTGAAAATCACAAAGATTAAACACTTTTCACATAACTATGTAATAGTCAAAATACTTGAGTTAGCAAGTTAATATGAAAAGGTATACCAAAACAAAATTAGATTAATAGCACTAAGTTAGTTTTCAGTGAATTTTCACCAGAATCACAGTGCAGAATAACACTGCCCAGTTGGTAGTCCGAATATATAGTGGTTGGAAAATATGTAAATTTGTCCCAGTATGCAAATTATATGTTCCATTTCTTTGATAGTGGGATGCAAGAGTCTTTTCTATTACTTGAATACGAGTCCCCCATAGTCACTTCATGTTCAACAAAAATTGTTTGTGTTCGCGACTTAATTTGCTTTTTTACATATAGTTATGCTGGATAATTCTCGTTGATCTATTAACCCAAGAGTTACCGTAGTACACTACACTGTAAGCCGGCAAAACCATGGATCAGCCTTCTATACATCCCTCACATTTCAACAAAACTCTGGAAAATATGCATGGACACGTTTAGAATAAGTTTTAGATCACCTCCCTCTCTCAACAACCCTCTAAATAACACCAAAGACAAAACACCTTTTGAACACGCCCCCAAATCGTATGTAAGATCTCATGCCTTGCCCCAGCCTACAGTGTGGTGTACTATGGTGAATCTCGGGGTAATAGGTCAATGAGAATTGCTCAGCACACCTATCTATATAAAAAAGCAAAATCAAGTTGTGAACACAAATTAATTTTTATTAAACATGAGATGGTTACAGATCACATCTTTTCTTCCTCTAATGTAAAAACAATATGCACAGAGAGGGATGATAGAAAAAGAAAATTTAAAGAAGCATGAGTGATTGCAGGGGGGCTGTAATCAATTAACAGAAAAAAACTCTTGCTTCCCACAATCAAAGAAATGGAACATATAATTTGCATACTGGGATAAATTTACATATTTTACACACTATATATTCAGACTACCAACTGGGCGATATTATTCTGTACTATGATCCTGGTGAAAATTTGCTGACAACTAGCTTATCACTATTAATCTAATTTTGTTTTGGCATATCTTTTCATATTAACTTGCTAATTCAAGTTTTTCATAAGTTCTGAAAAAATGAGTAGAAAACTAGAATCAAACAATTACAAAAATAAATAAATGAATTAATGTAAACAAACAATGGTAAACTTAAGTTTAATGGAATACTTGGGGAACCATAAATTATTTGTATCTACTTCTAAAAAGGTCTCTACAAATATTTTTGTACTTATCTAGTAAATGAAAATAATAGGATTTTAAAACTTAAATCATGTGCTTAACTTTGTCTCCCCAAGAGATTTCTTATCCAGCTGTTCTGTTGAATTCAATGCTATTATATCTCAAATTAATGAAGTATTTTTTAAAAAAATATTATTTGAAATATCTATCATGTATAAATTTTATACTGAATCAAAGAGTAATCATATAAGGTTATATAAAAAAATTTTAATTGTTTTAAATAAAATAATTTATCTTAATAAAATCAAAAAGAAACACCTTTGCTTCATACAAAAAAAAAAAGAAGAAAAAATTAAATTCGTCCATGATATTAATAACCTGAAAAGAAAAGAAAAAAATACTTGTTTCAAATACATATATTACTGTTTCCAAATTATTTATTTATTAAAAACTTTTATTTGATATATTTGACATTAGTTTGGCTAAAGTGAACATGTACATGTGGCATTGGCTGAAATATGAAAATGAAGTTGTGGATTTAAAATATTTTAAACATAAATGCAGTTTTACAAAACACAAGCAAAAATGAATTTCAATTTATTGTCAAATTTTAGAATAAGAAAAAGGAAAACAACAGCTATCTCCAAAGAAAGGGTAATAAAATCAGATTAAAAATGCTTCTGAATTTCTTTGAGATTCAATGGATATCAATGTTTTTAGCAATAAAGTGTATGGATAAAAATTATAAACAAATCAATTCTGTAAATGAGCAGCAGACTTATTATTTATATAATTCAAAATTCATGATTGTCCAATTTTCCTAGATATTAATTATATTTGTGTAGAATATACTGTGCCAGATATTTCATGGGAATTATCAATGAAAACATCTCATGGAAGATGAAATGAAATAGTGAACATAGATCAAATTTTTTTGTTTTTATTTCAGCAATAAAGTTTGTACCAAAAAGTTATGAAACAGTGTCGAATAAAATACAGTAACATTTTATATGTTTTTGTTTTATTTGTATAAATTACTTTTATTTAAATATGTACTAATTATAATAGTAAATGTTGATTCCTAAAGAGGATCAGAATAATTACAAAATCATTTACTGTTTTTAAATGACTTTAATTAAGACAGCCTTAAAGAGGGTGATTTAGAATGACATACAAACTAGTTTTCTTATTAAAGGCATTCAAAGTTAATTTTTTTATTATAAAAATTTACATTAAGCAGTATTTATCATTAAAGGATGTTTAAATTAAAAAAGGAAAATATTTAAACCTAATAAATAAATTAATTTTATTTAAGACTAAAGATAATAATGTTCGAGATCATAATAAAAAATTTTAAGCTTAGTTTACATACATTCACTTGTCACAAAAATATTAATTTATATAGAAATTATCTTTAGACTACTTAACATATTCATATGTTTGTGTGTTTATCATAAGTAGCTTCAGCAAATAAAAATGAGTAAATTATTAATACTTATTTAAAATAAATAATAGCTAGGACATATATATTTGTGGATGTTGCCCACTGAATTAATATTCTAATGGATAAAGATTGCTGCCAAATATCTTGAACATACCAATAAACAAGTCTTTTAAATTTAATGTGACTTGATAATAAGATTAGAATAACGATGATGTACTTATCTAAGGTGTTTGAAGAATAGACAAATATCAAGATAAAAACTAACTAAAATTATTATTTTTAAACATATCTTTAATTTCAGCATTTGATGTCAATAAAAAGCATTTTATTTTCAAATATTTTAAAATTTTATGGCAAGGAAGAAAGAAATCTCTAACCAATCCTTACAAATATGATTATTGAAAAACCTAGAAAGAGATTTGTTAAATAAATCAGAAAAAACAAGAAAACCAGCTATATTTACATAAAATGGAAAGACACTATAAAACAGATTAAAAAAACTAACCTTAATCTAATTCATTATAAGCTACATTAAAATTTCCCATTTTTCCTATTATCAACACACATGATGACTATATTTAGTGTCTACTTAAATAAAATATTGAAAATTAAATGTAATGCATAACCGTTAGTTCTAAACATTAGTATATACAAGACATTATAATAAACATTTAATATCTGCCAAATATTTGCAAAATCTCAACACAGCTTGTAAATAAAGAACATTATATCTATAATAAACCTTAGCATCAGTAAGAACTTTTTATAGCATTTGAAATCCAGAATATCATCAAGGATCTGAAATCTATTTAGCTAATATAGCTTTTTGTTGTTGTTAAATTCATTACCATCCAGATACTGGTTATAAAAATTAAATAAATATTTTACCTAATTAAACATTGTTTAGGTATTTATTTTGAGAGGTTTTTCTGGACCAATAGTTTACATTTCTATTTAATGTGGAGAGGAAGGTGAAGTATGGCAAATGGAATATTTGGAAAAAAAGAGCTTTACATATTCTAAGAAGTATACATTTTCCCCATTTATTATAATTACATTATAAATATAGTTGTTTTAACATATTAATTTTTATTAATGAAATGTTATAATATATAAAAATGTGAATATATAACTAGCTAAAAAAAGGAACTTGAGTGTGGATGATAGGAAAAAGATATGATGCCTCTATTCTGGATCCAAATTTGGGCAAAGTAATATTCAATGAATTTAAAGTTTTATTTTGTGAACAAGGATACAATTCTCTTTAAAATTTCTTATCTCAAATTTCAATTACAATATATCAAATAAAAGAAACTCATACTTGACACTGTTTCTTCATGGGGTGAAGATACAAAGAAAAACCAGATTGTTACCATGTGATACAATCATATAATAATGTTTCTTAGTAATTAGTTTAATTTACAAAAAAAAAAAATCCACAAGAATATGATAAGCTATTTTAAATCTTTTTTTCTTCTCTCTTTTACTTCTTCAATTCTTTATATATTCCTTTTTTTCAAGTACTGTCCATTCCACTCCATGTAAAAGGTAGATGAGACAATACAATATAATAACATAATACAAATAATAGAGGCAAAAAAATATTTTATAGTAAATGTTTTTATTTGTTGTGCATTAAAAACCAAAAAAAAAATTGTTTCTTCAACCACAATTGGAATATTTAGATTGAACTTGAAATAAAAACATGGTGGTTCCACATAGAAATGGAGTTAATTTCTGGATCCCCCCCTGCCATCCACACACACACTTTTATTCCAAGTTCAATTTAAAAACCTCAATTGTAGTTGAAGAAAGTTAATTTTTTTTAGTTTTTAGTGCATAACAAATAAAAGCATTTACTATAAAATATTTATCCCTTATTATTTAGTATATAGATATTTTGCAATTCCCTTTTTATTAAGCAATTTATCTCTATATAAATTCAATTTTAAATGACATATTTATTACTTACTGTAATATTAAAAACTGTCTAATGCTATACTAGCAATTAAAAATAAAATAGAAATTCATATAACATTACTATACTAGCGAAAAGAACAAAATTTTAGTAAAATTTTGTTTTGTATATATATATGTTGTATGTTTAGTTGAATTTTACTTGAGAAGATCTATTTGTTAATAGATGAAACCATGGTTGTGCACGAATTTTAGTGAAATTTTGTAATACTACCCAAAACAACAATATTTTACTAAAATTTTGTTTTGTATATATATATGTTATATGTTTAGTTGAATGAAACCATAGCTGTGTAAAAATTTTAGTAAAATTTTGTTGTTTTGGCTAGTATTGTAGAGTTATATGCATTTCTATTTTATTGTAATATATATAAACACTTAAGTATCAAATTGATTTCAAAAGATTGCAGCATTTACTTTAAATCGATTTAACACTTCTAGTTTATACATATATCATTTGATATTTCTGTAATAAGTTAATATTTACAGATTCAGTATGCATGCGTACATTATATAAGTATCTAAAAAAATCATTAAATCAAAACTTTTAATTGAAACCCCAAAAAAATCTCCCATTATTTAAAATATATTAAGCTCAATTTTAACAATTATCAATTGAAAACAAAAAAAATCTTTACATCGTCTTAACTTAAACTATATCTGTGAAACAAACATATACACAAATAGACAAAAAAATCTCTATACCACCCTCTTGCATGTCTTATTTAAATTATGGCTATAAAACAAACAAAAATACAGATAATGTAAGTTGAATAAAAGCATTTAATTAGTAATGTGCCATTGAATATTTCTTACCCAGTATTTCCCATGAGTGCTGCTATATGAGCTGTTTTATTGCCAGGAGCAGCACAAGCATCCAAAACAATTGCACCCTCCAAAGGTTGAAGAATCATTCCAGGTAAACAACTTGTCTATATAAAAAAATGCATGTTACACTAAAGTAAATATCACTTAATTTAATAAAGATTAATATTACCACACACACAAGCATCTTCTATTTTGATTATTTGTTATTGTCTAATTTGTATGAGATAATTTTTTTTTAAAAAAAAAGTAATAAGCAAGTATACAACAAAGATTATTCAAATTTTATTTGAAGTACATATAAGTTTAAGTTTCAATCATTTTGAAAAATTATAAAAATCATGCAATTTATAAAGTTTAATTGTATTATATTTCTATATCAATGCATTATGAGAAAAATATATTTGTAATTTTAAAAAAAAGTATTTGTAGAATAATTCTATTTGACAAATAATAGTTCAATAAACACATAAACTGGTCGTCAGACTTACAACTTACACAATATCTAAAAAACAAATCTAAAGATCCTCTAACTTATTATGAACTCCACATGAATAAAACAATCATTCCTTAAAAAAAGATAACTAGAGCCTTATGCTAATGTTCTAAAATGTATATATTAGAATCAGGAAAAAGAATCTGATAAAATCTATAATTGAGAATTCTGATATTCTCTATATGATTTTTTTGTCCTCTTTAAAAAGAAAATTAATAATAATGACTTAAGGATTTTTTTTTTTTTACAACTGAGTTGAATCATAACATTCCTTATATAAGATATCTGATGACTCCAAACTTAGTTTTTAAGCTCTGAGAAAATACAAAAAAAAATTGTTTATATAATTTAAAGACTAGGAATAGCCGTTTGACATGTTTATTTATAGGATCTGTTGATAGTTACAAATTCTTAATTTAATTCTATGTACATTTCAAAAAAACAAGACTTCACATGCTAATACTCTCTTTAAACATAGTGAAAACAGAAGAAAAATATGCAAGATATAATAAGAAATACAAGACAAATATCTCTACAATAATTTCTCAGAGAATAATAGTGAAAAGGCATTACTCACCAGAGTAGCAATTTGGGCATTTTCCAATTCTTATTTTATTTTCTAATTAAAAATACTAATATTAGATGATTATAGATCAACTATCTAAAAAAAAATCCCGAATTTGATTAAAATCTGGAAAAAAAAAAGTTTATAAAGTTTTATCCAACCAGTTATGGGATTGGCAGGTAGGTGCATTTAAAAGAATACACTAGATATTTAAAAAAAAAAAAATCTTTTGTTGTGGTTTATCTGCTTTACATTTTGCATTAAAACATTTACAAAAAATTACTTCTTAGTAAAAAACAAACCAATGTTTATAAAATTTTAATAACTTATTTTCATCAAAATTCTTGAATAAAAATTATTAAAATAAGCTTTATAATTATTTACCACAGATCTCTAGCATTTTTTCAAAAATGAAAAAAAGAATACAATAATTCTTGAGTCATATTAGAAACCAAACTCATCATTCTATTAATTTTATTTTTTGAATGTTTAAAATATTCAGTCTAGGATAGGGGTGGGCAATTGTATTGGCTCAGGAGCCGCAGAGGTTGGCATCAGGGGGCCACTTTGTGGAAGCAAAGGTTAGCGGAGGGCCACACTTTTTTTCATGACACAATAAACACACTGCTTTATTCCCTGTATTACCAAAGAAATATTTGTTTGTCCATTCTTCATTAAACACACGACATTCATCACCGATTTTACATTTTTTCAGGAGATTCATGGTTTCACTAAAGTTGAAAATGTATATATTTGCTAATGCAAAGACAAAATTGAAATTAATCAGATCAACTGGAAAAGCACTGCACATCGTATCTACACTGCACATGTGTATTGACGTGGCCATCCTAGTGGAATTGCGCACGGGAAGGAAATCTCAGTTCAAGGTGGATTTTTCTGATTGTCTTGGCAGGCCGCATAAAAATTCTTAGCGAGCTGCATGTGGCCCTCGGGCCGCTATTTGGCCACCCCTGGTCTAGGATATTTCTGCTTTAGAGTCCTAGAACATTACTATTATTAACAAGAATAAAATAAGAAATTTTGATCCAGAAGTTGGTAGAATTGTAAAATTTATTTACAACTAATGCATTTAAGGAACATATTACTTTTTTTAAGCATGATACAGATTACTTTACTGTCTTGAAAAAATATTTAACTGCTTTATAAAAATTTTCCCAATAATAGTAGATTTAGAGGATATAACGGAAGTGGGAGTAATAATAGCAATAATAAAGGTAGCATAACATTATATTAGGCAAAAATATTTTCTAGAATGAAAATTTAAAAATGTGCAGAACATAAGATTACAATAAAGAAGATGAAAATTAAAATTCTACATTAAATACAATAATTCCAATATTTAACACTATGTATTTTAAAAATAAGCACAGTTAATGGGCATTTTAATGATATAAAAGACTCATTAATATATTACTAAATTAAAGTGTTGGATAAATTATGTTAAAAGACTGCAAAATTCCGCCAAAAGTGATTTAAGTTTGTTTTTTTTATTAAATAAAATCTTTATTTGTAATCTGATTTGATGTGATACAGGGTATACATATCAGCTATTCTTTGGGTAGGTAATTTAATATATATATATATTATTATTATTATAAAATCTAGCAAATAAAAAACTATCTTTTGAATAAAAAATTGTTGTTTTTGAGATCTCATTTTTAAAAACAGACTAAATTCAGTTATTCACATATAGATGTAAATATTATACAATCTAATCTAGATATTATTTATAATTTTTTATACAGCTTTTTTAAAAAATCTGATTCAATATAGAAAATAAATTTCAAAAAACTAGTTTCTAAAAAAAAATAGCACCTACTTCAAGTACATTCAGTCTAAGATTATTATATAAACTAAATGATTACAGATTTTAATTTCTTTTGTTCAATGAGGATGAAAATGGATTATAGGAAAAGCAAATAACTCCTCTACATACACTAAGGAATAATAAAAATTGAGTAAAGATGAACAAATATGCTATCCATCATTCCACAAGTAAATATTTGCTGAGGATATAGTTAAAATAAAAATAATTAGTTGTTTAGAAGTCATAATTTATTTGAGCACTGGTTGAGATGCAATCCAGGAAAACTTTAGTTCTTGAATTTGTCATTCTAATAAGATTAAGTTTTTTGTGTGTGTGTGAATTTTTAAAAAAAAATTTTTTTTTTTTAGGGAATGGGAAAAATTATGGCGCAGACATTTTAGAATAAAGTGACAAATATTTTCAGGTTAACTATAATACAAATAACTATAATTTTTTTAAAGAATTATCTTGATAAATTATTTCAAATTTATTCAAAATAAAATTATTTTTTATTAGATTATGGAAGAAATTAGCCATATGTGAATATATACATATGTTAAAGTATAAACTGCACCATTAACGTACATTTGCACTTCTAAATTATAATATATCAATGTTAGTATTAAATATTTGAAAACAAATTATTATATAATCTAATATTTATTTTGGTAGAAAAGGAAGACAGCCACACACCCCTCAATATATGCTTTTGTAGATGAATGCATTAAAAATAATAAATTTTTCTGATTTTTACAGAAGTACCTAGAAAAAGCCTAACATGCCAAGCAATGTTCTATCCTATTTAAAACACAATTTTATATAGATTAAACTTACTAACTAATTTCCTACTTAAAAATTTATAAACCAAAATAATATTTTTAAAAATGTTTATATTTTTTATGATATGTTCAATTTTATGAAATGAGCAATATTTTATCTTTAAACATCAAGTAAGCTGAAGTTATTGTGAAAATTACATCTTCAACTAAATACATAAAAAATCATTATGATGCAAACAATAAAAAAAAAAAAACAGAGAAATGTATATAAACAATTTATGCATATAAATATTAAAATAAAAATCTAGAATGATTATATTTTAAAGTAAATTATTTAAAATTAAATAAAAGCTCTACTAATAAATAGATTATTTCAGAGTTTGATAAAAAATTAATATAAATTATTAATTTTGTTATCAAAAAAAAAAAAAAGGAAATTTGTAAAAACAAAATAAAAGTTATTTATATATATATTATAAAACTTATTTTAACTATACTTTGTACCAAAACGGATTAATTAAGAAATTATTATTACATACAAATCAAAGATAATGTAAATCTATGTTGCTTTGCTAAATATAATAAAAAAATAATTAATGCTTTAATCCTCTTCTTAATATGTCTGAAAATACTTACAAAATAGCCATAAACAGTTAGGCACATGTCACCCAGCAATTTTGAAATGCTCTCTTGCTAGGAGAGGCTTCAAATGAGGCTGTTTTATATGAATTAATCTATGTACATATACAAATACACATGAAAAAAAATCACTGTTGAGCGAAAGGAATTCAAGGGTATATATATATATTGTGCACATTGCTTAAATTATTGGCTTACACATGCTAATTTTCAAAATAACATACATAATGTTAAAGACAAAATATTACATTTTATACAAAACTAATAAAATCATTTACTCTAAAATAAAAGATAAAGAATTTAAGTATTTTTAAACAATAATTTAAAATTTATTCATAAGTTTTAAAATAAGAATTTTATTACTAAGTGTAAATTATTCTAGGATAAAATTGCAATAAAATGACACATTAAAGTATTTTTTAAAGATATTTCATGCTGCTTTATTTGTGAAAATGTAAAATCTCATTTATGAAAATATACGTTTAAGATGGAGAGTCAATGGGGTGAAAGGAGTCTTTGCCAACAAAGTAAATATTAAAACATGTAATAATTTACTTTTAAATGTTTATCTAATAGCATTACTAAATCATAATTTGGAAATGTAAATATCCATTAGTAATTGTATTTAAGCAGTTAATATATACATATATATCTATATGAATAAACATATATTCATATATGATTGTTTCCACAAATGATAATAAACTTTTAATTTTTATATATATTAAGCAATTTTATCTTGTGGAAATAAGTATAAAATAATTTATTAAGATAATTCAGAATAATATAAAATATTAAAACAATATAAGTATTAATATTTTTAGACTCTAAAATTACCCATCAATTCTTTCAAAAATATCCAATTTATTGGGAATTTTTTGGTGGTTTCTTTTTTTCTATACATAAAGCTTTTACATAAAAAAACTCATTTAAAAAAACACTTACAGACAAGCAGTTTTCATCACTATGATGGAATTTCTATTAGATTATATGTCATATGCGTTCAAAATATAAACCTTTTTCCCATTATATTTAAGAGCAAAATGAAATATATTGACTTTTCTAAATGCTTAATATGTGAATATCAATAAACAAGTTAAAATATTAAATTCAACATTAAGGAATGCTATGAAAAATTATTACTATGGAAAGAATAGTTCATTTAAATTGTTAGAAGGAAAATATATTTGCTAGTCTAATAAAAAGAGAGTTTGTACTGAAAAAAAAAATTGGTTTATTTATTTGTCCTGAAAACAGTGCTTTACTTGTATTACTTTAAAAGAAGAAAAATTTATATGTTTATACAGAAAATTAAAAGAAAAAAGAAATTGTCATCACACTTTTCCCAGCCAGAGAAATAATTTCAGAATAAAATATATGCTAATTTAAAAAATGGACACCAAATGACTAACACCAATTCGAGAATTTGTTATTGCAAAAATGTTAAGAGTTTCTATTCATCAAAGAAAACAAAATATTAATGTCATCAACATAATCTAAAGAGATTACTTGTCCATGGTTCTAAAAGGAAAAAGAAAAATTGAAAGATTTATGTATGGTAAAATTTTCTTTTAAAGTTTAGTTACATACATTCTCTTTATATTTACAAAATTTTATATATATATATTTAATACAAAAACTTATTGATTAATTTATATTTAGAAAAACATAAGCTAGATAAATACACAAAATTAAGATTAAATGTTCCTGCAACAAGATGTTCATTGTTATAGTTTCTGCCAGAATTATTTTATATTAGATAATAAATAAAAATCTAAATCCTTAAGTAACAATCAATACGTTATCTTCTGTATGCAAGAAGAAATGTGTTAAAGAATTACTTATTGTTAAAATAATTTGAGCTTAAATTTTCAAAGGCATATTATTTTAAATAAAATACATTATAAACTTACAAAAAGAAAAATGCATGTATATAAGAGTATATCTGTAATTATATCAACTTACCATTTGTAGATATAAACCAAAAGGTCATATAATTAAATCATACTATATTTATTGTTTTTGTAATTATGTCAAAAACAGATATAGTACTTCATGTTTTAAAGAATTTTATTTTTCAAATATTTCAAAGTTACATAATTTTCTTATGAAATATAATTACACTTAGGATGACAATAAAATCTGTAATAATATTACAATTAATAGTATATAGAATTACTTATAAACATATATATTACATATTTACAAAAAAAACAAAAACAATGTTAAACCATTAAGCATCACATGATCACTATCTCTTATACTAGCTCCAAAGCTCCTCACTGACGAAGGCCACAAGCCAGAAACTAGTCTGGGGATATTGGATGAGTAGGCATTAGATAGGGATTTTATGCACAAGCCTTTTGGCATTCATTGATTACTCTGGTTAGCACAGGGTGGCACCACTGTAAGGAGAGTTTTGCCTCGTTTATAAAAAACAATGTTCTCCTTAGTAGTGCTTCTCCTTATTAGAGCTAGCATTCTAATGTTTTAGAAGGACCATGTATCAGAGTATATATTATATGAGGAAATCTTTTCATCCCTTGCTCCGAGTGATTCTAATTTAATCCAGAAAGTATTTTGTTCTTTCCTAGAATCATTATTATATAAAAATGCACCTGATGCACTAAATGCTTTTAAAAATGATTTAAACATTTTAATGTTGCAATTAGGTGTTTAAAATATATAGTACTTCATTTATATTGTATGAGAATATTTGCTTTATATCTATCTTTTTTTTCATTACTCATTAACTAATACAATTATTAATCATTATTTTTGAATTATCTAATAAATTTATTACTTAAATATTAGAGTATTTGTCTATTTTATACTCTTCACATATTCAGCAGTTTTGCTGATCATGAAGTTAAGCACCAGACAATAACAGAATTTAGTGTGTGTGTGCTTTAAATAATTCTCTTTGAATGTGGCACTGCCAAATATCATCATATAAGTCCTTGCACAACTTATACTAGAATGGGCCTGAAATGATGATCATCATGATTACAACTAAATATTTCATGACTTTATTGACCTATTACAAAAGGCAAGCCCACTTCAAGCAGAATATAAACAGACCATAGAACGCAGAAGTAATTCCAAAACACACATATAGATAGCATATATATGAATATGCCTTCTTGTTTGTTTCAATAGATATATACAGAGATCAGTGACGAAACGTGACTTTTTTAGGAATGGAAGCACATTTCTTTTTTTTAAATAATGTTTTTATTTCACTTGCCACAACAATTTTTACATAATAGCGTCTAATATATATTTTACACACATTTAGAAAAATCTGAAACTCTTTTCAGAGAATATATTATCAATATATTTTTATCTTCCAAATCCTTTTAACATTCTTCAAAGTTTTAACTGTAAATTAGATCTTAGCATTGTTTGAACTTCTTATAATCTACGGGAATGCGTTAGTCAACTTCATTCTTTCCGTATATAAAAACAATTCAACAATTGGTAAAAAACATTGAAAGTGAATTTTTTAAATTGAATTTTAATTAAAGCTTTTGAAAGTTTTTGTGAATTTTTCCACAGAAGCATTCATTCCGTTCAATATATGGAAGCTTTGTCCCTGATAGTGATAGAAAAAAAAAAAAATCAGTCATAACTTTTATTTTTACTGTCAGTTTATTGATGCTCTTCTAATAATACAACTTGCTCTATACCAACCTTCTAGTTAAAAATAATTAAATATTTATTTATTGATCATTATTAGATAAGAAAAATCCTAAGTTAGATTGTGATCTGAAAAATTTCAAGTATCATAAACCCCAGATCATGGACATAAAAGACAGATGTGCTAAGCACCAGTCAACAAAACTTTTCATATATATATATAGAAAGAGTCTAATCTTATCCTTCTATTTAAATATATATTTATTTAAATAAAAAAGACACACAAACAAACAAAATACCTTATCCATAAGAATAATCTTCCCTTCAGAATTTAAGCGATGGTCATAAAAATTTGTATGAGGAGCAAACACAAGTAGATCTTTAAAGTGGAAATCTTGAAAAAAATCCCAGTCATGCATTTGCTTTACTAAATCAATATATCTGCAATACACACACACAAAAAAATGAGTTTCCAAATAACTTTTTTTCATTTGATATTGAAACTTTTAAAAAATAATAATAATAAAAATCTTTCTCTCTATGTATTATGGATTTAACTAATTCACATATAAAAGTTTGATAATAATCTATTTATTATGCACAATTAGAAAAATTTTATAATCATAAAATGCCTGAATTATTTACATGCTGTCTTTTCTAAAATATATTTTATTTAAAATGAACAGAAAAAATTATATAGAATTAGATCACATGAGATAAAATTAATAGTAATCATAAATCATCCAGATTGATCTTAAATATTTAAGAAATCATTAAACTATAAGTACATGGCAAAAAATAATCTTTTGTAAACAATCAAAACAAAATATAATTGCAGAAAGTTAATTCATTAATTGGAAGTCATGCATCACAAAAGTGAATATTAATTAATTTAAACAACAGTATGCTAAATAAGACAGAATCATAACATTACACAGGATATGTTTTTTAAAATAAAAAAATCTCTAAATTTAGATAAATCTTTCTGCCATAAATAAAGATTATAACAAATAATTGTCAAAACAATTAATTACTAATATCTCCAATAACTTTCTTAAAAGTTCTTAGGAGGTTTTTTACTTTTATTTCAAAGCCATCTATTTGTACACTTAAGTAATCAATAGATACCATCTGATATCTATTGATTTCTCAAAGTTTACTCTGGAACAGAGAAAAGAGAACTACACAGCTTTTAAAAGCATATGATAAATGTAACTATTGTACCGTCCATGGTATAATTGAGGTTTTTATGAGCTAATTACCTCATATTCGGAGACCAAACTACGTTCGATTTGATAAATTTTCATCAGAAAATTTCAGTGAACTTTATCGAATGCAGTTATTTTTCACAAACCCGCTAAACGTAACTAAAGTTGAATAATAGAGAGGAACCAGCTTTTAATTTATTTGAAAAGGCGCCAGGATTCTATGTAAGAATCCACTGGCCAAACCTCACCTATTTATTTAGTCATGATGAAATTACTTGGTATATCCAGAGGATTGTGTTTTCAAGTACAGCATCGACAATTTATCTAATCAAATTATAATAATGGTTAATTTTAAATGAATTTAGACAATTAATAATCAACAACTAAATATCAACTTAAGTTATATTAAAATGTATTGATACATAATAAAATATTCATATTATTATTGAGAGAATAAAATATAAGAGAAATAAATAGGGATTAAAACTACTGATAAGATTTTATTTTCATTGATACGACTCGGGACGACAGTTTATCGCACTTAGAATTCAGTAGAAAGTGATCACTGATATTTGAATAAATAAAGTTTCTTACCAGTAAATTTAACTGTTCACATATAATATTATAGAATTTACCATGCATGGATTTATCTTGGGAGGAATCCACTATTCAATATTCTTATAAGTATTCCGTGGTTTCAGATTTAGTATAAGATGGCTTCACTCAGGATAATTCATGACATCAGACAAAAAGCAACACCGGCAAACGAACTCTTCTACTCGCATATCTTAGTATGATTTAACATGTTGGTGGGAATAGTTTGACACGCTCTTCATAATTTCTTCAACCTTAATATTTATTTTGAACCGTTTTATTTCAGGAACAAATATCTAAAAACCCTGATGCACGATGTGTTTTTCTTTTTATAGTCCTGATTTTTTTTAGTCTCTCTGCGCAATTCCTGTTGACACCTGTTAATTTAGACCAAATTTAATGTATTTAGCCCACCAAGTCTTCCTTTTTTTTTTTCTTGGGTCGCCATCTTTAATTGCTGAAGGAATGCTGTGATTTTGTTGTACATACTGCTAATGGCTTCATGATAAAGGTTTGTTTTATCTTTACAAAAATACAAAGTAGTTTCCCTTTTTGTTTTTATTATACTCTTTATATCCTTTCGCTTTATTCAATTTCTTTTAACACACAAAAAAAAGTCTATACAACCACATTGTCTAAACTAAATCAATCAGATATTTAAATAAAAATATTCTTTTTTTAGGAATTTAACTTCTAAATTGCCAATGCAAGTTGTACTAGAATAAAATACAGTACACTATAGAATATTTTTTGCTGCAATTAACTTAAAAATTCATACAAATTGATTAAAAGGAGTTTATTAACAATTCCTATTTTAAAAAAATTAAGAGAATCCAATAATAAGTTGCCTATAACTGTAATTCAAGAAGAGTTTTACTTTTTCTGGCAAAAAAAAAAAAATTAACACTATAGTTATTAGAATGTCACAATTGGATTAATGAAAATCATGACAAGTATAAAATGGTCCATAAGGATAGACCATAATCTTATGATTTTTATTAATATGTCTATTATCAGATTTTTATTTAAGTTTATTTAAAATGTTAAGTCAATAAGTTATTATAAAAAAAAAAACGTAAAAATTACTGCTAGATAGATTTGAGCAATATAATGCTTCTCATAAATGTAAATAAACAATTAGATACTAATTTGCATATCTTCTTGGACTTTCCTTCTGGTGTCAATTACTAAGTCCTAGAAAGCTCTAAAAAAGTGATAGAATAAATTACTGCCAATAAAGCTTTGTGTATTATTATACAAGATATTAATTTTATCATTTTGTCAGAAGCATAACAAATTTTGATATTTCTAGAAAAAGAGGATTTAAAGCTTATTTAAACTAAGACAGAAAATTGCACATTAAACATTTTAATTACGTAATGTAAATCTTTATATAATTCTGCAAACAATAAATATTCAAACAGGTCATAAATGAGTAGGTAAATCTAATAATTTATTCTAGAACTGTAATCATTTGCCACAAGAGATTACAAATTATCCTTAATTTCCTTATTCTAGAAAAAAAAAAATTCTATTTGAAGCAGAAATAAATTAAAATATCAATTATGGAGAGTTTTGACTTGTTTAATATCAATTAATTTTATGATTGCTTATTATCATTATTATAATAATTAAGCCACTAATGGCTTATCAATCTTAAAATTACAATTTGTTTGATAATTAACTTGTATATGAAAGTGTAAATGTGCCGAGGTAATATATAGCAAAAATGTTGAATTTAATTTTAGTTTCTGTACATACTTCAATCTCAACAATTTAATCTCTAATTTTTATACCATTAATAAAATCACATAAACTGTTCTAGCTAAGTTTTTAATGTTTTATTCAATTAACAAGCTTTAATATTTATTAAAAAAAAAAATCGCAGAAGTAGAATGATGAATTCAAAAGCTAAAGCTTCCTGGATCAAACTTCATGAACATTTGCTTATTATTAACCTTTTCCAATTGTTCATATGTTTAGTGTACACTGAATAACATCTTATATTTAATTAGCCCTAGGATAAATGTTTCCCATGTCTGGATTGATCTCCCTAATACCACTAAAATATTATCCATGAAGAAAATTTCTATTGTGCTAAATTAAAACTAACATTAGGAAACTTGTATTTTATATTAACATAACTATCTTATAGTAACAATATAATTGTATTTAGTAAGAAAATGCATCTCTTATTATTTTATTTTATACAAAGAAGACAAATTTAACTTCATAGATAAAGTTCATTTTGGTAGCATATAAATACACCACCAACCAAAGTAACACTGCACTTCCTATACAAGATCTATATTAAAATGGTACATATTCTATTTTTTGAAAAAATCTCTTCAATCATTATATTTCTTTGTTCAAAACTACAAGACAATAATTATATAGTATTTGAATTTTCATAGCATTAGCAATGAAAATTGTAATTAAATCTAAATATATAAAAATCCTTCATTTTTAAAAAGGCAAGACTTACTAAATTAAGACCAACAGAAACTTATAATGTGCTTAAGAAGCACATAAACATAAAAATTATTTCAATTAGGATCTTATTTATTATCTTTCATGTGTGGATGGTATGCATAAAAGATCAACATCCATTTTTTTAGCCATTTATTTCTTTGAGTCTAATAATTTTCTTTAAAAATAATTAAAAAAATAAACTGATATTAATTACATAGAGTATTAAATTAAATCTAATAATTATTTATTGAAAATTTTATTGATATTGTTTATAATAAAAACAGAAAAATGCTTACTTATCATATGTAAGAGAATCTGGGTATTTTACTAAATGAAAACCATCTACTTCAAAATACTTGATACAATCCTCAGGGGATATTTTTAATGTGTTCACTTTCACATAACGAGGAATTAAATCTAAATTTAAAAAAAACAACACATCAATATTATTTATTATAATTTATAAATAAGTAAAGCAATATAGATTACTGCTCTTTTGCCTTTTCATTTCAAATGTGTTATTCTCGTTATTTTGCTTTATATACATAATACTATTATACCAACTGAATTAATTAAAAAGTAAATTCTCAAACTCTTAATAATTCATATACAATTATTTAATAACATTCATTGCTGCTGAAATAAAATGTTGTTAGCATGTACATCCTCTCTCTATATATAAATTTATATATATGTATTCATTTATCAACATAACTCCAAAGCCAATGAACTAGCCATAAGCTTATCCTAATGAAAAATCCAAATATTATCTGTTGTTCTTTGATTAAGGGCGAGATTAATATGCCATACTGAATTATCTTCGTAGAAATTATTCTGGCAGAAACAATATACATCTAAAATTAGTAAAATATATAATTAATTTATATTTATTAATATATTTATAAAATTTTCTGACCATTAAGAACATTCAATCTATATCTCTGAGAATATGTATTGATGGAGATATATTTTTTTATTATAAATAAACTTATTTTTAAACTAAAATAAGTTTCCAAGATGACTCTTCTCCATAAAGTGTTGGACCCAAAATACCAATAGTGAAAAATCATTTGAGTGAAAAGATATTTGATCAAAAAATCACATGACCAAAGAATAAATGATTAAAAGCCATATAATTAAAAAGCAATTTCACTAAAAGTTACATCATCAATATCACCAACAAGATTGAAAATTAAATTATCAAAAATAAATAAAAAATAATTTCACCTTATTAAAAAAAAAAACAGTTTTAGCAAAAAATAGAATTAAATAAACAATTTTAATTTTTTCTATATCATTTTTAATTTTATTTAAAAATCTAAGTTAATTTATTGAACATCAATTTAACAAACAAAAATCTTAATGCTCCCCTCCCACATTGGAAACAAACTTTTTATGGTAATGAAAAATAATGAATGCATTATTTGTAATTTTAATACTGAATCAATGAGAAATGATGTATGCAATAGAACATCTCATTGAGTTTTAAAAAATAAAAATTGTCAATAGTTTAAAATATATTTTTAAAATAGATATGTAAATCAAAGAATGCTTCTAAAAAAAATTATAAATACTACTTAAGTAAATATTAGCTCCGATTTTATGACTATTTTTAAAATCTTGAGTGTCAGCATTTTAAAGCAAAACCAGAACAAATATATGATTATTGTTAAACGCCATCAAGTCAATATCAACTTGTCAAGCGTTGGTGGCCTAATGGTTAGCATAGCTGCCCTCCAAGCAGATGGCCTGGGTTCGCTACCCGGTCAATGCATTTGACATATGAAAAAAAAAAAAGTCAATATCAACTTCTGAAAATTATATGAAAGTTATTTCCCTGGAATGATCTATTATCAATTGATTTTTCATGCTCCACAATAGCATATCCCTCCATGTTAATTCTGGTTATTCTTTTTTTCTTACATCATAAATCTTCCAACATTAAATACTTTTTTAATAAAAGGTGCACAATAAGATCAAAATTAACTATTTCATTATGATTGTATCCACAATATTCTCAAGTTTTAAGTAGCACTATTTTAAATGCTTCAATAGTTTTCCTATACTCCTTCAATATCTAGTTTTCACATCCATAATCACGGAAAAAATTATGACTTGAACAAATCAATTCTTTGTTTTTAAATGTATAATATAGTAAATTACAATTTATATAAACCAATTTTTAAAATAAAAAAGACATTTTTTGATGTGAACCAGTACATACTAATTTACAATAAACAGTATTTAAATTAATGAAAAACAAAGTTAAACTTTTACAGAACAAATACTACAAATTGTCAGAATTAAGTTCATTTAATACTCAGACCTTGATTCCATACCTTAGGAATGACCATTGATATTGTTGGCCTTTTGTTTGTTTTAATTTAAAATATATATAAACAATCAGTCAAAAATATTTATATGATTCAAAGATCATTATTGTTTATGTGATTACTTGAATCCAATATTAAACTGATACGTAAATCATTAAAGTTTTCATAACACAAAGAGCAGATACTAATAGGCAACAGTGACAGATTTTTAGCTAGAAAATATATAAAACTCTTTTGCAGCATCGTTTACTCAAAAAGCATAGAAAATTAAAGATATATTAATATGTTCAAAAATAAATTAGCATTTATGATATTATATTATTTATTAAGACAGATTTTTTGCTTATTCCTTGACATAGAGATGGTGCAACTTAAAAATTAGAACCTCTGTCAGTTCATACTCTTCAAATTATAGTTACAAGCATTTGTTAAATATTTCTTAAAAGAAATGCAGAGGCTAGACATTATGCAAGAAACTAACATTTATATAATTCAAAATAGATCTGGAATGTTAAGATCACTTAAAGGCAAGTACAGCAAGAAGAAAAAGAAGTAATAGAAAGAAATTGAAGGACAGTTTTTAAGAAGAGAAGTGCTTGAGAGTATTTAAATAGGCAGGGGAGGGAATAGTTTTTGATAGGTGATTAATGATGATGACTCATTTAACAAAAAAAATAATCATTCTGCTACTTTCAGTGTCAAGATAACATTAATTTCTGACCAAAATACTTATGATATAATA
The DNA here is from genome assembly GCA_028023455.1 of Epiperipatus broadwayi. Lineage (NCBI taxonomy): Eukaryota > Metazoa > Onychophora > Udeonychophora > Euonychophora > Peripatidae > Epiperipatus > Epiperipatus broadwayi. The sequence continues at coordinate 3,130,729 of JAQFVV010012511.1, forward strand.
TATCTTTGCATATGAATTCTTACAAATTTAGATTTTTTTATTTTATTTCAAAAATAAACTTTATTCATAGAAAAGGTACAATACAGAAGATACAATAAAATTTGAATACTGTTGGGAACTTACATTTGTTGTTCCATCGTTTTGTGATAAACATTAATAACAATTCTGTAGAATGTATAAAGAGAGGTATATAAACAAATTTTTATATAACCAGCCTAATGATTAAGGTGTACATCAAGCAAGTTACAAAAAACACAATATTTGGCTATAATGATTTAAAAGAAAGATTGGATACAAATGAGAAATACAATTAGAAACTTGCATATGGCGTTCTATTGTTTAGAAGGATAGTTTAAAAGAAATACAGAAAAATGTACAAATGGAATTATACAGTCAAGGTTCACACTTTTGTGGGCGTTTCAAACAGTTGACCCAATGATTAGGTACTACATCAAATGAGTTACGAAGTTACATTAATTGGTTACAATAGTTAAAGAAGCAAATAGTTTACACTTTGTGGTTAATTATGAATTTGGACTGCATACAACCATTCACTAAAACCTCAATAGTAGCTAAACAGTCGGCCAAATAGATTGGATAATTTATATGATAGAACACAGTAATTGCATAGATCAGTTTAGGCAGGAATGTTCAGTTGGTCATAGTTCACTATATTTTCAGCTGCCCCCAAGGTTGGTCAGCCAGTGAAGGCAGACCAGTCCTCTTATCAGATCCTCTTGCCTTACAGATGAATTTCACAAAGAGGTCTTCAGTCTGGAGAATGGATCCTTTCTAGAACACCGCTTTTAAACCAATGAATCTCAGCAAAAATGAGATTTTAAAAAAAGGAATATTATCAGCATTTCCCAATATTAGTTTGAACAATTTATTTTCAGTTACAAAAAACAAGTGCAATGCCAAGATTTTGTTTTGCCAAAGATAATGCTTTATTTATAAACATAATGTTTGAGAAATTGCACTAAAATGTTTTACAAACTTAGAACGTGTTTTAAATTGTTGCCATGGCAATGTATAACTTTATCAATAAGTATAGTGCTTAGGATTTACCAATTACAGTTCAAATTTCTATTTTCTAATATTAACCTAAGTAAATAAAAATTGTCTTTAGTGAGAGAATCCCAGAAAAAGTTCCATGAAGACTAAAAAGGAATTAACTTATGATAACCTACTGACTTTTTAAAACACTAAAATATCACATGATCACCATTTCTTATACTTACACAATCTGTATAGAAAGAGTTGCTATTGCACTTTTTCTAATTATATACATAATTATATAAGTGAAAATTTGTCTATAAACACAGAGTTGACATTTATATAATCAGCATAGGCTATTATTACTATCATTTGAGTGAGCCTAAAGACAAATACTCTTAAGTAGCCAGTATAATTTCTTTCGGAAAAACATCTGTACAATCATCAGAGTATACATATGAATTCCGAACTATTCCCTTGGCAAATGTTATTTAATCTAATAATGTTTAAGTAAGTAATATAAGAGCATATGGAAAGATCAATTTTATCTAAGAAATTTTCTGTCAATAAAATGTATACATAGATTTTTAGAGGATAAGTCTGATTGAAAATGATTTTATTTGAAATAAAGTGATTTCAACAATGAGCATTTTTCTTAACATAAAAGACTACTTACATCTATAAATAATTCAATGATAAATCTGTTTCTTAAATTCCCTTAATAATTGATAAGCTCAATTAAGATAAAAGTTCAGGATGACATTTGCCTATATTATCTCTTAAATTTCAAATCAACTCGGTATTATCAAAATATATACTTTGTGCTACCTGTAAAACATTTCATCTTCTGTATTAATAAAAAGAAACAGAACAAAGAATGATTGATCAAACTCTTTACTATATTGACTTCTTTTGACATTTCAAAAGTCCAATTCCTGAATTAAGAAAAATATCATTAATACAAAGTATGTCTTAAGTTATTGCAATATCTTAAGTATTTAGGAATTCAAAATTAAAATCACGTTAAATCTTAAAAATTAGATCTTTAATGCAGCATGTTTACTGTAACATTACTAATTAAAAAAAAATTATTAGAAAAATTTTCTATAATCAGTTTGACATAAATTTTGCTGTTGACATTATTTTGTTGCTGTTGTGATTGGTCTGGATTGCAGACTCAAAACAACTGTAACAAAAAATATGACCATGTCAAGTTCAATAAATGTGATTTATTAGGATTCAATATATTTACATAATATACAATATCAATGAATATATTGCCATGTATATAATCTCAATTAATACAGGGCTGGTCATGCCCAAAAGACCTTGGCTCACTTCCTGCAGTATATAACAGCCTGCCTCATAAGTTTGTCCGATGATTCTTTTGGCTGTATTGGTTTGCCTCGAGTCGGCTCTGGTCTTAGCAGCTTCCAGTCTTATCGTGGACTTGCCTCACTGCGTAGACCTATAGCGTAATGGCTATAATGGAAACGCTCACTGTTAGCAGTGATTTCAATAGAGAACGCTTACAGTCGCTTAGGTTAGACAGACGTTCTATCCTTATCTCCAAAAAGGCTATTTATTGTCAGATGCCCAACCTTACTGAAAGCAATTAGATTCAGAGCATCACTGCCTATTAACCCATACTAACCAATGGCTATATGTTTATCTATGTTTACCCATTGGTTGGCAGCAATGAATTCTCAATCTGATCAGATAAGGAAGGAATCTGGACTAGTCGACTTCTAAAGGCAAAGTGAGATATGATAGTTGTCCAATAAAAACATTAGCATTCAGATCTTAAAAAAAAATTTAATTAAATAAATAAACAGCAGCAATGACCAACAGAAAAAAAAATCATAACAATGATGAATGAAAATCTAATAGAAAAAAATCTCACAGATGATCAACTAAAATACAAATAAACAATTTAATCATTAAATTAATGATAAATACTTAATATAATAATGTTGAAGAAAAAACAATTCTTTCACCCAATGTAGCACTCAAATGAGACATAAAAAAAATCAATAAATATATCTCTTTATTTCATTAAGTTATAGATGATAAAAAAAAAAGGAGTATCTAGAATTATTAAAATTTATCTAATAAATGTAAAAAGTTGCAAAACTTAATTTTTAATTAATTGACAAAAACTCTAGCCATTCTTACTAAATGGAATGCCCTATGCAGGCCTAAAAGCTACAAATTTCTGGAATAATTTACAACTTAAGAATATGTTAGGAGGGAAATCTCATCTTGGCCATTTAAATAAAATTGTTATACTAAGCTTATTTGTCACTATGATGCTCAATGTTATATGACTATTATCAATTATTCATACAATTTTTTTTTTTTTTATTATTCAATGGACTACAGATACTTAAAAAAAATAAAATTTCATAAGATAATATTTCTGATGATGATAAACAGAACAATCTTAGAATATATAATCACTTTTGTCAACTAAAATCTCCATTATTAAATCCAATTTATTATGCTAATTATTTATCTATTAATCATATTTTGGTCTACATAAAAAGTGAATTTAAAACTTTGTCACCTTTTATCACAACCAAAAAAAAAAGCAAAAAGAAATATGTATCAATAATTAAATATTTTAAATACATAAATCCAATAATCAAATTATATTGAAAATACCCTATAAGCATGATTTCTAACAAAAAATAAATAAAATTACCAAGTTGTTGGTTTTCTGCTTCTGTATTACTACTGCTACTTTTCAACTTATTAAATGACTGAAAAAGTTCTTCTTTGTGCCTTTTCACAGCAGTCAAGAATTTTCCACCAGCAGAAATTTTTCCTTTGCCCAACAACAATTCATAGACTAAAACCAATGCCAATTCTTTATCTAGTTGTGGCTCAATTGTTAAAAGATTACAGTCATTGATAACATTTTCCAAAAGTATGCGATTCTCCAAAGTCTTATGCAAAAGCACACACAGTTTAGATTTATGCTGAAAAAAATATAAAAAAATTTTAAATTTTAGAAATAATATTCGTAAAAATTATATTAATAATATGCAACAAAATATTCTTTATAATTAATTTCAATTCTGCAGACAATAGTAAGAAAATTTTAAGTGATACATCACAACTTAATTCTACATACAATATTTTATCTGCAGAATTTGGTGATAGAAGATTTTACAATTAAGTTTTTATATTTAAAAAAAAAAGTTATAGATACAAATTTCAATAAAATATTAGTTCATAGTTCAGTGTTTTAGAATGTCATATTATATTTAGTTGAATTAATTCCAATAAAAAGCCTGTGAAAAAACAAGTATTTGAAAGAATATGCATGTTGGATAAAATAGTGGGAATAATTGTGATTAATATGGTACAGAGCTAACATTTTCAAAAATTGTTTGTATTTTAAAGGATGGAATTATATAACATTTGAAAATGTCATTGTCCAAAAAAATATTAAACTATTCATTTAAATTAACTTACAGCAATATATATTGTAACGATCCGGAGAAGGAGACTTCACGTAATCTGCACTACGGGGCGCCATCTAGGCATTTGAACCTAGAAAAATTTATAAAGTAGGGAATCAAAATTTAAAAAAAAAAAAAATTTTTTTTTTTTAAATTTTGATTCCGGTCGTTAGCCCATGTCACTAGCTCAGTGGAATAGCAGAGATTTAATAAGATAATCTAAGAGTATATATAAAAAAAGGAATAAAATAAGCCACTGCCAGTAATTAACATACAAACATTTATTTATGCACATATATATAAGATTTAAAATTATTTTAGTATTAGTTTACATTTTAACATTTAACATTATTTTTAACTTTGATTTTTGACTTTAATTTACCTTTAATTACTATTATATTCTAATTTTACATTTTTAATTAAGTTCGCACAGATAAATTTAGGAAAGCTTGTTTATAATATTGAATATAGATCGGTTACATAGATTTCACGGTCAACAACATTTCAAAGTAAACATAAACGATCAAAATACAAAATTATTGATTACTGACAATTGCGGAGGAAATTTATACGTAACCCAATAGTATTCACCATAAGATACTTGCATTGTCACCAATAACTAAAAGACATCCGAATAACTTTAGTACTCCCGTAAGGTATCATTATTTATCGATCTATTTGTCAATAGAAACAAAACAAGTTACGATAAACATCCATGCACGTCTATAACAACTAAATTTATGCTTTTATTTAGTGGCATAACTACTAGTTTGCATAAATTAAAATTTCTATCCCTATTTACCTTAGCTAAATCATCAACCCATCGAAACGATTATTCAATGTAATCGAAATGGCCAGAATTAAGAAAAGATATGACTCTCAATCAGATAGGAATATTACTCATCTGGAGAAAAAAAAAAACCCAGAAGAACTTTCTCGTCTTATAATTCCTTCCATAGCACGGGTGAGTGCGGCGTATATGTAAACGATTCTGCCGTGCGATCTCCGATTACTCTACTACACATCAATATACCAATAGTTGCAATCTACAACGACATAAATAACCTAAGATTACCCTCCCCTAATATAACTTTACAAATCTATAGCCATTCACGACTTAAGTTTACATTTTATAATTAATTTGGACCATCATAATAAACTAAGAAAAATAAATAAATGGAAATGATTTTAAAATAAATAAGAAAAAAATACATCAAATAACATTATTAATGAAGAATTTAGTTTGGTCAGATAGGATTCTATTGCATTATTTACTAAAAGTTTTAAAATTTAGAGTTCTTATTGTTCAAGTGAATATATAAGTTCTTACGATTTTAAAACGTCAACTTTATCCGTTGTTCATGACGTAAATTCCACGCGTCCTAAAATTGGTATCCATTTAGCCGTTGTTTTATTTATTCATTCGGAGGTTTTTGCTTTAACTGTCCTCAATGTAGAAAACGATAGTTCATTCCTTTTCTTTCTTAGCAGAACTGAAGGGATTGAAGCTGTCTCTTTTTCAATCCCCTCAGCACTAACACCTAGCTGTTACATCGTAATAATCATCAATAACTAGTCACTAATTAGTAATTTCCAAATTTTCCTTTTATACGTATTCGAAGGATTGACTTAACATTACGTCATCGATGTGATGATCCTTTTCGTTGAGGTCCGATTTCCAATGGATTTATTTCATTTGCTAAAAGTTTCTATTGTTTTCCTATTGACCGCTGTTTTTACATTTAAATGCCCAAGGCTGGTTTACATTTAACTAATTAACAATCATTTCCATTTCTGATTAATTAACCTGTTTTCCAAATCAAAGATATATTTTTATCTCTAAATCTTTTTAAGTTTTTGTTTTAAAATACCTTTTCTATTTTTAATACAGTTTTATTTTAATAATTTTTTTTATCTGTGCGATTTAATATATATGAGTTTAAGATGATATTTAATTTCAATTTTTAATTCTAAAAGAAAATTTTTAAATGCGAACTTTTTAATTTACTTTCATGTTTAATAAATAAAAAAAAAACAACAACAATGTAACGAACGTCTGTGCTCGTTACAATATATATAATAAAAATAATTTACGGTGCTAAATATTTATATGTAATGTTTTGAGATTAACTCTCTTGACTTTAAAAATGTAGTGTCATTTGCTGTTACTGGAAGGCTATAATTACATTTAACAAATCTCAAAACATTATATATATATAAACAGTATAAACTGCAGCCAATATAATAAATCACAATACACTTAAGTTTTAAAAACAAATTAAAATGTTTTAAATTATTAAAAAGTAGTTGTTAAAGATTATATAATAATAAATGGAAGTTTACAATGATTTTTTTATTATTACATACTATAGCCTTTTTTAATTCTCATTCAATAGAAATTTTTTTGTTGTTGTTTTTAGTTAGGAAGAAAAATATAAACTGATTAAAATAATAAAAACATGGCATTTATATTCAAGAATCACCCTCAAAGTTCAACATTTAAGATTTAAAAATTATCATCCTTCAAACTATTATTTGCTTTGTTGATTATGGGAATTAACATATTCCAATCATAGATTACACTAGTCTGGAAACAATTTTTTAATCATTTTCCTAAAATGTTTATATGGCTTACATTTGTAAAAGAAACAAATATTATATAAGTATCAAATTTTTTTCTCTCTGTAATTTCTTAAGTAGTAGTCTTTCATAAAAGAATAAGTCATTCTAATTCCAGAAATAATAATAAAAAGAGCAGAAAAAAGGCTTTATAAGAATCCCTATGCATATAATCAAATGATAAAAATGTGTTTGCGCAACACATTGTAACTGTTAGATAATGGATAGCATGAAAAACATCATAATGATTAATGAATAAATTTTTTGTAGTGCACTCTCATGCAAGGTAGGAAAATTACACTACAAAACCATCAAACATCATATTATTCATTATTGGATTATCTATAGTCTAATGAGTGACTAATAAAAATTATTAATATCATAATGATTAAACCTTGCACTAAACTAAGAATTGAAGACAACTAAGATAAAAAATAAAAATTAAAAAAAGCAAAAAAAAAAAAACTTTTGTGTCTGAAAAAATACAAAAATTTTGATGATCCAACATTTTATTTCACAAAACAGCAGAAAATAATAATCAAAATCTATCCATAAATACATGATATCTTATCATAAAATACCTAATTTTAAAATAGTTCATTGATTTGGTACAATTACCAGTACAACAAGTGATTCTGTCCTTATACATTATAAAAAAAAATACTGTTGCTTATTAAAAGAGATTACTTTAAATCTTAATCCCAATTCTAGTGCACTATAACAAATATATGAGGTTTTACAAATTTTATAATGGGATTAGATTTAAAAATTTACTGGATACATTGACCATATGAAATATATATTTAACCTTCAATGCCAATTACAAATGCAATATAATAATAACATCACAATGCCAATTTCACAGTTTACAGAGATGAATCGCAAAGAAATAGCAAAGATTAAAAATTAAAATGACTTAATTCTAAAAAATGTAGCTAATAGTCCAAATAACTACAACTGTTTTACAATTATTTCACTATAAACTCATCAACACTCCTTTAACACTTTAAGCAAATAATTTTATTTATTATAAAATTATTTGCTTAAAGTGTTAAAGGAGTGTTGATGAGTTTATAATGAAATATAAAAAGAAGCAAAATATAGAGGGAGAAAGAAGAAATGTTTTACAATTATTTTTAAATAAGTCTTCTTTATTTTTCTCCCAAGTGTCAATGATTAGAAATACCCAAATGCTTCATATCACTTCTGATTATAATGTAGTGATTATTTCAAATAAGGCAGTAAGACTCTGATTATAAATATATGCTTAATAAGTTTTTATAGCTAGTAATATATATTATTCTGCCAATATTAGTTCCTGGCAATCATATAAATAGTACAAGATAAAACACTGTTAAACTAATTGCATATAATTTGTCAACTTGTATTATTTGGAACAAAATTACAGAAGTTACTTTTAACTTTTTATGATTCCCAGACAATAATTTTAGCATGATTTACAGTTTATTTAAAAAAATATTTTTTATTTAATCTTAAATACAAACATATTACACAAAAATAAGACAGTACAGTAAATGAATTAAAATATATACATTTTGCAAATAATAAAAAAAAAAACCACATTTAACCAAATATCGGAAACAATAAGCTTAACAGACATTAAAATATTAAACAAGCTTTTCTTAGTATACATATTGTATGTATTATTTATATTGAATTTAATCAGTTTTGTATTTTTCTTAGATAAAATATATATATATTATTTTGATAAAGATAAAAATTTGAAGAAAATATTCACGAGTCATAATTTCTACCAAATTAAAAAAGATCAAGTAATTAGTGAGTTTATTTTTTACTATTCTCTATAAAAATGGATAGAATATTTATATAAATCATAAATTGCCAACAGCTGTTTCTAAATATAATTCATACCATAAAAGTCAAAGTTTAATAAACCAATAGAATATCAACATTTAATTATTAAGGCAACCTCTATAGATTAAAAGATAAATTCTTAATCTACCTTTTATCCACAGATTACCTGTGGATATTCTACTAAGCTATTAAAGTTTCAGCTGTTATAATGAAAATGTATGTTTGTATAAACACATATATTATTATAGCTTCATAACAGCATCAAGCAGCTATTTGTGAATATTACAACATTTTTTTAAATAAGATAGCTAGCTATTTAGAATTATATATAGCAGAATCTGTAAATCTACTTTTAGTTCTAGACTATCATTATACCATGTGGTTCATAGTATACATAATGAGAAATTATATTTGTAAAGCAGACAACACAGTGCTATATTGGAAATATCATGAATAGATTCAATATCCTGAAGAGATTTCAATAATTCCTGAAAAGATTAAATCCAAGGATTTATTGTTGCGTGTGAGGGAAAAAAATATCTGAAAATTTACTTGAAGCCATTTCTTGCTTATTGGGTATCTTAAATAAATAGTTAGAGAAAATATATTAATTTGAGGTATGTACAGATAGTTAAACTGTCTTCAGTTAAAACTAGCCACTATATATTCAGTAATACTTCTTGAAAATCTAATTCCATATTCACCAGTTCTGAAGTCACACTTATTCTTAAAATGAATGCTCAGGACCTAATAAGAATATAAGCAGTTGATAAGAAAATTAGTGTTTGGATTACTAGCAACCTTCAAAAGTTGTTCCTAGAAAATAATTTCAAATTTAATCTTTGAGAAATAATTAAAATAAATTAGGCAATAGATCAAGATTAGTCCTATACGCAGCAGGGGCTAGTCATGATTCAGTCTTTTATTGTAAAGTATATTCATTATATGAGAAGAAAACTTGAACATACTGTGTCATAAGATTATGATTCCAAACTTAGAAATAAATGCCTAAAATTATATCCTTATTAAAAGATTTTCTATTTCTAGGAATGATCTCCAAAACAAATCAAAGTCATTAGGATAGTCACATTTTGTTTCTGGCAAAATAATCGATAAATATATTAAAATGAGAAAATAGAATTTTATGGGAAGTCATTTTGTAAAATTTTGTTAGATATGATTGTTATTTAAAGGCAATTTAATTTTTATATTGAAGAACATTCTATTCCTTTTAATTGTAGGTAATTAATAAAATAATTTATTCATAGCAGTTTCATTCTACACAATTCAATCAAATCTAAAAATAAAGTTTTTGACTATAAATGTAATTCCTGATAAAATAATTATTTCAATAAATATTGTAGTAATAATAACATTTTACCTATCGAATTAAATAATGTCAATTCATTAGATAGAAAATGACTTCAAACTTATATTATATATGACAGTTATAAGTCAAGGAAAATGATTTGTGTTTAAAAAATTTATAATTCTAATAAATATTTAGCAGACTTTATTTTTTTTCCTAATATAGATTTGCTAGAAATATTCATTTCAATGTTTATTGCCAAACCTAATGTGAATTGCATTACATAAATGTAACATAGGGTACTGCAAACCATTCTATTGTTCAAACATTGTTTTTTTTTTTTATTTACTACTTCAGTTGGGAATAATCCAAGAACTTTAAATTCCTTAACCAGACACTTTAAATACCACATCAAAAGACACTAATTTAATTTTTGAAAAGTAATCTCATTTTTTTTGTCATTTAGAATTGGATATTAAAACATAACCATTTATTTATCTTATAGTTAATTTATTATTTATCAATGAATCTATCATGTTTAATAGCTTTATCAAACATTTTAACTGGAAAAATTAGATAATCTTAACATATCTGAATATTTTTTAGATCTTGATTTCAAAAAATATACTACTTTTTTTCAATAGGTTTTTTCAAGAATTACTATACGTACTTTAAGTTCTAGATCATATAAAGTTCTTTTTGTAAATAAAAATCCACTTTGCTGGCTTAAAAAACAAGTGCTAGTTGATGAGTTTAGATTGCTAAGTTTGAATATATTGAGAAATCACTTTAGTAATTCACATTATTAACTATATGTAAATGAGGCATTTATTTATATAGCGCTATGTTTATAAATTGTAATAAACTAAAGATCAGCCTATCAAGCTAACGTACATGCGCTTTTTACGAATATTAATACTAATAAATGAATACTTTCATTTCCAACACAAGATAAAGTCTTTGCGAACGAATAAATGAATCACTTATTCATTCAACCGAAATGCTTATATATGGGCAAATCTTTAAGTACTGGATATGAAAGCATGAGGATAAATCAATCACTTTAAATTACTGTTTACTATGTCTGAATGAATGACGCCAACAAAATTATCTAGAATTTACGAAACGTCACTCTTAAATGAAATTAAACATATGTAAATGAGGCATTTATTTATATAGCGTTATATTTATAAATTGTAGTAAACTAAAAATCAGCCTTTCAAGCTAAGTGATTCATTTATTCATTTCGCAAAGACTTTATCTTGTGTTGGAAATGAAAGTATTCATTTATTAGTATTAATATTCGTAAAAAGCGCATGTACATTAGCTTGAAATCTTTAGTTTATTATTAACTATAATACATTATGGACCTGACAACATTTACTTCACCAAAATTAACTTTCATAAAAATAATTTTGTAACAGGTAAAGTGAGTAACAAGCAGAGCTGGCAACTTAAAATTTTAGTTCTTAAATTGCTTTCCAATACAGGTGAAAGGGAGATAATTAATTATTGTTTTTTAGATATACTTAAAACTTCCACTTAACTGCTATATTCTTGAAAAATATACCTGGCCTCAGACTTCCATGCATTCTATAATAAATACCAAAGATTACAATTTGATTTATAAGTAAATTTTCTGCATTTACAACATTGACTCCATCCACTTCAGATAAATATATAAATGATTATTACTAATCATTTTTAGTACGCTAGTGTTTATCATATCATTCCCAGTCAGATACAAATTTCAGTTATCTGTTTTTTACACATAAAGTAATTCAACTTCATTTCACTTTTTCTATTTGCTATATCTTTTTTTAAAATACATACACTTTTCTGTCGTTTTTTCCCCCAAATGTTTATTCTTTCGAGAATATGAGTTTTAAATATATCTTAAAAAAAAAAAATTACACATGGAGGAGAAATGAAGTTGACTTATTCCATGTGTTTACTTAAAAAGGATATTAATTTTTAATTCAGCTTTAAAATTATCTTGGCTAAGAATAAGTCTCTAATCTAACAAATTACTAATAATAACCATTAATGTATTTATATGAAATAAATAATGTCAAACAATAAATTTGAAACTTTAATAGTAAAATACCATTAGACTTCTGAGATGTTTGCGTGCAATAAATAAATAATGGTATAAGCATATATTTGGGATTTAATTATTGAGAATTTAGCTTATCGTTACCAAACTATAATTCAAAACATAAAAAAAATACGTATAGTTTAAATTTTTGTTACCAAATTGTAATATATATTTATTAGTATTTTTTCAATAACTCTGGATAATAAGTACAGTAATTATAAAAATGTCATAATTATTATAAAGATTGTACTATTTAATTGTCAACTAAAAAAAATCCTATGGTTTAAACTCCCAGTGATATTAAAAAATGTGAAATTGTATATTCACTAATTTTTCTTGTAAATGCGATCATACTAAACTAATAATAATAACACATGGATTGAACCGGGATTGTTACCCTTTGCCATAGATTCCCAACTTACCTGGAATTTAGAATTGTATAAAACAGATTTAAAGCTATTTGTCTTTGCATTTATTTTTTTAAGAAGTGAAGCAGTTTCAAAATATAACTTGAAGGAAACATTAAAATGCTGATGATTGGTATACATGTTTATATATTAAATTACACAATCCTTGTCCTAACAGTAGCACGTGGGTAACGCCATTTTAAAAAAGAAATACCGCATAAAAACTAGTCACAAGATTTTAGTGATAATAACCAATAGAGAATTTTTATCTTAATTTAGACTTTTAGCATCATTTTATGGATAAAAATTTATTTAAAAGATTTAATAAATGTTTTGATGAAATCTTCAAAGTTACTTTTTTAAAATTTATATTTGCAAAAAAAACAGTTAATCATGTGAAAATAATTTAAATTTTTAGTTCGTTCTATGCATAATTAAACTGAAAGATATAATTTTATAAAAATATTAGGCCAATTAGATTCGATTTTATTAAAAATAATCTTTCGAGAGAGCATTAAATAACTGATTTCGTGAAAAATTAATATTTATACAGTTATTTGCGTTTATGGATATATTAAGAATAAATGAGATAATTTGAGGCTGGTGATTGCTTTTTTAATGAAACTTTTTTCATTTGAATCTTTAGAAGTTTACGAGCATTAACGTGCTTGTGAAGTCTATTTTCATGTTTTTGAGCTATTTTCAATTACTTGATTTACTGTCCTTGTGTAAATTGTCGTTTCGTATGTATCAGGGGGCACCAACGATGCCACGTAGTATTGTATGATGTTTTTGTTGCTCTGGCAGGTACAGCCCCATAGCTGTATACCATAAGTCCATACTGATTTGAGGACTTGTTTGTAGAGCAATATTTTATTGTGTATTGATAACACTGAATGTTGATTCATTAGCCAGTACATCTTCCTATACTTTATATTCAATTCTAAATAAAGAAGGCATGGTTAGAAGCCTCTTGATCTGGTGAAATCTAGCTAAACATAATAATGCTTAAGTACACAATAATAAAGTGTACTAGTTGACAAATAAAACTAGTTAATTGTCACTGGATAATTACTAGCATTTAGAACTCTGATCTTACAGTTAGAGATAAATTGCTAATTGGTTACGACCAGATCGCAATAGCCTTTAATAATAATAATAAAAATTTGAATCTTTGAAAACCTAAAAAGCTTAATGACTAAACTTCTGAACAAATAATTATATGCTTTCATATGCAGTTGTTACTTTTTATTTTTTTGAAAAACTGCTGCAGTATCTATTATTAGTTACATAAAAATATAGGTTTTAAACCACTAAACATCACATGTTCACTATTTTTTATGCTGACACAAGCTGTTTATAGAGGGTGTGATGCACTGTGACTTCTCCTTATACTGAGCTGATCAAGAATCTATTACCCAGCAAAACTCTCCATACAGTGGCGCCACTCAGTGCAAGCCAGAGTAATCAATGGATGGAGGAAGGTTTTTTTTACATAAAATCCCTATCTAGTGCCTACTCATCCAAAATTTCCAGACTAGTTCCTAGCTATTGACTTTCATCAATAAGGAGCCTTGGATCTGAGAGCACTGCATCTAGATTTTAGGATATAATGCAATCCTCCAGCAAACACCTTTACCTTATTAGTTAACTATAAAGCTTTGAGTCTAAAATGAAAACACAATAATTGTTATAGTCCTCACCTTCTCTCAGAAGTAGACTATTCCAGATGCCTCCTTATCTGATCGGATTAGGCATTGTTTGCCACAGGCCAATAGGCTGACGTATAGATAACAACATAGCCAATGATTATTACTGGCCAATAAGCAACAATGCTTGCTGAATCTGAAGGTTTTCAATAAGGTCAGGGATCTGGGTATAAATAGCCTTTTGTGAGAATCAAGGAAGAATGCGTCTAACCTAAACAGACGCTTTGCATTCTCCCAGGGAAACTCTGCTAACCTAAACAGCAGCAAGTATTCCCATTGATAGCACTACACTATTTAGATCTATGCAGCTAGGCAAGTCCCACAGACCGGACACTGCTAAGATCACACTCGGCTCGAGGCAAGCTGTCTTGTATAGCTGGAAGAGTCATAGACCTTATCCGTGAGGCAAGCCATAAGGTGTGGCTGGAAGTGGCAGGCAAAACCCAAAGTTTACATTAAACTCCAATATTCAACTTTATAAATATTCATTTGTATACTGTATATTGTATTGTATATATTTATACATAATAAATATATTAAATTATAATACTTGTTTCAGTATTATTTTACATTATTTACTGTTAGTTGGGTCTGTAGTCCAGACCAAACACAACAATAATGTTTTCAATTCAAGTTCATTAGCTTATAGTCATATAGATCTGGTCAGTTCTGCATCCATACTTTTTGGTGTCTTTGGTTCATTAATAATCACAGGCACCATAATCCTATTGGGCAGGATTGATATTAAACCACTAAACATCATATAATCACCATTCTTTATGCTTACACAGAGGCAACACTCTCCATTCCAGTAGCGCGACAGTACAAGCCAGAGTAATCAAAGGATGCAGAAAGATTTCTGCATAAAATCCCTATCTAGTGCTTAGTCACTGATGAAAGCCACAAGCTGCTGAAAGGTTGCATTAGATGCTAAGATCTAGGTGCAGTATTCTCAGATCCAAGGCTTCTTACTGATGAAAGTCACAACTAGAAACTAGTCTGGGATAGTGGATAAATAGGTGATAGGGATTTTATGCACAAATCTCCCTGCATCCATTGATTACTCTGGCTTGCACTGAGTGGCACTACTGTATGGAGAGTTTTGCCTGTGTAAAAGTATAGGTACCAAGCGGGATATTATATTTTGAGTTATTGACAAGTTTAACCTGTTTTTAATACATTTTCTGTGAGACAATTTCTCTTCTAATATCTAGTGGAATATATGAAAGAACTAGAATTTACTGCAAAGGGGTAGATTTAAATGTACTTTATTTCTCACTGTTGTGTTTGGTCTGAACTGCAGACTCAAATCGACAGTTATGAAAAATATGAACACCCAAAAGTTTAATTAATATAATTTATTAGTATCAAATATATTTACACAATATACAATCAATAAACATAATACCACATATATCTCAATTAATGCGAGGCAGTTTGTGCCCGAATGACTGGACTCACTTCCAGTTGTATGTAATAGCTTGCCTCATGAGTTTGTTCAGAGATTACCAGCTGTAATAGAGAGCTTGCCTCGAGTTGGCTCTAATCTTTGCAGCCTCCAGTCCTATTGTGGACTTGCTTCACTGTGATACTTATATCATTTGCAGCCTCCATTGTTAGCAGTGTTTTCAATTGACAGCATGGTTAGTCCTTTAGGTTAGACAATCTCTCTGCCTTACCTCCAAAAAGGCTATTTATTACCAGATCCCCAAACCTTACTGGAAGCAATCACATTCAGAGAGCATCATTGCCTATTGGTCATATTAACTACTGGTTGTGTTTTATCTATCTGTTTACACATTGTTTAGCGCCAGTGAGTGCTCAATCCAATCAGATAAGGAAGGAATTTGGACTAGTTTACTTCTGGAGGCAAAGTGAGATATGACACTGTAATATTTAACTGTGTATCCAGAAGTTTAGTGTGAACATTTTTTTTGCAAACAAGAGAACAATATTTAATGACAGAAAACGCTAATGCTAAAGAAACCATAAAATATTTGTGTTTCCAAATCAAGATTCCCAAATTACATTTTCAACTAAGAATGTACATATGAATAATTATTTATATAAAAAATGGAATTCTTAAGAGATTGTAAATAAATTTTCTTTTTCCAGACCAACAATAAAAATGCCTGGATTTGATCTTCTAAGATACAACTCGAATCTCACCAATATATTCCAGACATCTCATTATGTTATGCTTAACTGCTTCATAAATGAATCATTGCAAGTTTGGGCAAATACAAACTATGAACCACATTGTTATTGATCCAGACTTATAGGTACAGTAGCAGAAATGATATTATTAATGAATGGTTAGAATCTGTAGTTTTCTTAAGCTGCCTCAATCCATATGCTAAATAAATAATCAGGTACATATCTTATCCATATCTGAAATCCTTCAAATAAAAAGCACACATAAAAATGGGAATATTTTACAATGTGTGAAAGAAAAAATAATTATATATATTAAACAAATTGATCCTACTCCTTAGAAAAGAACCAGAAAGATTAAATAATGAACTAAAACAAAATTGTCATCAATTTTTGGTTCTTTTATAAAACATTTAAAACAAATGTACATCTGAATCATAATACAGATGCTTCCCACACCTGTAATATGAGTTTGAATTTGATCAGATGAAACTTGTACATTTCTTCAGATTCTCATCAGGTTTAAGATTTTTCATTCATGTAGCTGGCCCACAGTTAACTATCCCTTATTGACTGTAAATGGTATCTACTTTTAGCTAGAGAAAGAAATGAGAGAAGCCATTCAAATTCTCATTGGTTAGAAACTGCATTCTCTTAACTGTTCTATTTTGGAGGGCTATTAAAGAAGCCTACTTTTTAAAGATAGTTTTATCTACAACAAATATGTGATAATAATACTAAGGTAAATTATAATAACAATAAAAATAATTAAAATTAATTATATTTTTGAAAGAATATAAAAACTAATGTAACACTAAATTTTATTAAAAGACAATTGGATGCAAAAATTTATATGTAAAATGGAATTAAATTTTGGATAATGATAATTATTAGAAAAGCTAAAACATTTTATTTAAAATAGAATAAGCACATAAAAACACTCGATTATAATTTTTTAATATTGCCCTTGAATATGCCAAGCTTCAGTAAATATGCAGTTATAAATAGCATTTCTTACAATAACATCTAAGTGCATATATTTATAAACTATATGTCTATTTATAATAATATATGTATTAAATTTTAATTAACTTAGTTCACGAGTCTTCTATATATGTGATGGAATTATAAGAAACTTCATCTCAATCACATAAGTAGCTACCAGTTAGATGTCAAATGAGAAATTCTGCATTCATTTTATGCCATAAGCACAGTTTAAAAGTCATCTGTTTTCATTCAAAAAGAATCCACTATTAGACAATTATATTAATTGTTGTAATACTTCCATGCATTTGATTTGGTTTCTGATTTTTTTTTAAACATGATTATTTTATTAACATTCATTAATTAAAAAATATAATTGATTGCTGTCTTTATTGAAAACAATTTTATCTTTATTAATTGCATGTATATCAATTTGATGGATTAACTAGATAAGAATATTAAGATCAAGCTGGATTAGCTTACCATTTTTTCAGCACAAGTTATTTTAGCATCTCTATACTTAGAACTATATCATTAGGTTAGTTGCCTATTACAATTAAATTTTACTAAATACTATATAATTTAGATTAATTGTTAAGAGAAACTGTTCTAAAGAGCTTAAATTGTTTTTGTAAAAATAATTCTCACTGTTTATAATTATTACTGTCATCACTTCTTTTCTTCAGATTAATTTTTTAGCTACTTCATATATTTCATAATACTATTTATATGCAGATTGCAAAACAAACAAACAAACCAGTGATTCATAATTCACTGATTTGGTTGGTTAAAATCCTTACATCCAATGAATATGTGAGGTTCAGTGAAGCCATTCCTTAGGATGGTGATGATGTATAAAAGATCATTTTCTCACAATCATATTTTATTTATAATTAAAAAACAACAAGAAGATAGTATAGAAGTCACAAGTTTGAATAACAATAGTCAAACATAAGTATGTTAAATGTAATTTATACTGAAATAATTAACCAATAAATTCAAAAGTTCAATCTCTGCATTAATAATAAATTCATTATGTGAATGGAATATTTAAAAATATATAGTCAAGTACCATAAAAGAAATTTAAAATCTTCTATTTCTAGTCTGCATAGGAAAAAATAAATATGAAATTCAAATTTACAAGTCAATTGTAAAAGAAAAAAAATACATAGAATCATTAGAAATCACCAAGAATACTTATAGTCACAATTTCCAAGTGAAAAAAAAAATCATCATGAGAATCTCAGGATGCCTATTATCATCATCATAAAGCTATTTGTAAATGCGTGTGATTATTCTAATTTTTTAAAAAAAATAAAAATCAAGACAAAAGTTAAAAGTTAAAGAGAATTATATATATATTTTCCCCAAAGGCAAATTGAATGATTAACCATTATAGTGTTATAATTTAGTAAAAAAAAAGCATTTGAACTTTCACAATGGTAGTTATCTATTTATTATGGTGTTGATATAGTACATGCTTGGTGCCATTTTGAATTTTAACAACACCTCCAAAAACAGTTAACACATACAAGTGTTAACTAATACTTGATTAACTAATACTGTTATATGGCACACAATAATAGTGCGCGCGCACACACACATATATATATATAAAGCTGAAAGGAAAAGTAGAAATAAGCACAAACAAAAATTGTTGTAAATATTTTCTACATTTCCTGGAATAACAAATAATCAGGGATTAAATAATTCTGAATGTAAAATAAAATTTTATTCTGAATTAAATAGTTTAAAAGGTCTAAATAAATATTAATATTGTATTCTGATTTTGAATTTAAAAACAAGCATCCTTTATTTTTAAAATACTTTAATTAAGGCTTGTATACAATTCTCTATCTAAGTAAAAACATGTAGATCACACCTTTGGTAAAATTTCAAAGTTGCTTTTAATTAAAAGGTAAAGATCTGAAAAGATTAAAATGTGTTATCACCTCAGATGACTCTTATAAAGAGATTAGAACAGTCTGTTTTTAGTTTTGAGTTGGCTAATAGTTTGCTGCAGTTGACATTAATTGAAGTCAGTAAATAGAATAACTTTGTATAATAAAAATATTATGTAAAATTTTTCAAAAGTTCAGTATCTCAAATATTACTACATAGTTTTAATATTTATATATTTTTAGTTACTGAAGTACAAACTGCATCCAGATTTGAGAAATGTTCTATAGATAAGAGATGTTGCCTTTTAAGAAATAAATTGTATCAAATCTCAATCGACAGTTTTTGATGATTCAGGAAGAAGTGGGAAGTTATAGTCTTGGGAGAAATATAAGGATAACAAAAGAAGATATGTAACAAAGTTGTTATATAGTAGAAGTGTGATGATTAAAGATGTTTGGAAGATTACTACTGTTTACAATAGACGATTTCTAAAATAATTAATTGATAAAAATATCAATGTGGAAATAAGCTATTAAAATATGCAAAAAAAAAAAAAATTGGAAATACATTTTTGGATGTAATATGTTAAAAAGATAAATTAATGTATGAGGGGTGTGTGTCAGTCAACAGTATTCTGTCCCATGGATAGGTCCAGAGAATAGTCACATCAATTTTTGATCCCATTCTCTTCAATGCATAGTTCAATTCTACATAACTCTTCCCATCGCTTATATCATCTAACAATATCAATCTTTTCCATCAATTCATCTTATTTCCACTCATCAGTCCTCCAAAACAACTTTCACTAAACTATAATTTCTTCTTAATATATCCAGTTTATCTATCTGATTTCCTCAATCAATCTTATTTTTTTATTTAGTTTTTTCAAAACTTCATTTAATTATAGAAAATAAATATATGTAGTAAGGGGAAGCTAAAATGATATTAAAGAAAAAGTGAGGTCAGTAGAGGGATAAATACTCTTTAAAGTAAAGATGCAAAGTTTGTAAGCAATAAAATTTATATAAAGTGGATAAAATGTTTACATTATCATGTATGTGAATGTAGAATAGAAAAATTGTTATTAGAATTCAATAAATTTGTGAAAAATAAAGAATAAATAGTAAAAAAATGCAATATTTATAGATTTTGTTTATGATTGCTAGTGAATGGAAAATACAATAAAATTGCTAAGAAAAAATTAAAAATAAAGTAGAAAGATATTTGTAAAGACCATTATTTGAGTAAGGAGTGCAATACAAATAATTTTACTCCTAGAAAGTTGAAGTGAAAAAAATAGCCACTACAAAAACTTAACATTGTTATGGCATTCAAATTGCCAGATATTAAATTTAAGGAAACCAAATTTATCATGATGATAAAAAGGCTGCTATTCTTACTCATTGTAGCAAGAGTCTCAAAATTGTCTCCTCACCAATTGGTCACTAAAACAGAAATATTAGTACTTTATAAAGCATACTTTACTCCTGACTTCATTAAATGTGTTTTGTTGATTGGTTAAAATACCAAAATTTACATAGATAAAAATAGTGGCAGCTACATAGAAAATTCATCAATTTTTATTTTATTATTTTTATGATGCTAGATTTATAGAGCACATATCTTGATGACTTTAGAAAATATAACCAGCTATTCATTGTATTCTAAATATAAATATTAGAAACTCCAAAATGTGACTCACCCAAATAATATACATCACAGCTAATTAAGCAATAATTTAATCAGAGAACTAAATAGATGAAAAAAATGGTCAATAAATTAGTCATGAAAACTTTAAATGATGAGTTGAAAAATAAATTCTTAGAGTTTGATGCATAAAAAGATGAATAAAGTGGCAAATTTAGAATTGTTTAAAGTGGTAGATTAAACAAAAGAAAATAATGAGAAATAGATGGTATAGCAAATGAAATGTTAGCAGATATGAGACGTTATGCACAAGCTGTTTTGTTAAAAAAAACTTTAATAAAATTATAGATGACCAAGTGTGAGATATTAGATTATGTAAAAGAGATTTTAGGATAACAAGCTATAGATTAATAGCAATAACTTCATAAAATATTTATATATACATCATTAATGAACAGGATTAGTTTAGACAGAGGATTATAAAATGTTGGGAAAGATTCAGAATAGGTTGTTTCTCAGTTGATAGAAAAATCTTAAAAGGGAAAATAAACTTATTTATTGCATTTGTAGACATAGAAAAGGTTCATGATCAATTGATGCAAATAGATTGTAGAGGTATAGAATTGATAGAAGTTGTGAAATTGAGTTGAAACAGGATGTCCATTACTGCTTATTATTTTTAAGAGAATGAAATAAAAAGAGTGTAAAAGATATGAAGCAGTTATCAGAAAACATGCAGAAATAAAATTAATTTCATTGAAGAAAAATGTAAGATTATTAATATTTAATGCAAAGGATAAAACTGAAAAATTATAGCTATAATTAAATAAAGGTGTTGAAATCTTTTAGAAATAAAACTTCTTTGAAGTTCATTATTTTTTTTGGGGGGGGGGGCATTTGAACTGACCATCTTTATGAATGTTTGCTGAAAATGGTATTTTTATGTAAATTACCGGTGAATCTGTATAATTCATAGTAGGCAAATAAAATGTCTTTCAGGTATGTAACTGCTAATATTTAATAAGCAGTTCTGGATCAAGAACAGCTCTTCTATTTTGAAAATTGTCTTGCCTTACCAAACGTTTACAAATAGCCTTTTCTATCTCCTCTCTATGCTCTTACTTATCTCCTTTTTTATTATTATTGTACTATCTTTAATTATTCAGGTTGATCTCTCTGCACTAATGGTAACAGGTAAAATATTTATTTTTCTTATAGACTAACATAATAGTTCTGCTATTCCATACTTTAATATTTATCTATTTGAAATATATGTCTCTGCATAAGTATTCGATTTCTTATACAATATATAGAGAATTTATCAAATAATAAATATAAAGTATGGAATAAGAGAACATTATGTTAGTTAAAGAAAATGTCTTTCTATTTGTCAATCTCGTGCAGTGAGATCAACCTAAATAATTTAAGATAGTACAAAATACTAATATTAAAAATGAGTTTAGTAAGACCATAGCGAGGAGATATTTTTGGCTTTCTTGTAAACTTTGGTAAGGCAGTCATTTCAAAATAGAAGTCCTGTATTTCACTTTAGAACTAGCCTCATTAATTGTCTCAGCAGTTACATACCTGAAATGCAAATTCTATTTGCCTTCTGATGAATTATCTAGATTCTATCAATCAAAGTGTTTTATATAAATACTATTTTCAGCAGATACTCATAAAGTTGGTCAGTTCAAATTACTCTCTAAAAAATATATAAAATAAATAAATAATGACATTTCAAAGAAGCCCTACTTCTAAAAGATTTCAACACCTTTATTTAATTATATTTAGATGTCCATTTATATTGCTTTCAATGAAAATAATCATTATATTTCTTTAATATTTTTTTAAAAATAATCTTTATAACATAGACTGGGTCTCCTTTTTTCATGAAAAGCACATTCAAATTCATCATAACATATATTTTTTTTTAGAAAATGTATCAATAATTCACTTCACATATCAATTTGATATTGATGTGATTTTACAAAAATAGACTATGATATCATACCTAGAAAACTGAAGAGTATAATGATTGGTTTTATACACTCACTATTGTATTTTTAAAATTTTATGGAGTATCCCACAATGACATTCAAGACTCTCATCATTACAATAAATTGAATAAAATGACAACTCTATATAATACTAATTTAGCTGCAGAAATTATTTCATAGATAAAATAGACCGTATTTAACTTGCTAAAAGAAACAGCAGCACACTGGAATCTCAGCTGCTCTTAAACATCTCAGCTAGTTTTCTATTTAGAGCTATCAAAATATTTAAATTATCTTACATTTTCAAATTGATAACTATCCAAGCTTTATGAAAGACATTAAAGTTTTCTTCCATTCACTAACTGAAAAGGAACTTTCTGACATAAATTACTAAATCAGTCTTTACACGTATTTAAAATGTTAATTACATTCAGTAAGTCATCTTTTGATTTGGCAATGATAGCTCAATCATCCCCATAATATAAATCTAGAAACCAAAGAGACGAAATTCTAATTTTTGCTTTTAATTCATTCAAATTAAAAATTTCACTATCATTTTGATCCCTGATTCATGAAATCACTTAAATAAACAATCCCAAAGATTATTCTCATAAAAACCAAAAACAAAATTGGAACTAATATCTTTCTTAAACACCTGTTTCCATTCCATCATGTAGAACCTGTATAATATAAATAATTTTTAATAGACAATCAACTAATTTCAAACAGTACCACAAACCTGTTTGATTAATTGTCAAATGTCATGACCAAATCAATAAAAGCAGTATATAAATCTCTTCACAACGGCTTTTTTTTTTTGCATTTGTCATGTAACAAACCATATTTGCAATGCTTTTTCATTCTCTAAAATAATATTGAGTCTCTAGTAATCATTCATGCATGACAGAAAATAAAACCCAATAAAATCCCTGAAAGTACCTTTAATGTAATGACTAACAATAATATTCCATAACTTTGTCTATCTCTATTTAAAAAACAAGCAATTTAGGAATCCATATATTTTTAAAAAATTTCAATATTTTTGAAGAAAACATTAATTTTAAAACTTTACCAGATATCTCACCAGATACTGCAGTTTTTCTATTTTTTAGATTACAAACAAATGTTTTAACTTTGGATTTATCAATAGAAGTTATCTCAATTTTTGCATCATTATTCAAAGGATGCTCAAAATACCCTCTCCACCTAACCAAAATACTGTTGTCACTGATTGATGTCATAGGATATTATTTTTCTGATTTATATATTATTTTCTATGAACCAAAAAAAAAAAAAAAAAGAGCAAAGGCCAGTTATTTAGATTTGTATCTCCTTTGCAGCTTTAGTCCACTAGTCATTTTAAAGCCTTTTTGTCAATTTATTGAAATCTTTATAACATTTATAAAGTTCCACATTCAGTTTCACAGTTCTTTTTAATCAAGTCACTAATAATTTTAACACTGTCAGAAAATAAGTTTTCTTTTTTTTTAGTGAACCCAAAAATAAATTTGTTGTAATCAATAACACACTCCTTAAGAGAATTCCATGCCTCGGTAATATGAAAATCCAAATTAATAATTATAGTGTTTAATAGATGTTGGATTTAGCATGAATAGTTGATGTTTCTAAAGAACAAACATCAACTTTCTTGCAAATATGATTGAAATAAGATCTATTTTTTAATACAATTATCATTTTAATTCTAGAATGTAGTAGTCTATGATCAGGCCAACAACATGCATGTGTGACCATGTAAAATTATGCTATTAACTATAATGTAGCCTATAGGATGCCATTATTTTGAGTGAGGATTTATCTATAATTTTTTTATAGAAATTTTTCTGCTTAAACAATGTATTTGTAGACAATTCATGGGCGGGACAAAATTTAAAACAGCAAACCATTTTGAGATAACATTTATCAGTGTCAATATTTCCTATTTGTATTCACATATATGTACATGTTAAAAACAGAATGGTTGACTTAAATGGATAGAATTTTTCATAAACTATTTGGTTAAATAAGCCTGTTTGTATTTCTAAGAAATTAATGACCAAGAAAGACAAGATTGAGAATCAGATTTTATTTGGTGACCCTTAAAAAACTGTTGCAAGCTGATTTTCTTATAACAATGTTGTACATGAGTTTTGTACTGATTTCTAAAACTATGAATATATAGATTGAATAACTGCTTTATTTTAATCATTAATATATAATTATTTATAATTTGATCAATCTTATATAAACTTATATACTACCAACATCTGTTTCACTTTTTAAATTTCTGACCCTGCACCTGATAGGATTAGCTTAAAAAAGAATTCTTCATAATAAAAAAATGCATTGAGTTCTTTATTTTTGTTTAAGATTCCTTACCTTTTAAAAATTTCCAAATCTTTCCATTTGATTTGTATATAAGACAAATATGTAAAATGTTAAAAAAGCAAGGAGCTTACTTAAATGTGAAGAAATATAATGTATTTCCTTATTATAAAAACTCATATTTTCCAAAAGTGATAGCCAAAAAATAAATGGTGACAATTTACAAACTTTTCTTAGAAAGGATTGATCAAAATGTTAATAACAGTATGCTGCTATTTTAGAAATTGCCACAAAATAGCACGTTTGTACTTATGGCTTTAAAAAAGGTGAAAAATTTCATTGAAAAGTAGGCAAATCAACTCCATGCAGAATATTACTACATAATCTGATCAGTTTTACTGAAGATTTAAAATAACATGATCCATTTTATGTTGATGATTAGAAACCTGAAATATGATACTCAATTCTATCATATTATTATTGTATGTTTTATTTTCTGTTTAGGCTTATATAATCGAGAAGATTATAAAAAAGTCTAAAACTATCATAAAGTGTTCCCCAAAGCTTGTTTTTTATTCATATATATTGATTATATAAGTAAGCAATGTTCAATTTTTTTACTGATTCTTTAAAGAAATGAATAACATTAAAAGTTACATAAAAAAAAAAAAAGAAGAAATCTTTTTGCAGAAGTTCAAATAAAAATCTGATTGAAGTAACACAAATTCACTAATCACACAATAATTCAATATATTTATTGCCATATAAAAATAGCGTACAAATGTTTTAATAAACAAAAATAATATCCAGTGTTTTTTCATCAAATAATTTTTTTTTAACACACGTTGTCAGTGATTCATTATTTAAATTGCATAGTGTGTAATCTTAAAATGAACTTTAATATTATCCCCTACCCCAATGACAATTTAATATTTGCCAAAAAAATATGTATAATTTTTTAAGATAATTTTAATATTTAACTTTTTTTCTTTTTGATTTATAAAAACAATTTTTTTAAAAAAAATAGATGTTTTAAAAAGAATATCAAATCATTTACAATCAAATAACAAGTTGGAGGAAAAAACATCTATATTAGGGTGAAAGATTTTTATATATTTTTTGTTAAATTATATTTCAATTTTTCACCTATTGGCCACCTTAAATAAATGTAAATGAAATGATTATCAGAAAATACCAGGACAATAAATAAAAACCTTTCAAGTTTTGTAAGTTTTTAAATTTCATTACTGTTGCCTTTATATAAATATATTCATGTATAAATAAAACACTGCTAAAAAAACATTGATATTTTATATATAAAGTCAACATATGAAATAGATATCTCTATTTTATAGTGCTATGATTGCAATTAAATCATATCAAAGCTAGTTCCAGGAGAATTTGACTTCAATATTTGATACCATTTTTCAAACTCCAATTATCTTTGAACACTGCAATATGACTATATGTTCATAAATATTTTCTTCTCAACAGTTTTTTTTAAAAATGATGAAGATAACATACTTAAATAAATATGCAGAAAATAATAATAATAATAATTGGTCATGACTGCTTCCAAAATATATACATAATGAATTATAATTTCATTAAAAAGTAATAACAAAATAAAAAATAACTGTGTTTATTATGTGTTAGTTTATTAAATGTGAACTAATAAATTCAATAAGAATAAAGTTTTGTGAATCACTTAATTTTTAATAAACAGACTAGATAACTAGAATAAAAACAAAAGAAGATGAAATGCTTTATGAAACAAACTTATTTTATAGCATGAGTTATTTACAAATGTCCATTATGTATCATTTCCATAGCAAAGATATACTTTTTTTGTGTGGGTGTATATATATAAAGTAAATTATATTTTGTAAACTCTATCAAAAAAATCCTAAAATGAATAATTATTATTTGTTTGTTAAATAAAATCTACTCTTTCATTTTTTTCTTTTTCATGTTTGTTTCTTAGAAATATGTAAAAAAAAAAAAAAGAGTGGAAAAAAGATTCTGTTCTGATTAATAATGCTTAGGGATATCAGCTATCAATAGTATTTGGATGAAATCCTGAGTGATTATAGTCTTGAATTGGAGGTTGACATGCACATCCAGGACATGTATGAAGGGTTTCGTGAACAAATAAATTACATTCAAGACAAAAAAATCTTAAACATTTTCCACATTGGTATACCTAAAAAAAAAAAAAAGAAATATTAAACATATTACTAATCTAACAAATAGCTAATAACTAACTATTGGTGTTTGAATAATAATTAAAGAGCAGAAAAGTTATATTTTTAAAACTTTGTAAAAAATTGAATTTAGATTATTTAGGAATAATAGAAAAAAGACAAAATATCAAAGATTACAAAGTAGAAATGGAAAGCAACAAATTAAATTAAAGATTTTAATATTCATAAAATTATGTAAACTAAAATGGAGATTATGAGACAAAAATTATAAGGACTACAATGACAAAATAGGATTTGAAAAAAAATAATGAAATTTTTTTGTGATTTATTAGATTTGGAAAAGAGATATATTGTCAAAATGACATTGATTTTTGGTGATATATAAATAACATTTGTCCAGAACAATTTATCATTTGTTGGTTTTTCAAACTTCCTAATGTCATACTCATAACTGTGATGATGGTATTGCTGATCATCCCCTTTATCTTTCATCATCAAACTTTCAAAACATTATACACACTTTTAACAAATTTGATCTTACCATGATATAACAGACAAAAGACAAGTTCAATACAGTTAATCAGGTCAAAATCATGTGTCAAATAAACGTTCAGATTTAATTCGATCAAGTACCCATTAATTCATTTTCCTTGCTATCCATGGAATTCTCAAAAGTTTTTGCTATTATCACAGTTCAAAAGCATCAATTTTTTTCCTGTTTTTTTTTTTCATTCTCTATTGAAAAAACACCCACAAAAAGAAGTGAAATATTAATGGAATTCTATATAAAATAAAAATTTGATATTAAAAAAAAGAATTTGTACATTTTTGAAATCGGGTTTTTTTAAAAAAAGGGGGGAACAATATCTTTTCTTTTACTTTAAATCCATCCATTGCCAAAAAAGCTTTCCATATCTTTCTACACTTGCCTTTATTTCTTATTTTATGTTATTCCTTTCTGTATTAGCTTTTTCCTTTTCATTATCAATAGATTATAAGAGTATAAGTTTCTGTGATATGAACTATCATCCCAATCATTTTCATTTAGCTCTTTTGATATAAACAAAAGCACTTAGTGTTTTGATTAGTTACTTAATTCAAGCATTATTATTATTTGGTATAAAAGTAAAATTAGAAATATTAACTTTAAATAAAGTGAAACAGGAAAAGGCATTAAAAAAATAAACAAACAAAAAAAGAATTAGATTGTTTGTATACTTAAAAGTGCAAGGCTTGTATAAAATATTATAAAAATTTTTGTGAGAGCTGAAAAATAGATAATCTAAGAAAAGAGAAAGAGAATGATTTACAAAAGAAAGACAGAATATAGAATGAAAAAAGTGTTGTATTGGAAGTACCCCCTCCCCCCAAAAAGATACATGATGATAAAGAAAAGGTAACATAAATGTATATTAAATAATTTAAAATAACAAAAAAATCTTTTGACTTCTGTAACTATTGTATAGAAAATTAAGAAAAAAAAGTTAGTTTGAATAAAAATAAATCTTCAAAGATTTGATAATAACAAGTCCGTCTATCACTATATTTATTTGACAAGTCTATGACTACACCAGTAATAAAATGTCTGCAAAATCTTTGGTGAATAAAAGCCACATTTAAATTCAAAAGCATATAGATTTTAGTGACTAATGCTAAAGGGGGAGGGGGACGACACAAAATAAATTAATAACTATTTGTATGGTTAATTTCTCAGATTAAGTGACATTAGTGCATTCAAATGGCAAGTTGAGCATAACAATTTCATTCAATGAAACAAATTGAGATATTTATTTTTATTTTATTCAGCATATAATGAATACATTAACAGGTGAAATACAGTTTATTATATTAAATATAAGCATGTAAAACTAGAGAAAGTAAGTAATCTGTTATCAGAAAACATCACATGATCACCATTTCTTATGCTTGCTTTTAACTGTTATTAAAACAGGCAAACACTGACTTGCACTGAGTGGCAATACGTATAGAGAGTTTTGCCTGTTTTATTATCAGAAAACAGTGAAAATGTCACATTTCACAAAAGACTTTAATATTAAAAAAAAATAAAAATGACATTTGATTGTAATAGTAGCCTTTTAACTACTTTCTGTTTGAAATTATTAACTCTTGCTTTACTTAAGATCAGTTGTAATTTCCTTTCCTATTTGTTCTTACAAACTTCTCCACAATACTTTGTAGAATGCCTCCAATTTTAAGTATATAAACAATTCATAAAGATTTTATTAAAAATTGCCATACCTATTTATATGTTATAAGAGATGAGTTTAATAATCAAATAAATCATATGAAAAACAATGCCATTTATATCTTACACTTATTTAAAGAATTAAGATAATAACCTTTATATCAGAAGGGGGAATTTTTTGAAAATGAGCATATCTCAAAAAAATCAAGTTAGAGATTGAATAAAAATATATTTTAATTAAAAAAAGGGGTAGTTATTTTTTTTGACCATACAAGTCGCTTGATGGCACTTTATACTCTTTAATACACATAAATATTACGTTACCTGGCCTTTTCGACTTACTTTCTTTACTTTGGATTGACTTTTTTTTTTTTTGATCGACTTCTTTTTACAATTTCTTTTTTCATAATTTACTTTTTTTTTAAAACATCAGATGTGACTCTTTACTTTTTTTAATACTTGTTTTGTCGTAATTGCATTTTTTCTTTTTTTTTAAAAAGGGTGTAATTTGCTTCTTGTTGCTGCATAATTTACATCTTTTATTGACTTCTTTTTAGGACTTTTTTGGTTGATTGACTTTTTTTTGGATTGACTGTTTTTACAACTTCTTTTTACATAATTTGCTTTTTTTTTTAAATATCAGATGTCATTATAAAAATAGTCCGTCAATTTTTGATAACCACATATCTTTAATACATTAAAAAAAAAAATAATAGAAATGAACATTTTGACAAAAAAGTAAAACTTGTTACAAACATTTGAATAACACATTTGAAGTTCGAAGACTAACAAATAATCTTCACACTTTGGTGAAGTATTGTTATGCACGAGTATAATTAAAATACACATGCACGCAAAGTAATAATAGTAAATGTTATAAATATTAATTCTTATTAAGTGCTTCTAGCCTTATATAAGTAACAGTAAATGTTGTAAATGGGGATTTAATATTTAAACATATGTATGTGTATAATTTATCGCATATACATATATAAGTTATATATATATGTGAAGATAAAAAATACTTCGT
Source organism: Epiperipatus broadwayi (assembly GCA_028023455.1). Taxonomy (NCBI): domain Eukaryota; kingdom Metazoa; phylum Onychophora; class Udeonychophora; order Euonychophora; family Peripatidae; genus Epiperipatus; species Epiperipatus broadwayi. Next base: position 3,161,620 of record JAQFVV010012511.1, read on the forward strand.
TAATTTATATTAAACTTTAAAAGTTGTGTTATTTTTTAAAACAGCAAGAAAACAAATAATCCATTTAGATGAAAAGTTTAGTTGACAAAGGAACTTTACTAATAAACAAAATGTGTAATTAAAAAGTAATCGGGCTGTAAAGATAACCAATCAAACTAAGACCTAAGTCTAAATCTGCTATTGCTAGTGAACTGGGAGGAATTGATCCGACCAGGACGGACAAGATGTGACCGATCAAATCCAGGAAATCAGGACTGGGGAAATGAGTGTGAGTGTAAAGAATTGGACAATTGCAACTGAAAGCTCTGAATGCAGATGAACTTTGAAAAGCGACTAACGTCAATTATTTAGCACGGTAGCTCCAGATCGCTGGCCTCCAAACGTCCAAGAGTCAGCATAGGGACTGTAAAGTAGGTCGTATTCGATCTTTATTATTGTTTTGGTATGCCTTCAGGTTTATTTGACGTAAACATATAATTATGTTAATGTATTCATATAAATATATATACACCTGGGTCTCGTTTTACGCGATAGATAGGTTCCTCAGAAAACACGCGCAAACGAAATCGCGCAAAAATAGACGTAACTTACATTGAAAAAGGGGGGGATGCGGTCTGTGATTTTTCAAAATTCGCATAAAAGCAAAGCACCAATGTAAAATTACTTTAAAATTGACGCAAAAAAAAAAAAAATAAGGAAATAAAATATGACTAATAAAAAATTTCAAATTTGAAAAAAATTGATACAAGACAAACTTTTTTTAACTATAATATTTAATTTTATTCAAAATAATATATTTTTATGCATAATTTACAGTACAGTAATTTACATTTTTTTATACAGGTTTTAATTATTATTGCTATTTGCGAAAAACACGTTCGTTTGCAAACTGAGGAAATACAACTAGCGCCAACTTCAAACTCATGTTGTGTCAATGGTTTTCTGGTGACAATGTAATTAGTAATTAATCTTTGAGACGATGATTTTATTAATTGTTTATGAAACTAACAGCTAAAAATTAAATTCTTATTTTTGTCTTTAATTTTCAATTCCGTTTAAAAATCAAATTTCACATCACATTAATTTCAAGTCGCCAAGTAATTTTTAAATTGTTAATTACAATTAAAAATCAGATTTTAATTTTTAATTGTCAAATTTAATTGTGCCCACTGCTATTACTCACCTTTTAAAAATAAACTTGTGGACACTAAATGATTAATACTGTAATTGATTACGTTCTTTTTTAAAAAGCAATAATAGAATGTGATTTAAAATGCAAAATTAACACGCACAATGTTTGAACAAATTTACATTATAATCTTGTAAAATTTAATGTGTGTATACATAAAATGTGGAAATCATGATTTTAATTTCATTATTGCATAAAATCTTACTATTATAAAGCACTGAAAATATTGAAATTACTAAGATGAAAGTCGAAATCCAATGTGCTATTACTTTCAATATAACGCAAGTGCGCAAAATTTATTATTTAAAGTAATAGCACATTATTTTAGTTCGACTTCCGGTGAAACATGAATCGCGTAACTTCAAAATCGTGTTAAATAAGTCCGCATAAAAAGAGACCCAGGTGTACATATATTAATGTATAACTAATATATTCTTTCTGCACGTATTATAATTAAATTTGCTTTTACTAATTCTACCGGCGTTAGTCTTTATTGAGTATAACTATTGTTTATGCCTATATAGGCAGGGTAAGATTAGTTCTCTGCATAGATTGTTTATCAGCGGATATTATAACTAGCGGACATAACATTTAATACCAAAAAAAATTTCCAAAAAAAGTATATAATAACTTTCAAAATCATTAATTAACAGCCGTTGAAACACGTCTGGTTGCGGCAAGGAACACCTTCAATGGCAGGATGTAGACTCACATTCGAAGGTGTAGGTTTGCAATTTTCTTAACCACATGGCTTGGCCACAAATGCATTTTTGAGCATCGGGTATAATTTTTTTATAATGAACAAATAACAGACTCCTTTTCTGTCATTGGCAATTGGCTAAACTTAACACTGTCATGGGCAGAATATGCCATTTTGTCAAACAATACTGTGTTCTCGAAAAGAGCATGAATAGTTGCGAGATATAATACAAATCGCGCTTCACCAGACACTTTCCTAAAAAATTTTCAACATTACTAACTCTCTTAAAAAAAAACTAAACTCATTACAATTATTACAAACTAATTCTCCATCACTACATGTGTAAGACAATCAATTTAAAATACAGATTTAAAATTAACACTGCCATTTAAAAACAGATACTCGTAAATGATACCGTAAAATATGTACTAATTCAACTGTTCGCAGAAACAATGAAACAAGTAGTCGGAAGATGTATGAGGATTGCAATAAATTCGCAAACTGCATTAATTAAACTAGCCATTTTACTAGGCCACTTAAAGGCTACTCGTAAAGCAGTTTTACAGGGCAAACTTAAAAGCCCTTGTAAAGGCGGTTTTACAGGCTAACTTAAATGGCCTCAGAAAAGGCATATTAATGTGGTAGTGGCTAGCGACAATGCCATCAAGCGGCTTGTAGGGTCAAAAAATAAATACCAAAAAATGAATATAAATGCAGATGAGTATTACAAGATCAGTGAATTTGATGATTTTGTAAATGCTTACTCAAGAATCACAAATGAGCATTCGGAAAAGATATTTTTATTCCACTTGCTATTTTCATATTCAAATTGTTCTTCTTGTCACTATACATAGTCCCATATTTTAATAAAAAGAAAAGTTGATAAAAAAAGATGTACATGGTGGAATTTTAACTGAGAAAGAATTTAAATTTAAAAACAATAAAGTTTCAATATGACAAGTGAAAATAACAAATATTGAAATCTAAAGCATTTTCATCTATAAAGATTCTAAGAACAGCAGAAATGATAAGATAATTTTTTTCTCAAAGATAATTTTTTATGAACATAATCAAGGAGCATAAAAGACCAATTTTTTAAGAGTAAAGGTTTTTGGGTAGTATTCTGATCTATCGTGTCAGCCGCTTGCTGGCGCTGATGCTAAACAAAAACACATAGATATAATGTTCCTGGGCTAGTGATTCTATATTAATATTAACTTTATTTTGTTTCTAAATTCTTTCTAGAAAATATTAAATTAGAGGATTTTTTTTTATTAGAAAATCTTAAAAATTCCTACTTTTGTTTTTTTTATACTTATTTTGACAATAATTAATGGGAGACATGTTTATTTGGACTATGTTAAAATACAAATTTACATTACTTCTTTTTTTAAATTTGATTGACAAGAATTAATGAGAGAACAGGTTTTTTTTGTATGTTTAGATACAAATTTACATTAATTTTTAAATTTTATTGAGAATAATTAATGGGAAACAAATTAGCGTTACTTTTATAATAAAAAACATCTGCATCAAACATATTTACCCCTAAATCAATAATTTAAACAATAGTTTACTAAAAAAGACAAAGGGCATTTGGAATCTCTCAAACCAGACACTTCTGGCGATAAGAACATGACTTACAGATGAAAGTCCAAAGATATTTATGGATCTCAAGTCGCATTGTCTCGCCGCACAAACATATCTTCTCTTTCAGTAGGATGTGGCTTCGGTGTCTGGCAATTGCCATAGCTTCAAGTTTTCCTAGTTTAAAGTAACCATCTTATTTGTCTCAGAAAATTACTCGCTAAAATGTGACTTATAGCGTGAACGTCAAAATATTGCGCTACCCCACCCTAAAAGCTAATTTAGGAGGCTTACAGCTTTATCATGGAACAATCACGACACTGTTAAAAGGTACCAGTACATCAATTCACATGAAAAAAAAGACGTCACCCATGAAAAATTAAATTATTTAGACACGATGTAGCTAACACACCCTCGTACAATACTGTAACAAAAATAGACAACCCAGCATTACAATAAACAATTACGGAAACCAATGATGGCATTTTTTTCTGCTTTTAGCATAGAAAAAGCCACAGTGGTAGCCGAGTAAACAGACTCTTTCTATGTTATATCGTAGAAAAAAGGTTAGCAGCATAGATGCAGTTGCGGAAATGGCACATTTCTAGCAATTTAGCTAGAAATAGTGCCATCAAGCGGCTGACACGATAGAACAGAACACTATTCTTAGGAATTTCTTCAGGAAGCCAATAAAGTTTGATGGAAGAGCTCTTTCTGGGACAATTTGCCAAATAATATTTTTGACAAATAAAATACAAGAAACAGATTTTTCAAAGAAAAAAAAATTGTTTCTTTTATTTCTTTAACATTTTCAAATAAAGAAAATTTTAAGAAACAATGAATAATAACTAGTTTTTCAAATTTAGTATAAAAATCAATTCTGTAATGGCAGTAACTTACATTAATAGACACTCAATATGCAGAATAAAGCAATAAATATTAGTGAAAATATGATGAATTTAAATGCCAATTTTTATATTAGTTACATTATTTCAAACACATCATCACATAACTTTTTTGCTTACTTTCAACACACACACATGTACTAGGAGCAGTAATTCACCCTTCTAGAATTGCCGATTGTAAAACAATGCTCAATGGGGATTAGATCTCCAAATTCCTAGAATAGTTTTTGATTACTGATTTTAATCAATGAAAAGAATAGTTACAGTAATTACTCAAATTTATAATAGATGTGGAATAAATTTATGCAGTGCCAATAGAAAAATGCATATCATGACAAGTTTAATTTGTTATTTGGATTATAAAATATTAATTATTCAAATTAATGATAATTTTATGACTTCAAAATAAATTTTAAGTGCTATAATGTTGATGACTTTTTTTTTTTGAGATGTTGAAAAAAGATAATTCTGAAAAATCTGATACATATTGTAACGATCCGGAAAATAGGACTTACCGTAAACTGCACTACAGGGCGCCATCTAGGCATTTGAACCTAGAAAAATTTATAAAGTAGGCAGATATGTAAGTCAAAAAAAAAAAAAAATTTTTTTTTTTTAAATTTTGATTCCGGTCGTTAGCCCATGTCACTAGCTCAGTGGAATAGCAGAGATTTAATAATATAATCTAAGAGTATATATAAAAAAAGAATAAAATAAGCCACTGCCAGTAATTAACATACAAAAATTTATTTACGCACATATATATATATAAGATTTAAAATTGTTTTAGTATCAGTTTTACATTTCAAAATTTAACATTATTTTTAACTTTACCTTAGATTTTAATTTACATTTTAATTTCTATTATATTATCAGTTTACATTTTAATTAAGTTTGCACAGATGGGATTATAAAAGCTTGTTTTAATATGTTGCTATAGATCGGTTACATAGATTACACGGTTAAACACATTTCAAAGTAAACATAAACGATCAAAATACAAAATTATTGATTACTGACAATTGCGGAGGGAAATTTATACGTAACACAATAGTATTCACCATAAGATACTTGCATTGTCACCAATAACTTAAAAGACATCCAAATAAATACATTTTTGATACTCACCGTAAGGTATCATTATTTATCGAATGTCTATATATTTTGATCAAATATGGAAACGCAAAACATAGTTAACCAATAAACAATCCATGCAAGCGTCTATAAACAACTTAAATTTAATGCATTTCTATTTAGGGTCGAGTATGAATAGACCACATAAATTTGCTTTTGAAAATAAACATTCTATCCCTATTTAACCTTAGGTTAAAATTCGTAGTCAAACTGGCATCAATTCATCTGATATATCGATGTATTCAATGTAATAAAATACGGCAGCACAAAAAGTTAAGAGAAGAAATTGCTTCTCATGAGATAGGAATATTACATCTATCTGCAAAGAAGAGCAATCAAACAAAAAACTCCATAGAAAGGAACTGCAGTATCCGACTTATAATTCCTTCCATAGGCAAACGGAAGTGTGCGGCGTATGAAGCGATTCTGCCCGTAGCGAATCAATATTACATCTACTAATCACACCAATATATCCAATCCATTGACCCAATTTAACCACGAACCAAATAACCTAAGATTACCCTCCCCTAATATAACTTTACAAATCTATACAGCCATTTACGCCCGACTTAAGTTTAACATTTATATAATTAATTTAACGAAAAACAAAAAAATCATGATAAAAACTTAAAGAATAAAAAATAAATAAATGGAAATGATTTTACATCAATAAGAAAAAAAAATACATCAAATAACACTATTAATAAAGAGTTTAGTTTGGTCAGATAGGATCATATTGCAATCATTTAAATATAGAAAATTTTTTAAATTTAATGTTCATTAATTGTAAAGTTCTTACGGTTTTAAACAGTTCATCTTTATCTGTCGTTTGTAAGTTTGAACGGGAATTCCCACGCCGTCCTCAAAAGATTGGTATCCATTTAGCCGTTGTTTTATTTATTCATTCGGAGGTTTTTTAGTTCAATTGGTCCTCAATGTAGGAAACGATAGTTCATTTCTCTTTTCTTTAACAGCTGAAAGAATTGACCGTGCGTCTGTCAATTCCTTCACCTCAACTCCGTACAAATACATATAGTCACATCGTAATAATCAATAATCAATCACTAACTAATAATTTCCAAACTTGTCCTTTTATATTACTTTGAAAGATTGACTTAACATTACGTCATCGATGTGATGATCCTTTTCGTTGAGGTCCGATTTCCCAATGGATTTATTTCATTTGCTAAAAGTTTCTATTGTTTCCCTATCTGACCGATGTTTTTACATTTAAATGCCCAAGGCTGGTTTACATTTAACTAATTAACAATCATTTCCATTTCTGATTAATTAACCTGTTTTCCAAATCAAAGATATATTTTTATCTCTAAATCTTTTTAAGTTTTTGTTTTTAAAATACCTTTTCTATTTTTAATACAGTTTTATTTTAATAATTTTTTTTTATCTGTGCGATTTAATATATACGAGTTTAAGATGATATTTAATTTCAATTTTTAATTCTTAAAGAAAATTTTTAAATGCGAACTTTTTAATTTACTTTCATGTTTAATAAATAAAAAAAAACAATGTAACGAACGTCTGTGCTCGTTACAATATTTACTACATTATAATTTGATGTCCTGGAATGATTAAGAGAACATATAACAGCTTTTATCTTAATAAATAAGTATTCTTTTTAAAAGACTTAACTATAAGTAATAAAGACTTTTAAAATATTTTTGACGTGGTTAAAGATGAAGTTAGTATACAACCACTTATAATGATATGAAAGATTTAAATGTTTAAATCGTAAAATTTAATTTTATTAGCCATAAAATTATAAAAGTATAAAAGAGTAATGTAAAAAAGTTTTTTAAAAAGTATGGCAATAGTTAAAAATTAAAATGTCTTTATGTGTTAATATTCATAACAAAGATTAGGATTTAAAGAATAAATTTTATTTTTAGATGCCTCATAATTAACTCAATATCCAATTCTATGATAGGAAGGTCATAAATATCATGATCTGAAGTGTTTTTAAAATGCATGATTTGTGAAACAACATTGAATGTAATTTCAATCATTTCTGGATCTTTAAAATATAAACAAATTATTTACGGCAAATAATCATAATTATTAAAATAATTCGTAAAAAAATTTTTTTATTATAGTTCAGAACAAAAATTTGTTTCATTTTAATTTAACATATAAAGTGAAGGAGCAATCGGTCTTAGGCTGATTGACATAAGCAGCAGTTTGCAACTTGTGATAGAGTGAAGAGATCTGTAATTAATAAATGAGAAAAATCAGAAATTAACAGTATAAGATAATTTTTTGAAGCCAATGAAAAAAATCAGTTATCAATGTATTCCATTAAAAAAGGATTTAATTACTTGAAGTATACTAGACAATAATATTCATGAGCAAATTACTGATTTTCAGAATATAATAATAGAGAAATGTTGAAAAGGAATAATAGAAATTCGAATGAGATATTTGCCACAATGTAAAAGGATAATGGCTGAATGAATTGAAAAAAAAATAGAATTAGTTTTTAACGGACATAAATATCTTTAAATAGAAATAGAGAGGAAAAGTAGTAGTAACAGCAATAATTCATATTTTAAATCCATTTGATTTTACAATGGGAATTATCATCTTTTCTATTTAGGGCAGATTGATTGATCTGTAAAATATTCTATAAGTCTCTAAAAATATTTATCTCACTAGTCTGTATTATACACATAGCACAATCTACACAAACCTTGAATTTCTTCAACTGGAAAATATTTAAGTAAGTGATATTTTTTTGTTTTATAAGGTAGAAATTGAACAAAGTAAAAGGATTTTCTATGACATGGTATAGGTGAATCTCATCTTGATAACAATGTCAGAATTCAACTGCAAAAATTTATATTCATTTTTTTTTTTATTTAGAAAAAATCATTATCATCCCCTTGAAAACAGCATGAGAGTTATGTGTGCTCTGTCTTAAGCAAAAATCCAATTTCAAACTTGACCATGGTATTCACACTAAACTTAAAATAATAAAATATGAAATATGAGGTAATCAGCTTAATAAGTAATTTTAAATAAGGTCAAAAATTGTCATTTACAAAGTTACCACAGCAGGAAAATACTCATTCAGTAGACACAGAGTTCTAAGAAATTAAATGAAAAAGTTTTGAAGTTTATTATTAAAGATTCAATTATTACAATAGGACTTCATATTATATAATTCAGATTAAATTGTCAAGATAATTTTCAGAAAATGTCAAATATAGTAAAAAATACCACAAGTTTCTTTAAATTCTATTAATGATTGTAGACAAAAATTTCCATGTGAAAAATAGATTCTTAAATGATTTACAAATTAACAATTAAGAAAATGTATATTATAAAAAAATAAATTATATATAAGGTTAACGAAGAATGTAAAAAATTAAAATAAATGCTATGATTTTCAAATATAAATCAATTGTTACATTCATTTTATGAATTGATTTTAATAAAATGGGAAGGGGGAGGGAGGCATTAATACAATAATACAGACATGTAACAATTCTTTTCAATAAAGAAAATAAATAAATAGAAAAATACAAGAAATATGATAAAGATAGTAAATCTTTATCTTCGTTAAAAAAAGAAAGATAAATAAAGATGATTGGTTTATAAAATAATAGAGAAAGAGGAAAGATTGTAAATCAATGATAAGATAAAAAAACAAATCACAAAAACATGACATTCAACCATTGAAGATAAAATTCTGTGCAGTTTAGCTTAGTAATAAACAAGCAGTTTTAGATTTGAAAGTTTCTGTGTCAATTTTTAATTGACTAAAGTTAACCAATACAACTTAGCATGATAAATTCAGTGCTTCAAAGTAACTATTGTACCCATCCAACTTCTTCAGTGTTTGAAGATCACATGACTTTCAAAGTAAATAACACACAATTATTTATTATATTGAAACAATAATTATTTTTATCAAAAATTATTCTGTTAGAAAAAAAGTTTATGTATTGACGTGTGAAAATCATTCTAATAATATATATGTCCAACATTTGAAAATTTATAAAGAAAGATTACTAATAAATTAGATGTATTTATAATTTAGTGGTTCACATGCAAGTGAATGTGAGTGGAAGATCTTATAAGAGAAATATTCAGAAAAATTTTTATAACTATTTTATTAAACAATTGTTAACAGAAGTAAGATATATTTATTTAGTTATTTTAATAAATTGCAAAAGAATACAACAAAAGACTATTTTAGAAACAGAAAGAAATCTGTATGATTTGGTGAATTAATTACATGAAGCAATGTGTATAATATATATTCTATTTATTTAAACTATAAAATAAATACGACTTAAAAAAATATAATAGCAATATTGGGGAGAGAGAGAGTGAGCAGGCTTTATATATCAGATTTCCTGAAAATGATAAAAATTTAATATGGTTGAAATGTAAATAAAAGTAAAACTAGATATAAGGTTAACAATAAAAATAAATTAATTTTTTTTTAAAATAATGTTTTTATGTAAATAGCAGATTAAAAATAGAAAAATAGCAAAGTAATCCATTTCTTGATTAATTTGACATTCTTGGAAAATATCAGTGATTTTAAGAATCTAGAAATTGCAGGAATATTACCATTTCATAAAAGCATTTGAGGTCTTTTTGATTTTTATGATTTAATTGAGCATCAAATGTTTTTATGAAACAACAATATTTCAGCAATTTCCAATTATTTTTATAACAAGTCTAGATTTTTAAAATCTCTGATATTTTTCAAGAATGGCAAATTAACCCAGAAGCGGACTATTTTGTTATTTTTCTACTTCTTAGTCGGCTATTTACATAAAAGCATTATTTAAAAAAAATTTTTTTACGTATTATTTTTTTACTTTTTAGTTGTAATTCCATATTATTTTAAAAAATGGTTAAAACTACAAAAAGTCTGACAAAAATTATAATTTAGTAAAACATGAAAATAAAAAATATGTCCTCTAACAAATGAATTCTAAATTTAAGTATCATGTGATCATCTACTATATAAAAATATTTATGTATTGGCTTTTTAATTAATAAAATTTTATTCCACAAATGTAATGTTTCCATCAGATATATATATATATATTATTTTAATTAATTAAGTATGAGTTAAATCAATATTAACACAATTTTATTCTCCAAATGTAATATTTCCATTGGCTCAGTTATTAAGGAGTTTTCTTGGGAAGTGTAAGGATGTCAGTTAGAGTTCTAAAAAAGAACAGTTTTTTTTCACTGTTAAAAATTCAAAAATGTGTACATACAGACAAAAACATACATAGATAGGGCTATTTAATATAAAAGATTAACAGTGGAAGTCACAGATCAGCTAAATACTTTAAATATATATAAAAAAGAAAACTGAATCAGTTAAATTAACTTTTAACAGAAAAATTAAAGAGTAAGTTTGGTTTGTTGCATAAGAAAAACAAAAAGCAAATTTAAATATTTTGAATAAACAAAAGATAAATAAAATTAAAGAATGTAGGAATTAAAAAAATAAATATTCTGTAAAAAAATAAACTTAAGACAAGGAAAAATTATAAACAATATGTTAAAAAAATTATATAAGGAGGGGGGGGGAGGGTGAAATTAAAAAGTTGGTTGTAAAATACTCTTTAGGAGGAATTGCAACAGATTGACCATTAACCCATTCTATGTAACTTCTTTCTTTTCTTGGATAGCTAATTAATATGTTCAGTGTGGATTTTAAACATCTGCTTGCCTAATTTCTCATGGATAATCCAGCAATTCTATCTGCAATGACTCGGTAAATATATTAAACTATTCATCCAAAGGCAAACAAAACAACTATACTACAGAACAGAGAAGTATGACCAGTAATAGGTTGCCAATGCATATTATAGTTTTAAGACAAATTACTTTAGTATATCAATTTTAGAACTAGATCTAAAATTTTAATGCACCCCTGCAGTAAGATATATTATAACTTGAGTACTATTTTTATTTTCCAGTTCTTTTTTCTCACTGTCATTAATCATTATAATAGAAATCAAAAGATAATATAAGGTTTAAAAAACTTTTAATATTGTATTTTGTGGCAGATGATTAGTCATTCATCATTATATTCTATATGTAAAAAATAAACAACAATAAAAAAAACAAACCATAATTAATTGCAAAATAATAAGTGAAAATTACTGGTTTATATTATAAATAACTTATATAAATAATAAAATCTGGGAGAGGGAAAAAATATTTCAATAAATGAGGCTATTTTAAAAAGTCTTTATAAATATATAAAAATCTGAAATTAAGAACAAAAAAAATGTGTGAAATAATTAAATAAAATAAAATTCATCTCAATATCTTCAATTACCATTTGCTCTTTAAAAGTTGACTGACAGGCATAACAAGTATTTTCCATTTCTTCAGGTACATCAGTTAACAGAAGTTCTTGAAAATTTTGCAGTGGAAAAAGATGATGATATGACCTTGCTAAATGTGGCGCAGAAACAAGAGTTAAACCTATTAAAAACAACAACAACATATGAGCAAAAGATAAATAAAATATTAAACACTCTTTGTTTTGTTTTGCATAAATGATCTAATTATTACTTAAGGCAAGATATTTCCATTTATGATAGTTTACAACATCTAATACAAAAAACAACAAACTACTTTTGATTTAATGTAACATTTTTTGAAATGATCATAGATTTAATCATTTATTAAAAATAAATAAATTAAAGTTATGAAATGAATATCCTAAATGTTGATTTAACTTTAATAAAAATTACAACTAATAAATTACTGTAATATCATGCTTCAGAAAATGATTTTATCCGCAATAAAAGTTTGGGCTGATACTTATAACAAAAGAATATTCTTTTTACCTAAACTTTATATGTGCATATTGTGATAGTATAACTTTGAATTGAAATGAAAGACAAAAAAAGAATAATTAAAAAAAGTAGTGATTTTTATTACATGCAATATTTAATTATCTTATTATTTACATACAAATTTTCACACCAATAAATATATATATGTGCTTTGCACACAGATAATGAAGCTATTTAAAATTAAATGTTGCTGCCAAACGCGCTTTCGAGATATTTCATAGTCCCATATTCATAGCTACTGGAATTTATTTGAGAACCATAATGGTGTTAATGCAAATTTGTGAGCAGATGCTACATAGACAATTTTTGAAATAGAGAAAAGCAGGCCTCTCTTCTATTGATAGTAGAAGGGTCATCCACAATGCAGTAAGCCTCCCTGACTTTGTGTTAAATGTCATTTCTTTCAGAGCAGATAACACTGACTGTGGTGGGTGATGTGATGTATTTGGCTTCTCCTTAAACGAAGTCAAGAATATCTCAGCAACTATGCCCAGATAAACCTGTTAGCCACTTTATTTTTCATTCCCCACTCTAAGTCTTCCCATATTCTGCCCCATCCCATTTCCACAACATAATCTTTGTCAACTCTATGGCCTTTAAATCTAAATCCCCCTTATCTTTTCGCAAACCCAGCATAAAAACTACTAACTCACTTTCCGTATTGTCACTTTGTTCATACCTATTCTCCCATAACTTCATTATCTGTACCCTTTCTGCTTTCAAGCATTTACATTCAATCAACAGATGCCTAATATTTTCTATACCTTCCTTATACAATTTGCACACTAAATCACCCATAGTTTTCCATTTACATGCATATTCTCTTGTTGCTAAAGATCCTGTTCGAGCCTTAAACAATAAACTACTTTCTTTACTATTATCATAAATTAACTCGCTTCCAATATTCTGTTTACTTCTATATATATTTAAACTCTTCTTACCCTCCATACTACTTCTCCATCTCTCCAACTCCCTATTTTTTATTAATGCTTCTATTCTTTTATCCCATTCCTTACCACTATTACACTCAACAATCCTCCTAACACAATCATCCCACCTTTTATACAAGTATACCGATATAAATTCTTTATCCAAATCTTTTGCATATCGCATTACCTTTCTCACCCATCTTGTTACCTGCCCTTTACTCATAACCCAATTAAACACTATTTTGGCTATTCTTTTACTATCCATAAACTGCAACCTACCAAACATTTTCATTTTACTTTTTTGCATCTCTCATATAGAAACTTGAACATCCCATTTCTCCTTGAATTGCCTCCTTTGCAGTCCACATCTCTGCATCTAATGCATGTCTTCCTACTTCCCTTTGTACTTTCTCTAAATAATCTAAAATCCTTTTACTAACACATAATGCATCATTACCATATGTTAACCCTGCTACTGCAACTCCCTTCCATACAATTCTAGCTACATCATATTTATTATATGAAAATACTGTTAGTTTCTTTACCAAACCTTTTCTTTTCTTTGCTTCATTTACCAATTTTTTCTCCCATTCAACCAAGCAATTTTCCTGATTACATAAGATGATTCCCAAATACCTATATCTATCCACCACACTTAACTTTATATCCCCCAATAAAAAAACTACATCCTCTCTTTCCCCAGTATTAACCATCATTATATTTGATTTTTCTTCACTAAATTTAATCCCCATCTCTTTACCCACCCTTGCACATGTCCTCAACATAATATCCATATCTTCTCTTCTTTCTGCACATAGAAAGATATCATCTGCAAAAAAAAAGACCCGACAAAGTATATACTCCTTTGCTACCCCTCTTCCTAGTCTTTCTATTGCTTTTTCCATTTCACTCAAAAACAACAAAAACAAAATCGGTGACACAGGGCATCCTTGCCTTAATCCCACTCCATTTTTAACTTTAACTGATTCTATATCCCCTAATTGGTAAGTATAATAATTATTTTCATATAATTTCTTAATAATATTTACTAAAGCTTCATCCATTCCCAAATTGGCTAATCTTACCCATAATCTATTTCTATTTAGTCTATCATATGCTTTCTCTTTTTCTTTTATAAAGGCACACATATTGGAAATACAAGTGGAGTATGATTCATTATAAATAAAAAGTGGAAGAACAATATTGTGGAGATTGATGGTGTATCGGACAGAGTGGCAAGATTAGTTATACAACTTAATAGCAGATACCAAATGCAGATAATTCAGGTTTATGCCCCAACAAGTTCTCATAGTGATGAAGTAGTAGAAGATTTTTATATGGATGTATAAAAGGCTTTTGATCAGAGTAAACAAAATTTTAAAATTGTTATGGGAGACTTTAATGCTAGAATTGGTAGACAAATGAAAGATGAAATTGCTGTAGGTAATTTTGGTTATGGTAATAGAAATGAGAGAGGACATAGACTTGTGGAGTTTGCAGAAAAAGAAAAACTTTATATTATGAATTCATTTTTTGAGAAAAATGTTAAAAGGAAATGGACATGGAAGCATCCAAACGAAGGTACAGCAGAATTGGATTATATTTTGACTAACAGAAAATACATATTTCAAGATTGTAATGTTCTTAATAAATTTAACACAGGAAGTGATCATCGATTATAAGGTGTAAGTTACGTGCTTATGTAAAACTAGAGAGACAAAAATTATTAAGAAAAACAATATTTACAGTTGATATTCCTAATCTTCAGAAACATTCTAATGAATTTAAATTAGAACTTACAAATAGGTTTCAAGTATTAGTAGATTTTGAACATGATTCAGATTTGAATGAAATTAATATGAAAATAACTGATACACTTTTAAAAACTGCAACAAACATAGCTGGTAGAAAAAAGCAGCAATTGACTAATAAAATTTCTACTGAGACTAGAGAATTTATGAAGAAAAGAAGGAATATGAAGATATACAAAAATGATGTATTAAAAAGAATTGAATATCTCGAATTTTGTAAAATGGTACGGAAAAGAGTTGAAAATGATATAAGAAAGTATAACTGTGAAATAGCAAGGAAAGCTGTAGAAGAAAATAAAAGTCTCAAAAATGTTAAACAACATTTTGGTATTGTTAGGAAATTTATATATGCAATAAGAAAAAAAGATGGAATTATTACTAAAAAGAGTGATGACATTATGAAATTGGTAGAAGATTTTTATCAAGAATTATATAGTAATAAAGAACAAGTACCTCCTATATTTATTACATCTTCCGAATTGCCCAGAATTTTAAATGAAGAAGTGAGACATGCAATTAAGTGTATGAAGAAAGGAAAGGCTCCAGGAAATGATGGAATAATAATTGATATATTAAAAGAAGCAGGTGAAGAAATAGAAACAATTTTAGCAAAGTTATGTACCAAATGTCTAAATGATAAAGATGTACCGAAAGATTGGAAGAATGCAGTAATAATATTAATATTTAAAAAAGGTGATAAAGAAGATATTAGAAATTACAGACCTATCAGCCTTTTATCAGTTTTATATAAAATTTTTACCAAGATAATTACAACTCGTCTACAGAGAACTTTGGATTTCCACCAACCAAGAGAACAAGCTGGATTTAAAAGTGGTTTTAGTACAATAGATCATATCCAGGTATAGAGAGAAATCATAGAAAGGACAAACGAATATGAGTTGTCATTATGTTTTGGATTTGTAGATTATGAAAAGGCATTCGATTCTATACACATTTCTTCAGTGATTAAAACATTGGATCATCAAGGTATAGATCCAGGATATTGTCATATTTTAAAGAATATTTATAAAAATGCAACAGCAACAATTAGATTACATAATGATACTGGAAAAATCAACATTGAGAAAGGTGTAAGACAAGGTGACTCCATATCTCCAAAACTCTTTACAGCAGTGCTGCAAGAAGTATTTTGTGGATTAAAATGGGAAACTAAAGGAGTGAAAGTAAATGGAGAGTATTTAAGTCATTTAGATTTCGCAGATGATAGTAGTTGTTTTTGTAAATAATGCTTCAGAGCTGCAGGAAATGTTGCAGGAGTTAGCAGATGAAAGTAGAAAAGTAGGACTAAAGATAAATGTTAAAAAGACTAAAGTAATGTTTAATTGATTTGCTCAAAATATGAAAATAAAGATTGATTATGAAGAATTAGAAGAAGTTAACAGTTATAAATACCTTGGTCAGATTATTAATACAGATGGAAACATAATGGAGGAAATTAATCATAGAATTAAACTTGGTTGGAGTGCTTTTGGTAGAAATAACTTGATACTAAAAGGAAATATGCCTATGTGTTTGAAAAGGATGGTTTTTAACAAATGTGTTTTACCAGTTCTTACTTATGGATCTGAGACTTAGACACTTAATAGAAGAGCAATACAGAGACTTCAGACCACTCAAAGGAATATGGAGAGATGTATGTTGGGAGTAACAAGAAGAGATCGAAAACGCAATATATGGGTAAGACAACAAACAGGTGTTACTGACCTTATTGAAAAAATTAAAAGATTGAAATGGAGTTGAGCTGGACATATTGCTAGAAGAGATGATAATAGATGGACAATTGAAATTTTAAACCGGATTCCAAGAGATTGTAAAAGACCCAGAAAGAGACCACATGTGAGATGGATGGATGAAATAAGAAAATGTGCAGGGGTGTTGTGGAGAAGAGAAGCTAAAGATCGGAGAAGATGGATTAAACTTGGAGAGACCTTCATCCTGTAGTGGACTGATAATGGTTGATGATGACGATGCTTTCTCTATATCTATAAAACTCATATATAACGATCTACCTGAATTCCTACTCATCTTCATAAGTTGTGTAACTACAAACAAACTATCTCCTATACGCCTATCTGACTTAAAACCTCCTTGCATTTCCCCCACTACATTATTCTCTTCCATCCATTTTACAACTCTTCCAGCTACCATATATGCGAAAACTTTATATAAAACTGATGTTACCGCTATCGGTCTATAATTATTTAACTTTCTATGATCCTTACCCTTTCCTTTAAATAATAATCTTATTCTTGTATTACACCAACTACCCTTCTGCACCATCTTATTAAAACATGATAATAACTTTGCTTTTGCTCTATGCCCTAAATTCATTACCATCTCTGCTGCCCATCCATCTAAACCTCTCGCCTTTCCACTTTTCAATCTCTTTCCTGCCTCGTTCAATTCATTTTTTGTGAAACTAATATTCCCACTACTAACTGCTTTCATGTTTTCTATCTCTAATTCCTTCACATCTAACATCTTTTCTATATCCATTACATATCTATTTAAGATTTTCTCTAGCTCGCCTCTAGAGCTACATTCTATTCCTCATCATCTATTAATACTCTCTCTCTTTCCCCTACATTTCTCCTTTTAATGTAATTCCAAAATTTTTTACTTCCATCTCTTCCACTTTTATTAATATCCTCCAACAATTTATTATTTAACTTCATCCTCTCTCTATAATTATCCATTTTAGCTGGCTTCTTCTTTTCTAAGTACTTTCCCCATTTAGCATTAATATCATTTTCACTTTCTTTATTCTTAATAGCACACTTATATTCTCTGCATGCTTTTCCCCTCTCTTTTACACTTTTACTAACTCTCATTTTTTTATTACTTTTATTCTTCTTCATATTCTCGACTAAAACCCTATTTGCCACTTTTTCTACTTCACCACACCAGTCCTTATACTCATCCCCAACCAACTGCTCCATGGTTTCTTCAACTTTTATTTTATACTCTTCCAACTTATTCTTATCATTCACTCTCCATCCACATCTTTCACTATTATTTCTACCTTTATTTCTATCCTCCATCACATTACTAACCATTTCTATTACAATAAAGTTATGATCACTATTACACACTCTCTCTTCATTATCAAACACCTTATTTTTTCGTATTTTATTCATTCCCTCTTTCTCTACCAATACATAATCTATTGTGTGAAATACATTATTCCTAGACCATGTGTATTGTCCATCATATGCATTTGATAAATTCCCAATGCTCAAATTTACTCTTTGACAAAATTCCTTCAAAAACTGACCATTCTTATTATCTACATCATCAATTTCTTCAATATGCCCATTCATATCCCCTATAACTATTATTCTCTTCCCTTTTCTTTAAAACTCTGTATATCCTTAACTAGGCATTCATATATACTATTGTTCCACTCCATTACAGTTTGACTATCTCCAGTGGCGATATACACTACAGCCACCATCCATTCTTGTCTACCCAACCTTATTTCAAACCACAAATGCTCTTGACATTTAACAGTATTTAAATTTTTTTTCGATATAACACCTATACCACCACCCCTTTTTTCTTTTTCTTTTCTGTTTATACCCTGCCATACTACCTCTTCCAAAATAGGTTCTTCTTCTTCTCTTAGATGAGTTTCCACTACTGCTAATATCTCAAGCCCTTCATTTTCAATTGCTTTATTGAATTCCAGACATTTTTCTGGTCTCCTACCACCTTGCATATTCAAAAACCCAATTTTAACAATTTCTTCTTTCCTAACTACTCTTTTATAAATTCTTTTGCTTCCTTCTTCTCCATTACGTTTATAACAAACTTTCTTACCACTAATCTTACAAAACCATTCCCTCTCCACATCTATACTTATATCTAAATAAACCATCTTTTGCTTATTTCTTATATCCCCTCCATTCTTCTTCTTTTTGATAATATTACAATTTAAAAGCCCACCCTCCTTTAAAGGTTTCCCGAATTATATTCTTTAAATATCAGACTCCCTAAAACTTCACTTCTTGTTTTCCTAAGTGCAAACCATCTTTACTATACAACTCCCTCTTTCCAATAAACCAATCCCATACATCCACAAACACAACATTATTCTATTGGCCAGTGGCTCCCTCATGCTCAACAAAAATTGAATTGCCTTCAAGCTTAGTTTTGGTCCTGTTGTAGAGATATCTATGTTGAGCTACTCTGGTTGCAATGATGTAATTATACAATAATTAATAACTAAACAATAATGCTGTAGAGATTATATTTTAAATAAAAAGGTAAAGCAAATAATTCACTACAGGTGAAAATCTCTCCAAAGTAGAATAGTGAAAAGATAAGGAAGCTTGCTAAATTCCAGGTAGTAAGATTTTAATGATTTTCCACCCTACCTAAAAAAAATCTAATCCTGATTAGAATCTAAAAAAATTATAAATTATAAGTAGTCAAGATAAAAAATTCCAAGTTATGGACATAATATTTCTTTTCTTACTATTACTACCATAGATTAAAAAAATAAAAAGCATATAAATATCTTTTTTATACTTATGTAAAAAAAAAAAAAATGAAAATTTTAAAATATTATTTTTGCCCCCGCCCCCTCCCAAGTTAAGGTCACAGTGCTTTTACAGTATAGTGATACATGTCTTGTAATTGTTGGATGTTAATGAATGTCCTGGAAGAACCTGTACTTATGGTAGAAACTCATTTGTATGTTATTAAAAACTTTGAATTTCAAAGTTGATTATATATGATCTATAGTGTAATTAAAACAAATCTAATGGTTATACATCTTAGTGATAATAAGAATAAATTAATATATTGACTAGTACTACCAATATCAAAAATGAACAATTACTAAAAAAATCATTCAATAACAATGTATTCATCAAATGAATACATTTCTGATTTGCGTATACACACACACAAATTTCCTTAAACACTAAATAATAATAGCAAATTATCAATATATTATGTGCATGCATGTTGGCAGACTTGATTGAAAAGTATCTAATAATAATTGCTTGGATTTTGAAATATTAAAGTTTTGCAAGTGATTTATCTATAAATTTTCACTGTTGACATGATAAGAATGTTTTCATTATGCTGTTTAATCTAATATTATATATATATATACATACACATATAGATAAGCATGCCAGTAATCAGAGATATATATTGGATGTTAGTTTTCTGCTTGAGAGTAGATTGGATTAAAGAGAGATGGAGTATGATCATCAGTGATAGTTTGCCACTGCTTGCCATTTTTTAATTATTTATTCTAACATGTCAATTTTACATTATAAATTTCAATGAGTCCACATCATTAAGATGCATTAATATACTATAAAATATGTCATGTATATTTAATCTTCCTAAAATGATAATGATAAAAATGCTATATATATATATATAAAATTTCTAATATAATTGTAAGTATATATCGGACTATTTTTATCATTTAGTTTAATTGCTAATATTTTTAGAAAAATTCCGACTTCATTTAAACTTTTCAAATACATTCAACATTTAGTAATAAAGCAGTCGGATCTAAGTTTGATCCTAGCTTCATGATCTTTCACATGTAGCCAACTTCAACCCCTTGTACTAACCTTGAATTTCCGATGCAATGGGGCTTTATTCATTCAATCCATGCTAGTTTCCTTAAAGAAAAACTATTATAAATGTGTGTTAAAATTAACTTGTTTGAGATTTAAATTAATCATTTTTACTAATAAATTCATAATAGAATTATTCCTGAATTTATATATATTATAACTGCGTAGATTGTGCGTATATATTTATAAATATTTAAATGTACATATTCGTTCTAAAGTTTCATTGCATCGGGAATGTTTTATTTTACTTTAAATAGTTTGTTCAAATTTTTAGTGATTAAAAGCTACATTCTTTCAATAAGCTTTCAGATTGTCCCTTTCCAAAAACAATGGGCAAAGTTTTTATTAATTAAAAAAAAAGATAAGTATTTAAAATGTAAGGATGGTCGCTAATTAAAATCATTTTTCTGATTTTAAAAATTCATTTTCTAATTAGAAAATGAATTCAAGTTAATGAGTTTGAAAGTCTTATCGAAGGAATGTATCTAAAAACAATTAATAAATTGATAATGAAAGAAGCGCTTGCCTGAAGGCATCAGAGGACAGATAAATAGCCCAGAAAAAGTTTTCAAGCAGCTATTATTCGTCATTAAGAGAAGCCATATATATTTCATTAGAGAAGAAGCCGCCCAGTTAAATTATGAAGTAAAATAGTGTTTCTACCATGGAGGGGCTTAACTTCAAGAGTCTGACTACGGTTCCTTAAGTCCCCTGAAAATCTTCAATGTGGCTGCAATATAAAAATTCATATATCAATCGTAAGCTGCGGAAACCTTAGAGAAATCCATCAAAATGCTATTCACATAATTTTCAAAATGCGCGCATACGTTTCATCCAACTGGACTCTGCCCTGTGGAAACTCAGAAGCCAACCATGAAGAAATGGTAATATCTTACCTTTTGAACCTGGCCAGTTCTGAACTTTAAGTTAAAACATCTTTAAACTATCTACTGTAAAATTGACTTTTTATTAATGTTATTTTAAATTATGTAGTAATTCTCTATCTATCTCTAGTCTTTAAATTTAATATCTGTTAACTTTCCTTTCTTACGATGGCGGTTCGTTTATTTAACCCTATTATATATTTGCTAGATGATTATTAATATAATTTATTCTTTATTATATGCCAATAATAACTTCAACTCGATAATAATTTCCTTCGTTGCATTTGCCGTGTTAAATAATATTATATTTATTTTTATAGTAATTCTTACCCACTAGAACTAATTTGATACAGTTCTATTAATTATCGAGTTGAAGGATTTATACAATTTTTGCTATTTTATTAAGGCTAATAACAACAAATTATTAGCTCAGTTTCTAACCTATGCTCCCGGCCACTTTACTGAGTTTATAATATCTACTTATTCACATTAATATATTGTTTCGCAAAAAGATCGATAAAGGAGTAAATGAATATATTCTAATTCAAATTTTATACTTTCTAGTAATATTCAGGAAGGGCATGGGATTTAGGGCATAATTAATATAATTTCTAATTGCATTAAATACTTTTGATTAAAGCACGTTTGACTTTAACTTGATCAGGTCATCATGTAGAGCACTCTTTATATAAATTGGGTTTTATTATTTAAATACGATGATTACCAAGTCATCATTTTCCGAACATTGCTGACGCGAGCCATCTCCTGTTTCATAGGCTTGTCCTCGGTGATATTTCTATTAGTTTAATTATCTAGGAAGAAAGCACTTCCTCCACTTGCTCGTTTTTTTTATTATATTGGAACACCAAAGGCTCATGGCTACGACCCAGCCTGGTTTCCCCTCATACTTAAATCACCGACCAGCCATCATATTTATCGTGTTCATTTTTATAGCTCATAAGTCGTCAGTACCGTTTATTTCTCACTTCCAGTAAAGCCCGCTCTAATGCTCTTAAATCGTGATGAATTGATTTTATTAAAGTCGAACCAATTCATATTTATTTATAATTAAGTAAGTTTTCTATTAAATATTAAAGTTATGCCCTAAATACGTATCTTGCTCTTTGTGAATTGATTTACGAATGTGAAAATAAATATCATATTCTTTCCTTTAGAATCAGAATAATAATTTCAGTCATAGCCAAATACTTTTATCTACCTTTATTTTCTTCTCGGGGGCATAGACATATATTTATCATATAATATTGCGTAATAGTATTGGCATATAATGAGAACTGCTATTCTTGTTGTAAATATAAATTCCGTTTAAAGACTAGAGGTAATCTATATAATCACAATCTAAAAGTTGAACAAAATTATAATTATTATTAAACATTTTATTAACACATTTGGTTTTTTTTTTTACTTTCTTTTTATTCAAATTATTTTAATATTAATGCTCACTGTCTGTATTGGCAACCTGAACATATATATATGAGTTGACTTATAAAGATTCTTAGTTGTTTTATTATACTTCATTAGAGTTAAATCAGGGGTCTCATTAATTATCATCATCTATTGAGCTAGTTCCTTGGCGCATAGTCATGTACCATCGATATATGTCATCCATTGATTTGATCTGAGCTCGTGAGTTGGGTTTGAATTCAGTTTGAACCGCCTGAGTTTGAATCCAACTTTGAGTTTGTTGATGTGTTGGCTTCTTTTTGACCGGTACAGTAATAACACACAAGTTAGTACATAATATGAAGTTTTGGGTAATATTCTCTCTTCTTCAGGTGTTGCCAGTCTGATGAATAATAGTAATACTATATATAAGTCAACCTGGTGACTTTTAGATTCTTAATACAAATTTAAGGTAATACTCTAATTCAGAGGTGGGCAATTTTTTCCATCAGTGGGCCGAATAAAATTTTTATATTATAATGTGGGCCGGAATAGAATAAATGATTTAGCAAAAAAAATCAGAACCTAAAAAATGTTATTACTTGAATTACCAAATTATCAATATGTTTTAAAAAAAAAGTAAATACAATATTTAATGACTTAAATAGGAATCGATTGTAGATAGTTTATATTTTACGAAATATTTTGGTGAAAAATACCTTTTTAAATTATATTCTTTAAAAACGGAAATAATTTCGTTACAAAAAAAACAAACAGCTTTATCGTCTATATTTGCAAATAAATATCTGAATGTCCAATTATCATTGAAAATACGGCATTTGGCATCAATTTTTCTTTTTTTTTTTTAATGGTTCATTTTACAGACTATAAATTATATTAAATTAAAAATTGTAATAATTAGAAAAGGCATAAAGTTATTTATAAAATATCATGTATCAATATTATTTTTTTCAATAAGAAGTACTTTATTCGATTGATACTACAATAATAATTAGGAAATAATACTCTGACGTTGTATAGAAGTATTTTTTAAAACCTGAAATTAATGTTATTTGTGATGTGATTCCTCCCATATTTTGTAATATAAAATTAGTATTTTAGAAATTATAATTAAATTTATGCAAGTTATGATAAATTTTTATAATTAGAATTTTATATTTCTTATGGAATTAGGATAAAGTTAATGTTATATGAACATGTGAGTGATAGACCTAGAGATTGCAGTTTACAGTGAATGTAGTCAAGTATGGATTTTCTATATTTAGGCATTTATGGGATGGCTGGATTTACCATCGTCATGGGCTGGATGAGGCCCATGGGATAGCAGTTGCCCTCCCCTGCTCTGACCAATTACTTTCTAAAAGACATTGGTCGAGGTAATAATATCAAAAGAAAAAAGAATAATACCATTCAAAACCTATGTGTAATTACTGACAGTTGTTTTATATTTGAAAAGTTTGGATTTTTCAAAAAACAATTAACAATTAAAGTAGATGATGGAAATAGTTCAATATATAATAATATATAATTACAAATAAAATACCATCATCTCAAATGTTCAGACAAACTTCTAATATATACTAATAAAAATATTTACCACAAGCTTTGCATTCAACTGGTAACTCACAATATTTACTATTACACTGTGGACAATGATAACCTTGACTACTAAATCCATCAGAATGTGTTTTAATATCTAAATGGCTAAAAAGAAAACAAAACTAAATTATTTTTCAAGAGTACAATATTGTAAAATATGATATGCTAATTAATGTTTAATTTGATAAAATAGCTTTATAATTCATATAAAATTTTTTAACAAATATATTGACAGTTTGTACAAAATATTTGCAACAGATATGTGCATACTAAGTGAAGTCCTATACACATATCTTAACATCCGCTGCCTTTATATCTTTTGATTCATATACAGTTATAAAAAAAAAAAGGTTAAAAAAACAAAAATTATAAATTTGTAAAAATGTGAAATTTTTATTTTTAATTCATATAGAAAGTACTTGCAGAAGTGGTTCAAAATATTACATTAAGCAAGAATAGCATTAATTTAACATCACTTTGATATTATATCTTTAGAATTTATTAACAATTTTCATTACAGTACTTATTATTTGCAAAAATTGTGTACATACATGTACACATTTTTTATTTTTAAATATACTTTAAACTTCCCTTAAAAATGTCAAGTTTAATTCAATTTTAACCCTTTCATGGTTCAAAAGGAGGACAGACAATTAAAGCATTAAAAACTTTGGGGGTGAATATTTTTTTAATTTGAAATAAATTTTTAATTATTATTGTTAATAATAAGAATCTCTCTCTCTTTTTTATTAATGCTAAGTAATTTAAATAAATCACTGTCTATTGTAAGATATTTTACATTTTTATTTGTAATTGTTTATTGATGACTTAACATATATAGTTTAATTTTTAAATTAAAACATATAATAGATATATATCCATATTGTACATATATATATATATTAAACTTTTTTACTTTGTATTTATTATCTATGACAGATATGTATATAAACACACAACCACAAAAAAGATTTTAAATTTTACGTCCTTATATAGAAAGCATACTAAGTATATCAAATGATTAATTATTCCCCATAAAATTTTAAAACATAATCGTTTATTTGTAAAGTAAAACAGCCTTAAAACAACACATTTGAAAAGATTTCTTCAGCAGTTTTCTTTAGATGAAAAGTAAAGAAGGCAATATTATTTACTATATTTAATAACTATTATGGTGAAAAGGATGAATTTTTTAGCAGTATCTTATAGGAAAAATAATTAAATAGCTGATAACTAAACTATGTTGAATGTCCATGGTTTAGCTCTGAAAAAAAAAAATCTTAAACCTGTTTAAATTTTAACAAGCTCTTAATTTTTTGCTAATCTGGATTCAAATCTCAAGTTAGAACATGGTAGGTAGACATGGTAATTGTTATATCACAATATCCTTTTATTATTATTATTATTATTATTATTATTATTATATATCTTTACATGAACACATTCTGGCAAACAATTTTTTCATTCAATTTTTTTTTTTAAAATAATGCAAATAAATTGATTAGTGAGTTTACTATTAACTTATTAAAAAAACTGTGACTAAAAAACCACAAAAAAATATCTTTAATAAGCATTTATATTCTTTTAATAAAGGCACATGTAATTTATCTGATTAATCTCACTCACACCATTTATTGAGATTTTGTCTTGAATCTAAATTAGCAATCATAATAGGAAATAAAATTGCCTGTCAAAATAAAAATTTATTATGTGGATAATGAAAATAAAATCCATCTCACTATCAAAAATACTTATTATTTTTGGTAGTGTGAAATACCTTTATTTGCTTTTTCCTTCAATTCATGGGAAAAAGTAATTAGTGTTTAAAGCTTTTCAATACAATTGCACTGTAAGTCAAACACACAAACAAATGTGCATGTGGAGGGACTTATTGTAAATGCTTGAAAAAATTAAAAAGTTGGGACAAATAAACAAGAAGAATATATAAGTTGGGACAAATAAACAAGAAGAATATATAAGGTCAAACAGATGATAATTTACATCTAGCAAAGGTGATTACAATATCCGAAGGAAAACTATTAGATAGATATTAGCATTTGATAGGATGATTCTTATAAATAGATAATCTAAATTGGAGAATTAATTTTGGTAATTAGTAGAACAATAATTCAATAAAATAGTTTTACTTATAGGCCTATAATATATATATATATAAAGTACGATCTTGTCAAGCTTATAAAAGATACAATCTGAATAAAAATTTTGATAACAAAGTTCATAACCTAATTTTTGCCTTAATTAAATCATAATAGTCGATAAAAGAAATGAACATATTAGCTTTGCAAATGAAGGTAACTATCCTTCATTAAGAATGTTTAAAAAAAAACATTCCAGCGATCTATGATCCATTTTGGAAAATTACTTTGAAATTTCCACAGTTGTCATCAATACTTTTTGAAGACAAGTCACTAAGCATTAAATAAAAAATCTCAAGTAGTTCCTGAGAATTAGCTTATTACTGATGGTTAGAACTGAAAATCAAAGTCTAAAAACTATATGACATAACTTGATTGAAATCTAACTTGAATTTAAGTTATAATCTTAATTTTCAATTAGAAGTAATGAAGCTATTACCAGTAAAATCTTTATTTGATCTTAAAAACGTTAGTATAAACTTAATAGTTGAGAGACTAGTGTAGAATAATCCAAGCCTTGTCCTAATTTTGTAGACTATCTAAATTTAACATGAATATTTTGTATCTCTGATCATCATTAATTCGATTTTAAATCAATGATGACTTGACTACTTTGCACATACATGTCAGTACATACAAAGTGTACATTTTTTATTTACATATCTTTGAAATAGTAGCAAATTATTTCCATATATATGTAAAAGATTTATTTTGATAAAGAAAAATAGATCTGACAAAGTACACTATTTTTATACATAGAGACAAATGATTTTTTTTTTTTTGACATGGTGAACTTTTGTAATTAGAATAAAATAATTAAATGGATTTGTTTATTGCATTTACCAAATTCCCTATAATTAAATTATTCACTTCTTATAAAAAATAAAAATTGATTAGAATTAAAAGCAATTTACAAATTAAGATTTTCAGATGTTATTTATTTCTATCTTTTAGTATTAATATGATAATAAGATAATGAAAATAATGAATCATTATTTTGATTCTTTCTATGAATAGTTATGAATTTGGAAAAAAAAAATCCATAATATAGATAAAACTTCTGTACATTTGAAGGTAAGCTGTAAATTATAATTATTAATGATAGTTGTTATAAAACTTCTATGATTGAATGGAACAAATGATTTTATTAGTTATTATATTTATAAAATTTCAGTAGTCAGTTAATATGAGATTACAATAGTTTTTTTAAATACAGTAAAAATAAGGACAAATTTTAATTGGAATTTGTTTCCAAATTTTAATACAATTTCTGTTCACTTTATATAAAATTTGTTAACAAAGGTAAGCATATTAATTGTTAACGGTATAATAAAAAAAAGTGAAATCTGTGATAAAATTCTGATAAAAATTGGTTGTCTAAAAATTGTTAAAGAATAAAAGTTGATGATGACAAAACAACAATAAGCATTTTTTTAAGAAGAGTTAATTAAAAAATTTATTTAAAAATAGCCATTAAAGAAATCTGAAATGGAATAAGGATTAAAATAGTAGTAATGTTGTATAATTTTCCAAAATTAGGGCTAAATTTTAGAAAAATAAAATCTTGTATTTATGTACGAAATAATAAAAAATTACAAATAATGAACAGATTATTTTCGGATATGAAATAATAGAATTTTAAAGACTTCTTTTAAAGTAATAAAAAAAAATAAGTTTCTTAAAATTAAAAAAATATTTAGTATATTTATTAACAGTTATGTAATATGAGTGTATAAAAATAATTATAAGTGAAGCAATTTATTAGTTAGTACTTATTATTTAATTTAAAATTTAGGATTAGGTAGTAATTTAATCATATATTGTTTGTAGTAGTTTTAATAAAAGCACAAAATAAGCAGAATTTTGGAACTAGATGTTTATTTCATGTTTATGACCTTAACTATTGATTTTGAAATATGCTATATATTAGGATGAATAATTCAACAGATTATATTTAGCATGGAAATATCTTCCTGTGGTTTGATTCTTGCTTGCCCTCATATTTTTTAAGCTATTGTTTATATGAGATTTTGTAAAGAAACTGCATTTGCAATTAGAAATTTCTAAATAAAGAAGATTGAATTTTAGTGTATTAAGAGTAAGAGAACACTATGAAGTAAATTTAAGAGTTAAAAGATCTTTTAAATTGACACATGATTTGGCCATGTATATATATATATAAATAAATATATAAACAGGCAGGTAAAATAGCCTTTAAATAATTCACTGCAAAGCAATGCTCTCTCCAACAGATTTCCAAAAGTAAATTATTATTCAAGTTACATATCCATTTTCTAATCAATTTATAGGCTGGTTAAATCTTAAAACTGTTTGTAATTGGAAATATTTTTCCAAGTTTTATTGTGCCAATTTCTAATCTCAGACTTTAGGCATGGCAGACAAATGCATTACCTCTCTATATAAATTTCTATAATAAAAATTAAATGATTTTTTATTACTTTTTAACAATATATATATGTTTGATATCAGCTTAAGTATTAATAAAATATCATAAAAGAACGTGCAGAAATTTCAACTAAGAAACGGATTCATCAGTAGTTTTATAAAGTTCTTCAATTCTACAACTGTAACCATAGAATTGTCAATCATTAACTATCTAGTTCATAGCTTGTGTTTGTTCACATTTACATAGACCAGTAACTGAAAAAATCCAATTATAAAACAGATGGGCATAACAACCAAAAATTGGTCTAAATCTGTTGATGAAACTCCAGTTGCTTTTACGAAGATCAAATATGCCTGGCTTTATTATTGGAATTGGAAAAAGAAATTTGTTTAGAACATCATAAAAATTCTATTTTTTTCTCCCATAATTCTTCAATTGTAGATTCTTGTCTGAACATCTAAAAAAAAAAAAAAAAGGATCTTGACTTGAGATCAGTCACATCAGATGGTGAAACTATACCTCAAGTTATTATCATGTCAGATTTGCTTAATAGTTTCTTATATATTTTAGTATATGAAAGAACAGAAAGCCACTGCAAAGGAATAGACTTAAATGTATCAGTAATTGAGCATTCAGAAGTTTAGTATGGAAACTTTTATTCCAAACAGGGGCACATTATCAGCATAATGTACTAGTGCCAAGGAAGCTGTCTGAAAAATATTTACATCATAACTCTAAATAATGCCAGCATTATTCTGATACTTGTAGGATTTGGTGCTCAAACTTCTTATGAACTCCTGAGCAATAAAGCTATATGTGCTCCCCTTTTTTTTATAGTGCCAGTTAGTCTTCCAAGGAGTATATTCCAAAAATTAATTGAAATTATTAACATAATTATTATTCTGACAGTATCATGGGGTATTATGCCAAATTTTTGGAATAGTTTCTGTATAAAAATGTTACTAAATAGTTTTGCCCATCATGCGTTGGGTTTTTTTTTTTTAAAAAACTCTAGAAGCTTTCTATCTGTTCCTGGGGCCTTCCTTGGTTAAAACAATCAAGGGAATTCAAATTCATGAATATATATAGATTTTTATCAGATTGAAGTTGGTGGAATATTGTAAAAGAAAGCTTGCTATTCTGTTTTAGTAATATTTTTTCTCATTTAATTAACCTTGGGTTTAAAAGTTTGATGTATAAGATTGGCATACTTATTAGTAGTAACACTAGTTCTTTGAGAGGTACATTTATATCCACCAAGTTTCCGTACAAATGCCTAGGTTTTATGAATAGACATAAAATTTTACTTCTCCAGACTCTTTCCGCTTTTCTCTTCTGGCATCATTCAATGATTTTATAAGCTTGTTAGTAATTTTTGAACATTGATAAATAAAAATTGGCTATAAAGATTATTGTTAGAATTTAAAGCAAACTAAATTAAGTCAATTTTCTCGGATATCTCAAAATAAAAAATATTAATAGCATCTCTCTAATTCTTTCTTGTTACGATAAGTTAAACAAATTCATATTTACAGCAGTCAGAGAGTCCATCCTCAATAATAGTGAAAGAAACTTTTTATTACTAATAATTATTTATTATGATCATGATATAATGAAAATATAAATCAAAACAAAACATGATGTACTTTTCTATCTTTTGATTTAATTCTTTATGTGCTATATCGTATAATTACCTTATTTTTTTTTTAATACATAACTTGCAATATTTAATTAGGAAAGTTCAAAGAGTAATCACATATTCAAATAAATATGATTGAATTCAAAATAAAAGATATCAAAAATTTGTTAATATCATTGCTATATTAAGATTACTACTTATAAAAAAAAATCAAAAATAAAATATTAGTTAATACTATACCACAAACACATGGAAGGCTTTTCTTCTTTTGATTGCATTAAATGCTGGGGAAAACCTAAACATTAATAAAACGTGTAAATAAATCATAACATACAGAATACTAGAATTTAAAAATGTTTATATATTATTTTTATGTAAATGAAAAAATTGGGTTAGCAATAAATTAAAAAATTAACAAAAGATCAGATTAGAGAGCTGAATTTCATTTCAAATATGTGCTACAATAAATATGAAAATTATGCCAGCTGGAGTCTGACTATTAGTAGGATCTTCTCTGATATAATCTAAGAATGCTCCCATCCTCCAAAAAAAAAAAAAAAAAAACCTTCACTTATAAATAGTAGAGTGTAATGGTAAACTGAGTTCAATAGGCAGCAAAAACTTTTTTTTTAAAATTAAAAACATCTTTATTAAATAAAAGAATCAGTCTAACGGAATGTTTTTAATAATCATTCTAATGGCAAACACATTTTTAAGAATACATTTTTTCACAATAATTCCCCACTTGAGCTGAAAAGTGATCCAGAAACTTTTAACTTGCTCAATCTATCACACAATTGCTATACTAAACCAAATTCAGAGTAAACATTCCTTCACTTGAAAATATATATATTTACTATCAGTGCATTTTTACTTTTGATGCTAAATGTCATAATACTGCTCAATTTTGTACTGAAATAAACTGAAGATAATTAATAGCAGATTGCTAAGCAAAGAGAAAAAAAATCAAACTAAGAATAATTAACTTATTAAAATTTATTTATGTTTTTTTGCAGAAAGGATAATAAAAAACAAATAATATGTAAGCTGTATTGTATAGACAATCCAAAATAATGTATATAAATAAATCACACTTCTCATAATATACTTTTCACAATGTTTTATTTAAAGAAAGTTTCAACTGACTAACAGTCTTTTTCAGATGTAAAAAACAATTATATTACAATTAACTATTGCAATGAAGTTAACTGTTTATACTTCTATACGGAATGTAATAAGTGTGCTTATACACAACTATAGAGATGTTTATTTCTATAAATTAAATACAGCTTAGCACTTTCGAGAACTTATGGCGTTCTTGTATTAATCTTGCTATGAATATGAGAACACCATAAGTCCTCAAGAGTGCTAAACTGTATTTAATTTATAGAAACAACAGGTTTCTCTATATTTGCGTATAAATGCACTTATCACAATTATTTATTGTATAAATATATATTATATTTTTAAATGTGTCGATATATAACATAATAATGTTTATAAATATATATTGCAACAATTATATTGGCAATGTCAAAGTTACATAATGATACTTTTGGTAACCAATGTGTGGGTGCTCATATATGCACATATATACACATGTACATACATGTAGGATTGAAACAAAAAAGAGTAAAATGAAATACACATGAGTTAATATATTCATTTAGTTACTTTTCCCTTTGCTTCAAAATAAAATCCTTATTAACTCGTTGTGGAGATGATCCCAAAAAATTTATATATAAAGGAAACTTTTTTTTTTTATGTAAATGAAGTCGAAAAAATGGAAATGAGATTTTTTTTCTTTCTCTCTCTTGTTAGAAGTCAAAGAGGAGATAAATGAATTATCTATCAAGTTAAAACTATACAAAAAGTATAAATTTGAAACTACTTTAATTTATTAAAAGTGATAAAAATACTTTTTATATTTGGATTTTTATGTAATATGGAATGCTAACTGAAAGCAAATAGCTCATTAGTTCTTAGCCTTAATGTAATACTCAGTATCTTCCATATCATTTAGGAAAAACTGCTAAAGATAAATGGAATTTCTTAAAAGAACTGCCAAGAAGATGTAGAAATAAAATACTAAGGAGTACATGTAAGTGCATTTAATGTTCTGTTTAATGATACTTAAAGGAAGAAGAGACACATTCTAGATAGATAGTAAGATAATCTAAAGCAAGAATCCTTAATGTTTTTATATTGTTTTCTTTTGAGTATTCAAATAAACAAACAAACAAAAAAAATATTGAACTCTAAAAAAACAAAATGACATTATCTTTTATTCAGGAATGAACTAGAAGAATAAAACATTTAGAATTTAAATAGTTCACTTAACAAATTATGTGGTAATTCACCCAGAATAAAGTGGATGAAACTATTTCTAAAAACATTACATAGAAATTAATGATATTTTTTTTTTATATCCAAGCAGTTATGTACAGTCACAAAAAGAAAAAGACTTAAATTTGTGTTATAATCTCCGTTTTGAAAAGTTTCAAGAAGGAAATCTCTAAAGAAGATCTATTAATTTGTTTCATTATTTGTTTAATTTTTTTATTCATTAATAAATTATTTGATTATTTATTAAGTTGTTTATTGTTATTTTATGCTTATTATGAAGTAAGTACTGAATAAAATACCTTATTATATCGTAAAATATACATATTAGTTATACTTAATTAGTGTATTGCTATAATACTTTTCAAGATATATTTAACACTTACTATTAAAAATACATAATTAATGCCACACACAACTCATAGAAAGAAAACTCTTTATAGCTCTGAAAACATGCTCTCCGAAATGTGATGTTTAAAATGTGTGGTAGTAGAGGCAATTGAGTGTTTGTGTATAAAGTTAGCCTTAATTAGTCAACTATTTGTTTCATATCATTCTGCTTGATTTGTTTCCCTAGATTTAATTATCATTACATAAATTAGCACTGACAACAAGTAGGCTCAAATATTCTATTTGGAGAAAAAAGACAAATGTGTGTAGTACATATATGTGTATAAAATAAAGAACAGAAATTCTTTTTTTTTGTTTGGAAAAAACCAAAAATCGAAAAACAAGATTGAGATTGAAAGAGGGAAGATCTGGATAATATTGTATTGGGGTGGGGACTAATGGTGCTATTAATTTATAAAATAATAAGAAAAAAATAATAACAAATTGAAAAAAGTGTTAAATATTTATATGGAGACTAATGTTAACATAGTTAAAGAAAAAAAAACAATAAACAACAAATAAATATGGATTCAACTAATACTGTAGAAGTGCAACCAATAGAGGCTGAGCTTGTAATATATGAGGAAGAGTTGACTGTGCAAATACCAGAAGAGATAAAACCAGTCACACTCCCATTCGAAATGTTATTAGTAAGAATGGAAGCAAAAATGGATCAAAACAAAAAAGTAATGAAAGAAGAATGATAGAAGAGATAAAATAATGAAGGAAGACAATGATAGAAGAGATAAAGTAATGAAAGAAAAAAATGATAGAAGAAATGCTTGAAAAAATGGAAGCAAAATTAAACCAAAATCAAAAAAAAATGCAGACAGAAATTAAAGAAATGCATAATAAAATGGAACAAAATCAGGAAGTAATAAATGTACATTCAAAATACAGTAGAAATAAAGCAAGATCAAAAGGAAATAAAAGAAATGTATGTTCAAATTAAAGAAATGAAAGAAAAATTTCAGGGCATGGAAAATAATATAATCACTCTGAAGGCAGAGATGAAAAAATAAATTAATGATTAATCCAAGAAAAGATAGAGTTCATAGAGAAAACGTTCTATGTGGATGTCCAGAATATGGTCCAGGAAGGTATTAGAACCTACCAAGATCATGTACAAAAAACAGTTTTAAGCTTGAGAAAAAATAACAGAGGCTGGAAGTGAAGGATGAAGAAAAAAATAAAGATTCTTCAAATGGAGAATTCTTCATTAAAAGAAATGATTGTCACTATTAATGACATGAAAGTCGATTGTAATAAACTGAAGGAGACTGTAATAATGCAAGGAGGAAAGTAAATGTAACATGATGGATATGATGGTTCAAGAAATGCAAAAAGATATATTGGTTAAAGGCTAACATGGATTTGGTGAAAATATTAAAAGCATCAACCAATTTCTAAGAATAGAAATGTTTAGAGAACGAGATGCCAATCAAACATAATAGATAGCCAGAAAGCTATTTTGAGCTAAATCCATTGATTAAAAAAGAGCGAGCAGCCATAGCTTATAACAATTTAAATGGACCAGCTAAGGAATGGTGGAATTTGTTGACATATGTAAATAAACTCATTGTTTTCTTTATTACTGTTTCTCATTTTAATCTATACATTTCAATTCATCTAATTACATATCTTAATTTAAAATTTACAAGATATAAATAATAACTATTAAAGTCAAGTATTTCATACTACATTATGAATATTAATTCAGCTAAAGTAGTAATTAAAATCCCATCTTAAAATTTATATTTCTGATGTGTTGACCATCATAGGCTTATATGTAATGTAATGAAAGGAAGAGTCTAGCATGGTATGTATGGCTTAGATATCCTGGTTTACATGGCATTCAAGAATCAAAAATATTTATAGGTCTGGATAAAAAAGAAATAAATGACTTTTACATCTTTCTCATGCTCCATATTTTATAAATATTATTTTATAAATTTATGACTGACCTTGCTTACACTTGAATATTTGTTTGAATTTTATAAAATTATTTACGTAAAATTAAATTAGCTAATGTGTGGTATATTGATTTTGGATTCTTTTTTCTTTATCCTTGAACCATTACAATATACTCATATGATCTAATATTCAAAAAGTTTTGATGTTTGAGCACCAAAGGGGGGAAATAAATACATCAATTTAATTAAATTGACAACTCATGCATCACAGTGATAACTTGAGTATAAACAATTTTACTCACTTCATCGAATCAAGATTTTTTTTTTTACTTTTTTCAGTTACTAATAGATTCATTATTCTTTAATTCTTGAGTCCACATTACTATTGTAGGAAATATTATTTAGTGAACTTGGTTTTGAGAATGTAATAATTATAATATCCTCCTCAGACAATAAGGCAATTTGAAAAATTGCATTATTTTATTTTGATCTGTAAATATAATTTTTGTTTATTAATTATTAAACTTTTTTTGAACTTACTGATTTTGATTAAAGATATTCATAAAAATATTTTCTAAAAAAGATTAAAAACCAGAAAGATAGAAGAGAAATGATCGTACCACTGACTTGTTAAAATCTATATCTTGTGAATCATTTAACTTTTATTAATGCTTTGTAACATTGTGAAATACTGTTATCTTTCTATATATAACTGGAATGTGGTTTACATAACAAAAATTTCAGTTTATTATCTAATCATGAGAAAAAAATATTCTGGAGCTTTCCTGAAAGCTACAATATATATATTACAAAGGATGCTGCAAGGAAAGCAGATTCCTAAGTAATATAGTGAAAATCCTATTGCAGTATTTATTCTAATTTAATGATTGGTTAAGTCATGGCTTACTTAAAATTCATTATTATTAAGATAATTATCTTTTTTAAAAGTAAATGTAACTCTTCATCTATAAAAACAAGGCAAAATAACTTTAAAAAGACAAGAGTAAGCTTATACCAGAAGATTCTAATATTCATCTTAGATAGAATATTTATGAAGGAGGAAATAAGTTTAATTAACTCAGTAATGGATGTTAAAGATTTGTTTTTTTAATGAAAAAGATGATCTGTTAATTGAAATCAGGAGAATCCATATAGTAATTTGCTATTATAATTAAAAAGCAAATAGAACTTAGGGCAGTAGTAATTAGCATATTTGTCTTCAGACCATGATCTATGATTAAAATCTGAAATTGGAAATCTTTTCAGGCCATAAAGTAGACCTAATTTTTTCCTTTCAGTTATCTGATCCACAGAACTGAATTAATTATTTAGTTACAAACAGTGAATAAATATCTAGCTATTAACAATGGTTAGAATCATAGATTGTTCAGAAAAGTGCCAATACTCTGATTGTAAAAATAAAAAATATACAATTTTTTTTTATAACAAATGTTTTTATTTACTGGGAACTAAAAACTCTAAAAATAATTGTTTCTTCAACTACAATTAAGTTTTTTATATTTAACTTGAAATAAAATTGGGGGAGGTCCAGATATTATTTAATTAATTCAATCCTTTGTTATAAAAAGTACGGATTGAATTAATTTCTGAACCCCTCCCTCCCACGCCTTTATTTAAAGTTAAATATAAAAACCCCACTTGTGGTTGAAGAAACGATTATTTTTTGTATTTCAGTTATTATTAGTAAACAGAAAATAAAAGCATTTATTTTAAAATTTATATATATATATTATTTTTTAGTTTCTAGCATTGTATATTTTTGCAATTATTTGAACTCAGCTTAATACTTGAAAATATCATGCTATTAAAAATTGTTTACTATGGAATTTTATTTGGGAAAATAAAAAAATTTTTTAAAAACAAAAAAAAAAAAAATTTTTTTTAAATAAGAAACTTTTAAAATCAAGATTTCTTTTAATTTTTAAAATCACGATTTACTTCAATTTTAAAAGATTTCTAAAAATCTTTTTAATGTAAGCTAAAATATATATCATGCTATCACATACATTACTGAAAACTTATTAAACTGATATCAACTTATTTGAAATTTGATAGCAACATATTTAAAATTTGATTTGCTAACCTCTTTGTAGTGAAGAAACTAGATAACTTACCTGAAATATTTCGTTGTCATATTGCATTGTCAGTGATTTATAACTCATGTTCAAAATTTCAACAAATTCTATTGAATATAAATCTACTAAACCTGATTTTGAAAATTAAGATGATTAAACAGATGTTTTGGGGATTTTTTTTTTTTAAATATAAATATATACTGTTCACTTACTAAACTGATATCAACATATTTGAAATTTGATCTGTCAATCCTTGTGGATTTAAAAACTTGGGAATCTACCTAAAATATTTTACTGTAATATTACTTTATCATTGATTTATTGCATATAAAATTTGAACGAATTCTATTGTATATAAATATATTAAATCTCAATTTCAAAACATTTACCAAACAAACAGAGTTTGTAAATTAAATAAAATCATTTAAAAACACTATTTTGACAGAGATATCATATTTTTACAGATATTGATCTGTAAATTATCTTTCTTTTTTTTATCTGAAAAATTATGATCTGTTTAACTAAATATATACATAAAAAATATTTAAAGTAATTGACAGTCAATCACAAAAAAAAATTCTTATAAACATATATCTTAATTGCTTTCAATTATAACTTTATTTAGCACTTAAAATAATTAAATAACTGATAAAATTACACAATAACAAATATTATATTATTTAATACAAAAAGCTTCTTTCAATAATATTTTGTTACCCTTCTAAAAATAAGATATAAATTGTTCTGCATATTCACAATAATATATATATTACTCTGAGAAAGTCAATAAAAAATTGTCAAAGCTTATTTTGTATTAAATATTTCTTCTCTAACCTTTTTTGTTTTATTTATTTATATGCAAAAATTCCGCTAACAATATAATAAATATTTATTTCCATTTTATAATAATAAAATAATATAAAGTAAGTTTAAAAAAAATCATTAAGTTAGGTAAAATACAAATTTAGACACAAACCCATGCGAATTAATGAAGATTCTGCATTTACAGCAAAAGGTGGTGGGGTAACATGTGTCATCATCAAATCTTTGAAATGACTTTCATCTAAAATTACTCCATAGGTGCCTGATTAATAGAAGGAAAAAAAAAATAAACATGCATTTAAAAATAAAATAAAATGTACAAATATATAGACTCTTAGTTCTAAAATGATTTCTCTCTATTATGTAATTGACCAAAACTAATTTGTTACATGCAGTTAATGAAACAAAACATCAAGAAATGAAGGAATGATGATTTTAAAAACAAATATTAACAAAAAAAATCAAAATATAATTAGAAGATTGTCATATTCAACTCTGTACACAATATATTTTAGTAATGACAGTTGTGTGATATTGTAATACTGATTCTTGTTTCAAAAAATCACAACATGCCCTTTACTTTTAAAAATTGCATGTATAATCGCAATTCGAGTATGTGGACTTCACATATTTAATCACCTATTTTATTTTATTTTCATCCTTTTAATACTATAATAACTACATCATTATCATTATCAAGTGCAAAATTTAGTAAATAAAAAAATATGATTATATTAGCAAATGAGCTTGGATAGGCAACATTATTGTGTTTTCATCTTCGAGCTTTATAATTAACTAAATAGTTAAAAGGTGGCTGCTAAAGAGTTGGCATTAAATCAAAGTGCAGCTCTCTCAGATCCCTCAAGCTAGAAACTAGTCTGGGGCTATTAGATGAATAGACAATAGATAGGGATTTTAAGTATAAACCTTTTCTTCCATTCACTGATTACTAAGGACCCTGGGTGACACTACTATATGAAGAGTTTGTTAGATATGACTGCTTATTTAAGAAAATATAGAGTTTAAAAAAAAAAACGAGGAAGAAAATAATAGTTATAGGGGATATGAATGGGCATATTGAAGAAATTGATCACTTGGATAACAAGAATGGGCAGCTTCTAAAAAATTTTTGTCAGAGAGTGAATTTGAGTATTTGGAAATTTATCAAATATTTATGAGGGGCAATACACATGGTCTAGAAATAATATATTTCACACAATAGATGATGTATTAGTAGATAAAGAGGGAATAAATAAATTACGGAAAAATAAAGTTTTTGATAATGAAGAGAGAGTATGTAATAGTGATCATAATTTCTTTATAATAGAAATGGTTAGTAATGTTATGGAAAATAATAATAAAAGTAGAAAGGGGAGTGAAAGATATAGATGGAGAGTGAATGATAAGAATATGTTAAAAGAATATAAAATAAAAGTAGAAGAAATTATGGAAGAGTTTGTTGGGAATGAATATAAGGACTGGTGTGGAGAAGTAGAAAAAGTGGCAAACAGGTTTAGGTGAGAGTATTCAGAAAAACAAAAGTAATAAAAGTGAGAATTAGTAAAAGTGTAAAAGAGAGGAAAAAAGTTTGCGAGAATATAAATGTGCTATAAAGAGCAAAAAAAGTGAAAAAGATGTTAATATTAAATGGGAAAACTATTTAAATAAAAAGAATGGAGATATTTTTAATTTAGAAACTGAATAAAGTAAATAATAATAATTAATTATTTTTTGCAATTATATTGAAATTTGTACAAAAATAAAAAAAAAATAAAAGAGCAAACAAATCAAAATTATTAAATGCAATGACAAAAAAATAAAACAAAATTTACCATTGGTATCTTGAGAAAGTTTTTTACAGATTCGTACTTCAGCAGCTAAGCCAATCACAGAACAACGAATATTATAATTTTTTAAAGCCTATAAAATAAATCAGTAATATAACAAGACTAACTTACATATAGTTGTAATTATATGATGGACTATTTCTATTATTTAATATTAATTGTTAAATGTTTTTAGAAAAATTCAAACTTTTCAATTGCTTTCAACTGTAATAGTATGTATTAATCTGTCTGCTATTACTAACAATTGAATGTATTTAAAAAGTTTAATTGAAATTTGAATTTTTCTAAAAACATTTAAAAATTAATATTAGATGATAGAATTATTTAAAGATATACTTGCAACTATAATACCATCATTACAAACTTTCATATATTGTGTGTGTGTGTATATGTATTGATTTTTACCTTCATTTGTATTTGTAATTAAATTTGCATGTACTACTTCATTCATATAACCAAGTGGTTTCTTGTTTCTTTATAACCTAAAGCTGAGTGCACTTCATCAAAAATGCACTCAGTTTTAGGTTCTATAAAAAAGAAAGGAATTACTTTGTTATGCAGATTAATAAACATATGAAAATTTGAATATATATATATATAAAGAATATTTTGGAAATCTTGGGTAAATTTATACATTCAATATGGTAAACAATATTAATGTAAAATAGGCAGACTGTTCTTTCAATATTACACCCTAAAAAGTACTACAATACTTGTCTCATTTACTACAATTATTCACAATAAATTTATTAATATATTGTAATGGTAAGTACCTTTTCAAACAATTGGTAAGAAATCGAGTTAACAATAAAATAAAAAAACAATATTCGACAACTTAAATTTTTGTCTAGGGGAATTTAAAGATAACTAACGGATGACCATGTACATGGTGGAGTGACTGAATATAATTTATTTTTAATTGATAAGTCGGTACTAGTCACAAGCAACGATCAAATTGAGCATGCATAAAAACAAGTTTCCATACACATTCAATTATATTTCCTGATTATTACCTCCCCCCATCTAATAATTTATTATATTAACAAAATATATAATCAGCTTGGTTCGGTTGAAAAATGATAAAAAAAATTATTAAACCACTAAAGATCACATGATCACCATCTCTTATACTAGCACATAATTGTTATTAAACAAGGCAAAACTCTCCATACAGTAGTGCCACCTTATGCCTTGCCAGAGTAATCAATGGATGCCAGAAGGTTTGTGTATAAAATCCCTATCTAATGCCTACTCTTCCAATATTTCCAGACTAGTTTCTGGCTTGTGACCTTCGTCAATGGGTGGCACTGCTGTATGGAGAGTTTTGCCTTGTTTAATAAAATTATTAACAACAATAACTTTAATCAAAGAATGATAACAATAATGATAATAAAAAATGTATTAATATATTTACAATTAAGAAAATTATATGGCAAACATGCGAGAGAGGGAAAAAATCTTTGTAAATTACAATATCTTTGAAAATAACTATAGAAAGTTCAGTTGATTTACTTTAATGTCTTTGTGAGTTCCACTGTATATGTTGTATCTGTAAATATGGGAACATAACCATTAATCAAATGGTGCTTGTATTATATATAAAGATGCTGTTGGATGGCGCCGTTTTCACGCTAAAACTATAAAATATGAACATTCACGGGCAGTTGATTTTAATAATTTTTCTGTGCTTTTTTGTAATGCGAAAATAAAAACAAAACAAAATCGTATTTTTTAAATATTATTTTTTATTAACGTATACAATTTAAATGATAATAATAAATGTAAAATAAAATCAACAAATTACAATTTGGTTCGTGTTTTTTATATCGTATACTTTTTAAATTATGTTACGGCTTTTTTTTATCAATTTTGTATCGGATATTTTTTTACTTGTTACGACTTTTTTTGTTGTTGTTTAACTAAAAAATAATAATCGTAATAAAAGTAAAAGTTGTTACGGTTAGATTTAGGATTAGTTTTAGTGTTAGTTTAGGGTTAGTTTTAGAGTTATTTTTAGGGTTAGTGTTCTGTTTGTTTGTAATGCTAAAATAAAAAAATTCAAAATCGTAAGCGTACTCGGACAGAAGAAAGAAACTCAAACTTTTTTAAACAACAACAAACACATACAAATCTCTTCTTTACTTATTAAACATGTTTATAATATTTGCTTTTTATTAAATTTACAAAAAAACCTGGATATTTAGACTTTTCTTACTGGATATTTTTTTCGTACCGCTCTTTTTTACTTCAAAAATATACAGACCGTAGAATACTAACAGTACGTTACTTGACACGTTACCTAATTGCAACTCAATAAAAACATAGATATTTAACATTTACATAAATAAAAGTTCAATACAGTACGTTGTAAAAAGTCTTATAATTATTGTTTTAAAAAATCTGAACATTTCAATAGTTTAAAATAAAAAAAAATCCAATGAAAACAACATTTCAATACAATTCAAATACAAACTCTCTCATCAAGCTGTAATTATTTTATAAACTGTGCGAATTCGGAAAATGTAATTGCTGCTTAGCGACATACATGCTGTACTGTGACGCGACATAGCAGCGTGCATTCTGTAGCACAACAAAAAAGTTGTATTATAGATAAACGCGGGTTCGAACGCGTCGGCCGCGGAAACAGCATTTTTGTGTTTTAGCACGAAAACCACGCCATAAAACGGCGTCTTTAGCTATAAAATGAGTACCAATCAAATTTTAATATCTGCTGGTAATTAATATTTTAGCTTCTTTGGCTCCTTCCAAGATAGTTTTCTTATGAGAGTTTCCATTATAATTTTCTTCTGAGCATTTAAAATAAGCAGATTCACAGATTAATTTATAGAAGTACATTTTTATGGAATAATTGCTTTAGATGACTAGTTTTCCTTTTATAGCAAGTAACTGTCAAATACTTCATCAGCATTCAATAGTGATAAATAAATCAGCAGTATCGAGGTTAATTTTTAAGGCATTTTTTTGTCTGCAGTTCTGTATTCAGTTACACTGCTGGAAAGATCAGAAAAAGCATCCTCGTGGAGCCTCTAATCCATAAAATGCATGATATAAACTTAAAAACCCTTACAAAATTTTATTGACTTCTATCTAGTAGAAGACACATCGACGAAGGATGTTATAATTCTTCCCACGGTTTCTTGGAAAGCAGACTTCAGAAAGTTTCCATTGGTACCCATAGCAATGTTTTTATCCCCCCCCCTCCAGTCATTTGCAACTGGTTTCTATAACAATGTT
Source organism: Epiperipatus broadwayi (assembly GCA_028023455.1). Lineage (NCBI taxonomy): Eukaryota > Metazoa > Onychophora > Udeonychophora > Euonychophora > Peripatidae > Epiperipatus > Epiperipatus broadwayi. The sequence goes on from JAQFVV010012511.1 coordinate 3,205,138, forward strand.
TTTTTTACTTAAAATCATATTATTTTTGAAATAATAAAGTAATAACATATTTTATCTTTACACTTATTTTTTTTAACATTTTAAAACCACTTTAAAATGTATTCTTTATACATGACTTTTGATATTTTGTTATATATAATAATAAAAAATATTTGCATTAAGGCAGTAAACTCAGATGTGAGGGTTACTGTACATATATGTATAATATTTAAATATATGTATATTGTCTATACTAAGCATAATGTAATTATAAAGGACTTGAAATATGTATATTGGAGATCATTTATCTTTTTCACATGTCTGTGGTCATGTGTATCAGTTGTATAAGATGGGTTGGATAAATGTAGGGAGCTTGAAAGCCTGAATTTAAGTCCCTTATAATATATATATATATATATGTAATTGCACTATACATACATGTACAATTCAGCAATCAAAAAAGATATTGCAAGAATACTTTATATTAAGCTAAAAAAATTGTTGAGAATAAAAAAGTAAATTTATAAAAATTCTTATTTAAATTTTTTTTCTATTCTTGTATTTTTTGTAGATTTATCTAGTAAAATGGCAATTAACTTCTAAAGCCTCTTATTCTTTTAAATCATTAATGAAATAAATAAAAAAAATCTCAGATTAAATTCTGCACTAACCCATATTTAGACTGTATGTGAAATTAAACATGCTTATGTTTGTTCTGGAATTTTTCATTTCTGCAAAAAAAAAAAAAAAAAGTAGATAATCTCATTTGATTGCAAAAGTCATATTAGTAATTTTTTTTTTTAATCAAGCCTAATGCTTTGAATAGCTCATCTAGAAATCCAGTTCATAAATAATTATAAATTATATTAAGGCTGACTAATTTCACTATGATTTACAATTATTATTATCTTAGTCTCATTTCATCCATGACAATTTCCAAATTGCTTTTTCATTATATTCATTTTATTATTCCTTTATTTTATTTGTAAGATGTGCCTGAGGATAAAATATTGCAATTAGACAAGAAGATGAAGCCTTTCAAAAAATAAAATTTCCTACAGAAAGATAAAAAATAGTATCATAAAATATCACAGAAAATGATAAAAGTGGAGAAATTTGTGTTTCATGGATTGTTTTCTATAATCACTGCAAAAAATCAACTTCAATTTTTCATCAAAATGACCATATTCATTTGACAATGGTGAAGATGAGTCCTTTTGTATATAAATCTTGGGAATAATTTGAGTTCATGTGTTAATGAATGCTCCCCACCTTCCCATTGCTTCATATTTCAAAATGTTTATTTTCTCAATTTATATTTCATACTTTCTATGCAACAAATACCATCATTTTTTTCTTTTGATATATTATTCTATTTTAATATGAATACCTCTTCTAAAATAACTTTAATTTTTAGCTTTAGTCTAAAACTAATCATTATCATCAATCCATTGCAGGATGAAGGTCTCTCCAAGTTCAATCCATCTTCTCTGATCTCTAGCTTCTCTTCTTCACATCACCCCTGTACACTTACTTATTTCATCCAACCATCTCACTTGTGGTCTCTTTCGGATCTTTTACAATATTTTGGAATCCAGTTTAATATTTCAATTGTCCATCAATTCTCATCTCTTCTAGCAATATGTCCAGCCCAATTCCATTTCAGTCTTTGAATTCTTTCAACGATGTCAGTAACAACTGTTTGTTCACTCACCCATGTATTTCATTTTCGATCTCTTCTTGTTACTCCTAACATGCATCTCTCCATACTTCTTTGAGTGGTCTGAAGTCTCTGTATTGCTCTTCTATTAAGTGTCCAAGTCTCAGATCCATAAATAAGAACTAATAAAACACATTCACTAAAAACTTTCTTTTTCAAATAGGTACATTCCCTTTTAATAGTAAGTTATTTCTACCAAAAATACTCTAACTAAGTTTAATTCTATGATTAATTTCATCCATTACGTTTTCATCTGTAGTAATAATCTGACCAAGGTTGTAATTATTAACTTCTTCGGTTCTAACTCATGATAACCAATCTTTACTTTCATCTTTTAAGAAAGTCCATTACACATTATTTTAAACTTTTTAACCATTTATCTTTAGTCCTACTTTCACCTGATAACTCTCGTAAATTTCTTGAAACTCTGAAACATTATTTGCAAAAACAAATAAATCATCTGCAAAATCTAAATAACTTAAATAATCTCCATTTACTTTTACTTCTTTAGCTTCCCATTTTAATTCACAAAATAGTTCTTGCAGCACTATTGTAAAAAGTTTTGGAGATATGGAGTCACCCTGTCTTACACCCATCTCAATGTTAACCCTTGTAGTATTATTACGTAATCTAATTGTTGCATTTTTATAAATATTTTTCAGAATATGACAATATCCTGGGTTTATACTTTGATGATTCAATTTTTTAATCACTGAAGAAATGCTTATAGAATCAAATGCCTTTTCATAATTTACAAATGTTAATTTCCAAACTTTTTCCTTTTATTTTTAGAAATACACATAGATTATCACAATAGATAATTCTAATCAAAATGTATATTTCATTATAGGTAATTGTAATATATTATACGTATAGATTAGTAATTTAAGTTTTAGATATAAGTAATAGTTTCAGTTTAAACATTTCTTTTTCTTTTTTAAAACAGACTGATATACGGTTATAATGAACATTGATTTAAATATAACTTATATTTCAGCCATTCCATCATAAATCTCACAGCATACTATATGCATAAATTAATAATAGAAGTTTTAATATCTCATATTTTATAAATTATTAAAAACATCACAACAATAGCAGGAATAAATAATTAATAATAACAGTTCCATATTAAAATGCTAAGTAGAAATTTAAACATTTCAATTCAGGAGTTAATGCTAGGTTATTTTAGAATAATGCATAAGTTTGTAAGCAAACAGAAAAATATTTCTATAATACAATAAACAAATTCTTACATAATACACTATTGTGTTATCCCTTGTTTCTATACGGTTAAACTTTATTTTCATAGACATTTGTGAAAGTCATTCTATGTATTATTCTTTTTTCAATTGTTACGATAAGTATTATCGAAGGGGCCTTTCCCCCCCCCTAGAGAGTTGACAGGTTATTTATTTTTTTATTTCATATTAATGTTAATTTAAATAAAGATAAAATTTTAAATACATTTTTTAAATAAAAATATTAACCGTTTCCTTTTAGCAAAATAATTTTTTTTTTAAAAATTGTTATCAGTTTCTTAATAATTTCCACGCACACACAACTCTATTCTCCTTCTCTTATACAGCTAATTCCAATTGACCAGCTGGCTGTACTGAAATCAATCATTCAATAAAATCGATTTCCAATCACCAACTTTAAATTCTAGTTTTAAACTTAATTAAAGAATGACAGAAAGAAAGAAAAATAAAATATTTTAAAAATAGCAATTTAATTTATATATTTGAATTTATAATAAAATAATTCTTTTTTAATATAATTATTTAATAAACTAAATATTAAGTAAACATTACAGAAAATTTATTTCTCATATTTATTTAGTATTTATTAAATATTAAATAGAAAATCAATTCTTTAATACTTTTAACTAAAATAATAATTTTTGTTAGGAAATTAAACATTGCAAAATAACACATAAGCAAGCACAAAGACAGACACTCATATAATAAGAAATGCTTTCATTGGATATTGCTTTGTTTCTTACATAATACTATCTAATGATTTATTTAAACTATTTTAAGTTAACTAACTTTATAGATTTAATTGATAACTATTAAAATTTAGATTTACTTACAATAAAAACTACATTATTTTAATAAGCATTAGTATAAAGGAGTTTGCTATTAACTGAAAGGAGACCCTTTGATTCCTCTTGGAGGTCTTAAAGGAACCGAGCAGGGCAAATTCCTGATGTTCTTGTCGTTGCAGCTGTTATTATTATGTGATTATTCATATAGTATACGAAAATGGATGGGCTGCTCACCAACACGCATTAGCCAGCGTGGTGAGTTTATTGGCTTTTTACCTCTGAGTTTAAGATCAAGAAATACCATGGTCTTTCTTCTCAGTGCCTGATAAGGCAGAATGAATGTTTGTGTAAATGATAAATATTTTTCCAATACATATATACAATTATGACAGACAAAAATAAAGCATGGCTCTTATTCAAAGAAGGCTGTAAAGTCATCAACTAAGGCAGTGGTTGGTGGCCAAAGGTGGAGGGTGCTAAGATCCCCTGATTGCGGACCCAGGCTGCTATTTGATGACAACTTTTTATTTAGCTACTTACAACTGCAGATCACTTTCAAGTGAAGGAAGATTGCAAGAATTAGAAGAAGAACTGTCTTATATTAAATGGGACATTATTGGACTTTGTGAAGTTAGAAGAAAAGGTGAAGAAACAATTGATTTAAAAAGTGGACATATACTCTATTATAAAGGCACACATATTGGAAATACAAGTGGAATAGGATTCATTATAAATAAAAAGTGGAAGAACAATATTGTGGAGATTGATGGTGTATCGGACAGAGTGGCAAGATTAGTTATACAACTTAATAGCAGATACCAAATGCAGATAATTCAGGTTTATGCCCCAACAAGTTCTCATAGTGATGAAGTAGTAGAAGATTTTTATATGGATGTACAAAAGGCTTTTGATCAGAGTAAACAACATTTTAAAATTGTAATGGGAGACTTTAATGCTAGAATAGGTAGTCAAATGAAAGATGAAATTACTGTAGGTAATTTTGGTTATGGTAATAGAAATGAGAGAGGAAATAGACTTGTGGAGTTTGCAGAAAAAGAAAAACTTTATATTATGAATTCATTTTTTGAGAACAATGTTAAAAGGAAATGGACATGGAAACATCCAAATGAAGGTACAGCAGAATTGGATTATATTTTGACTAACAGAAAATACATATTTCAAGATTGTAATGTTCTTAATAAATTTAACACAGGAAGTGATCATCGATTAGTAAAGGTGCAAGTTACGTGTTAATGTAAAACTAGAGAGACAAAAATTATTAAGAAAAACAATATTTACAGTTGATATTCCTAATCTTCAGAAACATTCTAATGAATTTAAATTAGAACTTACAAATAGGTTTCAAGTGTTAGGAGATTTTGAACATGATTCAGATTTGAATGAAATTAATATGAAAATAACTGATACACTTTTAAAAACTGCAACAAAGATAGCTGGTAGAAAAAAGCAGCAATTGACTAATAAAAATTTCTACTGAGACTAGAGAATTTATGAAGAAAAGAAGGAATATGATGATATACAAATATGATGTATTAAAAAGAATTGAATATCTCGAATTTCGTAAAATGATACAGAAAAGAATTGAAAATGATATAAAAGGGTATAACTGTGAAATAGCAAGGAAAGCTGTAGAAGAAAGTAAAAGTCTGAAACATGTTAAACAACATTTTGGTAGTGGTAGGAAATTTATATCTGCAATAAGAAAAAAAGATGGAATTATTACTAAAAAGAGAGATGACATCATGAAATTGGTAGAAGATTTTTATCAAGAATTATATAGTAATAAAAAACAAGTACCTCCTATATCTATTACATCTTCCGAATTGCCCAGAATTTTAAATGAAGAAGTGAGACATGCAATTAAGTGTATGAAGAAAGGAAAGGCTCCAGGAAATGATGGAATTATAATTGATATATTAAAAGAAGCAGGTGAAGAAATAGAAACAATTTTAGCAAAGTTATATACCAAATGTCTAAATGATAAAGATGTACCGGAAGATTGGAAGAATGCAGTAATAATATTAATATTTAAAAAAGGTGATAAAGAAGATATTAGAAATTACAGACCTATCAGCCTTTTATCAGTTTTATATAAAATTTTTACCAAGATAATTACAACTCGTCTACAGAGAACTTTGGATTTCCACCAACCAAGAGAACAAGCTGGATTTAAAAGTGGTTTTAGTACAATAGATCATATCCAGGTATTGAGAGAAGTCATAGAAAGGACAAACGAATATGAGTTGTCATTATGTTTTGGATTTGTAGATTATGAAAAGGCATTCGATTCTATACATATTTCTTCAGTGATTAAAGCATTGGATCATCAAGGTATAGATCCAGGATATTGTCATATTTTAAAGAATATTTATAAAAATGCAACAGCAACAATTAGATTACATAATGATACTAGAAAAATTAACATTGAGAAAGATGTAAGACAAGGTGACTCTATATCTCCAAAACTTTTTATAGCAGTGCTGCAAGAAGTATTTTGTGGATTAAAATGAGAAACTAAAGGAGTGAAAGTAAATGGAGAGTATTTAAGTCATTTAGATTTCGCAGATGATGTAGTTGTTTTTGCAAATAATGCTTCAGAGCTGCAGGAAATGTTGCAGGAGTTAGCAGATGAAAGTAGAAAAGTAGGACTAAAGATAAATGTTAAAAAGACTAAAGTAATGTTTAATCGATTTGCTCAAAATATGAAAATAAAGATTGATTATAAAGAATTAGAAGAAGTTAATAGTTACAAATACCTTGGTCAGATTATTAATACAGATGGAAACATAATGGAGGAAATTAATCATAGAATTAAACTTGGTTGGAGTGCTTTTGGTAGAAATAACTTGATACTAAAAGGAAATATGCCTATGTGTTTGAAAAGGATGGTTTTTAACAAATGTGTTTTACCAGTTCTGACTTATGGATCTGAGACTTGGACACTTAATCGAAGAGCAATACAGAGACTTCAGACCACTCAAAGGAGTATGGAGAGATGTATGTTGGGAGTAACAAGAAGAGATCGAAAACGCAATGTATGGGTAAGACAACAAACAGGTGTTACTGACCTTATTGAAAAAATTAAAAGATTGAAATGGAGTTGGGCTAGACATACTGTTAGAAGAGATGATAATAGATGGACGATTGAAATTTTAAACTGGATTCCAAGAGATTGTAAAAGACCCAGAAAGAGACCACATGTGAGATGGATGGATGAAATAAGAAAATGTGCAGAGTTGTTGTGGAGAAGAGAAGCTAAAGATCGGAGAAGATGGATTAAACCTGGAGAGACCTTCATCCTGCAATGGATTGATAATGGTTGATGATGATATTATTATTAAAATTTATACTTATAACAGACTATTAATATGCATTTTAAATATTACTTAATGCATTAATAATAGTATATAAGGTAATTTTAAGTACAATTACATTAGTTTTAAAAGGTCACAAAAAATATTACTGACTTGAAATTTAAAATTTTTACTATTTTGTACATCTAACTATTTTAATTAGGGCACAAGACACAATTAAAATGAATACTATAGATATATATTAATGATGGCATTAGTTACTAACTTTATAACTTATTCAAAAATTAATTAAAGACAAATTTTTTAAGCTAATACAAACGTAAGCATTTTTTAAAATAAATCAACCAATAAATAATTACCTGAATGGTTTTACTAATATCACCTGGATCACAAGTTGTCAGGCTTCCAAATATTACAATAATCTCTTTACTTCCATGACCAGGCATATGTCTTGAAAAAATAATGTAAACTTATAAAAAATCAAACTTGTTAAATATTTATTAATTCTATAAAAATATATTATTAAAGATCTATTTCATGCATTTTATATTCACTAACATTACATTTAATAAGCAAAACAAATAATATGTACAATAATAAAACACCATAAGTACATTTAAAAAGTGTTTTATTAAAATTAAAAATTAGGGAAAGGGGAAATAACAGTGCATAACCGTTTTAGTCAAAGGGAAGAAGAAATCTACAGTTGTTATAGAACTGAAATCTCAAAAATCTAAAGAAACTGATGTGATGTCAAATATATCTAGTAATGAAAGTAAGTTAGTCTGGGTTGGGAACACTGGTATTTTTAAATTTCAGATTATTAGTTTGAATAGCATAAAGTAATAAAAGATGGAGGTTAGATGTATATGTGCATTAGTCCCAATTTATAATCCTGATGTTCACTGAGGAAAACACAGACCAGACCCCAATTGGTCTAGAGATGGTGATTTTATAGCACTATACTATCTGGTATCAGTTACTCAAGCTTGCAATAGACGGCTTTGAAATGGAGTAAAGATTACTGCTTTAAAAACTGTTCCTATTGTTTAAAGCATAAGAAACATTATCAAAGTGTTAATTAAACTAAAGAAATTGAAAAATATTTACATTTAATTACAAAGCATTTTAATTATCAAGACTTTTAAATAGTAAATTAAAAACATAACTATATAAATTTGTAAAAAAAATAAAATCTTAATTACAGCCTTCATTTCATCAGGCTTACTTTAAAAAAATATATTTTTGAAAGCAAAAGCAATTTTAATTTAGACAAAATAAGCAATATTTCTATTACATAAAAAACTTACCCCTAAAAATCATCTATTTTCAATAAATTTAGTTTAAAACTAATGCTTTATCATCAAGACATCAAAAAAGTTTATAAAAATTATAAATCAACATTTACAAAAATATTTTACAATTTTACATTTAGAGCAAATACTAAACCCATTCTACATTTTAAAAATGTTTGTCTTTGTATACATAGTATATGTAGATTATTTATTTTAAAGTAGCTCATTAATTGTTAACTTCTTATTAGGATATAAATATGTAGCCTCCTCCAAAGTAAGTTTCACAATATTTTGCAGGTACACATGCATTCACAAATAATCACATAAATTTCAAATAAAATAAATGAAAAAAATTAATTTTTCTTTTGATAAAAAATAAATTTCTCAATTTATAATAATTCATAACTTTATTTGAATTGTTATTGATAACAATAATTACAAAAAAAAAAAAAAATTATCATTTTATTTTTATTTAACTATTGTTGGTGTTGTAATATAGTAGTAAAAACAACAATAGTATCTCTTTCCTTGATTAAATGATTCTCAAAATTTTAGCATGTTCTTTGAAAGATTATTACAGTAAAGGTCATTGATAAATTAGTTACAGCAATAACTTTAAAGGAGGATGAATCTCAAGTTAATACCTCATTAGCATGACCAGGAAAACTGAATAAAAATAATGCTTTACCATAATTATCCAAACTTATCAAAAATAAAACAATTTCCAATAATTGTCAATCAAAGACTAGAGCTTCAGATGGTTGCTATTTAAAGAGAACCTTGCATAACTATATATGAAAAAGTATTCACTATAAGCTAAAGAATCAATTAAAAAAAATAGCTCAAAATTATTTGAATTTTAAGTCTACAAATGTCAAACAAAGATTGCAATTCAGAATTTAAATAAAAAATTAGCATTTAGAGAAAGAAACTTCAACATATCAGATAGTGAGATGGCTAAAATGCCCTCATTCTATTCCTTAGGAATAGTAATAATAATAATAAAAAAAAACAATATGGTACACAAAAAGAGTTAGTTGCTGTATGAATCTCTATGAACATATGTGATGAGTATGCTTACTACATTTTTTTTACTTATAGATTATTTGTTGTATTTATTTGTGGAGGAATGGCCACTCTTCAGTTAGAAAGAATCTCAATTGAAATTTCTGATGCTATCTGCATTCCTGATATTATTTTTTTTGCAATTAGAGCAGAAGACCCAGTGTATAGCATTATTGCATATTTTGAATCATCAAATTAAATGTACATATAGGTAATATCTTGTGATACAGCATGCAATTAACCAGTGATCTGGGGATGAGATGATTTGATATATGTTGAACAAAAATATAACAAGGACATCTTATATGAGCAGTTACATAAGAGACAGAAGGTTTGATCATCACCATTAATATCCATTCTAATAAAATATAATTGAAATTTAAATGTCAATTAATCTTTGGTATACCGATGATTTTAAAGTAAATTAGTTATATGTCAGAAATTGATGTCTATTTGTTACATAAGTGCATATATGAGTCATCAGTAGAGTAAGTTCCCAGTATAATATATACAGAATATATGTGTATACAATATATTATTTTTTTTTCATAAATCATGTTTTTAGGACCAAACCTGTTTAATAAAAAATAAAATGAAAGGAAAATAAAGAAGTTTTGACAAGATAACACTTGCCTTTAACTCGATAAAATAACAACTATGTGATTACTATTATGACAGCAAGTGATATCTTGTTGAACATTCTGTTTGTAAAACCTCAAAATTTTACTTTTTTTTTTTTTTATTAAGCATGATTGTTCCTGAAAACATACAATTAATACGCAAAACATTTAATATTTAAATTTCTAGAGGAATGAATATTTTGAACATGTGGAAGTTTTATAATAAGATTATTGTACTTTTGATAAAAGACCTCACTGGACAAAATTAATATGGTTTTTCAGGTTTTACTTAAAACATTGAATGCCTTTTTTTTTTTAAAATTTTTCTCTATATGATTGTGCAAACTTAAAATTACATAGAGCATGAAATTAAAGCATTTTTTTTGTCTATATATTGAACCGGATTGATTTCCGATTCAATGGTTTTATTACTAATGTTAAAATTTTTATTATTATTTAAAACACATACGCATTTATATTTAAAATAGATCATTTAATGTTTATAGAATTGATTTTAAAATAGTTTACTTTCACTGCTTGTTTTTAATCCATTTAACTAAAAAATTAAGCAAGCATGTGATTACATTTCTGTTGCTTATTTTTATCATTTTTAAAGTTATTTCTAAAAGCGGAGATTTAGTTTTGTATTTTGGTTACAATAATCCATGGTTGGAATTCTTAAATTGGATTGAGTGGGAAATTAATATTTGCCCTGCCTGAAGTATAGAATTGGACAATAAGGAAGGTTTTTCGCGGGAAATGTAGCGAGGTAACTATAGCCCGCCAAAAAAAGGTGGTTGCTATTATTTGAGACTAACAAAGTTTTTAGGAGCACTTGGTTCAGCTTCCGATTTCTAGGAGGCTTTAGGATTAATCTGTGGAACTTCATATTAATCACAGTTTGAACATTTAAGAGATTTTTCAAATTCACCTTCGTGATGTCAACAAACGCTGCTATACGTATTGGAAGCAATAAGATGCATTGCTAATTTAAATAAGGACAAGCCTTGGGCTCTAGGCTGTTCTTTCATGATGCCATAAAACTCTAACCTAAGCCGGATCCCCAATTTGCCTCGACAGTCGCCTTTGTAATAAAGAGAAGTCACCTGAAAGATGAACTGTTAAAAGTGCGCATTCGTCAGAAAATTACTAGAACTCTGCCTTATCGTAAGATAAACTTTTTCTTATTCTAGCCAGGGTAAATAAATTGCGTTTAATTGAATCTCCGTTCAATCTAATGATAAGTGTGTTTTAAAGTTGTATTAATTATTTTTAATTATTTATTATCTGTATGTACTTTTTCTAGTATTTAAAGTATGTCTTGAAATCCTAGTTTTAAGATTCCAAGTTTGTTTTCAATTTTCATTTATCAGGGGGTGCATTGAGAGATTGTATTTTATATGTTTAATATATGCCCAATGATTTCATTAACTATTGCAAAATGCTTTGGCAGTTTTCGTAATTTTTATTTACTCATCGACCCTTAGTTGTTGTAAAATAATGAATTTTTAAACATGTTTGGTTTGCGCTTTTTGAAAACAACAAAATCTTTTTGCTGGCTATTTATCAAATTATTTCTTGAGGGTTGTCTGAAAGTAGTAATTTCTTTCCGGATTACGTAAGATCGTGATCAAATATCCTTTTGCTGTCTTGTATGTGAGATCAACCACGTTTGCTTAAAAAGTAGTATTACGCGCAGCAGTCCTGCGGCGTTATAACGTCAGTAGTTAGAATGCTACTGATCTCTCATCCGCGCTGGTTTCGTTGATTTCCTACAAGACCGTAACTGTTTTAATATCTCTGAATCAGGAAGCTAGAGTTGTTGTTTTTTTTTTCATAATTTTATAAATTGCCAGCAGGAAGCTATTATCCTACCCATTTCTTATATTTTTAGGTGAGAGAATTTTGCTGCCAAAATGTTTAATGTTTTCGTGTTTGCCGTACTCATGTGCACTCTCTGGTAAATATGCGTATGTTAATATAAGTCACTTTTGTATTCGTGGCTAGATGTCTTTACTCTATTGTGCAACTTTTAATAAAATAAATAAATTGTTTAAATTTATTTGGCTGACGTTTGTCTTGGTGCTTTTATTCTCAACTGTCTACACAATATTTAAGATATCTTGTTTCTCCCTGAGTTTAGTCCAGCGCATTCAGGTTCGCATATCCTGTCCACCCTTAAAATAAATGTCTAGATGTGATGTGATGTATTATGGCTTCTCCTTAAACGAAGTCAAGAATATCTCAGCAATTATGCCCAGATAAACCTGTTAACCACTTTATTTTACATTCCCCACTCTAAATTTACCCATAATCTGCTCTATCCCATATCCACAACATAATCTTTGTCAACTCTATAACCTTTATATCTAAACCCCCCTTATCTTTTCCCAAACCCAGCATAAAAACCAATAATTCACTTTCTGTATAATCACTCTTTTCATATTTATTTTTCCACAACTTCATTATATGTACCCTTTCTGTTTTCAAACATTTACATTCAATTAACAAATGCCTAATATTTTCAATTCCTTCCTTACATAATTTACAAAATAAATCACCCATATTTTTCCATTTACATGTATATTCTTTTGTAGCTAAAGATCCCGTTCGAGCCTTAAACAATAAACTACTTTCCTTACTATTATCATATATTAACTCACACCTAATATTCTGTTTATTTCTATATATATTTAAACTCTTTTTACTCTCCATACTATTTCTCCATCTCTCTAACTCCCTAGTCTTTATTAATAAATTTATTCTTTTATCCCATTCCTTACTACTATAACACTCAATAATCCTCTTAACACAATCATCCCATCTTTTGTACAAATATACTGATATAAATTCTTTATCCAAATCTTTTGCATACCGCATTACCTTTCTCACCCATCTTGTTACCTGCCCTTTACTCATAACCCAATTAAATACTATTTTAGCTATTCTTTTATTATCCATAAACTGCAATCTACCAAACATTTTCATTTTACTTTTTGCATCTCTCATATGAAAACTTGACCATCCCATTTCTCCTTGAATTGCCTCCCTTGCTGTCCATACTTCTGCATCCAATGCATGTCTTCCTACTTCCCTTTGAGCTTTTTCTAAATAATCTAATATCTTTTTACTAACATATAATGCATCATTACCATATGTTAACCCTGCTACTGCAACTCCTTTCCATATAATTCTAGCTACATCATATTTATTATATGAAAATACTGTTAATTTCTTTATCAATCCCTTTCTTTTCTTTGCTTCATTTATCAATTTTTTCTCCCATTCATCCAAATAATTTTTCTGATTACTTAAAATAATTCCCAAATAACTATATCTATTCACCACACTTAACTTAATATCTCCCAATAAAAATTCTACATCTTCTCTTTCCTCAGTATTAACCATCATTATATTTGATTTTTCTTCACTAAATTTAATCCCCATCTCTTTACCCACCCTTGCACATGTCCTCAACATAACTTCCATATCTTCTCTTTTTTCTGCACACAAAAAATATCATCCGCAAAAAAAAGACCTGACAAAATATATACTCCCTTACTACCTATTAACGGTATCTCTATCCCTCTTCCTAATCTTTCTATTGCTCTTTCCATTTCACTCAAATACAACACAAACAAAATAGGTGACATAGGGCATCCTTGCCTTAGTCCCACACCAATTTTAACTTTAATTGATTCTATATTCTCTAATTGATATATATAATAATTATTTTCATATAATTTCTTAATAATATCTATTAAAGCTTCATCCATTCCCAAATTTGCTAAACTTATCCATAATCTATTTCTATTTACTCTATCATATGCCTTCTCTATATCTATAAAACTCATATATAACTGTTTACCTGCATTCCTACTCATATCCATAAGTTGTGTAACTACAAATAAACTATCTCCTATATACCTATCTAATCTAAAACCTCCTTGCATTTCCCCCACTACATTATTCCCTTCCATCCATTTTACAACTTTACTAGCCACCATATATGAGAAAACTTTATATAAAACTGATGTTACCGCTATCGGTCTATAATTATTCAACCTTCTATGATCCTTACCCTTTCCTTTAAATAATAACCTTACTCTTGTATTACTCCAACTACTTGGGAAAACTCTATTCTGTGCCATTTTATTAAAACAGGATAATAACTTTACTTTTGCTCTATATCCTAAATTTATTACCATCTCTGCTGCCCATCCATCTAAATCTCTTGCCTTCCCACTTTTCAATTTTTTCTCTACCTCATTTAGTTCATTTTCTGAAAAGCTAATATTCCCATTACTATATTCTTTCATATTTTCTAACACTCTATCATTCACATCTAACATCTTTTCTATATTCATTACATTCAAAGATCTTTCATCCGGTACAATATATTAGTTAATATAATAAACGAATTGCACTAAATTCAGAATTAAAAAATTAGGCAAAATTAAAGGCAGACTTCTCAAGTGTGCCTTGACATGGAAACCATTAATTGTAATTTTTTAAAATTTTGGCTAGTTTTTTAATTCTGAATTTGGTGTAATTTGTTTTCATAGTTAGAATCAATATACATGTGTACATTTTCAAAACAATACAATTAAGCATATACTATTTTGGAATAAAAAAAATTAAAACTCACTTCATTTTAATATTTTAATTGTATGACAAAAATGTTTGTAAAAATAAATAGCATACCGAAGAGTCTGGGCTGCTAATTCCAAAGAGTTCTGAAGAGAAGGTTCTCCATCACAGGTTAAATCTTCAGCTTTGCGAACGGCAGCAATGTGACGTTTTGGATTTCCTGACAAAAATAAAACAACTTTCATATTATTTAATTTGAAAATATTAAAATACATTGAACAAATAAAAAAAAAATCAATATTATATACCTCCTAATTCGGTTAACTTTTCTGCTCGCTTGTTTTTAGTTATAATGATTCCCAGTTGGCTTATTGGATTTTGGTCAAAATACTCCTCAATAAATTTACTTAATAACTAAAAAGTAAAAATAATTATCACATATTCATAAAAAGCAATCATATCATTATTATATAAATTAATATTCTCCTTTCCAAATTTGATTCATAATATAATCTATATATATTTTCTTTTAAAATTTTTTTATTTGAACCAATATAATTTTTTGGTTCGAATAAATAACAAGTATTAATATAAATAATAAATGGTTATTTGTGAATTTATACAAAAATATATATGGAACATAAAAAGGAATAACAAAGAATATTTTTGAATAATATATTCAAGATATCGAAATCATCAATCACTAATTAATAGTAATAACTAAGAAACATATCACAAATGTGAAGTTTCTGATTATTTACAATTTATACAAAATGATGATAAAGAGTGACAGTTTCTATCTTCATAGATTAATAATCAATAACTTATACCATCAGTCAAAAGATTTGTTGCAATCTAAACATTATGCAAAGTTGTGAGAAAAGTCCTGAAATGAGTTTCATATTTAGAAACATATTTATAAAAATGAAGATCAGAATTATTCAAGCTATGGCAGGGATCCCCAACCTTTTTGCACTTAAGAGCACATTCTATAATACCGGCCAGGTGGCGGGCACCATTTATTTTTTCAACCAGGTGGTGGGCACCATTTATTTTTTCAATGTAAATTTATAGTTGGATATTGTTAATAATACACATAATGTACAAAAAAATATTTATTTCAAAAATAAAATTTTAACATATAATTAATGTTTATATTTTTATGCTTAAAAGTATAGTATGCCCTACAATTTGATTACAATAATTTATAAGAAATTTTAAAAATTTAATTTATTTGTATCAGATAAATAATTTTTTATCGTGTTTGAATAGCGGCTGTGGCACACATAAAATGGTCTGCGGGCGCCATGGTGCCCACGGGCATAGGGTTGGGGACCCCTGAGCTATGGTATTTCCTAAGGATCTCTATGGATGTGAAAATTGTTTAATGAAAAAATAATAGAAAAAGTATTGATGCATTTGAAATGTAATGCTGGCAAAATCATTTGAAAATATCGTGGGTAGCAAGAAAAATAAACAAATGGATAATTAATTATATTTGTATTTTTAATAAAAATATAAATGATCAAGATAAAATAAGTTTTATTTTCATATACTCCAGTAAGGCCATCATTGAATGGCGATCTATCTGCAATCAAAAAATTCTTGGTATCTTTTATCTGCTGCTCCCTTGGCTAAATAACTAAGTATGAATAAATTATTCAAAGATTTTTTATAATAAAATTTACATTTGATTACTTTCTTGTAAAATTACTTATAACATTAATTTTAGTATGGACATGTATTGGCATGCAAAATGATTTATCAGAATGTTCTGTAAAAATAACGATGCTCCTCAATTCTATTTAGTGCAACTAATACTTTGCAAATTATTTAAATGTCACCTACAAATAAAGTATTATGTAAATAACATATTGCTGAAAACAGAAAAGACCCCCAGTTCATTCTTGAATAATTTCAAAATGAATCCAGTACTAAGTTGTCTCTCAATTGATAAACTGCACATTCATAAACAATTTATAGCCATCTACTTGTTCAATTAAACTTTCTCTGCAAAATAACTTTTACTAAGAAAAATTATATCAAACTTATACTTTGATAATTCCTTAGCTACAACCTGTAACTAATGTTGAACTTTTGAAGAGTACATATTAAATAAAATTCAGATTCAATGTATTTACTTTCAAAAAAAGAATTGGAAGACTTAATTTAATTATCAGTACTTCTACATTGCCTTCATTACCATTACTGGTATTATAACCATTTCTGCAATGATAGATTAGACATGCAGCCTAACTAGATTTTTACAACGCATGCGATTTCTAGGCTTTTTTTTTTTTTTTAGCATATAGTCATGGACAGAAAAACTCTCTTTACAATTCTAGTTCCAAGCAACTCATTAGTGAATGTGCTGTCTTTTGCAAGACTATTTAGGATTTAAATCTGTTTTCATTACTATTTCCTCACGGCAAGAACTTTTCATATTTTATATATTTGCATAAAAAAAAAATATTGAAGTCAGAACTGCTGTGTTTGCAATTAAATGTTGAAAATATAGTTCCATAAATACTTTGTCTGCCACAGATATTTTACAAATGGTTGATGACATAAGAAGCTCAAAATGATAGTGCTTTATATTGTTTTAAGTGAATAAAGATAATAAGATAAAAAAAATGAAGTGAGAATAAGAAAATGAGCATAGAAAAAATAGAAGACTTCCTGAATTGGAAATTGTACCCAGCCTGTGCTGAAGTAATATCAACCCACAAGGCAATAGATGTTTAATTTGATAAAAACAAGCTCTAGCCCTTGATGAACCAACACCATATTTTACAAGACAACAGCTCTGCATATTGATTAATTGCAATCACTCCTCTAAATCGGAATGTCATTCCAATGGGTCTTGACTATGAAAGGTATCAGTAGTCTGACTTCAAAAATTGATTAAAAATATATACATATATGATGTTATAATTAATGAATAAAACTTCATATATGTAACTGGAAACTATTTTGATTTTCACTAGTAATATCTTCTGTATTTAATTCTCTTTAAAGAATTGTTGATCTGCTGTATTTCTCCACTAAGTATTTTGAATATTCCGATAACAAATATATGACTGTAATTCTATATATACCTTCATAGAAAAGTTTATAGATGGCTTTAAAATATTTAAAAAAGACAATAAAATTTTTTTACAGACCAACATCACTTTAAAGAGGATTAAGCAGACAAATAATTTTTAGCCATATATAATTGAGAATCTTATTCAACAATCAAAAACACATGTATATTTAATAATGCATGATTTACAATTGTATTTCTCTATTCAATAAATGATTTAATGTACTATTGAAAAAAAAAAAAAGTCATTACGTTTTTATGATAATTATTGTGAAATTTAAATATAGTTAATAAAAAACTAACTCTAAATGTACAAATTTGTCTTGTTGGTCTTAGATCTTGATCAGTCATGGCTTGAGATAAATCAACAGCAACAAATAAATGCCTCATCTAAAAAAAAAAAAAAGTTCATATAAAACTATACATATGCAAATGACTATTGATATATTAAAAATATATATATAAACACACATATCATCATTGATCATCTGTCCAATAAAAGATCTGCAAACCACTTAATCCAGGTCTCTTGTTTTTTTGCTCTGTTTTTCAGAATTTTCCTAACTATTATCCTTATTTAAGATCTATTAATTTCTTTTTTTTTTCAGCTGTCAGTCTATTTTAACATATTCATTATTATTCTTTCTATCTAAATCACATTCTTTTTAGTTCATCTGTATTGTAAATATATATATATATACAAACAGCTAATCTTTTATGTTTTCTTCAAATTCATCTTGAAGTTATAATATTTCTTCAAGATCTCTTCCGTTAATTTATAAACAATAATGATATTTTCTAAATAAATATTAAACAAAGCAGCACACAAAAGCATGCCTACTCTACACTAAATATTTCATCAATTCCTTATTTAGTCAATAGTCGAAGTTTCAATATCAAGCAGGACAAAAATTTTACTAGCCATTTCATTAATTACAAATTTAATGATCCACAAAAAATTGTCTTTTTTTGCAGTTAATGTAAGTTTAACTATTGCTAATATTATTGTAACTTTTTTTTTATTTTCTTATGTTTTTAGTGTGCCACAAGCTTTTTTTTTAAAAAAAAATGTTAAAATACTTTTTTTTTTTTAATTAGTAAAGTTTATTTGAATAGCATTCAAAGTAGTAATTTACTTTCAATATATGTTACAAATTTGATAAATCTTGCTAAATTCATTATCTGCAAAAACATGCACATTTTCAGTACTGCATTATTGCATTAAATTTATCCATTCCACTGATTTTTAAACAACAATTATGTCTTGTAAATAAAACAAAAGATAATATATTTGTATTATATCTCTAAATACTTGATAAATTGTCTTTAAATGTTATTGTTATTATTAATATTTTTATACAACTATTATATTGGTAGACATGCTTACTTATCGAAGTTTGAATTTTAAATAGTTCACTTTATTTTAATTATCAATTATAGTGAAGAAAGAATATTTTTGATCTTTGATCAATTAGTACAATGTCAACAAACATACATTTAAATCAATATAAACTTCTTCTTCTTCTATCTTTTCAAATGTATTATCAAATTTATAAAGTCAAAAAAAACTTCACATAAATATATCGGAGAGACTTTCTTTTCAAAAAATTTATTGATATACATTATATAAACTACATAAATAAAATATAAATATCCAACGTTTCCTCCATTTTTCAATAATAATATGGACTTTATCAAGGTTCTATAAAACAGAGAAAAAATAACATTAAAGATAATAAAAAAAAAAAAATAAGAAAATAAAAAAAAAAAAAAAATAATAAAATAAAATAAAATACCTATAAATCAAAAAAATGGAAAAATTGTATAACATAACATCTCCTTACAAAGTGAGAAAAATTTGTATTTTTAAAATTAAATGAATTATTAAATAAAATTAATAAAAAATACTGTATAAATATGAAACCTGTATACAAAAAGAAGAGAACTTTAAGATCTTTGATTAATCATAAAGAATTTAATATGCTTGAAGCTATGAATTCAGTGTATTTAATTAAATGTTTGAATTGTAAAAACAATGTATTCTATATTGGAACAAGCAAGAATAAATTAAAGACCAGACTATATCAGCATATGATTGATAAGAAATCTGCTATCTTTTGTCATAAATTGGAAACAGGACATAAAGACTATGAAATTCGACCTTTGGAATGTATTGGTAATTACTTTGAAAGATTTAACAAAGAGAGTATTTATATAGAACATTTAAATCCTAGTTTAAATAAAATGTTAAAGTAGTTTATATATTTATACAAAAGAATTGACTGTTTTTATGTGAATATTTTTTCTTTTTGGTATTAAAAATTTTTCTCACTTTGTAAGGAGATGTTATGTTATACAATTTTTCCATTTTTTTGATTTATAGGTATTTTATTTTATTTTCTTATTTTTTTTTTTTCTTATTTTTTATTTTTATTATCTTTAATGTTGTTTTTTTCTCTGTTTATAGAACCTTGATAAAGTCCATATTATTATTGAAAAATGGACAAGACGTTGGATATTTATATTTTATTTATGTAGTTTATATAATGTATATCAATAAATTTTTTGAAAAGAAAGTCTCTCCGATATATTTGTGTGAAGTTTTTTTGACATTTAAATCACTAATGCAAGTCAAGATGGCTAACAAAATTTTAAATTTTAGAATAATTTCAAAATATTTAAATTAAATTTTTAAAAAAAATTTAAAAATGTATATAAGTTAATAAATTTCAATAAAATATAATTAATAATAAATATTAAAGAAGGCATTAATTTAATCAGTGGATATCAGATGGCAATGCAAAACATTTCTCTTTGGCTATTTGATCTATAATCATAATCGAGAAACTACCAACTTCAGCATTCACCACATAGCTGAATTATTATTTTGTTAATGAAGCTAATAATTTGAAAAAGGTAATTATTAAGGTCTTAAGATCAAGCAATAAGTTTACCAAGTCCATAAACTAGTTCAAAAATTATATAAATATAAAAAAACAAAAAGATGTAGTAATACGTAAATCAGGTCAATAAGATAAGCAATCAAAATTGGCAAACAATCCATATGTAAAATGAAAAAAATCTTTTCAAAATTTTTTTTTAACAATACTGCAACATTACATTTCCATTATGACTTCTGGTGAAGATTTTTAAGGATTTCAAAATGAAAAACAATCTATAAAAATGCATTTTGAAAAATTAATTCATTTCTAGGTTTAGCTTTACATATAAAACAAAAGTCCAGATAAAACTGCATTGCAAAATGCTATATTTTAACATTATTACTGATAAAAGTTGGGTGTTAAACTTTTCCAGAAATATCAAAACTTATTAAGTACAAAGAATATAAAACTTATAAAAAAATTTGCTGATATTGAAATTAACAGATATTATTCCTGATTGCTCCATTGAAAGGTATTTATAATATTTATGGACTAAACCATCAGAATTACAAAATAAATTTGTTGCAACAATATCTTTGGGAAAAAGCAAACTTCAACTTAAACTATTTATCTCTTAGTTACAGAAACATGCAGATGATCATCATTATTAAAAAATAAGGCAATTCCCCAATATAAAATAAAATTTATTGCCGGGTTTTATTTCACAAATCTGGGGAAAAAATCTTTGGCACCTGTGAAGCAAAATAAATATCATGACAACAGAAACTAGTCATTCAAGATTGAAGCAATTGCTATGAGAAATGATTCTAAAACAAATTAAAGACTCAATTTATGCATGCAAAGTTCAAAACTGATTCAAATTAAGTCTATAAATTTTAGTATTACCAAACAAGAATAATATAAAATATTCAGATACTAACAGCTCATAATAAAACACTTATTATATAAGTTTTTGGCCACACATATACAAAATTATGTCTGCAAATATGTTGATATTTTTATTGAGATTTCATTAAATGAATAAGTAAATGTTGAGACAACGTTTCTTTGATAAGATTATTTTAATTTGTAAAGTTTTTGAATTTATATCATTATCAGTTTGATTTAATGTTTAAAATTTTAATAAATTATTCAGTTGATTTGTATCATATACAATGTCTGCTGACTAATTTTCAGTAAAATTAAAAATATACTGAAAGATTTGTAAACATCATCATCATTTTCAACCATTATTGATCCACTGCAGGATGAAGAACTCTCGAAATTTAATTTAGTTTCTCCAATCAATAGCATCTCTTCTAGCACATCATATAAACAAATTTCCTTATTTCATCCATCCAAATCACATGTAGTCTCTTTTTAGATTTTCTACAATCTCTTGGGATTAAATTTAAAACCTTACTCTCTTGTCTATTATCATCTCTTCTAGCAATATATCCAACTCACTTCCATTTCAATTTCTTAATTTGTTTTCTCAATTCGTTTTCAAACTCTGAAGGTTACTCTTAAAATACATCTCTCTATACTTCATTGAATGGTCTGAAGTCTTGTTATTACTTCTCTATTAAGTGTCCAAGTCTCAGATCCATAAATAAGAACAGGTATAACACATCGATTAAAACCTTCATTTTCAAGTACATAAACATATTTCTTTTAATATTAACCTCAACTGCTGCAAGCAATCCATTATATCATTATCAGTTTTCAAATGCCTTAATATCATATTATTTTTTAAATTGAACAGATGTCCATCTCAATTAAGTGTGTCACTATTTTGCAAAAATGTTTGAATTTAACTCATTAGTTATAAATTTTGCCCCCCCCCCCTTATGATATAGTGATATTTCATACTGCTTGTAGTCTATGTGGGTGTAAATTTTTTTTTATCTTTTTTAAATAACTGCTTCTTTATCTACTTTTTAAGACAAATATTATAAAACTTGTGCAACTGATGACTACAATAATAAAAAATAAATTAATTTTGTTATAATAGTTGAATGTAAGAAATCAATAAATTAAACCAAAACAATTTTATTTTCTATTTTTACAATTTTATAGCTGTATTTTTTAAATTTTTTGTATACAAATGTTTTAATATCTATTGTGAATAATGTTTATAAAAAAAATCAAATTTGAAACAATATTTATATACAACAAATATTCTTCGTAGAAATGATATTAGATGCTTCTTGTAGTTTGTACATTTGTAAACAGTGTTGCAGCTGTTGCAGTTTTAAGTTATTTTTGTCAAAAGTACTCCATTCAAGTTGAATTCTATTATTCATTTTACTCATTGTATTTCCATCTGTATTAATAATCTGACTGAGGTATTTGTAGTTGTTTACTTCTTCTAATTCATGATTATCAATCTATATTTTCTTCTGGGAAAATCTACTGAACATTACTTTTTAGCAATTATTTTTTATCCTATTTTCATCAGATAACTCTTGCAACATTTGCTGCAGCTCTGAATTCTATAATATTATTTTCAAAAACATTCACACTATCCTTAAAATAATCTTTACTTATTTTTATTCATAATCCATTAAATATTTCTTGTAGAACTGTTACAAAAAGTTTAGTAGATATATCATCTTAGAGTATACCTGTTCTCAATGTTATTCTTATTATCACGTTGTCATCTAATCACTGCTATTGCATTTTGATAAATATTCTTCAGAATATAATAATATCCTGTATCTATATCATGATTGATCCAAAGCTTTATTAATATGGAAATGATTATACAAGCAAATCTCTTTTCATAATCTTAAATCTAAAGCATAAAAGAAATTCATGTTTACAGATTCTTTCTATAACTTCTCTAATTGTGTTAAAATTATTTTGACATACAATTTATTGTTTGGTTGGCTAGAATCCATATTTTAATGCAAATGAGTTGTATCATCTCGGTAAAGGTTTTGTATAAAAATAATAGGAGACCGATAGATTTGTATCTTATAATAATTTCTTTATCACTTTTCTTTTATATCAATATTACTATTGCATTTTCCCAATAATCTGATATATCTTTATCATTTAGACATTTGATATATTACTTTGCCAACAGGTTTTCTATTTCTTCAATGCTTCTTTTAAAATATCAATAATAATTTTATTTCCTGGAGCTTTTCCTTCTTCATAGATTTAATTATGTCTCACTTCTTCATTTAAAATATTTGGCAATTCAAATGATGTAGTAATTGTGGGAATGTTTTGTTTTTTTATGCTTTGTTACTATATAATTCTTTAAAAAAATTTTCTAAACATCGCATGATGCCATCTCATTTTTTAGTAATTGTTACACCTTTTTTTCTTATTGCGGAAATACTTATGAGTGAGTGGAAATTTAAGCCTTGGTAATAATGTTCAATAGTAAAATCAAATTCTGATCTGATTGGTGGAAAAAGGAACATACCGCAAAGACCAATCACTGCAATTATAGACAAAAATGGCTAGTTAATTCTTTTTTTTTTTTTTTTAGGAACTGCAATTACTACTACTTCTGAGAAATCACTAGCAGAAAACTACAAGAAATCTTAGTCTCCCAGTTCCACCTGGAGAAATTACTGTTCATGCTTGAATCAGTTGAATAATTCATTATTCTTTGCAGCAAATTTTTCGGTAAAATAAGAACAAAAATAAAAAAAACTAAATGTGTTATTCAAAAAAATTCTTATAAAATCATTAATTTTTATTGTAGAAAAATAAAAATGATATTTTTTGAAAAATGAATCAAACTTGCACATGTGTAGTGTGTGTAGTTTTCATATCATGTTAAATGGAGTCAACAATCACTAATATCAAGAAGAAAATCCATGTTATGTGCTGACTACATAATAATGGTTAAATTGTTCTCAATTTTAAATATGAATATTTTGTAGCTGGAATATAATGTGGACTTTTTTCAATTAATATCAAGGCTATATGAAAAAATTAAAATCTCAAACATACCATTCCTAAACGAATATTAGCTTGCTTTTGTTGTAGTCGTCTTCTTTTGGCCCTCTGGATAAATTCATCCAGACTAGCTTGAAAAGATCCTTCAGCATCTTCCCTAAATGCTTCCCTAAAATATAATAATTGACCTTAATTATGTATAACTTTTGATATGAATGTGTGTGAGTGTGTATTGAAATGAATAATATGCATTTCACTGTCAGCCATGAGATTTTCTATATGGCAGAGAGTTGGTTTTAGTTGTTGTGAGGTTAGCTAATAAATACAGTACAAAAGTTTTAAAGAAAATTATATAAAATAAAAGAAATACCTTAAAATAAAGTGTTAAAAGTAATTATAATAGTTAATGTTCAAATTTTAGAATAAATTATTAAAAGTCATATTTTAAAATAATTATAAATAATAATTGATTTTGTTATAAAACATATTTAAATATAAAAGAAACTAATAAATTATATGAACTAGATTAAAACAGTTTCTCTTATTGAAGATTAAAATATATATCTAAAATTATATTACAGGAATGTATTACAAAACATAACAATTAAGGATACTCTTATGGAATGAAATAGATTTTAAAAATTTTATTAAATAATTTTCATTTTTGGATTAAATAATTAAATTAAGTTCTGTTTTTAAATTTAAACTAGCATTTTGTGATAAGAAACTTGAAAAACAAGATAATAATGCAAGCAATTAAATATGATGGTATTTTGAAAACTCAATCAATTAAATCAGTATTTCTCAATATTTTTATGAGAACTGCTAGATTTCAGAAAAAATTTCTTCAGATGGGTAATATAATTTAAGTAAATTATTTTAATTTGTGACATTACATATGTATATATATTACTGGATTGATTCCTGAGATGCATGCTGCTTTTTTTATTCACTTGTCCTAGTTTATTATAAAAAACTGCTCATGTCTATAGTTATTATTATTCATACAATAAAATTACAAAAAAAAAAAAAAAAATTAATCACAGAACAATGAACACAAGAAATAGTGATTACCGATAAAAAGTACATTTATAAAATCACAAATTATATAATTAATATAAAGATAATGCTAATTAAGAATAAAACAAATATTCTATAAAAATCATACAAAATCATACTGATTCAAAAATTACAGGTCATATCATAATTATTGTAATATAATTACATAATAATTGTTATAAGAAATATTGAATATGAAAAAAGCACAAAATTAAAAACCAAAGAACTGTCATCAAGAAAGTAGTAATAAAAGACAATAATTGTCAATTTAAATTTTTAATGCGATTATTGTTGTTGTTCACTTTCAATTAGTAATTCAAGATTAGGCATCAAATTGGTTAAAGTGAAGCAAAGAGATGAGCCTATCTAATAGTAAAGCAATTTCTAAGTTTGTTTTTTGTAATATACATTGTCAAAAACCCCTTTCACATAAGTATGTTATCATGAAGAGGACAAGCATTTTCATTGCTTTTTCATGCAGACTTGGATACTCATTTTTCATTTTGATTCAAAATTTACTTAAATTAATTATAGAAAAGTTTGATTTTAATGTTTTGATTATTTAAATTTGTGGTATTGTTTCTTAGATCTCTGAAAGAATTTGTAATCCATAAATTCATCTCACAGTTTGGATGGAAAACATTTTTCAAAACCATCATACAAAGATTGTCTATGAAATGGTGATCATGTGATGTTTAGTGGTTTAAAGATTGTCTATGGTAACAGACAATTTTATTTAACTTCAATATGCCATATCTTGGGGCTCATTAATAAAATCATAAGTAACAAATAGATTGCAGTTGCTTTCTTTTAATCTACTCAGACAAAATTGAATTTTCTTTTTAAATTTGTTGATTTTATTATATAAACTCACTTCCCTGTAGACTTAAATTAAAAGCATTAATGTAGAAAAACTAGTTTTGCAACCCATTCGATTTCATAAAAATAATTTGACAATGGTTTTTTTCCAATCTAGAATACTTCTGTTCTTAATTCAAATAGCTTGCTATCATTTTACCTCGAGAGAGCTACCTGACTTCAGTATGAAGATGAAGCAATAATTCTTCACGTTCTACTCCAACTTTTTTTTTATTTATAAAATTTATGATTTTTATAGATTCAGCTCAACTCTGGGGATAAACTTTTAGTTACTAAATGCTGCTGATGTATTATGCAGTGTTTAGTTAATAAATCAAGGTCACTATTTTTTGAATTTTTTTATAATAACACCATAATGCTTAACCATCATATTAACAGCTTTGTCAGTATATAAATCTACACAATTTTTCCAATCCAAATCATTATTGTTAATGTATGAATTCAACACTTTAAAAATTTCCATGCTTATTGTGCATGAAGCTAGTTTTACACAATACAGAAATTCTTTCATGTCTTCAACAAAAAGTTAATCTATCTAAAGTAACAAATTAATATAGCTTTTTTGGAAATATTAAATAATTCATCAATTTGAATTACAAATATTTTTGATTTCTTAATTTTATTTATTAGATGGTATTCTATGTTTGACAATGTAGCAATTTGCCTTTCAATACTATTAGAAAAAGATATCATTTTGATTTTATCAGCAACCGATGATCGAAACATTTCTGAACAAACATCTAATAAAATGGGTGTAATCAAAGTTTCTGTGGCAGTAAATGATTTTTTGGTTTTAGCAATCTAAAGTGCTACTAAATATGAATATTTTAAATAAAGATTTATTTTGAATAAAAGTTTGTTTAAATATTTTTTTTCTATAAAACAAATTCGTGCTTTTTACATTCAAAATATTACAAGGTTTTTTTTTTCTAATTCTGAATGTTTTGACTTCAAATGTCATCACATTTTTGATGGTTTCATTGCATCATTAGATCAAACATCATGACAGATCACACACATCGAATGTACATCTTGTTCCATAGATTTAGGTCAAAGAATAAATCCATACCACAGATATTCATCACTGTAATGTCTAATAAAGGAAGATTTTTTTATTTTTTTCTGGTGGGTTCCCAATTTCAGTTTCACTCGATTTTTCTTGAGAGGTTGAACTCTTATTTAAAAAAATGAAATAATGTACCTTGCCTCTTTGTATTTATTTTGTTATTATATTATTATATTTCAAATTTATATTAATATTTTATATATTTTTTCTAACCTTTAGATACAACAAATCCTTGCTAAATATATAATTTTATAATGAATAAAAAATGCATGCAAAAACTTCCAACAGTTATTTTTAAATGCTACTTTTCCCATTTTGCTTTAACAGTAGCAGGATTTTAATGTAAGGTTATTTTTAGTGAACATTTTTAATACAACAAAAGAATCTATTTTTTGGTTTACTTAAAGTAACAAAATAATTAATTTAAAAAATTTACTAAATATTCCAATTTTTTTTTGATCATTACATATTACTTTAAAAAAAAATTTTTTAAAAATAATGTTTAATTTAATTAAGTCTTTTATTTTACTATTTCTCTATTATATTTTAACTTCATTATAATAAATAACTAATAAATATATCATTGAATTTTGTTTCTTTTTTTGTTTTACTGCATTTTTATAAAATTAAAAATGAAACAAAAGTTCAAAACTACTAGTTATTTAAAAATGTGTCATTTAATTTTTTTTATTTTTACTTTTTTAAAATCAACAACAATAAAACTCTATTTTATTATTATAGCTGAAATACACAGGCTTATATATACCTGTGTCTATTTTATTATTACTTTATTTTGATTATTCCTGTAGAACTTAACTTTGACATTTTTGATATAATTTCACATTTAGCAAGTTCATATATATACAAAATTGTAATACCACTAGAGTGTAAATACTCTGTATTTTATTTACTTTCAGTTTATGATAAAAATAAATGTAGTTTTATTTTCAATGCTTTATAAAGTACACTATAAAATAAAAGGTTAATATTTATGATTAAATAATTTAAGGCTTTCATTAATCTATAATAATAATAATATCCTCTAAAAAATAAAAATATAAAATATTACTAATATGCCATTCTTTTAATAAGTAAATTCTACTTGTATATGGGGGGGTAATTAAAAAGGGGTTTTATTTTAAATTATAAATATAGCGAAAGTTAAAAGCTTATAGAGATGATTTTGAGATTAAATGTCGACTTTTAAACTAATGTAAGATGATATTGTTCTCTCAAAACACGCACACACGTATTCATCAAATGTGTGAATAAGTATAAATTCCTTAAAATGAGATTGCCATATGAGATTGCCTAAACCTAAGATTGCCTCAAGCCTATGGATTGAATGAACATTACGTAGGACACGGACCCCAACGACAACTCAGAGAATATTGAACTCTGGGGGGAGATTGGATCCTAAGATAAGAACCAACCCAGATAAATATGAGTCTTAGTCTTTGTCTTCACGCTCGGTTACAGTTTTTACATGCTTTGTTTTGTTTTAGCTTACGCTTATAATTTTTAAATTCTCCAGGAAGCTACAACTAGAACTTTTTTTTTTGCTATCCAGCCTATCCAATATGACAACTGTGAAATTAACCTTTAGAGCGCGATCGTCATGATGGGCTAAGAAACCCCTCAGTGATTGATCGCCAGAACATCTCCACAGCTATGAATGATCAACAACATTGCATCAAACATCGTATTCCAATCAGTTCAAGAACTTGTGTTAACATATAAAAATCATCCAAACATACTATGCTGAACTTATATAAAATGAACAACCATTTATTATGGAAACAGTATCCAACAGGTTCGAACCCTCACCAAGTTAGAAGCAGCAGAAGACAACGCAAAATCCTAGGTAAACAATTTATTTCTTTTATGCTCCCATTCATTTTTTTTTCGTAAACTTTAAAAGGCAATCTCATATCTAATTAAATTCAACTTTCGTAAATCAAAATATAAAATGATCCGTAATCCCTCATATTTGAATCTTAATATTTTAACCTCAGCTTTCGCAAGTAAAATCAAATGCTATATAGTTTCTCATACTTAAATCTTAGGACTTTTCCTGTTATGGACTTTAATCATAATTAGTGTTCTCTTTCGCAACTAAATTATAGCACACATTTATATTATATCATCCATGTTTATTATACATAATATGTTCTTTTCTGTGTGAGTGTGAGAATGCGTGTATGTGCGTGCAATTAAAGCAATCAACTAATGTTTCATTTTGTTATATTTAATAAAGTTTCTTTTTTTTATTTAAACAAGTCGAGCATTCCTCAAATCATTCTCTATAATTAAAGTATATTTTAATAGTATAATCAGCGTTTATTCATGAAGTTAAATATTTTACTTTTAAAATTTATCTTTCTTATTTTTTTTGTTTTGTTTATTTATTTAAGTTCCATCGTGCCGTAAGTCACGATGTTTATTTATTATGTAGTTAAGATAGACTTAAGAGTTGGGAGGGTCTATTATTAGTAAGTATAAATAATGTCAATAAAGCTAATAGGAGTAATTCTGTTGGACTGTATGATAACGGGGGGATGATATTATAAGCTTCTAATTTTTATATAAGGATATATAAGTCAAGCATTCGTATTAGTCGCCAAATAGCCAATGACCCGATCCAATATTTGGACCGATCTATAAATCAACCAAACTTTCTCTCCAATGGCTACTATTGTGTTCTTTTACCAAAATGATATTCTTGAAACAATTTCATCGCGACCCTGAGTGCCTTATTGGTCCATGCTGAGAGTTTGAGCTTATGGGCGGGGATTAGACTTCGAAATCGTTTTGATATGACGTAAGGTGATGCGAGAAATTAAATTATAAATTGAATCATCGTATCTGGCGCCCCCTTGTATTGATCATGAACAACTATCGATGTAAGAAAATAAATAAAGCTTTACGCTATATCATGTTTGTTTCGGAGCTCTCAATCCCTATATGAACGGATGAGTAAGGGTCCGGTTACAATATATATACAAAATTTAATACCACTAGACATAATTAATAATTACATTTAACTGCCTGTTAAAAATTGAGGCTTTCTTAAAAAAAAAAGATGAGTAAGAAATTATTTGTTTAATGATAATTAAATCATAATAACAAATCCAATTTGTCTAATAGGAATCAAAGATTTCTATATTTACACATATAATGATAGATTTTAAAAAGATCTGACATTTGAGCTGGCTTATTTTGAAAAAAAAAAAAAAAAGACAAATTAAAATTCTTAAAACAGACCTTTTTTTAAAGTATTTAATGCAGATTCCGTCATATTTTTATTTTTTCATGTTTAATGATATATATAAATGTCTTAGAACTCTTGAAGCCTGAAACTCATTTTCCAACAATAATTAGAATAAATGGCACTTTTTTTTTTTGCTGTATGAAAATTTTCTTGATGAATATGTTATGAGTTAACTTAGCATTGGAGATAAAAAGTTTACACAAATTAAGATTAGAGTTATATATAGGACTTTAATCTTAATTTGTGTAAACTTATATATAGGACTTAATATAACAAAAAGATATTAACTAAGCTTTGAAAGTTATTTCATTATCTTTTTTTATCTTGAGAATAATTAAATTTTGGCTTAAAAATATTTTGTGAAAAGTATGACTTCATCAACAAATTACTGCACTATTTTCATATCTCCAAGTCACTATTTATTTTGTTTAGACATAATTTATCCTAGAAATTAATAATAGTATGAATGATTTATATTTTAATATGTCTCTTCATTCTCAATTCTATTTTGAGAAAATTATAAAATTATTTTCTGCAGATGAAACAAGAATTTTATTTTGTAAGAAGGTATACGATTATACATATATATATATATTGAATTAAATATTCCATGGATGGTTGTTATAATAAAGTATAGAAATGAGGAGATAATATCCATTAACCTTTGATGTTACTAAAAAAATTATCAATTACTACTACTTGACAATGCCTAAGGTCAAACCAGTTTGTTTAATAAACCCCAAAATAGCTCTTTTGTTTGAGTTTATTGTTAAAGGGTTCATATATGGATTTAAACCTAGAAAGATATATTTTTTTATAAGTGTGAGAATGTGAAAGAATAACATTTTTCTTGACATTCTGCAAGAAATATTTTAAACTTCTCCAAAGAGTTGTAGATGTTGGATTAAATATTTTCATGGATTGTTATTATAATAAATAAAGAAATGAGATAATATCCAAGTAAATAGAAATAGCCCTTAACCTTTGATATTAGTAGTAATTGATAATTTCTTGGTAACATCAAAGGTTAAAGGCTATTTCTATTTACATAGATATTATCTCCTCATTTCATTACTTTATTATAATAACAATCAAAGGAAATATTTAATTCAACATATACAATTTTCTGGAAAAGTTAAAAATATTATTTGCAGAATGTTAAGAAAGATGCTGTTCTTTCACATTTTCACACTTATAAAAAATATCATTCTGGGTTTAAATCCATATAAGAACTTGGGTTTGAAGCAAAAGACAACCCATTTTACTTCATCAAAAACTGAAACAAAAGAACTATTATAGGTTTAATAAGAAACCTGTTTTGACCTCAAGGGATTGTCAATTAGTAGTAATTGATAATTTCGTGGTAAAGTCAAAGGTTAAAGGTTATTTCTATTTACACGGATATTATCTCATTTCTATACTTTATTATATATATATAAATACAAATACATACACACATTTTAATACAAGCTTTAGAAGACACTATACGTCATTCTATAAAAAACAATTGGGATGTTTTTTACAAGACTCTGATTCAAAAATGTAAAAAAAAAATTCCCAGGGTACGGTCAACCAATATTTTGATAAGGTTTCACTTATCTTTTTAAAATAGTCTAAGAATTAATGTGTCAATGAGAGCTGCTATAATAATTTCTAAAATAGGTGAATGTACATGTGTGTGTGCATGTACTATATTATATAGTTTATGCATTGTTATTTGGTTACCAACAGTTTGCTCATTTATAGATGAGGAAATATGACAAAAACAAAAATGTGTACAATAACTGTTTCTTGAGCAATCAACTTTGTAGAAATATTATTGTGAATAGAAAAAGAGACTGAGTGAGTATTTTACATACTGCAAGATTGCCCCAAGTTTCTTTATTTTAGTTTAAACTGTATGCTTTTTAAAAAAATTTCAAAGTCTTTTTCATACTACGTAAATCATGCATGTTTTTCTATATATATTACTAACATTATCAAATATCAGAATTGTCACCTGAACAACAACAAAAAAGTATATGAAAATAAACACAATTGATGTTTGATGAAAGCATTCTCTAGTATCCAAATTCTTATACTGATGCATTTATGTTTCTTTTTTTTTTTAAAAAAAAAACTAGAAACTCAAAAAATTTTAATATTCTAGCTGCAGCTGATCTTAAGGCTTTTATGAAAAAAGAAAAAAAAACACTGTGTTTCTTGTTAATATGAAATATTTTGATGTCAAAGACATCTATTAATCTTGTTAGTTATTTTCCTATAATATGGAAGAATCGCTATATTTTTTAATGCTACTGCAATATAAAGCTTTATTAATAATTACAGTACATAATAGATTAATAAAGCTTTATGTCATCATAGTGTTATAATGAAAGAAAAAAAGTCTGAAATGAAAGCAATAGTTTCATAGCTCAGAAAAATCATTGATATGATTAGCAACTATCTATTTCAATTTAACATCAAGATGTCTTTGATAAACCCTAAAAGATCTGTGTGATTATTTTTTGCATAGCAGACCATGCGAGTCAAACAGATATATGCAAATCAAATAATGAACAACTTAGAAAACAAGAATGCATTCAGTAAAAGATAATTTGCCTTCGTTTTCATTTCATATTTTTTATTGATAATGACTTAACAAAATGAGAAAATATGATTTAAATATTATAAGATAAGGCTGAAAAAAATAAAAAAATCCAGTTAAAAGTGAAAAAAATTATTCAATTTCTTTTCCTATTTTCTAGCAATAAAATTGTACTAAAATGTCTGATCAAGAAATATTTGTACAAATTTTCCTTTTTTTTTTTTACTAACTTTCATCATCTGCAATTTATTAAAAAAATGCCAACAATCAACAGAAGAAAACTGTAACACATATACATTTTATTATTTTAGAAAATATCACAATAGTTCTCATGGTTATATTAGTCCTGAGGAAGATAGTGCATGATCTCATTAACATGTTGGATAAATTTGCAACTATCTGATTCATTTAATTCTTATCATATAACATTCTCCCTATCTAAGATTACCACATGGAATTATTACAAAAACTGTTTTAAATTATAATTTATAAATGTTTTTAAAATTCAAAATTTATTAAATGTAAACATATAATTTATAAACGCTTTGTCAGCAAAATATGATTTCCTATGAACAATAAATTTTTTTTATTCTTACCAATTAATTTCTAAACCGCCACCTAACCAACGCAGCTTTGCCTCCCGATCTTCATCTGCCATATTTTCCACTGTAAAATTATAAATATATGATAAATATCTTAAAAAAATAAATAATACATTTATTTATTTAAATTATGACAAGTTATAATAAAAAATTATATTTCAATTACAACAACAAAAACATGTTTTTGCTTCAATTTTAGACCAAATCTTTCCAAAAAATTAATAATAATACAATGTAAATTATGATTTAAAAATATAACAAAGATAGAATCCATGACTTCTTTATTACAATTCTATTGAAACAACTCTACACTCTAAATTACAAATATTATGTGTCCATATATTTTCACTTTTTAAGTGTGCTTGTGAGCTGTATCATAGATTATATATATGTATCATATAACTTAATATCTAATATTTTTAATTATATAACAATCTGTTTAATGTAATAGTTTGTTAATGTATATATGAGTATGTATATATACATATATATACCAAATGCAAAAAAAAAAAAAGCATTTTTAGCAAAGGCGATTTTATCAATTTTGTCAAAACATTTGATTCAACTAAGAAATAAAGTTTGAAATAATATTTAAAGATATCTATTTGATGATATTAGAAGAAAATTTATTACTGATAGAAAATATGAGGCATTTAAAATAAAAGTGTTAAATAAAAATGTGTACTAATTCCAACTGATTTTTGGAAAAACTTATAGACAGATTCAGTAAACAGCAGTCAAAAAACAATATTTGTTTGATGAAGAGTTTTTTAATTTGGATTCATTAAAATCAAAAATGAACATCTTGGGTTCCTTGGTTTTCAGATTTACAACATCTTAAAGGTTGTACTATTCTTGCCAATTAAAAGAATCTACAGAATGTTATTAACGTTTTAAATGCACTTATATTAACTATGGTTTAGCAATTCATGCTCAAAAAAAATTCAGATGCTTAATCCATTAGTTATGGGAAAACAAAAAAAAAAAAAATCAGTGATTTTCCACTTGGATGGTTATGAGGTTAAGAAAGTACATCCATTTAATAATTTTGAAATCTTGAGATGCACAAGTAACTCATGCACTATAGAATTTAATAATTTTTTTAAAAAACGATGTATTTCATAGTAGAAATACAACTACTTTTTGTTATTCTGCCACATTTATTATAAAAAAGAGATCTTGTGATTTGATTCATAATGTAATATAAAGACAATGGAAAATTTAATTTAAGAAAGCTCTACAATAGTGTTTCTCAATCTTTATAATGTTGCTTCTTTTATATCATTATTTTTGTGCAAACCCCATTACATGTTTAGGAATGTGAAATTAGATTCCTTAGAAAATAAATTAGGTATACTTTCCAGGTCATCTTAATTTTATGGATTAAGGGTTATAACCTGGAGAAGCTTAAGTGAAAGGAAGAAGCAAGATATTAATTTCAAGATATAAATCCTAAAGTGTATCAAATATTAATTTAAAATAGCTCATTGAGGATCTTCAAATTCTTAGAGAGAGAATACATTCTTTTGCTATTAATCAATCAATTCTCATAAAAGATTTTTACTTTTGTTTTCAAAGGAGGTGGTAGGTTAAAAAAATTAACCAAACAAAAGAAATCAAAATGTTACTCTTCATTTCTTTTCTTTCCTCCTTCATTCAGTCATTTTTTCTTTCTATTTTAGTTATAAAAAATTCATAACATTTCTTCAAGTCCTCACAGATATTCTGTAAGAACATTGTGGCTCTCCAGTGATCCACAAATTACAAGTTAAAAAGTGTAGTCTCCAGTGATCCACAAATTACAAGTTAAAAAGTGTAGCTATATAATATTCTGAATATATAATGGCACAATCATAAGACTAATCAGAATATTCTTTAATTCATTAGATGTAATGTTACTGAATCTACATTTATAAGGGGACATTTTCATTGGGTTGGATATGTATAGTATATAAAAAATAAAAGAATAAAAAATATTTTCTGGTAAACTTGAACAAGATTTGTGCAATAAAGACAAACCATGAATATATTATAAATACTATTTCAAATACATTATAATATTGCAATATTGATTGGTTTTATAAGGAATATATAACTGAAGATAAAGTACAATGAAGAACTATAATTAGGAAAGATGTTAATGACTTAAAAAAAAATAAAAGTTTGCCATAGAAGTTAAAAATCAGCATTGCAAAACATAAACAAAATAAAGAATGTGTATATATTTGTGAATTGTATAGTCACTGCAAAAACTATTTTTGTGGTTTTTCTTTGTCTCTGTCTCTCTATCTTTCTTCTGCAGGGATAGATACCAATGATTTATGAATAAATGCTAATAATATATATATATAATTCTAGAGATCCATAGATATAATATATAACAAAATCTAATGATAAATTAGAGCATTTTACAATGGGACTCTGTATACTAATCTTTGAAGAAATAATTTATTATAGTTTAAATTTCTTGTCAAATGCATTTTGATGTTAATATCCAAATTATAGTAATTAACTAATTCCAATATATATTTCTCATTAATTTTTGTTTAATATATTTAATGAACATTGGTTATAAAATTTATGTTAATATATTTAAAGAATATTTCTTATAGAAATATATCTATTTCTTATCTTATTTTTATTATTATCTTAAATTATTAGTTGTTCAAGTCATGTGAGATCTGAACACCAAACTTTTTTTTTAAACTTCAATTAAAATCCAAATCCATAATAATAAAAATGTATCACAATAGAATTGTTTTACTTTTCATCATATAATATTTGTGGAACATTTCATCAATTATTAAAATGATTAAATATTTATAAATATTTGAAATACCCATTAATATTTATTATAAATTATATGGTATTAACAAATAGCAAACAATGAGTGTAATAATTTAGTTGTAGTACACTGCTTCTATTTATTTCAATTTGACATCAGAATCAGACTGAAAACCATCAAGATATACACAACATATAATTGCAAATTAAAGAATAAAAACAATTTACAGAAAATTTATAATTTTAATATCAATAATATTATTTTGTTTCTATATTAAAAAAGGTCAAATTTGAGCATTTTACAATGAGACTACCTATATTTATCTTCAAAGAAATAATTTAGAATAGCTTAAACTTTTCGAATGCACTTGTGATGTTTTCATATCACAATCGTGTCACAATAACAATTATCAAATTGCATTTACAAATTTCATATATACTGTAATTAACATCCAATAAAATTTATTAATTGTAAAAAATTTTATGCTTGTTTACACATTCTATTTGTGCAGTTATAAAAAAGGATCTTATTTATGAATAAAAAAGTACTTCAATATTCTATTATCTTCAAAACAGTCTCAGGGAATCGAGTGATATAAAAATTTAGTATTCAATACATAACTTTTAGTGATGATGATTTTTACTAACTGTATTAAAAATTAATATAAAAAACACAACTAAAAAATAGTTATAAAGAATGACCAATGAAGAAATGTGAGATTTCATTTTTATAAATCATAAAAAATATAATGTATGAAATAGCTTGATTCACAAAGAGATAATTTCAAAAAATGCAATAATGAGAAGAAAAAAAAAAGAAATTAATCAGAAACTGAAAGAAAAAACCCCATAAATTTATTAAACAAAATCCCAAACAGAATTAAATCTATGATTTTATGCACTAAATGATATAATTTATATTAAAATGATTGTAATAAAACAAGGAAATAACAGAAATAATGACCAAAACAGCTACATATAATAAAGAAACTCAAGGTCATTTATGTACAAAGATGAATATATTGGAGTTGGAATCAATCATATATGCCTATTAGTTTTCTAAATATGTAATTGTAGAATAAATCCGTTTGCCTACTCTTAATGAATACAATTTAATCGAACATCTCAATCTTTAAAACTATACCATGTTTTAACAAGCTCTTACTTTGTTTACAATCATTGAGCAAAATCAAGACCTAAACAAAAAGTTCAAAAGACTTAAGTAAATTTAGTATGTTTATTATCTAAAGTAATTCTATGACTTGACATTAGATACTGTAATAAAGCAATTATATACATATATTGCTCGCGAATGTTAGTCCTTAGAACTTTTCTATTGCTTTCTAACTAATCATTAGCATAATTTCTGCAATATTTAATGTTTATCATGATTCATTGTAAAGCAATTACTTATCAATTATATATTTCTTTTAGCTACATATATTAACCATGAATAAAAACCCAGCAACAAAAATTTAAAAGCGAACTTACTTTTGTCTATTGATGCAACGCAAATAAATGTAATTAATATAATAATTTAAAAAATCGTGAATATATATATATGCCTAGTTTCATTTTTGATAAATAATAAGCATTGCTTGGTTTTACAATATATTTTTCAAGCTATTTTCATATAAAGCATATTAAATCAAAAGAAAATTTTTGATAAAATAAATATATTCTCGGGTCTAGTACTACCACGCTGCTTGCAAACTCCTTAATTCCGCCATAGTTTAAAGAATGGAATAGCTTGACATTGAATTTAATGTTTTTATTATATTTTATCAAATTAACATTTACATCACTAATTATAATATGATATATAAATAAATTAAATAAATTTATAAACTTTAATTTTTTAAAATATAGTTAACTTATACGTGATAGATCAAAAATTCTTAGTACTCAAAATAATTTTTAAAAATGGTGCCTACTCAACTTATATTTGTTTCTAAAACCAGTCGATGCATTATGTTTTTGAAGTTCATTCATTATAGCATTTTAATTTAAATGTGTTTAAAAACACTGAAAAAATAGATATTTTTTATTTGTAATTCAAAATATTCATCATGTATCGTATAATTAGTGGAACGTTTGGGTAAGTCTTGACATTCGTGTTCTCATATCAACAATTTTTACTAAAGATTGTTTTGTTTTTGTTGAGTAGTCTATGTCATATTTCTGCTTCAAATGTAAACAATTTATTTGATAGCAAATAACTAAATAATTTAAATTTAATTGTAATTGATTTTGTCAAAAATTATGTAAGTAATAATACACTTAAAACAGTTATCGAATTTATAAATTAGAGTTTATTTACTTATTTCTCTGACATGAATAAGATAAATTGTATATTTAAAAAATAATACCGGCGGAGTAAAAAGAAAATCATAATAATTATAAAATAGTTAAAATTAGCTTTAAACGTTCACATTTTCATTAATTTAAACAATTAAATGGATTTTTTTAAAATGAAATTTAAGTGTTTTTTTTTTTAACTATAATTGATGAGAAATAGAAGTACATTTTCATTTTTTAATCGATTACTGAATAAATACTATTAATATTTAAGAAATCAAACTAAGCAGTTTTAGCTCACTTCGAATACTTTACTGCAAAAAACATTAGTGCCATATTCTGTTATTGACGCTTGATTGAATGATTAATTAATAATTGTGATAATATATTACATACATAAATACACATTTTATAATGATACTGACATTTTCATAAATTTTTCAAAGTTTTTCTGTAAGTATGGCTAAAAAAATTATCAGCCTTTAACTAATCATTCTATAGAGTAAAGACTTTTTCAACAGTCCTTCACAAAATATTAGTGAAAAATAAGGCATAGTTCGCTAAATTTTTCAATTGTCATGTGGTAAGGGTTTTAACAACTTCCGCTTTTTTTTATTCTTTAACTAAGCTTAACTAGAAACCCATTAACTGCCAAATATCAAATTGTTAGCTGGATTGAATAGAGGAAATTATCTGAAAGAAAAATGCTTATTCTAATTAGATCAAAAAAAAAAAAAAAATCAAAGGTTACCTGGCCCTGATCTGGATTTTAGATTATGAATATAGATTTATATTTTAATCCTGAATATCTTATCAGTTTTCTCTGAACCCTCTAAAAAGTAATTATATATTTATACTGTAAAAGAGTATATGATTTTATATTTATTTTATTAAATATTAAATATTTGTTACTAAAATAAATATTAAATTATATATTCTGCGATAGTATTTTTTATAAATAATTATGTATTATAAAAATGGATTTCATTTATAGGTTTATTTATACCACACATCTGATGAAGTACTTGTAAATCACACTGTGATAGCTAATTGTAGTAATCAAATCAGACCTTAATTTAATTTTATTGTTATCAATATATTTATATTTAAGTTATTCCAGTGAATTTATTTAATCTGAAATAGTTTTAGAATATTATGTTTGTATTATATCTCGTGATCACAGCAACAGTTATAGAGCTTTTGCTCTCTGAGCTGGTTTTGTGCATAACAGTCTATTATATAAAAGTGGTTTATAGTTAGTGTTTATGGACATTCCGTTGATGATGATCCTGGTTGGCACAAAGCAGATATCCTTCAAAGTCCATGCACTACATTTCATTTTAATTATTTATTTAGAAATTAAGTTTATAGTTGGCCAGTACATTAATGATACTAAGTGGTTTTAGCATTGATAGTGATCAGCATGTTTTAGTATCCCAGCATTATTGTTTTTATTGTTATATATTCTGTTGGATTAGTTTGTGAATCCAAATTATTGTTTGAATAATTTGCCCCAAGCTGGCAAGAGCTAAATAATTAGCCTGTTCTATAGTTGACCAATTTCAAATCCATTCACAAGATTGATTGTTGATTTATTTTTATTGCTGATCATTCATAATGATGATTATTATTGCTTTTGTGTATTGCTGATGAACTTATAGGTATTTATAGATAGTTCTGTGTTGATCTCTCATGCTAATTTTTTTTATATTTAATTTTATATTTTGTTTATTTGGGGATGATGATGGTTTCCCATCTTGTAATTCAGCCTTAACATGGTGTACTGTTACAACAGGTTCATTGCTCATAGTTATTCATATTATTTGTAAATTTAAAATTAGTTTATTAACTGGGGGTGATGATGAATCCCATCCCTCAGGTTCACCCCGATGAGTCCATACCACAGGCATTTCTATTTTTGACTAGAATTGGTATAAAATCAAACAAATATCACATGATCATAAACTGCACATCTTTTCAGGAGCAAACTCTTATTTACACTACTTCACTTCTGCTACCGTAATCTTGAGTAATAGATTTTAAATGACAAGACTTATTAAATCCTCATCCAATATTTTTCCATTCATATTCTTATTTCTCTTAGTACTTTTATTGAAAGCATCAAATTAAAGTAATTCATTATCATTATTTTATTCATTTTAATTCAAAATCCGATCATAGTTGAAGATTTTTATCATCTTATTGTATTGGGGAATTTTTTCTGTCATTAATTTGTTTTAGTTGAATCATATTTAAATGTAAATATGGAATAATTTAATTGTTTTAAAGGTACTTGTGACTTTTGACCCATGTGGCCACCAGAGGCGCTAGTCGGGGTCAACCACAGAAATACATAGAATAGCGGCCCCAAATGCAGCATTGCAAATTCCAGCCAAAAGGTGAGACTGTTGACAATGTGTTCATATGTCTTGGAATTTTTTAATAAAAGGAAAAAAGAATTTCTAATATATATTTGTTAGAATACTGTATTACTTTAAAGATTGCATATTTTAAAAAAGAAAAAAAAAAGATAATAGATAAAGACTTCTACAATCAAACATGAGAAAGAATCAAAACTAAAATTGAAAACTAAAATATAAAGGTGATGAGAAAAAGTAATAGAAATTGAAGTAGTTAGAAAAATAGAGCAACAACAAAAAAGATATATCAGGATGGCATTATTTAACATGTAAGATAGAATAAATATGAAATGGATCATTAATTAAGTGAATTGCTTGATTTTTATGAAATTTAATTTTTTTTTATAAAAAATAAATAAATAAACAAATCAATATTTAATAGAATACCAACATTAACACCTTTTGTCTCGTATATTTATAAGTTTCCAATAGCAATTACTTCACCTTTTTCTAGAGCCATTTACTATATGTTTGAGGAATTAATGGACACCAGCCTGATGCTTGGTATTAAAATCTTTAGAATTTCTTTCTTTTAAATTTCAGATTTTAGTTTGATTAGAATAAAGAAATAAAAAATGTCTCTTAGATGCATAAGTGCATTAGTTCAAACTTTGAATTATAGTCATCACTGATAAAACACAAAAGCCAGAAATTGGTCTAGAGATAAGTGAATTTTTTTGGTGTCTATTAATTATTCAAATTTATAGTAGATGGCTCTAGATGAAAATAACTGCTCTTATATTTAGCAGAATGTTTACTTTAGGTTTTAAATTAAGATAAGAAATTATTTAAGAACAAAATAAATCAAATTTCAAAATACAACTTTTTTAATAGAAGAAATATAATCATACCAAGAAAGATTATCTACTGAAATATAACATTAAATATTTGACAGATTGGAGAACTGAAAGAATTTCAAATTGATTTGGAATATAGAACATTCATAAAGATGGTAATAATGAAGAACTAATGCATTTAGTTTTTATATAGATCTGTTCTTCATGAATGAACTCATGGCATTACATATTGTGAACTAGATATGAATTCTGTTGCATACAGCTTGAAAATTTTTCCAATTTCCACCTAGACTTTTTTTTTCCAGATAGCTAGCCCATAATCAACTCAGATAGCCATTCAATATTGTTAATTAAAATATTTCTATTTGTTCTTAGTTAGATGGCAAAACAAAAATAAAAAAACACTCAACCTCTCACTACTGGAAATTTGCAATCCTGATGATAATGCCTTTTTCACTGTTTCTATGTAAAAGAACTGTTGAAGAAGCCTTTTCTCTGCAGTGAGCTTTTTAAAGGCTGATTTATTTTTCTCTTACTTGATGATTATAATATTAAAGCAGCCCTAAAGAATATATCTTTTTAATAACCCCATTTTATTTTGGATAAATTTCTTAATTGTATGATTTATTGAATATACTATCCAAATTTCTAAAATTTTTAATGCACTTAAATATCTGTATTTTATTTATATCCCTGAAATGTATTACTATTACTCTTTTTTTCTTATGTATTGATGTATATTATTAAAAAATATCAAAATAATTCATTTCATATTAGATGGTTTTTTTTTCCCCAATTTGGTTAAAATTTTA
Organism: Epiperipatus broadwayi; assembly: GCA_028023455.1. Lineage (NCBI taxonomy): Eukaryota > Metazoa > Onychophora > Udeonychophora > Euonychophora > Peripatidae > Epiperipatus > Epiperipatus broadwayi. The sequence goes on from JAQFVV010012511.1 coordinate 3,248,255, forward strand.
AAATCTGTTTAAGATATTTTATTTTTAGCTTGAGTAGAAATTTTATATAATAATATTTTTTTTATTTTAGGTTTAGTGTTTTTAAATCATTGAGAAAAAAATTACCAAATCGGCAATGTAAATTATTAAAATCCAAATATAATTCTCTAGCATTATTTTATCTTCAATGTCCAAACATACAATCTGTTCGATACTACTCAGGATTACAAAAGTCACATATTAGTTTACTACTTGTACCAAAAAGTACTACTATGACTTCTGTCAGTCCAGTAAGGCATTTTATTGTAATGCGAATATTACGTGGAATAACAAAAATCCGCTATTTAATAATAGGTGGAGCTGTTGGTGGTGGAATAACTTTGAATAGAGTAAGTATAAAAATATATTGCTTTGGTTTATATTGATATATACATATATGCATAGAAAAATCCTGCTTCATACATTTTCATAAAAACATTATGTTGATTTAAATGAATTGAATATTAATAACCAATATAAACTTTTGTAATTTATTAAAATGATTTTTTTAAAATTTTTATTGTTTTTTTAAATTATTGTTTCTACTATCAGTGTAATTTCTTGATAAGAGGAATAAAAGTATTTGAGCTAATTTAGAACATGTTATATTTAGCTGTTTAAGGTTTATTTAAACTTCTTTGTATCAATGATTCCAGTCTCTGTGATCAAGTTGCAATCTTTAGTATCTATATAAATATATGGACCCTTGACAACAGATTGAGATTATTAATTGTTATTGATATTGGGACGTTTTAAGTGTTGACTGATTTTAATGATATATATATATATATATGTATAGCTAATTAAGTTTATATAGGATTTGTTAAAAATAATGGAAATCCTTATTATATTAGTTCTATATTTTTTATATAATGAAGCACACAAATAAGAATATATGCCAATGCAACCTTTTTTTTTTATAGATAAAATTCTATAAAAGTCTTAATAATGTATCTGACAGGAAGTTAACAATTTTCTATGATTATGAAAAGAAATAAATGTGATATTTGATTAGATAGATTATCCAAAATTGCTAAACTATTTTAGCTTTTAAGATTAATTGCTTCAATAGCGGAAACTGCATCAAGGATAAAATAAAAAAATTTCTAGAACTAAATGTAGTTGGAAAGAATACTTACTGAAGAGAAATAATAGAAATTCTGAAGCACTATAATTAAGAATACAGTAGGTCAAATCATTATAAAGGTCAACATATAAGTAAGAAGTCCACTGTTTACCAAAATATTGTCATAAGCTGTACAAGTTGAATTTTTGTAGCAAGCTGCCACTTTAATTATAATTTTTGATATGAATGCTATAATGAGGAAACAATATTATTATGATAGTAACAACTGATCAGTAAATTATTGGAAGCATATTATACAATTATATGAAATATAGTCTCATTGCAGCTGCAGATAATTTGAACATTTTGATTTGTTCACTCCATGGTGTAAGATAATGCTCCAATTCATGCAACTCTTGGATGAAAATATTGATTTGCCAAACATCATTTTTGTTCTTTTCAATCAATTTAATATTATTTAGGGTCTATGATTCATAACTGAATAAGAGAGAAGATAATATTCTTATCAGTTTCTTTCAGAGAATTTGAGGCTTTTCTTTTTGCTGAATGGCTTAATATTTCTCTAAATACTATTCAAATATTATATAATTCCATGTCATGAAGAATATAATCAATTAATTGAAACAAAAATCTTACAATGTAATAATAAAGGCATCTCACATCTATTTATTATGTTTTTAAAAAAGTATTTATATTAGGAGCATTAAAAATGCTATGGAAACCAAAGAGATTTTTAACAGTTATTAATCAGCCACATTTTACAACCAGTCTTTTAAATCAATTTAAATCAACACTGAATAAATTAGATTTTTATTTATTTATTTATTCATTCAATAAATATAATTTATTGCAATTCATTCAATTGACTTATAATCTTGACTAATTTTTTTTTTTAAAGTTATTGGTTAAAAGATTTTGTTAAATCAATTTTATTGTATTAAATTATGATAACTATTTTTAAGATGCTAAATTCAAAAATTATGTAGATGGGATTTTTTGTACATACTATATATTAATATCATACTTATAATTTTTTTAAACATTTTTTCAAATATGATTGTTGATATAATACATATTTTTTCAAATATGATTGTTGATATAATATAGTTATATTTAAACATTTGTTATATACTGTATATTGAAACAGACAGATCGGAGAACCGATCTTCGTTTCAGGTGTTTTTATGTACGGTAATTCAAACCACTGTTCGCCCGCAGTGAGATTTTGTCTATTTTAATTTATAATAAAAATTAGTTATATATATTTTATAGTTTATCAGTCAATATGTAAAGATTCCGTCTATAAATGTCGCAAACCATGAAATAATATTTGTGTGTGCGTGGTTTGCGAATTTATATCATTTAATTTAAAGTTTCAGTGCGGGCGTATTGGTTTTAAATTTTAGTTTTAAAATTGTATAAAGTCGTTTAAAAATACTGATCAAAAATCACATTCCTTTGATCAGTGTTTTTAATTAAAATCTAATTGCACAAATGTTCAGAGCAATTAAGTTGTATTCAAAATTAGTAAGGAATTTTTATATGTAATTAATGTATCGATTTAAAAATAGCGTATAAAATTAAAAGATTGCTAGAAACAGATGATTGATTGTTGGTCAAGCTGAAAAGGAGGCGGAGCCTAAAACAAAAACAAGTCGGAAAGGTCAGCAGTGGCTATTTTAGAAAAAAACTTACATTCTAACTTTTGATGTGGTTGAGAGAAGTAGTCTTAAGACAGCACTGCAGCTGCTAGAATAATTCCTAGAACTTTGTTAAGAAGCTTACCTGTAAACCGCAATGTTGATGGGCTAAGTGCCAGGAGCTGATCTCTGTCCTGCCAAATTGAATCTTCGTGCCGCTGACTGATCATGTTGTATGTGCTTCGTAGTTTCCAGCTTCCAATCTCCAAATTGACAATGCCTTGCAAATAACTTTCAAAATGCGCGCCTACGTTCGTCGGAAATATCAATCGGGAAAAGCAAGCCGGATGAAGAAAGAAGAATAACTGTGTTACACGAACTTTTAACTTTCTCCCGAGCTTAATGTTATCAATCAAATAAATTACATGTAAGTTTTTATATTATTTATAATGCTATTGTTTAACCTGTCAGTAAATTTTCTTTTCTTTTTAATCCTCTGCTCTAGTCTTTAGAAATCATTTATAAAATTGTAATTAATAGTAATAATATTTCAACTGAATGCATTTATATTTTCTTATGTTGCTTATTTCATAGACAAACATTGCCAATAGTAATATTTCCAATTCTGTGTAAACTAGTGTGTAATAGTGATCAATTTAATTTAAAAGTAATTCCATGTTCTGAATTAAATATTCTTTCACATTCCGAGTTAGTAAATGTAAATCACTGTATTATTCTGTGTTAAGTTGGTATAAAATTACAATCTAAGTTTCAATATTAAAGATATATAATAGTTTCAAAGTGTTATCGTAATGTCATGTCTGATCTGAGAAATAACTCCCTGTATAATTTAATACTGTCGCTACCGCCTGTCAACCTGAAGGGTTAAGAGTCCCAGAGTAAAATTAACTAATTATTGTTTTTCACCTTCAGTTTAATTTCGCTATGTTTTTATTGGGATAAGGATCTCAGCCTGTGGTGTAGAAACAGACAAATAGTTTCCAGGTTTTATATAATTTCTCTTAAAAAAATCCGCTTCAAGTATTCGTCCTTCACGTCTGTGGCAATGCCTTCCCTTCGCTGAAGTTAGCGTCTCGCCATTCTACCATTGGGGAATGAAAGCAGTTTTCTTTCCTGGTAATCTCTTGGATCACCGGGGTTCGAAATAACCCCGGCTGGTTGTCGTGTCCCGGAACTACTTGGGGGCATTAAGCCTTGTCAAAGAACAAGCCGCCCGGTATTCCGTTAATGCACCGCAATTGATTACTGTAGGGCTCTTGAATCCAGGCAACCACCAGTTCATCTATCTTCCATGTTGTATTTATATAAAACCACCAGCACATCTATCTCTTATGTCGTATTTATATAAAACCACCTCCACTGTTCGTCTACGTTCCGGCTCGAGCCTATTCTAATAAAATAAGTTAATAAAAATCTTTAGATAAATATTTTTCCAGTGCTCTAATACTCTGATTCTTTTAACCACCCGTCAATCCTTCAATTACCCAGCTATTGGCATAAGTTTGTTTATTAAATAAAACGTTCACTAAAGACTACTAGCCAAATACAAGAGGATTCATGGAAGTCTTACCGTACTGTTAACATTATATTTATATGCTGTATATTTCTATTATATAACACTATATTCATGTGCTTTCTATTTGTCTTATTTAACACTATATTTATATGCTTTATATTTTGCTTATTAAACACTTGATTTAATTTTAATCTTTGTGTCCTCCACCTTATTACTCTCTAAGTCTATTTAACCACTTACTGTCTGTATTGGCAACTTAAATATATACGTTACATGAATGACCGTTCCAGTATCTAAAGTCTAATAAATATATATATCATTAACTGTAAGAATTAGTCTATGTTCTGAGCTGAGCTAGAAAAGGGATAACCCTGTGCTGGTGTAAAGTCATCATCGGTTGGTCATGCCGGGGTTTGGGTTTGAATTCAGTTGGCGTTTTGGGAATTTATTCTTAAACGTGGACTGGGTTTGAACTCGGGTACTGTGTATGAGTAAGCGTGGTGGATTTATACCGGTACAATATATATTATTATTATTATTATTATTAGTTATTATATTTTTGCTATAAGGAAGCTCACAGAAATAATGCTATGAATTCATAATTTATTCATGAGAGTATTAGAATTAACACATATATATATAATGGAATTTGGATATTAACTAACGTATTTTAATTAATACATATTGAGTAATATTAGATATCATTATAAAAATATAAAAATATTTTTGTAAAGTTTCTAGATGAAGCCTTTTACATATATATACATTTGATTAACACCTCAACACTGGTTCGTTAAGTAAATGAAATAATCTCAGTCCAAAAGCACAAGTTAAAACTTTTTTTAAAAAAAGAATGAATCATCTGATCTCTTTTACCTAAATTCATTTAAATTGGCAAATCTGAAGCACTTTGGAAAGAAAGCATGAAGATCTTGAATTGATCATATTACTTCTTTAAAGCTGTATTTCAAATTGTTTTATATTATTTTAATTGACACTTGAGCAATTTTTCAATTTACAGTTTGTCAGTATCAAATAAAATAACAAAATACATAAATACAAACTTTCCCCAATATTTAATATTATGAAACACACTAGATTAACACACCACCTCTCATTTCAAAACATAAGATAAAAAATTTAAAAAAAAAATACAAACGCCTTTTTTCTTTTACATAAATTCACTTATATAGGCAATTCTGAAATATTTTGGAAAGAAAGCATGATGATTTTAAATTGATCATATTACTTCTTTAAAGTTATAATACATAATTTTAATCACTGGGACATGTTTATATTTATCTATTTCATTATTTGATTCTCCCTACAACTATCCATTCCATCCTATACAATCAAAACACATAATCACATACATGTAAAAAGATAAATGATTTCCAGTGTGTGTGTGTGTGTATATATATTGTGACCATTTATTTTGCAGAGAAAATAAATACAGATATAATCTAGGTATTTAAAAATTTTTTTTTAATTATAATTCTGAAAGGGTAGCTGGCATTATCTTTGGTAACATAATTGATTGACTTAATTGCTCTAATTTATGCAATTAAAGCTATATAGTTGCATTTTTATTTATTTAAGAATGTTAGTACCAAGGTTGATACCTTCCAACCATTGACTTTGAGAAGTTAAGCCTAACTTTTATAAATTTATCTGTTAAAAAAAGTTATTATTTTTTCTTTCTTTTATTAATGTTCCAAATTAGATAACTTTCAATTCAAATATTTCAATTAACAAATATTTGTATTTTTTAAAAAAGAAAAATATATTTTACTTTAAAAAAATTTGACTTAAAATCACTTTCCTCTGTATTTATTCAAATAATATGCAAATTATTTCTGATGCAAATGTTCTTAGGCTCCTATCAATTGTATTGACCCTCCTTCTGTTAATTGCGTTAATTATAATCACAGGTTACTCTAAAATGAGTATAAAAGAAGCAATTTTGAAAGCAAAATGATCACATCGCTCACTGCTTCATCATCATTATTTTGATCACACTAATATTATTTTGTTTGAATTCTACAACCAAGTTAACTAGATTTTAATTTTTCGAGAACAAGACGATATGTGCTGCTAGAAGAAAAAATATCCAAGCAATTAAACTTTTCAGGTTATGTTATATCTCTGATCTTCTACAAATGGGGGCAAGAAAGCGATTTTTTTTTTTGTGCAGACAGAAGCTGAAACTTTGATGATGCAATTTAATGTATTATATGTCTTATTATCTTACAAACTTTTTGAATTTTAATTATTCTTATTACAGTATTTTATATGAAAATAGAAAGTCATTATATTACTTTGCTATGAACTATATTGTTTTTGCTTGATTAATCTAGCTAAAGTATTTATAGCTCATTATAAAATATAATTATGGATTTATACTTATTATATCTTACTTAATTTGATATCTGTATTTGGATATCTGCTTTACTTTATGTTGTTTTATTATGAAATATAATTACATTTGGATGTACGTAGTAATTTATAATGGATTTGTTATATTCACACATGATATATATGTATTTACAACTTACCTAATATAATTCATTTGTATTATGTATTTATAACTTATATAACCCTTTTTGTTTGGATGCAAATAGACCAACAGAATCACTTCATATGAACATTTGTTAATGCTGATTTTTTACTCGGATACAAAGAAAGTCATTCTGCCTTAGAATGATTTGTCTATAATTTAATTCAACAAACGGACATAATTCTATCAGACTATGAATTTATATAGTGTAAACTGAAAAAATGGTCTAAATTTTAAAAAAAATATGTTTAAAATCAACTGACCAAAAATTCATAGCATATTGAATGCAATTAAGTGTTTATAATATGTGTTATGCATTCATTTTCTTCAATAAATTTTATATAGTACTTTGTTTGAATAAGTTAAAAATGTTGTTGTTACTGTTATGATGCTAATCTGATAATAGAGTTATAGTTATTTCCAAATGCTGCAAATTTATTAAATTTGCTTCGAATATATTTTTTTTATGATTCTTTGACTAAATGATGATCTAAGACAGTTTTATTCTTAAAAGCAATATTAAAAGTTAAATTACATCTATTTGAACATTTTCTAGTAATTTTATAAGGTCTCATTGAATTTTCACTTTTGATGACTATTTTTTAAAATAGTGAGTAATTAATTAATTTCAAAAAAGAAGAAATTTGTTTTATAAAACAAAAACTATATATATAATAGTGATACATGATTGGAGCTGATGAGGCTGAAATGAACAGCATTATCTATGTTAAGGTTTTTCTTTTTTTTTAAAAAACCTTTTTTGAAAAACATGTATCTGTGATCATTTAGATTTCATTTTAATATTTATTCATTCAGAGTATGGATTTTTTTTTAATAGATTGGCTAACTATTGAGAAATATTATAAATCAGACAATAACTATTTGGATATTTGGTCACAAATCTACAAATCAACAGTTGTTAAAATCTTTTTTCTGAAGCAGGTAGATAAAGCATCCAAGGGGGTTTCTTTAATCTGTTAATGATAGTCCAGTAATGTCTAGAAAAACCAAATTCAGCTAACTTTAGGGTGGAATTGGAAACAAAAGTTGTTAAGGGTCTAATAAGAAATTTTCATCTTACACCATAATTTTTTGATTGAAAAGTTTCTTCACTGCCACCCATAAAGAAAAACTTGATTTGAATTACATTTTAGGCAGTAAAACTATGTAAATCTGATTTATATTCTAGTTTTTATACATTTTCTGTAAGGCAAATGGTAGAAGAATAAGGAAAGGATAAAAAGTCATTGCAAGAGAAATGATTTAAATGAGCCAGTAATATTGAATTCCCTCGGGTAATCTGGTGTAAAATATTTTTTCTTCAGATGAGATACAGTACTCTACAGGAGACTATACTAATGCTAAGGAAAATATGTCAAATTATGAATTTTTTATGAATATAAAAAAAATACATTATACTTTTAATAAGAATGAATTATTTTTTAAATAACATAATGCTGAATAATTTTAAATATTTGGAATCTTGTTTTTTTTTTTTTTAGTTTGATAAATAAATTTGTTTGTCAAATTAGAATCTAAAAATGTTGACTTAGAAAAATAACAACCCCCCCCCCCCCCGTTTATTACATTATTGCAAAAATAAAAAGACTAAATATTTTAGTCATTATACATAAATTTAATACATAAACTATCAGAAAATAAGAAAGATGAATGTTGGGTTCAATATTGAGGTTGGCTTTGAGTTTGAAATTATGCTTCTGTTGGATTGTAATTATAATTAAATTTAAGGTAGTCTCCTGAACTTTCTCCCCATTGGCTTTCAAATATTTGAAGATTCTGTAAAAATCTTTTAGTCTTGTCTACCATATTAACATGTTGGTTATGAGTGGAAAGAAACAGAAAAATAATATAATGGATTTGAATTGTGAAAGAAAAATGATAAGATTAGGAAAAGAATGGAGAAAGGGTTAGAACATAATAATGTTTATTGTGAAAATTAAAAAATAAAAGAGAAATTGAAATTGACTTGTATTTATAGAATAAGTAAAAAAAAGAAGTTTAATGATATTAAGGAAAGAAATATTAGTTATTTGTCAAATGTTTACAATTTGTATTTTATTTAATATTATTAAATTAAATAGGAAGTTTAAAAATTTATATTCAAAGGCATTTTTTGTTGTTGTTAGAATGGAAATAAATTAAATATTTTTTATTTTTATTTTATTACTGTGAAGAATTTTAAGTCTGTGTTGTTACATTTTGTATGAAATATTATATTTATTTTGATAATAATTTTCCAGAATTTTTTTAATGGTTGTATTTATTCATATTGAAGAATATTCATATATATAATAAATAAGTAATATGTCAAATACAGTTTTTTTGAGAGTAAAAAGATGAAAATTTAGATCTTATTGGATTCATATCTTTTCAAGTGATTTGTATGAATTTATTATTTGATATAATACATATTTATATATAAAAACATACATCTTTGTACTATTATTTAAGGTATTATTTATAAACTATATTCACAAATATATATATCAAAAATACTTCATCATTTGGAAGAATATTGGTAATTATGTAATTGCTTTTTTTTTTAGCATCACAAACATCTGCTTTTGAAATTCTTTATAACTATTTGATAATAGTATTAGACTTACTAAAAAAAAAAAGTTTCACTTTTTTGGATACTATTGATGTTAATAATTAATATTGTTGATTTTTTTATTTATATCTATCATATCTCACCTTGCCTTCAGAAGTGGATTAGTCCAGATTCGTTTCTTATCTGATTGGATTGAACACTCATTGCCACTATCCAATGTGTAAATATGTGGATAATCAATTTATAAGCATGGCCAAAGGGTAAAATCAAGTATGATCACTGTGTAAACATGTGTATAAAATCCTACCATTGGTTAGGCTCTCTGAATCCAATTGCTGCCAGTAAGGTAGGGGATCTGGCAATAAATAGTCAGCCTTTTTGGAGGCAAGGGATAGATATATCTATATGGATATATGTAGAGAACATCTGTCTACCTGAACAACTGAATGTGATTTCCATTGAAACCACTTCCAACAGTGGTGTTTCTATTAGTCGCTAACCGATACATCTACACAGTGAGGCAAGTCCCACGATAGGACTAGAAACTACTACAACTTCGGCAGACTCGAGGCAAGCTGTTTAGTACAACCGGAAGAGTCATTTAACAAACTCGAGGCAAGCTGCCCAGTACAGCCGGAAGAATTAAGACTAGAAGTCACAAGGCAAGCTAAAATATACAGCTGGAAGTGAGTCTATTTATTTGGCACGACCAGCACAATATTAACTATGTTTCTCTATGTACAACTGTATTTTGGGAGTGTTCATATGTATTTTGATATTAGTGTTGGTTTGAGTCTGAACCTTGCAATTTAGCCAAACACAACAATATCATTGGATGTTATCTGTCTAATACTCTGACTATGTTTTATTGTCTTTGGGAACTTATAAACTTTAAATTACTATTTATTTTAGCAAAGATCAAGCCTTTCCAAATGCAACACTACCGCAACAATATATTTCGACTAAACTAATTATTTCAGATGGACCATATTCTTGGTTATATGTTTTTAAATGTTTTGAATAATTTTATGTTTAAGACATGATTGTCAAATTTTACTTTGTCAGTTATGTTAATATTTAAACTATTTAAGATATTATTTAGAATTATAGTCCCTATGATGTTATTATATGTTTTTTGAAATTACAAGTTTTTTTAAACAGTAATTTTTGTTGTGTTATATGACAATGAATTGGAAAGCAGTCTTAAGATGTTTTTTTTTGGAGGGGAAGGAGACGGGGCAAAGGAAAAAAGGGCTATAAAATTTCTATAATTTTTTTCTTTTTTAAAAAATATATACTTTTAAAAATAAGTTAGTCATATTATTTTCCATTCCAAAGAGCTGATCTTGTAAGCAGGGAGACTCTTTTCATAATCAAGAATAGATTTAATTTTATAAATATGTGTGATATTTATCTGAAAGTTTGTGATGATGATATTTTACTTGTTATTATATGTTGGACTATTTTCACCATTTAAAATTAATTGTTAAATGTTTTTAGAAAATTCAAACTTTAATTAAACTTTTCTAATGCAGTCAACTGTTAGCAACTAATATATGTACTTTTACTAACAGTTGAGTGTATTCAAAAAGTTTAAATAAAATTTGAGTTTTTCTTAAGATATTTAACAATTAATTCTAAATAATGGAAATAATCCAACATATAATTTAGATATATTGGATCTTCAAGTTTGTGAATTTTCTAGAAATTGTTGAAGAAAAATTAAAACAGTATATATATTGTAAGTTTTGTTGTATCAATGAAAATCTGAATTTGATTTAATAGAGCCAAGTTATGACCCCAATTTATTATCATCATATTGAACATATATTTCTGATGAAGCTTCTCACCAGTGTTTTTTTGTGTTCAAAGAAAAAAAAGATGCAATAAGAAAAAAAGAAAAAATAATTATTAAATTTGATAAATTGAATATAATTCTGCAAGATAAAGAAAGAATACTCATTTTAGGTTACTGTTTTGATTGGAAAATTTCTTTAAATATGTCATTAATTCATTCTTTATATTTTTCAACATTGTAGCAATTCTTCTTTGCACAGTCATGTGGATTAACTGAATTTTTTCAAAATTTTTGGCTGATTCTGGACAAACTTAGCTATCTCAAAACAATTTTTAACAAAATCTCCATCTATAAATGGTTGGCACTTTTTTTGCTACAAGATGAGATATTTCAGAACTTATTTCTGATGCAGTTTCTGAATCTTGAACAAGTTTTGTAAACATCGCTTGCCGAACTACCATTTCTCATTTTAAAGATGATTTTTTTTTGATAATGGAGTTTTTTGAATAGTTTTGAGAATGTAGAATGCAAATTTTCATAATGTCTTCCTATATTATATTCCTTTGAGACAACTAAAGTATTTCTGAAAATCAAACAAATAATATTATTAAACAACTGCACAAAAAATATTTTTCAGTCCAGCTATCATGTAATGGTCATTTTTCATTCTGTTTTTTGCATTTTTATTTGGTCCTATATTATCCATTATAGAATTTATTTTATATTTTTACATCAGTGATAATTAAATATAGCAAGACACCTATAAAAATAAAATACTCGTATGATAAATAAACAAATTATAAAATTTGTTAATATTATTACTAATCAATTATTTTAACTAGATAAATAGTAGAGTAGATGCTTACATCATTCATCAAAATACATTAAACAACAGCTATTTGACTTTATCACCAATGATTCAAACATATTAACAAATAAAACCAGGTGAAGGGCAATGCATTGGCAACTGAATGATAACAGTCATTCATGGTCACCCCAAGTGCTATGTCTGGAACCCACAGCTACTTCATTATGCACATGTGCAATTTTTAAAAAATACTTATTCTGTGACATTAAAATAATATGTGGTGAGGTGGACTACGTTCTGTGCATATTTGCTACAATATATATATATACAAATATGTTTTCAAAGAATTTACAAAAATAACATAATAAACTGTTTTCACATAAATTATAAAAATAATTTAAAGATGGAAAAGGATGAAGACAAATATAAAAATAAGCAAGAAATAAGTTAAAAAATAAATAAATTATAGTTTATCTGAAAATATTTTATTTTTGTAAATTTTTTGTAAGCATATATTTGTATTAATATATATATCCCTTAGAAACCAGTCAACACTTAGACAATCCTAATATAGATAATAATTAGGAATTTCAAACTGTTGTCAAGGCAAGGAAGTTGTTTTGACAACAGTTTGAAATTCTTGATTGTTATCTATATTGGGATTGTCTAAGTGTTGACTGGTTTCTAATGGTTACTTATAAACCTATTTAGTCTTGAGCATTATTACACTTAATATATATTTATATGTATTATCGGAATAATTGATGATCATATAATATGGTCAAAATGCAGAAAAAAAATTGAAATAAAAATGATTCATTAAATAAAACAAGATTTGAAAAGAAAATGTATATGAAATTAATTTGTTTTGTCTTTTTACATTTTGTAGCAATCATTTATTCATTAATATTATTATTATTATTTATCAGTGTATCATATTGGGTTAATTAATATTGGGTAAAAGAAAATAGTAATAAAACATAAAACGATTTTATAAAGACATTACTAGGAAATTGGAAAAATAAAATCAGAAATTCACTATAGAAGTACTGAAAACATTTAAGTGAAAAAAAAAAAAAAAATTCCGAGGAAATTATGAAAAGAAAAAAAAACTGAATTGGGCATGTATTCAGATGCTGAGAAATTTATGAGAGCTGTATTGGAAGATATTAAAAATTGGTATGAGGAAGAAAGAGAGAAAAAAAATTGATTGAAAAGTACAACAACATATAAAAACTTTTGGAAAATGGTTCCACATATGAAATCTATCTTTGGTAGGCAGTTGATAACTTATAAAAAAAAAAAAAATGAAAATAATGAATTAAAAAAAAACAGCTGTTATTAAAATTATATTTCTAAATTATGATATAAATTTTCTGATGATATAAAATTTTATTTAAATAAAAATATTAAATTTTAGTTCAAAGGTATCTTTTAAAAAATAATTAATATTTTACATATTCCATTTAAATATAAATGGGATACTTTATTTAAGTCATATTTGAGAAAAGATTGATCTTATTTTTATGTCCTTAAGATACAGATTATTCTTGCTGATCACTATGAATTCTCATAATAATGCAAAATCATTCTTAAATATTAAAACTATTAATTATGTGTATAATCATTGATTATGGGTATGCAGAAGTTTATTATTCTAGGACTTATCAATTTTTTTTTTTTGTAAAATATTTACAAGTTACTTTTATAATATTTTAATTTGCGAAGCGCAGATAGTTGAAAATTGAAATAAATTGAGATACTATCAAATCTCTCAGCGCTTGTTACAATACTTATCTGACAGCCAATCAGATGCCAATGATAGCTGTCCAAATAACAACCAAACGTAAACATACGACAAAGATTTTACGAGAAAAGGGTGGCAAATCTCTCAGCGCTCATTACAATACTTATCTGACAGCCAATCAGATGTCAATGATAGCTGTCCAAATAACAACCAAACCTAAACACACGACAAAAATTTTACGAGAAAAGGGCAGCCACCCTTGACATCTGATTGGCTGTCAGATAAGTATTGTAATGAGCGCTGAGAGATTTGGCAGTATCTCAATTTATTTCAAGTTATTTTTATTTAAATTACATTTAATAAACTTAAAACAAAATATTTGGTTTCATTTTAATTTATATATATATAGTTTCAAAATAAAATTTGTGATATTTCTTTCTTCACTTGGTTTCATTTTAATTTATATATATATATTTTCAAAGTAAAATTTGTGATATTTCTTTCTTCACTTTAGATGATATTATATTGCTCTTACTTGATGTTTTTTTAAAATATTAAGATTTAATTGAGAGAAGATTTTTTTTTTTGTAGAGAGATTGATAATTAAATTCTGGTTTTGTGACCTAAAATTCCTATAGAATATTTTTCGATTTGCATTAAGCACACAGATTAATAGAAAAGTTTGATAGAAATAAAATAAATATAATGATAATCAACTTATGCAAGAGAAATCGGAATTTAAGTGCATAAGCAGCAAGTTAAGAAAATTAAGATGTAGCTTATCATTAAAAGTAATTTCAGTCACATAGAGATATCATACTCTCTTAAAATTATCAATAATAATAAATCATCAATTAAAATCATCTTAGACAAAAGTTTTGGTTTATAAAAATAACTTAAAATAATTAGAAAACATAAAATTTGTAGAGATTACTTCATTTTTTCATGATGAATCTAAGTGATTTAAAATTTGTAGAGATTACTTCATTTTTTCATAATGAATCTAAAGTGAACAATGATGACAACATCTGGAAATTATCGCATTTATACTAAAAAAGAAATGACTTAAGATTTTCATTGAGATTGACAAAATACAACAACCTCTAATTGGAATATTAATTTATTTAAATAGGAACAATTTAAAACTGAATTATAGCTGATATCAGTTTTTTAAATATTAAGTTTACCAGTTAATATCTTCATTATTATTAGAAGATAGATTTTTAATTTTTAGATTTCAATTACAAATCAATTAATTAATGGCATATTATCATTATGAATTTTTCACATGAATTATGAATTAAAAGTTATTAAAGGATTTAATAGCTACATCATTTTGGACATATGCTGAAATATATGAACACATTGTAACAGGATGTAATGATTGGAAGAGTAAATGATCAAGAGTTTTATGGATGAATAACATCACAGACTGGATATGTTAATAGTGTTGGAAAGATGCAGGAAAATAGAGGGAAGAAATCTGGAAACTTCATCTACACATCAGGCAATGATAATGATAATGAAAGGACTTTTAGCATCAAATTAATAATTTTTTTTTTTTTGTGGAAATAAGTGAATTGTTTTCTTATATTTGAGAATACATTTCGAATATTCACTCTATGTTCACACTCTCTTTTCTTCTATTAGTAGATGTATATAATATTATGTTCTGAAATTATTTTATTGCAAAATGTGATCCAATTTATTAATAATGATTGGAAATTCTTCTCTAAGTCAATTAATTTGTTTTATGAGTTAAACAAATAAATTATTTTTTATATTTTTGAATTATTTTTTCTAACAGCATTTTAAGATTTTTGCTTTATCAAGTTTTATATTATGTAATTTTTGTCTTCTTAAAAATGATTTTTGATTTTCAAAATTCTGAAAGTCTATATGTAAATTATTTGATGTTTATTTATGTTATATTAGATTTGTTTACAAGTGTTTTGTATCAGATTATTTTACTAGAATAGATAGAGTGACCCATTTGTTATAAGATATAATATTAATTTCATTTATGTAGAATGCTTAATTGCAGCATTTGTTTCACATTGTTATTTATATAGTTGTGTGAAGTATGGTCTGGTATAGTATTGCATAATTCTAAGCATTACATACATGATTTAGATTTGTTTCTTAAATTTAAATCATTAAACACATCTACATAAGTTTAAATTGTGTAATTTGTGCATTATTTTACTTCAATATTTTTAAAATAATAATATAGGGATAATTATCGCCATATTTTTATTAATATATATATTCTTAACATATTTTTATTGTAAGTTTATGATATGAGTAGAAAATAATGAAGTGTTAGGATTGTAGCAATAGGTTTTGTTTATGTGTCTTTGATTAATGAAGTAAATAAATCCATCTCTATATGCAACTTACTACCTATCCATTCATCTATCCATGCCTATTTTTTTATCTACCTAACTGTCTATCAGTCTACCTGCCTGTCTGTTTACATACTGGCCTGCCTGATTTTCTATCTACCTGTCCACCCTTATCTCATCTGTTGGTCCTATTTTAATTCATTTTATAAAATTCATATCTTGTCTGTGTTAAGGATAAATACCCATTTTTTAATAAAGTAAATGATAAAATAGCTTTAAATAATATATTATAAGGCCAAAAGTCTTTTTAGTATTTCAGATAGAAGAGCTGTAGAATAGAAAAGATAACCTTGCAATAATAGTCATTTGTCAATTAGTGAGATCTTATATATATATATTGAAACTTAAATATATTCCAAATGAGAGGGTATATTTCATATTTATCTAAAATGCCACATAATTATAAAATGACTGGATTTAGGTCTTTTTTACATAGAAATAATATTTTGTGTAAATATTCATGTGATAAAAAGAAAAATATTGAAAATTATGTAAGTGAATTATTAAGTGTGGGTTATAATGTAAAAGAAATTTATCAGGTGATTTGTCAATTTAATAAGAAAATTAATAGAAATGTTGGTGATGAAGAAATTGAGAGTAAGAAGTGGATTTCTTTGCCTTTTTATAAAAATATTCAAGTAAAATTTATGAAAAATGTTTATAATAGAATATATAATGTTTCATTTTATGGATCAGGTAATTTAAATAGAATGGTTAATAATTCAAAAGATAAGTTAGAAAAAAATAAAAGTGAGTAATGTAATTTATAGAATTTTCTGTGGTGTAACTTATCATATGTGGAAGAATCTAGATGTAATATGGAGAAAAGAATTAAAAAGCATAAATTGTTGTGTAGAAAAGTTTTAAAAAATGTACAGATATATAGTGATAGCAATAATGAAGTGACGTTATATACTGAATCTGTTTTTTATGATCATGATAGGAATTGTAATTTTAAATTTGATTTTGATATAAAAAAGATGAAAATTTTAGATCAAGAAAGAGATAATGAAAAAAGAAAAATTAAAGAGGCAGTTTTTATTAGTAGGTATAAAAATACGATAATAAACAGACAGTCAGCAAATGTTAGGATTAATGAATTGTGGGATATTTAAATCGACATGTGTTTCCGATTGGTAATAGATGATTCCATTTTGAAAGTTGAGTTGATAATGATTATGAATGTAATTGAAAATATTTCTCTATGAGTTTTTATTTATATTATATTATAAGTTGATTACTGTTATTTGGAATGTATTTAAGTTTCGTTATTGTATTATTAATATTAGCGGACATTTTATTTTGTTATATATATATATATATTACTCTTTAGCCAAAATTGGCTAAATACATCTTTTTAGTGTTCTTGATTTGTGTCTTTAAATCAATATTATCTCCTAATGATTGTATGAATGACACTTATTTATAAAATATATAAAATAATATATGGATAGTTTGTGATTACATTCATCTACATGATTTGAAATGTTTTTATTGTTGATACAATTATAAACAATTATCAATATTCTTGAATTTCTTCTATCTAGAATAGAGATTAGTAAAAATATATTAAGAAAATATAAATAAAAATTAAGCAAGATAATAAGCATAAACAACAAACATGATGACCTTTCTTGCAAAGTTTATTAGAAGATGGAGACTAATTATATTTTACAGAATGTTATCTTGGAATTGTTAAACCCATAATATATTGAACAGAGCATGATGGGTTGAATGTGTTCCAATACCAAAATAATGATCATAGAGTTGATAATCTCTAAACTGTATGACTTCTTAGTTGTTTTTACATGCATACTTATGTACACACAAATTTATACTAAATTTTAAACAAAGTTAATGATATTATTTTTATTTTTTAAGCTATTTAATCATATTGTGCATTTTAAAGATCAGATACACATATAAACAAATTTTATTTATATGCATTTTTTTTTTAGACATATGAATCATGGAAAGAAACATATGAAGGTTTTAAAGAAAAAATACCTGATTTTAGTTGGCTGAAAGATTATTTTCCTGATCAAGATCGTCTAGATGAAATTGGAAGTGCTCTAGTTGATTTTAAGGATCGAATAGGTCTTCCTGATAAAGGCTGGTTTAAAGCAAGTGTATCAAAGCTTCGTGAGATGGAAAAATGGTTAGATGAAATTACAGAAGGTGACTTTGATAAACTTCTTCTCGAAGGTAGAGGCTTTAGCCACTAAAGCTGATTAACGTAGCTTTTAGGAAAGCCAAATTTTTGATAACTTACTGTTTTCTAGAATTAAAAATATTTAAAACTTAGAATTAAAATAAACTGATTGTTTTTGTTACTTAACATAGATTAGATTGCCACTACTTAATATAATCATCAATATCTATAAATGAATTTATGATTTAATGCATCGCCTAAATGCCAAACATTTTTTGAATCATCGAATTTTAAACGAAGAGCCTAAAATATAGGTACATATTATTTTTAATTGTCTTTATTATCAATTTACATATATATATAAAGGTGCAATTTAGGATTTTTCATTTTCATTGCTCTTGTATCTAAAATGTTAATTCCTAATAATGAATAAAGGTTTGACTTCAATTGTTGGCATTTTGAGTTCATTATCTAAGTATTTAGAAAATTAATTAATTATCTGATTAGTAATTGACTGTGATATTCATAAACTATTATAAAATTATCCTCACATATTTTGGCATTGTAATTATTTTATTTATAAATCACTTATACAATAATAAATTTATAAAAGTGTAATTTGTATTTTAAAGACAATTGTTTTAACCCAAAAAAACAAAAACAAAACCCATATAGTTAATGATAATATATATATATAATTTATAGTGGCTTTCCGTAGCATTGATAATTGGCATAGTGGGTAGGTTAGTTTTAAAAATAATGTAGGAAACTAAACATTGTTCAAGCATTTTTTTTTTATTTGTTTTTCATTTTATTTTTATGTTTCAAAATGTTTACAATTTTATCATGATAATGAATTTTTCATGGCTAACTTATTATAAGTTAATTTTAAATGAAGCTGCATTGTTTATACAATGTATATATATGGGTTAAGATTAAGATTATTGTATAGGTAGTTCAAAATGCATTTTTGCAGCAATTAATACATTTTTAAAAATATTTACAACTATACATTTAAAATGCAACAACATTATATTTCCAGAAATATAGATCATAGAATAAGAGTAGAAATAGGAGAGAAATAAAAGATAGAGATTGCTTTTTATAAAGACTGTTGTAGATGTATTTGAACATTATTAATTTTAAAGTTTATATCTAAGATTAAAACAAATGTAATGATTTCTAACCTAATAAAAATGAATAATTATTCTTTACATATTTATTGAATAAGTGCTTCCAAAAAATATGACACTTAAAAAGTAAATTTGCATAATTACTAATAGTAATTTTATTAAATTGTCATCATTATCAATTTTGTGTATCTTTTATCATAGAAATGTTTTTCTTTCAAAGTTTTCAATATCTATTGAACAAAAAATAACTAATATTACTGAACAGTTTTTATTAAATGCATAGACTATATACAATAAAGCCATATGTGATTTTAAAATTTATCACCTTTTTTATATTGTAAGCATTTCAAAAAGTTCAAATCTTCAAGATTGTTCATCAATGAATATTGGCCATTAATTATTATATGGAGACTATCCAAATTCAACTTATCTTAATTTTTTGTAAAAATTCTAACCAGGTGAAATATATAAATTATTTGAATTATCTATGTCACATTTATATTACTGTACAAATAAGTTGACTTTGATTAGTGTTTTTCATTGGTAAGGACATTATTTAAAAATTGACATGGAGATGTGAATATACCACTACTATTCTGATATCTTTGGTTTTTTTAATTTGCAATGGAATAGAATTTTAAGTAGAATAAATTACTGTTCCTATTGAAATAATAATAATACATATTATTATTGCCTCTACTATCCTAGAATTAAATTAATATTAATTGCCAGTACCCAATTTTAACA
This sequence comes from Epiperipatus broadwayi, assembly GCA_028023455.1. Taxonomy (NCBI): domain Eukaryota; kingdom Metazoa; phylum Onychophora; class Udeonychophora; order Euonychophora; family Peripatidae; genus Epiperipatus; species Epiperipatus broadwayi. The sequence continues at coordinate 3,268,456 of JAQFVV010012511.1, forward strand.
AATATCCTTACATTGTCTTCTGTAAGACATAAAAAAAATTCAAGAGAAATTCAAGAGCTCTAGTATTACTAATTATATTTATATATTATTGTTGATACTAAGTGATTTTCCAGGAGATCGATACTTGCAATTTTATTATATTTTAAGATTATTAATGAAGTCAAATAAAAACTGTGCTCTAATTATTTGAAAATGACACCTTTATTCAATTTTGATTTTGTTTAATGGACTGAAATCTAATTTCTTACTTATTTTAGCTATCTAATATTTATCATGCTATGAACTATGATAAACTAGTTCTGCATTAGATATACAATATTATAACTACATTTGATGTGTTTTTAAATTAATAAACTTTTTATCTACTTAATTTTCCTTCTTGGAAGATATTTAATCTATATAGAGATACCACTTGAAAATGTAAAATGACTTGATTCTTTGATAGTAAGCTGCAGAACTGAATGAACAAGTATATGAATTACTTAATAAGTTGTTTGGTTTTATGACTACAACAAATAAGCAATTAAGTCTCCATAATTACTATAAATTTAGACAAAAGAGCAATTAAATCAGCATAATTACTATGAATTTAAAAACAAGTCTAACAAATTCCAGGTGCAGTGATATATTGTTAAATGAAATACAAAGTATAATAAATAAAAGCATTGGATTTGTTACAGAACATAAACATCATTAAATTTTATTAATCTTATCAGATTAGATTTGAACTTCCCATGAAATTTAATTCTAAACTCAAAAACTAAAGATTTCTAAATTGAAACTCAGTTTGACACTCCTGAAGCTTGAACATATATGAACATACTATTTGATTAACATTTGCTTATTTTTAGATCAGAAGTCTTACTTGAAGCAAAAATTACAGGGTTGAAATTGTCCTAATTTATGATTAAATTGTAATAATGTTTAATTCATTAAAAAAGTATAGAATGTTTGTAAAGATTAAAAAACAACTATATAAGCTAGATAGTCTCCATCATTTCAATAATGAATATGCTTTCTGAGCAATCTGTAATATCAAATAGTTTAGTAGTACATTCTAAAAGAGTGGCATTTATATGATTATTAAGTATTGATGTTGATTTGGTGATATCTAACAGTGTTGTAGTAGTAGTTTTTAGTAATAATAATAGTAATGACAGTAAAGTCAACATTTTTTTTAATGAAATCCAATTACAAATGTGTAATATTCTCACATTTCATGAATCATGTATTTCACATAATAGTTGCGAAATATATTTAAGTGATTTTTTAAAAAAAAATTATATACCAATATTTATTTTTAAGGCATCAGAAATAACTTGTTGAATATATTTTGCACTAAGTTCATTAAAATGTATAGTTTTGGTTTCATTAAAATGTATAATTTTGGCCACCAAAATGTTGTTTTATAAAGCTTTTTTCTAAAAGTATGATTATAAAAGGTGCATTGTAGCACATTTTAAAAACATTAGGTGTAAAATAAAGAATAAAGTTTATAGCATAGTCACTCTGTATGTAGTTTAAATGTATTACAGTAACATTTCATGTAAGAACTTGAATTAGATTAGCTTTAGTTTGGGTGTCTATTTGTAAAACTTTGATACATAATAATTCAAATTAAGCTTATTAAAATGGTTTCAGTTTTTTTATTATTTAAAATATTTAATATATATATATATAATCTCATTTGTAATACAATAATGATTTCTTTTTTAATATAGGTTTAGGTTCTGAAGGAGAAATTGTCCCACCACATTCAGGTAAATTTATGCATTTGTATATTATGTATTTGTATATTATGTATTTGTATATTATGTATATATTCTGATTTTTTTCTGATCCCAATCACAAAACTTTTTATTACATATCAATTTAGCAATGTGTGTACAAGCTTGTGTGATTATGTTAAATATATTATTAAAAGAAAACAAAAATTATATCAATTTCTTGGCAGGTCATTTCATGTCTAAATCTTAAATGGCCAGTTGAGTACAATATTATTTTATTCATTTGATCAAACTGAGATGTCTCTGATAGGAATTGGTCTATAAACTTTTATCTCTGATTCTGACATTCTATCATAGCACTAAACCACACAATGCTATATTTTATTTCCAAGAATAGGTTCATTCATCTTATTTTGAGCCATCTAATATAAGCTTAGTTAATAAATAGGCACCGGATGATAGTTGCTACATTTTGTGCTATGCATAATATTTTCTGGTTTTTCATTGAGGACTTAGGATTTAAAGCTGAAATTAATGCACTTTGGCATCTAATAATCACTTGTTACTCATTTATAGACATTTAAGCTAATAGCATGAAATTAAAAAAAATATCTTAGGATTTTGAATCCAACCAACTCCTTTGCATTATTATAAAGATCTGACATTAACAATAATATATTTTAAAGACTTCAGTTTTATACTAACAAGCCACTTTTATCTTTTGGCTAGAAATCCTTCCCAGCCAAATATAACATATACCTTCAAGAACAATTTTTTTCAACCATATTCTATAGCTTTTTGCAATAATTAATGGATACCAGATGATAACGATATATTATCTAAAAACCAATCTGAGGGATGCAGATAATATAGCACTACCATTTGATATCCATCAGTTATTTGAGCATACTGTGGATAGCTCTAGAGTAGAAAGAAAAAAATTGATCTTGGATATTCTAAAAGTAAACTGAGAAAATGATGATGTTTTGTTGTTGCATAGTTGTGAAATAGCACTTTTTATAATAATATGCATAAAAATTATTTTTTCAGAATTATTAAACGTATGCTCAAAAATGTAAAATCAAACTAAATAAAATGTGTTGCACACAATATATTTAATTCATTGACTTAAAAAATTCAAATCAAAAGTTGAGAAATGTTTATACAAATTAATTCCTTGGATGGATATACTGCAGGTTTTTTTTTGTTTTACATGATTGCACAAAAGTGCTGTTGTAATCCACAAAGTTACCAATAATATAAAACATGAAGGATGTGATGTTGTGGTTTATTAATAAACCTTTAACTTTCTATGTCCATAGCTTATGATCTAAATTTTGAATGAAGCTTAAAGTTTTTTTAGGTAGATTTTACAGATAGCCATCTCATAGCCAAACTAGCTAGTCATCCAGTATTTGTCAGCTTCTAGTTTATTAGCTGAGATGTAAAGATCCTACACTATCTTTGATTCATAAGATAAATGTTATTATGTTGATCACAAAAGAAAAACTATTATAATAGTATATAATTTTCACTACTGATAAAAGGATTATGGACATTAAACTCATAATTTACCTTCATTTTCTATTATAAAAATTAGAAAAAAAAGTAATGATTGTTATTTATTAAATGGGTATCCTTGTCTATAAAATGTCAAAAAAAAAAAAAAAAAAAGCACCTTATATTTAAGTAATTGGGACACTGCTGTTGTCTTATTAACTTAGATTTGTAAATGAAGACTTCTATTTATGATAGAAAAAAGTGATGATTACATATAGAGTTGCCAAATAAATATATATTGTAATGAGAATCAGTGGTGCTGATAATAAGGGGGCAATGGTGATGATTTAAAAATAAATTTTCATTCTTAACTTGGTTATACATTCTTATGTTCTACATGTAGCATGAGGCATTATAAATTTTCTATTAAATACATTATTCCTCAAAGTAACTATTACCTCCAAATGATTAACTTTAAATCCTTAATGCAGTCAAGTCAAATTTTTTTTAGGTTAATGTATTTATGACCATTTTTTTTTTTTAAATATTGATTACACTTTATAATCATCATCTCAATATTGCAAAACATTGAAGAATATTTACTCTATTAAGTAATTTTTATTTATTGAGACCTATAATGTTAGTCATTATATTTAATAATATCTCGTACCTAGATAACTATTCTAGATTTGAACTCTCAAAATTTAAATAATTTTCCTCATTATAGCTCCATATTCTATCTCAAGGAAACAAAAATCCAAAACATGATATAACACAAATTAACTATGCACTAATTATATCTAAAATTATTATTGGGTATGAAAACAAAATAGATTAATTTTAAACTGAACCAACTTATTTATTAAAGATAGCATACAAATAATAACAAATATCAATAATCCTCACCAATCAAATTTAGCTTGAATGACATGTGGAATCAGTACATCAATCTGGTATCTTATAAATATGACAGAATATTTTTTATCACAATTCAGATTCACATATGTTTAAAAATAAGATACATAATGATAAAAAAAAATTATTTTATTGCTAGTAGGCTAAGTTTAAACTCATCAATTTATTTATTAACAATAGTTTACAAATAATAATAAAATATCTATAATCCCACAAATATCAATAATACCCAATAATCAAGATACACCTTGAACAAGATGTGAAATTGATGTATAGATCTTTTAGTCTTGTTATATCCTTATTAATCACAAAATATCAATTTTTTTTATTTTTCATTTTTAAATATCGATTATACCCAAATGATGAGTCTGATTTCCATATCTTTAAATAAGATTTATAATGTAAAATGATTTTAGAATTTATCTCATCTCATCCATATAAGAATTCCCCTATAAATAACTTCAGTACTGGGCAGAAAAAAATTACAAGCTTACCTATTATATTAAAAATTAAATGAGTAAAAATTTAATATTTATGAAGGAAAAGACAATACACACACACAAACTATTTTTATAAGAGCTTTATTACAATTAAATTAAAAATATTTCTTATTAGTAGTAACTATTTGTATGTGGATATCTCTTACCATCTTGATATTTTGTAGAGACAAATATTGAATTGAAGATTCTTTAATTGCTCTGGAGTTGATAATTTCTCTTTTTGTAATTTGAAGTTAGGATTCGGTTGTCTCACTTGAGTTATAGTCTACAATACATTCTTTTATTTTTTCCAGGACACTTGAGTACCGATTAACTTGTAAATCATTTTACAGTTTTGTGATATTTATTGAGATAGACAGCACTCTGATAGTTTGGCATATTGTTTCTGAATTAGGTCAACACTTTCTCTAACAATAACAGGCAATGGATTCTATTTCAGGTTAGGGCTGGAACAAGCAGTTCTTCTCTTGTAGGTTCTACCTGGATGGTTAGTGATGACATACACTTTTTTAGTGAATTCAGGTAGACTTGATGATGAACTTTTTCTACATGGTAATACACTAGTGAGTACTTTCTGCTATCATACTTAACATATCTGGCTTCACTAATAGTTGGGATTCACAGCAGAAAACAACTGATATATGATGCTAAAATCTTTTCCATTTTGTCCCACTTTTTCTCAGTAGCTGGGAGTTTGTTTTTTCTGCCTTGACTTAGAAAGAATTAATCTAGTCTGATGTTTTTCTTTGTACTATTTTTTTTGTAAGCTTCCTTACACTCTCTACCTCAGATGTTAATCTGACTATCTGCTCAGTATATTTTTTAAAAAATATAATTGAAGCTTTAATCTATTGTCTAGATTTTTAATTATTCCTTGCGTATTTTAAAAACAAAATCATTTTGTTAATATATATATATTACATATTTTTATTTTTATTATGGTATTTAATACAATGGATGTACGTAATTTTAAGAAACGATGGATCGTTAAGGAATAGTGGAAGCAATGTAAAAGAATTATTAAGCTTAAATGCAAACTTCGTTTTTTTAAGAATTGTAAATTTTTTATGTATTTCCAAATATATATATATATTCATGCATACTAACATAAATTGAACCACAATAAATACAAATTATCTGACTAATTTTTACCATAAATTACCATTACCTTAATCAGTCAAATGTTTTTCATAATATATGCTTGACATTCTCATTCTCCCTTCCTTGCCTCAATTACAAGGATTGATTTTTCATATAAAATACTTTTGCAAATGTACATTACTACGATTTATTTTAATATATTTTTCTACCATCCTGGGGCTATTTTAATAAATAGTTATTTAAATTTCCCCAAAAGTCATGTATGTGGAAGCACTTACTTAATTAAACCATTTATTTCTTGTACTCTTTTTTCCCTTTTATTATTATGTGAAGTAATATTGAAACTTATTTAATATGACTTTAAGATTATTGACAATTTCACTTCTTTAATTAATCTACACTCTTCATCTAATTTGTGACACAATTCACAATGTGACAATATTTCACTTATGAAATGTGAACAAAGTATATTCAACATATTTGTTATTAATATTTTACTTTCATTATGATTGATTTTATTTCTATGTTGATATTAATTGTTAAATTATGCTTGCCTATTCAGTGTTTTTTTTTTTTTCAAGCATATTTGGCTTTTTTTAGTATTAGTATTAGGAGGTAACAATTCGGTCAATTTCATAGTATATTCTTTTTTTTTTTTCATGTGCATTGTTTTTATTCATGAAATATTACTTAGGCACTTTCTTAAAGTTTTTCTTTACAATTTGTGCAGCTATAAGTGATATTTTGCAGTCATGACAAGAAAAAAGTAGATGTCTACATCAATCTCTCCAATTAGGTGAACAATGCCAATGTGTATACCTTCCATAATTTGTTCACATCTCTGGCTGTAATACTAATCGTGCATTTCTATGACTGCTAACCAGGGATTCACTAATTCCAAATTTATGTATTAAACCAAGGTTTCTTCGGCTTGTATAGCCCAATGAACCCAGGGATTCTCTTGGAACTACAATTCATAAAAACATTTTCCACCTCCTTGTCTTTTTATTCATATTTTTTAATCCACAAGATTTGTTATGACTAGCTTGCATATGTAATTTGGTAATCATATCAGACAAATGTCTCATATCACTGTCAAATAACATTCAGACCACGATGATTTTTGGAGATTTCTGCACACCTGACACTCACTATCCATTCTTCAGAGAATGTCAATATGCAGACATTGTAAATGCCTTTTTCAGTCCACCCTTTCATAACCAAAAAATCATTTTTATGCTGTTTAACAATGTTGTGCACAGATTTTTTTTCTAATAATAGATTGTGATAATATGCTATCATTTACTAGTTATTAAAATAAAAAAGAAATTAGGATGTGAGAAATTAAGAACTAACCAAAAGGAATGCAAAACATCAATTCCATATATTTTCTATACTTTTAACTGATGTAGATGATTTTTTATCAGCTATATTTTAATGTTTGTTTTTCAAAATGTTTCATGAAAAAGTAATCATTACAGGCGATAATAGAAAATACACAGAAAGACTTGATTTGTTGATGTATTTGAGAGCCATTTCAAAACAACGTTCTGTTATGGATTTAGATTTTTATGCTATGAAGTAACAGTTGAAATATTTTTAACATGAACACTAATATAAGGTCAAAACAGACCAATAAATGAAAGCATTAAATTTTTAATAATAGAAATAAAGTCAAAAAACTTCTAAAATTACCATTATGGTAGTTTTTTTTTTGGATTGTTACTATTTGGAAAAATTATTGGAGGGACTTTTATTCTACTTTGGCTATTTAAAAATTCTGTTTTACTTTTTTTAAAAAAATATGTATGTACATATTAATAAAGCCTTATTACAAAAATTATTTTAATTTTTTATGAAACATTGATAAAAGTTATTACATAGAAAAATTATTCTCTAAAAAAACTGTACAACAACAACAACAACAATAATAATAATAATAGTCATCGTTGTCATTGTTGGCAGCGTCAGTCGTCATCACACTTCTGAGATCTTTTTATCTTTTATATTCACTATCAGCACTTGAATAAAATAATTAATAAATTAATACCATCATCAAGCTTGACACTTTGGACACATTTTTAAAACCATCAAAACATCACATAATCACCACTGTATGGAGAGTTTGTTACTGTTATGAACACAGTTTTATGAAATTTGTGCAAAAAACAAAATTTCTATTTCAAATGGAACTTATTCGTAATTGTACCTGATTAAATGTAAAGTCTTTAATTTGTAACAGATTTAAAAAAATCCTTTATTTTTATTCCAGTTTCAAGCTTAGATGATTTTAACATTAATATGGTAAGTGGAAAATTTTATGATGAGACAAATGTAAGTGAATTTGGGATTCAGAAATGTCACTGATTAATTTTTTTTTGGATATAATATATTCAATTTATCACTTACAATTATAGCATTTGATACCTGAATATAAATCAATATTGTCTCATTCATTAGCAATTAATTGTCTTTAGAATTTATAACAATTCTCTAATTTATTTATTTTTTATAATTGTAATTAAATTCTTTAAAATGTTGAAAGTATTTTTTTAAGTATTATAATGATCTGGATGATTCTTTTTATCAATGAGTTCAAGATTTATTCATGTGAACAAATCTTGAAAACTTTAGTGTTTTATTCAACACTTTAAATAAATCAGCATAGGCATCAATGGAAGAAAGTTATAATTTCAGTTTTTTTTTTTTCCATTTAAACTGTAAAATGAATTAGGAGTGATATGTTTTTTTTTGTTTTTTGTTTTTGATATGTCTCTTCAGATTATCAAAAATGAGTTACAGCTGTTATAAAAAAAATCAATGACTAAAAAAGTTCTTATATTGATTGATTTTAAAGACAACATGAAAATATTTTCTGAAATGATTGAAATGTTTAACTTTGCAAAGATATCATGAAGATGGATGAAGATGAAAATTGCAATGCCATTTTGTGTTGAATAGAGAGCTGTTAAAAAAAAATCACTAAAATCTATTAAAATCTTCATTAGCAAATACATTGAATTTATTAGAACAATTCACAAGAAACTAAAAGGATTTTAATTAATTAAAGTTAGAAGTGTGGGATTTACATTAAGTGTATACACAATTAATGGTAAACCTTACAAAAAAAAAAAAAAATGAATTGATTATAATTTCTGCTTATCCAAAATATTATTTATATTTTTTATTGACTATAAACTGTCATGTTTAATAATTGTGTGCAGTTCATTTTTTTATACATTAAAAATAAATTTAGTAAATTCTATTTTGATTAATGATGTTTAGAGCTTGAAACAACTGGTAGAGAGAGTTGTCTTGAAAACCAGTCCTGTAAGCCATTTATTGTCATAGCATACAATATAGAATTTAACTATTATGCAACAGTTTATATGACTTTTATATATAACAGATCATATATTGAATGCTATGCTCAGACTATTGACAAGCTCCACAGGTGGTCAATAGTAGGATGGCCTTCAGAAATGAAGTCACTTGTGAATAACAAATAAAACAGTGCTTGACTTAGTGTTCCTGCCACTTTGTAGAATAGAATATTAGTTCATCAAAAGTTAGTTACAGTTTTTAATGTAAACAGTCTTTTCTGTCTCATTTTGTGTCTTCAGTCACTTAAGTTATGGCACAGTTGTCACAAGGATTTTATGTCATTGATCATATAGGGCACAGTTATCACAAGGATTTTATATCATCGATCATCTCCCTATACTAATTGTTACATTGGGATTGTATGTTCATGCATTTATATTATCATCCTTACTACATGCACATTTATAACTCCAATTTCCTTTTTCATTTTTTTATTTTTTTAATTCAAGTCCTTGTGAATTAAAAAAGTAATGACAGATACAGATTTAATAGGCTGACAGTCCTTAGTTGTGATCTTTTCTCAAGGCAGTACAATCATTAATGAATCAATTTGAAATTGGATTTGTGATAAAGTTTCAGTTGGCAAAGATGATCATTTAGAAAGTCCTACGTAGGGATCCCCTGTCTACCATAAAGGTGATGGATCTAGAAAATATGGTCTTAAAATGGCCTGTCTCACATAATCTGGTTAGATTGTTATGACTAGAGAATTCTGATAATAGCAAAAAAATATAATAACAATATCAACAGTAGTAGAACACTAAAGATACATATTGTAAATCTTTTTTTCTAAGTATAAATATGTCAAATGTGCCAATTATATCTGATACAAACTTTTCAAGACCAGAACCAAGGACTGTGCTGGTAACTATAGAGTTATCAAAATTGAAAATTGATGTGACTGCTTTTAGTGAAATTATTCATTTTGGGAAGAGTGGGTGGATGGCTAAGGTTTCTTTGAAGGGCAGATCAGTCAGTAAAAGGAGAATGCATGGTGTTGGATTTACTGTAAAAGATTTCATTTAATATATTATAAAGTGTTACAATTTGTCTTCAATAATGATACTAATGTTTTATTTGTGCCTATGATCCAACTTTTATTCAGAAAATTTCAAAAAAAGTAATCTTTTATTTTTTGCTGGTTGATCTTTTTTTTTTTTTTTTTGGAGACTTTAATGAATGGGTTAGTATAAATAATGAATTTTGGCCAAAAGTTGTTAGAAATAATGGTATTATTTCAATTGGTCTGTTGTTATTTAATTTTTGCACAACACATGAATTGACTAGAACACTTTGTTTAGGGAGAAAATACTATAAATGAAGATGGATACATCCACACTCAAAACAATGGTATTTAATAGATTACTTTATTAGTTAAGAATCAAGCATTTATAAGTGCAGATTATTGGAAGGATCATGAATTAAAATAATACATACATAAAATAGATTTTATTTCAGTCATATTCACTAGAAAATTGATGTTCATTTCTAGAAGTATCTACTGTACACAATAAATTTCAATAAATATTAAACAAATTGTTTAATATGGATTTCCAAAATTATAACTGGTGCATGGAATTTTTTTAAAAGGTGAATTATGGATTTAAGTAAATCTAATTTTTAGGTTCACTAAAAACAAGAATCAAGTTAGGTTTTCTGACAGTGATTTTATTATTAGTAATTTGATTAAAAGTAAACGTGTGGCATAATCTGTTTGGTTTAATAATGAATTAAATGTGGAACTTTATAATGTAGAGATCTGAAGACTGTTAAGAAGGCTTATACATAATTGGTGGATTAAAACTACAAAGAGCATATAGATATTCTCTGACTATAGCCGCTTTAGATCTTTTTTTTTTGATGCATTGAAAGCAATATATGGACTGAGTAACAGTTTCACATATCTATTAAATCCAGCCTTTATATTTTCATATATGATGACAATAATATTTTGAAAAGGTGAAAGGAGTATTTTGACAACTTTTAATGATATATCCATTTTGTTTAATTTAGATTTGGAGAAAATCATCCAGCTTAGTAAAGTGAGAACAGCTCTTTTTAATCTTAAAAATGGAAAGATTACAGTTCCTGATGAAATATTTGAAGAAGTTGTAAAATATGGTAGTAATATATTAGTTTTAAAAATATTGGAATTTTTTAAAATATATGGACTCATGAGATTGGGTCACCTGATCTTAAGAATGCCTTTTTTGTTCCAATTTTAAAAAACAAAGAGAATACATAGGATTGTAGTAAATATTATGTGATTTTATTATTATCCATTACAACAAAGGTACTTTCAAGGGTTTTGTTGAATAAGTTGCTTCCAATCATAGATGAATCATTACCAGAGATTTATTTTGTGTTTATAAAATCAACAAGCACTAGAAACATGGATTTTGTTGCTAGGCACATGTAAGAAAAGCATTGGGAACAAGGGGTGATTTATATGTTGTTTTTATTGATTTTGCAAGGCATTTGATTCAATTAATCCAATAGGTTTATGACATTGCTTAAAATTAGTTGGTTTTGTACAGTTTGTGCATAATGGAATGAGAGAAAGTGTTATTACTACAAATGGAAACTCTGAAACATTTTAAATGAAAACTGGTGTTGAACAAGGATTGATTTTGTTTTCCAGTTTTATGATAGTTATCCTTGGAACTGTGTATATATGACTTAATGAAATAGAAATCAAGATGCAATATAAGTTTAATTGTGGAATTTTTAATTTGGATCAATTAAAAGCAAAAATAAGAACTTCATCTTCTTGGTTCAGGATTTATAATATGCTGGAGATTGTGTTACTTTTGCTAGTTCAAGAGATAATTTACAGAATGTATATTTAAAAAAAAACAACTCAAGTTCTATATTAGTCAATGATGGAAGAACAATTCTCAGCAAGTTTTATCTTGGATGGTTATCATCTTGAGAATGTAAACCAATTTTAATATCTTGGCAATTTTATTAGCAGAAATATAGACTTTGATACAACATAGACTTCAATGTCCTGCTGCTGCTTTTAACAAATGAAAAGATAGAGTATTTTATCAAGAAGAAAAAGGCATTAAAAAAGTTCTATTTAAAAAAACTCTATAAAATATTAAAAATACAATGATAAAATCATAAAACCAATCAATATGGTTTTCACTTTGTTGGATGTTATACTGTAGAGTTTACTATTGTAAAATCACACTTTTTTGTTGGATTGATCATATAAAATGAATGAATGGTACAAGGCTACCTAAAATATTGTTTTATAGTGGGCTTGAGCATGATTTTCATGGGAGAGATAGACTTTATAATAAGTAGAATATACATTTTAGAACTTCAATTAGATATAGTGTTGAAATATTTCAGAAAAAAAATATTTTCTGCTGAAGAAATTAAAAAGACAACAACCCAGCATTGTAAAATATCAAACAAACAGAAAAATGGACCAGCATGTTCTCTATGTGGATGTATTTGTGTTCACAGATTGATTTGTATAGTTATTACAAAATCATTTCTACAGCAGTTTTTTTTTTTTTACTTTGGAGTTGGAATGCTCATATCTATTTATGAATGGCTGTTATATGTGTTATTTTCTCACTAAGCTAATAGAGGGCAAGTAAATAACTCTTTAAAAGAAAAAAATATAAATTTAAACATTTGCCCTCATTTTGCTAATCTCTCATTAAATGGGCAAAAACAGATCAAATTTTATATCCTAACATCTCTTCTGCATAACATTTTAATATGAAAAATATATTGTTTTTTTTTTTTTTTAATGTTTTAAAGTTTTAAAATCTCAAGAAAAAATAATGTATATAATATAAACTGATATAGTACAAACCATTTTCATAAAGTGTGTATATGATATGAAAGTATATTCTTATATAACAGTAGTAAAATACATACATTGTGTTACTATATGCACATTTTATTCAATGATTTATTACTAATTTATTAGGTGACTTTGAATTTTCTGTATCTTTTTCTAATTTTGGAGGATCTGAGGAAGAAGACTTAGGGGAGGTAATAATTTTTTGTTTCATGTTTTATTTCATTTATATATTTGTTATTTATGTTTTTTTTTTTTTTAAATATGATTCAGTCTTTGTTGTTAGATATACTTGTTAATTATATCTAATTTTACATCATGTGGATAAACACTTTGTTTATCTCTTTATGTCATTATATTTACCCATTCAACTACACTCTTAGATTATATTTTAGAAGATATTTGGAAATTTATTATTATTTCTAATATAAATGGTCAAAAATATTAAGTAAAAGTCAATTAAAATTATATTTGTAGAACATTAAAAATTAAAAGTTTGGAATTTTATCAATCTTTAATAATAATAATTTCAGACGCTTATTCCTAAAGGTTACAGCCTTAGTAAATATTACTTAATATAATAATATGCATTTAATAAAATTTATAATTTCAATCTTTAATGTAAATTTTCTATACTAGCAAACACATTGTTCAGTATCTGACAAGTAGATTTTAAAAGAAACTAATACTATTTTTTTATAAAATTTTTTTTTTAGTAAAAAGTTTTTTTTTTTTTGTAGTAGATATAATTAATTCTTAAAAAAAAAAAAAAAATTGCAAGTTTTTAAAAAAAAAATTTAAAAAGAGCAATTAAATACTGTTTTAAAAATTGGCATCATTACTCAGTTTTCTGCATTAATCTTTTATTAAAGTTATTATTATTTTTTTTACAGGAGTTGAGAAATTATTTTCTCAACAAAAAACTTAAAAAAGTCATTATTTTAAAGCAATTGTAAAAAATATTGCCTCATATTATAGTAAATATGATTTTAGGACTTGTTGCTCTCTGAGCTTAAATATTAGAGTAAATATAAATTGAATCTAATGATATGCATTATGCTCATTAAAATGTATAATGTAACTCTAAAGTCAAGATAGTAGTATAAATTGCATTACAATAGTGGCATTGATAAACTTTCATGATGATGTCATTATATTCTATTGATATCAGGCAAAAATTTGCATATAAATAGTATGTTACAAGTTGGTTATTTATGCATTATTAAAATTACATATTATTTGTTAAAAAAAAATTTCAAACAAGGTTTTAAAAATATCTCGACATGCTTTAATTTATAATGCATTAATTATTTATATCTATGCTTATATTATATTTCAAGCATCAAAAGTAAACTATCAACCATTATGAAATAATGCTTTATTACAATCACTGCAATGCATTGATTTTTTTTTTTTTTACAATTTCTTAATTTTATTCTAATAGAGATTTATGATAATTATTTCATAAATGCTCTATGATGTAATAATTACTCTGTTATTACAATTAAACATATTTTATGAGAAAAAAAAATATTGCTAAGTTATTAAAGTGGAAAGTATAATTCCTGACTTGTTATCCTTTGAGCTATGTCATTGTGAATTTATAATATCTTTTTATGTTTTAAAGTAGAATGATAAGACTACTATATGGATATAAATCTGCTGCTGCTACTGGATTAATAAGTGATTGTTGAGGCTCTAATACTGCTGATTAGATGGTGCTTTATTTTTGAAGCTGATATTTTATGTCAATGGTTATTTTTATGATTCCATTGCCATTTTGCAATTTATACTTAGCATGCCTATTTTACCTATATACTATAAATAAAATATAGTTCTATTTCATGTTATAACTTATTTATCTTCTTCACTAAAATCATGCAACATATACATTCCAGACATCAGAACGCAAACGAGTTGAGAAACTTCAAGCAGAGCTCATGGATATTCAGGTAAGTAAATATTTTTTACATTTAAAAATCTTATGATTTGTTCGGTGATTTATGCCAGTTTTTGATAAAAAGCACCATGGTAGTAATGAGTGCATAATTTAAAAATTACAAAAGAGAAATGCATACCTTCAGATAATAAAAGCAGGTTTCAGCTGGTTTATGTGTTGATTCCAAGCAGGTTTAAAATAGTATTAAAGATGATTATTAGTAGTGAATATGTAAGATACCTTTTAAGATAGTTTAAATTAAATGAATCAAGACAAACTGAATGGAAATATTAAGAAAATGTTTTCAAATTTATTGGATAAGAAAATAAGCCAAATAAAGGAATAAATGCTAAAATTAATTCAAATCAAAATGTGAATTATTTAAAGAAAATTTAAATTAAGCTGCTGTATTGACGACAGGTTATGAAAAATATGTAAAAACAAATCAGCTTTGGATTAATGCAATTGCAGAGAGAAGAAAATGGAAACTTAGGAATATTGATGCAGATACAAAAAGCATTTCACAGTATGAAACTGAAAACTAAGCATGAGTTGTTATTAAAAGATGTATACAGAAAAAGAATTGTAAAAATGAGATAGATTTAATTTAACATATAAAAGAATATAACAGTTTTGTTAGGAAAAATTAGATTACAGAAATGAAATAGTTAAAAGAGGAGACCATACTGAATAGGAGAAATATATATATAAATTATCCGTTGGATATAATGTATTTTTGTTTATGTTAATTGAATAAAGAAAGGTAGGTATGAAATAGATTTGCATCAATGAACGAAGAGATTGTAAAAGCTGTAGATATGTTGGAGGTTGGCAGAGCTCAGGCGATTGATGTAAGTTTTCAATTGAATTGTTAAAATTTATGGGAAAATAAAATTTGAGAGTATTAGTTGATGTTTTTAATGCATTTTATAATTCAGGAGAGTGGATAATAAATCAACAGTTATAATATCATGAATAAGCAAATGTTAAAACATTTAATGACTAAACAGGTTTGGATTTGAAATACGAAAGAATTTATCATAATCATAGCATAATTAATAATTTTTAGTGTAGAATTATAATATCATTAAAGAATATTTAGGGCAATTAATTAATATGCTTCTAAGATATTAGTGAGTTTCTTAAAGAAGTTTTAATTTGATATGTTTTTATCTGAAAGTGATTTGGATTTAAAAACAATAGAAGATCAAGAAATATTATTGGAGTAATGAAGATACTCATTATACAAAAACAGAATTAATAAGCATTTCATTGATTTAAAAAGGTTTTGTAAAGTATTAAATGGATTATTTTGTTGGATATTTCACAGAAAAAAGTTATTGACTTAAAGAAAAATGATGATTAAAAATTTGTATAAAAGTCAGAAGATGTTTAAATGCTCTCCTTTTAGAAAATATAGATACAGAGAAAAGTGAAATACAACAATATCTTTTTTTTATTATTTAATATTTGTTTAGATTAATTGCTAAATAAATATTGTCTAGATTTTTTAATATTGATGAAAGGAGAATTCATTTCATAACAGATAGTGACAGTGTAAGAGAATACATAGTAGGATTGATGCATTTGAAAAAATACATAGTAGGATTGATGCATTTGAAATAATCTAGATTTTATATGAAAAATGCTTTTTTTTTTTTTGTTTAATTGACTATAATCATTTAATTGATAGTATTAATACCATTTATTTTTTAGCATTGATTTAATGACACTATATTCTACCGTCCCCTTATTTCCCCTATGCACCGGCTCCCTATTAAACCGTTCCTAAAAGGGATTGTGAACTCCAAAACAAACATGATACAGCGTAAAGATTTATTTATTTTTCTTATATCAATAGTTGTTCATTATCAACACAAGAGGGCGCCAGATACGATGATTTGATTCATAATTTAATTTCTCGCATCACCTTACGTCATATCAAAACGATTTTGAAGTCTAATCCCTGCCCATAAGCTCAAACTCCCAGCATGGACCAATAGGGATCACTCAGGGTCGCGATGTGATTGCCTTCAAGACTATTATTCTGGCAAATGACACAATATTAACCAATGGATAAGAAGATCGGTTGATTAACAGATCGGTCCAAGCATTGGACGGGATCATTGGTTATTTATAACTAATACGAATGTTCGGTTGAGGCATCATTAGAATAAACAAATAGACGCTTATAATATCATCCCCCCTTTATCATACAATCCAATAGAATTATTTATACTAGCTCTATTGACAT
The DNA here is from genome assembly GCA_028023455.1 of Epiperipatus broadwayi. Lineage (NCBI taxonomy): Eukaryota > Metazoa > Onychophora > Udeonychophora > Euonychophora > Peripatidae > Epiperipatus > Epiperipatus broadwayi. Next base: position 3,285,599 of record JAQFVV010012511.1, read on the forward strand.
TTACTTATATTTATTAATAATAGGCCCTCCCAACTCTTAAACCTATGTTAACTACATAATAAGTCAACATCGTGACTTACGGCACGATGTTTATGAATGAAACTTAAAAGAGATAAAAAAAAAAAAATATAAGAAAGACAAATTTAAAAGTATAATAATTAATTGCATGAATAAATGCTAACAATAATAATAACTTCAAAAAAAATATGTTTAATTATAGAAAAATGATTTGAGGAATGCTCGACTAGTTTAAATAAATAAAAAATTTATTGATTATAAAAAAATGAAACATTGATTAATAGCTTTATTTGCACGCACATACGCACATTCTCGCACTCGCACAGAAAAGAACATATTATGCATAATAAACATGGCTGATAAAATATATTTCCTCTTATTACATTTTGAAAGTAGGTGTGTGTTATAGTTTATCTGCGAAAGAAAATAATAATTAGGATCAAAGTTCATAACTGGAAAAGTCCTAAGATTTAAATATGATGGACTATGTAGCATCTGATATTTTTATTTACGAAAGTTGAGATTAAAATAATAAGATTTAATATATGAGAGATTACGGATCATTTTATATTTGATTTACGAAAGTCGAATTTAATTAATTATGAGATTGCCTTTTAAGTTTACGTAAAGAATGAATGGAAGCGTTATAAAAAAAATGTTTACCTAGGATTTTGCTTAGTCTTCTGCTGCTTCTAGTTTGGTGAGGGTTCGAACCTGATAGATGAGGTTTCCATAATACATGGTTATTCATTTCACATAAGTTCAGCATAGTATGTTTGGACGATTCTTGTATATTAAACGGAACAACGTCCTTAGACTGATTGGAGCACTATGTTCGGACGGTATTGTTGTTGATCATTCATAGCTGTGGAGATGTTCTGGCGGCGGAGCGTCGGTCAATCACTGAAGGGTTTTCTAGCCCATCATGACGATCGACGCTCTAAATGTTAATTTCACAGTGATCATATTGGATAAACCGGATAGCAAAAAAAGAAAAGTTCTAGTTGTAGCTTCCGGAGGAATTTAAAAAAAACTATAAGCAGAAAAAAGTGTAAAAAGAAAAAGTGTAAAAAGACTCCTTCTTTAGATTTAGATTCATATTTATATGGGTTGGTTATTATCTGAGGATCGAATCTCCACCCAGAGTTCAATATTCTTTGAGTTGTCGTTGGGGTCCGTGTCCTACGTAATGTCCACTCAATCCATATGCTTGAGGCAATCTTAGGTTTATGCAATCTCATATTACAATCTCAGTTAGAAAATTTCATACTTATTCACACCTTTTATGCATACATGTGTGCGTGTTTTAAGAGAACAATTTAACTTACATTAGTTTAAAAGTCGAGCATTTAATCTGTCTCAAAATCACTTCTATAAGCTTTTAACTTTCACTACAGTTATAATCTAAAACAAACCCCTTTTAATTACCCCCGCGGCATATACAAGTAGAAATCACTTATTGAGATTTAAAATGGCATATTAGTAGTACTTTATATTTTTTTTTTATTTTTTTTTTGTTTTCTTTTTAGAGAATATTATTATAATAGATTATATGAAAGCCTTAACTATTTAATCAGAAATATTAACATTTTATTTTACAGTGTATTTTATAACGCATTGAAAGAAAACTACATTTATTTTTTATCACAAGTTGAAAGTGAAAGAAGAGAAAAAAATATAGAGTGTTTACATTGCTCGTGTGTGTGCGTATATACCTGTACCGACTTTGTCTCGGTACAATATTATTTATTAACATATAATATTTGTTAATTTATTGAAATACTATTATATATATATGTCTCTCTATACATCTATTTGCAACAAAATTAGTTATCAAACTGCAAGGGTGTACACAGTTTAATAGCTAATCATTCATATTAATGCATAGTTTTATATATAGAGCTTACAAATAAGCTCTTAAACAAGCTTTGCAGAATTTCTCCAGACCGGTTTCTGCTACTGGCATCCTCAGTGAGGTGTTAGAATATTCAAGCATTAGATTAAAAATACCAGGACAAGCCCAGCATTTTATCTAATGGATAGTTTATATTTTGAACATTAAAACAAGACCACTCTTCATTCTAATGGCAACATAACTACCTTCCCATTCATTGACAGGGTGTCAATATTAAAATTAGAAATATGTAATTCTATTCAAGATAAAAAAGCTCAAAACTTTTGAAAAAAGCATTTATATCCATATTGAAACAGACACGTTTCATATATCTTGAAGTTGTCCCCCCCCTTCTTTATTTCCAATGCAGTTTGATTAAAAAGCTGACATAATTTTAGTGAATGAAATTAAGAACAATAAATAAATAATTGACAGTGAATTAAGATCAGTTTTTCACTCACATAGTCAAAACAAAACATGTAAATTTAAATTCTCCGAAAAAGGAGGGAGAGAAAAATCAATACTTGAACTTACAGTTAAATAAAGAAAATATAAATTATACATTTAGTTAATAAATTCTTACTATATTAAAATTCTCAGTTTCAAGTTAAACTGTTGCTGATATAATATTTTTTTTGGATGGAGCTGAATGTTTATAAATTGCAATATTGAAATGCTATAATTAGTCATTAATAAAAAAAAAGATAGTGTCACTTTCTTGCCCTAGGCAGTGTTAAACTACATGTTTGTCAGATAAGAAGAGATATTGATAAGAAAAGTGTGGAAAGCAAAAAAGTATAAATAGTGGAATCAGGCAATTCGAATTATTAGTAGTGTGGTTATTGTCATTATAATTATTATTAGTGGATTGATCGTGTCATTGCTATATAATGAGTCACAGTTAAGTAAAAAGAACCGGGATAACTAAGTTTGAAGCCACCATGGCCATATATAAAAGAAGAAAACCTGAAGTTATTGTAAAACTGCAAGATGAAGAAGCAGGATATCCACATGGAAAATTCTGGAATGTTCAGCTAAAAAGAATAGCTCGCTCTCCTTCCCACACCATGAAAAAGTCAGAAGGATAAAGACATGTGTAAGTGACCATTGAAAGGTAAAAGTATACCATTCAGCTCTAAGACAAATCCCTCTTTAATGTAAATATTTACCAGCTATGAATCACCTACATATAAAGGTAAGAAAACTCTAGTTAACTTTTGACATATCTAAATGTATTTAGTTAATGCTGTAAGAAAAACATTTCGGAAAAGGTAAAATGAAATATGGTTACCTAAAATAAGACATTTTAAAATGAAATAAACAAGAAAATAATTTTTCCTGGATTTATAAAATAAGACGGAATGGTAAAGAATAAATGATTCTATAATTTAAATTTAAAAAACGTTGATAATTAATCAATAAGCATCTGTCAAACAAAAATAGACTTTATTTGGTTTGAAAAGAAAAGAAACCTAAACTATTATAATATAATTTGATAGTTGATTTTCTTTATTGATGTGTGAATTTTATATATATTCAAAATGGAATTAGTAATTATAAAAAAATGTCATTTATTAATTTCACAAAATTAAATCTACATCCATATAATATGTATCTATCTATATCTTATATAAATATATGCTTATATGAATGTGTACTTATACTATATGAATTGATTATGATTATGCTTCTATATACGATCTAAATCGGTGTCTCTATAATATGTGTCTACCTACCTGAATTAAATACGTGCTTATATACATATTGAACATGCTTCTATATGCATAATTTAAATCCTTGTTTATATAATATGTGTCTTGATATACCTGAATTAACTACGTTACCTATATGAATGCTTCTATATACGTGACTTGAATCCGCGTCTATATAATATGTGTCCATATACCTGGATAACTTAAATCTGGGTTTATATAAATGAATTAAATGTATGTCTATGTATTGAACATACACCTATATACATGAATGACTTAAATCTATGTCTATATAATGTGTCCATATACCTGAATAAATTAAATTTGCATTTATATAAGTGAATTAAATACATGTCTATATAATATGTCTCTATATATCTGAATGAACTACATGTTATATATATGAATTGATTATGCTTCTATATACTGACCTAAATCCATGTCTACATAATATGTGTCTATATATCTGAATGAACTATGTGGTTATACATATATGAATAGAACATGCTTCTACATACATGACCTAAATCTGTGTCTCTATAATATGTGTCTACCTACCTGGATTAAATACATGCTTATATACATATATGAATTGAACATGCTTCTATATACATGACCTAAATCTGTGTGTTTATAATATGTGTCTACCTACCTGGATTAAATACGTGCTTCTATACATATTGAACATGCTTCTATATGCAAAACTTAAATCCATGTTTATATAATATCTGTCTCAATATACCTGAATTAACTACATGTTATATATATATGAATGCTTCTACATACATGACTTAAAAGTACTTATTTGTGAGCTTTTTATAAAACATGACTTAAATCTGCATGGATGTAAATGAATTGAATATATACTTGAATTAAAGATGCATCTATATGTTTGAATTAAATCTGCATCTATATACTGGAGTTAAATATGTGAATCTATTCAAATATAATTAATGGCTTCAGAATGATTAAACAAAAGGATTAATCCATATATCAATTAAGCTTACCTAAGAGTATTCTGCAAGAAGGATTAATAGACATGTCTACAAAATTATTTATAACTTGAGAAATGATAAAGAGAGGTATCTGTGTTGTACACACGGATATCTAAATAAATCCCTGTGATGTGAAAACTGCCAGAACAGGATTATGGAAGATAAAAAAGATGAATACTGTATAATCATCTATGAGGGACCAAGCATCAGAAGAAGTTACCGATGAATAGACTAACTGATCTGTGAAACCAGTATTGCAATAAACTGTTAAAGGAGTGTTACCCAAATATTGTTATTCAAATAAATTATTGTTATAAAAAAATACATATCATCAGTTTCATTTCATGTCATCCATTATCTGATGTACTTGTTCACAGGAATCTCATGTTTCCTGAGCTATGTCGGCATAACCTAATCTAGGTAAGTAAGGTATAGTGAGCTGAAACTCTAGTGGCGCCGTTTGGGAAACCAAACATAAATTTCTAGATGTTTTCAGTCTCTTTAATGCTACACCCTCTGATGAGCAGGAAATATTATTGTAGGGGGTTAATTCCTTCCTACAACATGCATATCAGGAGTTAAATCATCTGACAGAAGGGTCGGAAATGCCAGTCTGGTTACAATATATATTTTAATAATTATATATTTTGTTAATTAAACATACAATCACATACATATATGTGCAGCATATATCATTGCATAAATTAATGGATTGCATTTTTTTTTTTAGTTAAAATATCAGAAAGAAATAGAAAAACTTGAAAAAGATAACCGAGAATTAAGAAAGCAATTAATGTTGAAGGGTGATAAAGAAAGAAGTAAAAGAAAAATTAAGGTAGAATTTATATTTTATAACAAGTTACTTAATTCTTTACCTTATACATTATATATCAAAACAAGGCAACTCTCCATTCTGTAGCAACATAATTGCATTACTCCAAGCTTTGAATCCCAAACCTCATTGATAAAGGCAAAATCCAGAAAGTGATCTGGAGATGGGGATTTAAATGCATCAACATCTAGTAATTACTGATTGTTTAAGCTTATTATAGATGGCATTAGAATAGGGAGCTATCCTTAGTTTATTTATATTTTATACCAATTATATAATCAGTTTTGACTTCTTAAAGATATTTTTAAAGCATTAAAATAATGTAAAATAAATTTTTCATTATTATTGTTTTGTTTAATTATAATTTCTTAAAAAAATTACTTTTGACTAAATAATTTTTGCAACATAACTGAGGTATCATATTTTTTTTATATTATGCCAGGATTAAACATATGAATTTCTATTTATTTTATTTTCATAGATATACTTTGAGTATATTTTTGTATATTGTTTTACAAATGCCTTTGCCAGTATTTGTTATAACAAGTTTTATCAGAGATAATTTTTTTTGTACAGCTTTTATTTGTTAAAGTCACTTAGAAATTATATGTTTTCTAAGGAATGGGTATTTTATGTAAATACTTAATTGCATTATCTTTATTATTTCAAAATTGTTTTTTGCTTCCAAATTTTATTTTAATAATTCAGTTTAATTCAGTAAGAAAATTCTTCATATAGATATAAAATTTAAAAAATCGTTTTACTTCTACTTTTATCTTCAAATTAAAATAAGATTAATGCAATCTCTGAAAAATTAAAAAAAATACTTTTTTTTAATGATCGCAATTTTGGTTTCTTTATACATTTAGCATTGCATTATGATAGTTAATTTGATTTCTAGTAATTATATAGGTGGCATTTCTCAAGAATATTTTGATTTGTATTTGGGTTTTGGGGCTTCTTAATCTTGTTTTATTGTCAGCTTTTTTTGAGGTTTATAGATTTTTTTGGTAAAGTGGATATGAAAAACAATATAACGGTTGGTAAATATATATACTTTCTTTACTTGCCATATAGGGCACGACTAGACTCATTTATATTTACGAGTGCAGTTATATTTAACCTTCTGATATTCATCTCTCCTTTCATTCACTAAACATTCATGATTTATCAGCAATATTTTTGACCTGCATTTCTATTATTCAAGAAAACGTTCAGATAATATATGTTTTCCATTTTCGGAGGAGTGATGGGGGCAGTATTCTTTGCAAAAAAAGTAATTATTCTCTAATGTCTTTTTTGAAACTTTATATCTTACATATAATACTTGCAATTTATTCTCCAAATCTTGTAAATATATATTATAAACAATATCTTTATTTAGATCCCTTTAATTGCACATTTTTGGTAACTGTTAATCCATAATTAGTAAATACCGCAAATTATATGTAGCAACAATTATATTCAATTAAAAGAAATTATATTAAATAAAAGTATAAGTAAATCATTTTATAATAATTTCAATTAATTTAAAAATCAATACTTACACTATTATGTTTTTGTTATCTGTTATGAGTACTGGCAGTTTTGTATATATCCTACTATAATAACCTAATGTTATTCTATTACAGTAATTGTCTTTCATTAATAAATAAGAATAATTTTCAAAGAATTAATAGTTTCATACATTTTAAAACAGCACTATTTTTAAGTAAATGCATTAAACTGAGGAAAATTACATATAAACAAATATTTATATATATGTACCTTTATAGTAATGGTAATTTCAAAATATATATTTATTTTTTATTGCATCAGACATGAATATGAGGTTTTTATAATAACACAGTATTTCAAATAAAATGCATATTTTAATAGGGGAACTTAATAATTTGAAATAAAATCTAAATTTTAATATAAAAGCATAAACTTTCAAAACATCTTCGGATATAAATTTTCAAAATATTTTTTCATTTTAAACTACTGGCATACACTTTTAAAATAATATTAATTTCTAAAGCAGCATAAACTTTTAATTAATTTTATAAGTTTAATTGCTCCATGTATTTTTAAATCTTATATATTATGATAAAATACTTTAAACAGTGAGTAAATTCTTCCACAGAGGCAAAATACTTTTATAATCATCCATAATACCACAGATGACAATATACATATAGTAATAGGGTTGCTTTGAACACAAAAATATAATTTCAAAAATATATATTTACACTCATTTTTTAAATCCAAACAAAAATATTTATTTAAATTCAATATCTTTACATAGTTTCTGCAAACATTTTTATAATTTCCTACAAAGTAATCCTTTTTAGTGCTGCCATTTTCAGTTTTATTTGCAAATGAAATTAACATGGTTTACTATTAGTTTATTGAACATGGTATAGAATTTTATTAAATTTCTTGGGACTTAATCATTTAAAAAAATATTATAGTATTATTATTACTCATATTTATTCAAAATTTAGTTTTGTATTTTCAGAAATAATCGGAAGTCATTATTTATGGTATGTTTATAATTATTAATGTTTTACATAAACAGTCTTGAAAAAGATAGACTTTCAGTTGTTAATATCATTGTAAAAATAAAACATTAATACACAATTTTATCATTTTTTAAAATATTTTTTGTTATTTATTTGTTTATACATTTGATTATATCTTTCAAATGGAAAAATATTTATGTAGTTTTTTAATAAAATGTTGTTAATTTACTTTTATTATTTGCATTTTTATTTTTCTGACATTTCACAGGGTAAATTAATTTTATAGTAAATTTAGAGAATTTTACTTATTAGTTATTGATATTTTTTTCTTCATGGTTATTTTTAATTTTTGGTATTAATAATTATTGATATAATGAAAATTTTATAACTATGATTTAAGTGATTTAAAAAAATTAAATGTTTTTTTTTCTTTTTTTTCTTCTAAGAAATCACTGATTGATATGTATTCAGAAGCTCTAGATGAATTATCGGATTATGATTCTAGTTATAATACGCAGGATCATTTACCAAGGGTAAATATTTTTTTTATATTGACTTTGTTATAAAATTTTATCTTTTTATACTTGAAATACTTAAAATAATAGATGTGCTAGGTATTTATATTTAAATCTGTATATCATTTTTTTATTTCTCTGTTTATTATCCCATAATGTCTACTTGTACTGTGCATAAGCTAAGGATTTGTCTAATACTGACTAACTAATTCATTTGACATGAGAACACTAATATTGTTAGTTGATAATAAATCTCAAAGGTTAACTTAATTTACTTATTCTTTTGAAAAAAAGTTGCACATGTACTTGCACTATATCTACTAACTAAATACCTGCCACAACCATGATCTGGAGTTCATTTCTGGGCTGGGTAAAATCTGCTAACTTTATTTTAGGTTTCAGTCAGATTTAGGATCTTGTTTTTAAATAGATAATCCGTAACCAACCTGTCTAGATATGCCTGCGTTATTTAGTTTGGCAGACACTGGAGATCAAGACCCATACATTTCCAGCTTCACCATTTCTGATGCTCAAATTTCTTATGATTTCCTGAGCAATAAAATATTGGATTGTTTATTTATTTTATTTTCTAGATAGTTGTATAGTATTGTTTAGTAACTATATATCTAGTTATTCTTAATTAGAAAATACTTCAAGGATAAAAAATTGGTCCAATTCTCACATTTTCCAATCAAAAAGTTCATTCGATAAAACCTTCTTCAGTGTTTTTCTATGAGGATTGTTAAAAAAAGGCTTTTATTTTGTAGGAGTCTTTTAAGGATTGTTTTTGAAAGATGGTATATTTGAATTGTAAAATATGCAGATCACACATACAAAACTGTTATTTATCAGAATTTTAATTGATTATTAACATGGTCTGTTTTCATTATTATATGAACTGGGAAATAATATATGGCAAATCAGGGGGAAAAATAGTAAATAAAAAACTAGTTTCTTATCTAAAAAATTATGAAAATAATTCTGTATTAAATAAAGTTAATTCACAATACACCTGGGTCTCGTTTTATGCGGGAGATAGGTTCCACAGAAAACACGCATTAAAAAAAATCGCACAAAAATAGACTTAACTTACCTTGAAAAATAGGAAATAGGGTCTGTAATTTTCAGAATTCGCATAAAAGCAAAGCAACAAGGAAAAATTACTTTAAAATTCACATTAAAAGAATAAGGAAATAAAGTATGACTAATAAAAAATATCAAATATTTGAAAAAAATTGATACAAGACAAACTTTTTTTACTTTTTTTTTAATTAACTACAGTATTTAATTTGACATTTTTTCATACGTATTTTTTGACGATATGCGGTTCGTTTGTAAACTGGTAAGAAATCAGATTCGTCGACGTGATGTAGCTTCTTGAATGAAGTCAAGAATCTCTCAGCAATTATGCCCAGAGAAACTTGTTAGCCACTTTATTTTCTATTCCCGACTCTAAGTTTTCCCATATTCTGCTCCATCCCATTTACACAACTAGTGCCAATTTCAGTCTTGTGCTGTGTTAATGGTTTTCTGTTGACAACTGATTTTTACTACTGAAATAAATTTTAAATGTTCACATTTTGTTTCTATATTAAAAAAATGAGATCAAAATCAAAACAAAAAGATTATACATTATCATTAGAAATATTATTTTCAGTTTATAAAATCAATAAAATCTTCGTTATTTATTTTAAAAATCTACATTATTTATTTCTGTTATACCAAACAAAATACGTTTTAAAAGTTTAAAATTTTTGAATATTTATTGCAATATTTTTTTATGTAAGTATAAATCTATTATTATTATTTACTCATTAGTATAAGTAAGTTATTTATTCTAAATACAGCTTCAGGGCCCCTATTGTGGATATTTCTGCGTGTTTAAGCAGAAATGACATCTCTAGCAGTGGCAGTACACTATCTCCACCAGTACCGTTATTAATAATTTAAATTTTTTGATATCTAATAAATATAGTGAAATATGAAAAATATTAAAAGGAAACATGAAGTGCATAACTTCAAAATCGCATTAAAATAATGCGCATAAAACGAGACCCAGGTGTATATCAATTGTGATGATTCATTTATTACTATGTTAAACATAAATTGTAAGCATTTTATTGTGATAGAAATAATGAAACTTCTAGCTTTTTTTTTTGTGCTAAAGTAAACTTTGTCAATAAATTTTTTCAAGATTTCTTGGTATTGTTCCTGTTATTGTTGACATTATAATCAATTAATACTATTGTTAAGAAATTGGGGGGGGGGGTCTTTATACCATTTGCTATCCTTAATACATAGTTCAATATATCAGAATTATTATTCCCAAATTATTTAGCAATTGTGTGAGAATTTTCAATTTTTTACATTGAATAGTGATAATCATTTAAAAATTGTTTTATCTGTCCAGTGATTTAAAATGGTAGAAAATGAGACTATTATGATTGGAGGAATACTTTTAATGTGTCCAATGTTTTTTTTTTTTTTTTTTAAAAGAGCCTATCCTTGTTACAATTATTATTCTCTTGCACCTTGTTCCATTTCCAGTATTTTATGGCATGTTTTTTTTAAAACTGGCTTAGAGCTCATTGATGATTTCTTTGTTTACAAATCTTTTAGAGTGAGGAAATTTATGTCACTTATTTGATTCTTAAGATTTATTTTAATCAGTTTATTATATCTTTGATGGTATATGCTCTTTATTTTGTAATTTTAATAAGATTTTTATACACATATTTGATGAGTGTTTTTATTTTGGTCAAATGCTTTGTGTTTTAATAACATTAGAAGATATTTGTCTTCAATCCTTATTAAAAAAAGTGCATTTTTTATGATATTTGTGGCAATGCTTTTACGAACATTTCTTTTTGATTTTCATACTTATTGCTACTATTTTAGCATGCCAATTTTTTAAAATTTTACTCTATATTACATTTCATTACAAATTATTCACATTTGTCACAACTAAATATTATCTGCATAACATTATATGTGATTGATTTATTATGATGGATTTGATGCTTTAATTGGCCAATTCTTTTCTTCACTATTGCACAGTTAATGTTATATTCATATATATAATTGTTTTATTTTATTTACATAGATAAGGACTTATTGTTTATCTAAGAAATCACTTAAACATTTTTTTTTCTTATAACATTTTTTGCTGCTTAATGCTTTATCAAATTTATATCTTTTTACACAAAACATTTTATCTTACAATATAAATCACAACTACATTTTCTTTATAATTTTTCTAATCCTATACATCACTGCTTAGATTATTTATTTATATATATATATGCTTTTTCCAGAAGTTCTTTAAGTATTATTTATTTGAATTATAGCCAGAATAAAATTCTGAAAAAAATTAACAGAAAAAATAAAAGTAAATGCATATTTACCCTAGTATGAGAAGTATCCTTGATTTTGTTTAAGATATTATTATTACTAAGTTGCTACTAGATCATCATATAAAATGGTGTATCATCTTTTCAGGATTCTCATGTCACATTTATTACTATGAAGATAAATCCTTCCATCACATTCCTGGTTATTCTCTTTTTGTTATACCACTATTTCCAAGCATTATACATTTTTTTGATAATTAGATTGATTGCCTCATGATATGACCACAACAGAATAATTTTAATCTGGTAATTTCTATTTCAAATAAGAATTTGGGGTCTAATTTTATTAATTATCAATATTTTTGTTTCTTTTCCATTTGTAGAATTTTCAAAAGTGTTGTCCAGCACTACAATTCACAAGTTTCCATACTTTTATATTCTTTAGCATCATTTTTGACTTAACTGGCACAAGAATAACTAATAATAGAAGAGTGATAGTGAGGAATGGTAAAACATTGATATTATATTATACGGATGATTAGGTTAGCAAAATTGGAAATGTAGATAGATCTCATTTTGTCGTAAAATTCATATATTTAATGGAAACTGTTATATATTGTTTCTTAAATGGATTAAAAATCATGATTGGAAAGTTAAGTTTTAATAGTTTTTTGTGCCACTTTATATATATGTCTTTTCATTTAGATTTCAGAGATTTTGGGAACTATGTTTTTATATTAGAATTTCAGCACATATCATGTGATGCCTTTTTCCATGTTATTGTTCTGATTGGCCATTGCATATTCTGGAAATTTTGTTTATATTGGCTTAAATGAATTTTTATATTTTCACAATAATATCTTATCCGAGGAAACACATTGACATAGAATAAAGCTTGTTTTCATTCATTCATTTTACTATTATAAAAGCATATGATATCCCATATGTTTTTAGTTTTAGCCTAAGATTTCATAGAAACCCTCATATTTAAATAATATTTTGATATATACAGTGTGTACCAGTGAAAAGGTAAGTGTTGACTGGTTCTCTCTTCAAGCTACCTATCGTATGTCCAACCATATATCTGAATTACAAGTTATAAGATGTAACAATGTGTTTTGTATATTAACCAAACAATGTGATCACATTACATTTTGTTTTAAATTGGAAAAATTGCTACTGAAATATTTGAAATGATTCAAATTGTATATGATAGTGCAACCATAAGTCACAAAAATGTTTTGAAGTGGCTGTAAGATTTTGTAATAGAAGAGAGAGAGCATTGAAGATGATATATGAAGATATGAAATACATTGTAACTTGTATCCAGAGGTACTAAATGCATTAAAATTTTTGTTGTGAGTAGGGAAACTATATCATTATATAACACATGCATTAATTCAGAAGTGATGCTACACAAGCAGCTTGGAGAGAGAAATAATTATCTTTTCATTGGGACATCTTGCATAAACTGGATATCCAAAATAAATGTAGTACCAATAATGAAGTTTTAAAAGCTCACTGACTCATTTCTCATTTAATTATATTTTTGTTCATTGAAAAGATAATCCGAATTCTATCATTATTAAAATGCAATCTGAATTTATAGTAAATTTATTGTAAGCACGTGCACTCTTGATATTTTTCTTGAATCTGTTTTGAATTGATATGTAATTTGAAGGAAATTGTTTCTTATTATTAGAAGCTTTCCATGTGTAAATCTTCCTGTGATTTTTAAATAACTTGTTCATTATTTCTATATTATTTTTTCCATTAATTCTAACCTTCTTCAGTTTTATCATATCTTCTTTTTAACCATAGGATTTCAATATTCTATTATCATTATACATCTATTTTTGCATTTATTCTTCTTAGTTATTTTTTCAATAACTTTTATACATTATTTGTATTTCCTCATTAGTAACAAATGAGCCTGTTCATTAATAACTACTTTAATCAAGACATTAAATTGAGGGGAGGGGTAGAAAAAATAGAGAACACAAAAAATAATGCTTGCTTTGAAGTTATCATATTTTACTTGGATTTTTATTTTAAAACCAGAGATCATTGCCATCTAGATCTTTTGGAGAAGTTTTCACTCTATCAACAATTTATCATTTGCAGAAATGCTCTTTGTGAAACTTGATGTTTCATCTGAATCTGAAGCTGCTTATTCCATCATCACTTCTTATCCAGAAGTCAACATTCTCTATTTTTTTCTTATAATACATTTTCTGATAGAAATTTATCATCTTCTTTGACTTAATCCAGGTTATTAATATTTATGGTAGCCATTATTTCAATATTATTTAATTCTAAAGACTAAGTAGTGTTATTTGGATTGATGCTCTCATTTTTGAAAACTATTTTTGCTGATGTTTTTTGCTTCATGTGTATAAATATTGTACTTTTTTTTTTTTATTTGTAGGTAGTAGTAGTTGGTGATCAAAGTTCGGGGAAAACTAGTGTTTTAGAAATGGTAGCCCAAGCACGAATATTTCCAAGGTAATTTTCTTTGTTTTTAAGTCAGTAATGACTATATAATTAATTTTTAATAAATAATAATTATTTACATAATATGTGCTATTGTTAATTGTATTTGTAAATAGCTGAGCATTTAATTTGTTAAAATCTAACCAAAATATGCTTCTTGCTTCTCTTTTTCTTTTCTGATTTATTTAAAAATTGTTTCTTGTGGTATTTATGGACTTTACATTTGCCAAGGTGATTTTGACACACATATTTGACAAATTTTTTTGTTTTTATCTTGTTAAATTACAATATGTATGTCTTACTTGAAAAACATGGATGGTTGCAATATAATTGGATTATTGTGAAAGATGCGCTGATAAAAACAAAACTTGAAATATATTCTGCATTTTTTTTATATACAGTCTGAAATTATCACTTATAGCTATCAATGTATTGTTTATTATTACATTCATTTCTGCGTTGGTAATAGTAGTAATAAAAAGAAAAATCAAGTAATTTTGTTTTTAATGAGATTGAGATTCCTTAGTATTATTATTGCCAAATGGATTTTTATTATAAAAAGCTAAGTATTCTTGGTTTATCTTTGCAATCATTGGTAGAAGTCAGTATTAGAAGGAATTTAATTTTTTTTTTACCTTCCAACCATTTTCCCAAATGGAGATCTTTGTTTTTGAGACCATAATAATGTTGATCTAATATGAAAACCTTCTTTGAACTTTTTTAATTGCTATTACTACAATGCTTTCTTTTATTATTAGAAATTAATATATTTTTAGAAACTGAATTTGTTTAGAGTAACTTTAATCTTCACTTTAGATATTATTTATACTTCACACTAATAGCTAAATAAATTTTCTATACATTTGGAAAATTTTTAATTTGGTATCTACCACCGTGTTTATTTTATTAGAATTGTATCTTTACTGTAGGTATTATCATCATTATGATTGTATTAGTTCCACAGAATTTTTATTAGAGTAACTTTTATCATAAAATGTATTTGGCAAATTGCTTCCAGCTAAGTTGCTTTTTGAATAGTCATATTATATCTTAAATGGAATTACCTTTACCATTTGATATGTTGATGACTTTCATATTTTGTATTTATTGAAATATATTTTTTATTTATTAAAAGTTACTTAAATCAACAAATAGTGAACACAACTAAAAGTTATAAAAAGAGCAAAAATTGTATGGTTATTGATAAAATTTAATATTAGAAATAGTTTTCTTACTACATCTATAATTAAGTTTCAGACTTTAGATTAGAGACTTCAGTGATTCTTTTTCAATTTTAAAATGGAACAGTAACTTTGTTAATGAATGGTTGCTGATTTCTTTTAGTAATAATAATGAGATTGCCAATGAAATACCCAATAAATACTAAATTAATATTCAGAATAAAATTACCTGTAACTATAAGCAAAAACAAGAATTTAATCTCTTTGGTTTCTAGATTTACATTATATTGATGATTATGCTATTTTTTTTTCATTTAAAAATGATCTGTAGAATATTTTTAATGTTTTAATTGTGACATATAAAGACTTTATTAGGTAGTGGTGGAAGAGAAATGCTTAGCAACTAAATAGTCTGCATGGATGTCAATTTTAGAATATGAATCAATTTAAATATCTTGATAACTTTTGATAGAATGTTATATTTGGATGTTGAAGTGTGCATTTTTTTTGATGTGTTGCTGTTGCATATAATAATTAAAAGTTATAATAATTTATCATAGTGATATAACTACTGCGACTAAATTAATTGTATATAGAGCTATCATTTTGCTCAATTTATTGCGTGGAAGTGAGATTTGGATTCCTTATCAATATAATGTGTAGTCATTAGAGATATTTTATTTAGAGGTACTTTGTAAGATTCTAAAAATATAAAATTGGGGAAGTTCTTCTGTTTGCTGATATGATACTAATTCTACTATTGTAAAATAACATGAAAGTATTTTAGATTGAAATTACTCATAATTTTCATGGCACAGCCAAACCTTGTTTATATTATAATTCTCAAAGACCTTGAAGAAGATGTTGTTTTATCGATTTTCTTTATTGAGAAGATATTACAGAGGATAGAAAACAATTCAAAAAGTAAATTTTATTGCTGAAGAAATTAGGAAACAGCACCACAGGATATCACACAAGTAGACTAAGGTACCAGTATGTAGAACATATGGAATTATTTCTGTTTTTTGAACTGGATTTATATAGTTATATAAACTCTTCTTTAATGTTTATTTTTTTTTGTCTTTCTGGAGTGAGAATAACCATATTTTTTTTATAATGGCTGCTAAGGATGATGATGGTGTTGCCAAAAGATATGTTTAAGCACTAACTACATTATCATTCATAAATTCAGTCAATTTTGAGTACATGTGCTAATGTAAGTTGGGAATTAAAGAACTCATTATCCAATTGGTGGTTTTTCCAATTGGAGTTTTGACTTTCAAGAACATGCTAGGGATTGTAATGATTATAATTCCATTTTTTTTTATGTGTGTGTTACTATTGGTTGTGCAGGCATTATTTATTTGAAGATTTAAACATTTTATTTGAATTATGACAGGGTAGGATTCTGTTATAAATATTATTTACAAACCTTAATTTATATTAATTTATAATTCATAATAAAGTATAGATCATATATCTCTTTATTTTGTTTGATATATCCAATGTTTATCATTATGACTGTATTCTCCTCCACTTATAATCCAGCATCATCATCAACCATTATCCATCCATTGCAGGGTGAAGGTCTCCTCAAGTTCAATACATCTTTTTTGATCTTTAGCTTCTTTTCTCCACATCACCCCTGCACACTTACTTATTTCATCCATCTATCTCACATGTGGGACCTTTCTGGGTCTTTTACAATCTCTTGGAATCCAGTTTAAGATTTCAATTGTCCATCTATTATCATCTCTTTTAGCAATATATGTAGCCCAACTCCACTTCGGTCTTTTAATTTTTTCAATGAGGTCAGTAACACCTGTTTGTTCTCTTACCCATATATTGCGTTTTTGATATCTTCTTGAGACTCCCAACATTCATCTCTCCATACTTCTTTGAGTGGTCTGAAGTCTCTGTATTGCTCTTCTATTAAGTGTCCAAGTCTCAGATCCATAAATAAGAACTGGTAAAACACATTTATTAAAACCTTCCTTTTCAAACACATAGGCATATTTTCTTTTAGTATCAAGTTATTTCTATCAAAAGCACTCCAACCAAATTAATTCTATGATTAATTTCATCCATTATGTTTCCATTTGTATTAATAATCTGACCAAGGTATTTGTAACTGTTAACTTCTTCTAACTCATCATAATCAATCTTTATTTTCATATTTTGAGAAAATCCATTAAACATTACTTTAGTGTTTTAACATTTATCTTTAGTCCTTCTTTCCTACTTTCTTCTGATAACTCCTACAACATTTTCTGCAGCTCTAAAGCATTATTTATAAAAACAACTACATCATCTGCAAAATCTAAATGACTTAAATAATCTCCATTTTCTTTCACTCCTTTAGCTTCCCATTTTAATCCACAAAATACTTCTTACAGCACTAATGTAAAAAGTTTTGGAGATATGTAGTCACCCTGTCTCCATTAGTTAGTTTTATTCCCTTTTTGAAATCTACATAAATTTACAATTAATCAATTATTACTATTGCTATAAAGTAATGCAGACATTGGCATTAGAAACATATATATGATTGTGCATCAATTATTTTTTGGATAGAATTTCATTTTTTAATCTGTAATCTCAATTGCTGATATTTATAAGTGTGCAATATAAATTGATTTTCTACTGATATTGTAATAGTGACTTTTTATTGTCGTTCTTGTTTATCTGAGGATTTACTTTATTCTTAATGGCCATTGTAGTTTAGACTAGTATATCTCAAGGAACAGAGATGAGGCTTGGGATTTTTTAAAGTTTGGAGGTAAAGGATTAATGTCTGTTTCATTTTTTTTTTTATTATGTAGTTATAAATAATGTATGAAGATGTTAGAATGATTTAATAGATCTAAATATGGAAGAAATTTGAAAAATAAATTTCTGAGCATTAATACAACTGATCTCTTAAATTAAATAATGTACATAAATATACTAAGCTGTGCAAAAAATATTTATAATGAAAAATTATGGCTCACATTTTTTGATGCTTAAAGAATATTTATATTTAAATATTGCGATTATTTTGTTATCACTTATTTGGATTATCAGTTTATTTATTACATTTTATAAAATCTTTAAAACTTCCTAAAAAAGAACTTAATAAACTTGAATATAGTTTTTATGAGAGGGATAAGGTGGAAAGTGTGGAAAGATTATTTTAAAGACATTCTAAGAAAATGCAAGATTAGTAACTTTTATTGGGAGGCTATGATTGGGAACAGAATATATTGGGAAGTTACAATTTAGAAGGTGTTAAATCCTTCAAGAAAGATTGAGTAAACAAACATTTTAAAGAACAAAATCAGTAGTGGTATATGTGGAAATATGTGTTTCAGAGATTGATGTGTATAGACATTGCAAACTTATCTTTATCTTTTTATTCTTTGTTTTTTTTTTTTCTATTTTTATTTTGTTATTTTTTTGTATTTAGAATGTTTTTAATCTTTAAGAATTGTTACTTCCCCCTTCTCCTTTTCCTTCAAACCTTATTAATAGTTTGCTATGACTATAAAATAAAAAAGTTTGCAATTTGGCTTTATATTTCAAACAACACTCATGTAGTTCATTGGAAGAATATACGAAATTCAATATCTAGAACAGAGCTGTGGAATTTTCTTTTTTTTTCTTGATTATTACTTTTGTTAAATGATTATTACAGCATTAAATTACTTGAGATTTATTTAATATATATAATTTTTTTTTAGGGGAGCAGGAGAAATGATGACAAGAGCTCCTGTAAAAGTGACTTTAAGTGAAGGACCATATCATGTGGCTCAGTTTAAAGACAGTACAAGGGAATTTGATTTGACAAAAGAATCTGATGTGAGTCAAATGCATATGTGAAATGTAAATTGAAATTATATAATCTTATTATTTATAATACATCTTTTCTATTTTTTTTTTTTCCAGTTAGTAGAACTTCGAAGGGAAGTTGAGTTAAAAATGAGAAAAAGTGTAGCTAAAGGAAAAACTGTTAGCCATGAAGTACGTTTTGAATATTATTGTTATTATTATTTATTTAATATTAATTGAAAGTAAATTATAGAAAAATTATTCTTCTGAAAATAAAAGTTTATCAAAAAAATTTGAGTATTTATGTGTAAAACATCAAAAATATGATTTTCCTTCCGCTCACCAGTAAATGGATGATGGATATATGGACTTATGTCACAAACGCAGCAAACATAACACACCATACAATAGAGGAAAAAAAGACATATTGGTAAACATACAAACTTAAATATACCAATCAAACAGTTCTACAGAATGATCTAGGGTTAAACAATAAACAACTCATAGCAAAATCGAAAAATTGGTTCTTAGAACCAAAATACATTGACTTTCTGCTAAAGATTAACCTCTCCTCCCTACCAACAAATTATTTTCTGGTATGGAGAAGAGGATTTAGCAAGATCAACCCTCAATGCCAACTATGTGCCACAGCAGATGAGACAATTCATCACCTCCTGTATTTCTGCCCTTTTCTTAAGCCAATTAGATCCTTTATTAACAAAAATGTGTCGCTTGACATTAGAGAAGTTTTAGTTATTCAAAAGGCTATGAAGAGTGGCATATTCTCTAAAATCAGAATCGCCATTATTTTAACCTTTGCAATCTGGCTTTCCAGATGCAAGTGTATATTTGAAAATGCTAACCGTGGTGTCTGCAACATCTATATCAAATTAGCTCAAGCGGCTCAGGAATAGAGACAGATTGCTGGCTCCAGACTGGCTTTTTCATGTAACATGGGCTAGGGTCATCCTCCCGGAAGAGTAAAGGAGAGCAATGGCCCCAGTCTCGGACCACAACAAACTCTACAGAGTGAATGTCTTGCAATAGTGTAAAAAGCATATAACTATGTATAGATAAACATGTTCAATTGTATCTAATAAATTTTAATTTATTTTAATAAAAAAAAAAAAAAGTGAAGTAAATATTATATATATATTTAAAAAAAAAAAACAATGAATATTTAGAAATAAATGTAATAAATTACAAATTTATATTAATCTTTATAATATGAATCATAAATACAACTTTTAATGCAATAACTGCCAATATGGCTTTTAGTATTGAGTAGCTGAGACAATTGTTCTGGACTCCATGCTTAGAGATTTCCAAATTTTATCAAAATTAAATGAATTAAATATAATATAGTTGAGATATCAGATTTTTGAATATATTTTTAAAACTTTATTATTTTTATAGAAAATTTATGATAGAAATAAAATTGGTAGTATTGTGAAATGCTGTAAAAGTATAGTTTTCTGAAAATTAAGAATTTGAAAATGCTTTCCTTTTTATAATTATTATACAATTGTTAATCACAAATTTTAATGTTTTAAAATCATTTTACTAGGACTAAATTTATCATCAAAATTGCCTGTTATGCATTTGTGGCATCATCATCAATAATATTCTGTTCCATGAACAGGTTCAGAGAGTAGTCACATCATAAATTCATCCATTTTTATATTTCATTCTCTTCATTGTCTAGTTCTTCAATTCCATGTAACTCTTCATATCTCTTACATCATCCAACAATATCAGTTTTTTTCTACCATTCCTTTTTGCTTTCACTCAACATTTTTTCCAAAACATCTTTAATTAAACTACACTTTCGTCGTAATACATGTTCAATCCAGTTTCTTTTTCTTTTTCTAATTTATGTATATAACAAAAATCATTGTTGTTTATTTTTCTAAATTAAAATTAAAAAAAAAATTGTGTAAGAACTTTTATGACTTAAAAAAGATGATATAATTTGGGATTCTAGTTAAAACTGTGTGAAAGTTTAAATTACAATGATGTAATTAATGATTTTTTAGAATAACAGTTAGGATAAGTAAGATTTATAAAATAATGGTACTTCATTGTAAATTTTAACATAATAATCATATAAGGTTTTATTCTGTTAATATCTTATTAGCAGCTCATTGCTTTTATGTATCTGATTTCCTTCAAGTCTAAATGATGAATAGGGCAGAGATATAGAATTCTCTGTTTTCAGTTAGATGTTTTCAATAATTTGTTCTCAGACTTCACAAATTCTAGCAGCATCACTATCAATTGCCACAATATTGATAGAGAATTTATTTAAGATTTGCTTTGTAGAAAGGAGTGTATATTATTTTTGTTGTTTATTAAAGCAATAAAAGATATTACATTATTGGAAGGTTCCAAAGAACATATTTATCTTATCTTTTTTTCTAAAATTAATCCAATAATAAAGTATAAATCTCTCCTTCATATTTATTGTAAATAACATGCTGAAGCTAGATGATCCCTTGAGTTTGCACAGGTTCTCTTAAACCATCTGCAATTTGCTGTGATATGTTTAAATTATCCACAATAAGAACATTATTTTGTTGGCATTTTCCCCCTCTTTCTCATTTTGAGAGAATTTCTCTTTTGATGGAGGCAGTGGGGTGGAATGGAAGAAGACTGAAAGGAATGAAGTTCTTATGAATGATAGTCTGAGGCTAAAATTTGCAAACTCTTTTGCTTGTTCAAAAATTGCTTTTATAAATAAGGCCTTTTCTAATTGAAACCCAGTATGTAAGATCAAAATCAAACAATCATTGCTGCTAAAGCCACTGATTGGACATATCCATCAAAAGTTGTTTTAACAATACTACTTCAAAGGAAAATTTTAAACACATGGTTTAATCAGATTATCAAAATCTGAATCGTATTCAAAAAATGCAGATAGGCCTGATATAATGGGTAGAATTATAAAAATCATCCAATTTTTAACTAACACATCATTTGAGAATTTCTCAGGAAAATTGAACTCACAAATGTGATAGGTTATTTCTTTACAAAACACAACATTTCTTCCATTTTAATCTATCCTACCACTATTTCACTGACCAAAAAGAACTTGAAGTGGATCTTATGAATACTGCCATTTTTATAATAATAAAATACCAAAGTTTATTATTCTTTGTAACCCTCATTTATTTATTAATACAAAGAGAAAAAAATAATAATTTTTTTTGGCTTTAGAAAGTTTTGTATGTTTTAAATTATTCTCTATTTTTTATCAAGTAGGTTTCATGCCAGTTTCTACATAAATATCTATTTATAATGATCAGATTTTTATTCAATTCTTCAAGTAATATTTAATTTATGCCTATTTACTTAATAATTTGCCAAGTTGTCAGTAATATTCTTTGTCAAACTGCCTGTAATGATCTTCTCAAATTATTTATTTTTTTAATATGATTGCAAGAAAAGATTGATTTTGTAATTATTTTTATATTAGTGTTCATTTTTTTAGGCCATGGTGCTCTTTTGATTTTAGACTTTGACCTTGTACTAATTTTACAAAAATTTTAAGTAGAAAGATGTATATGGCTTTGTTATGTTAGTGGAATTTCTTCCCTGGACTATTTAAAATTTAATAGTTGCTCTAGTTGAATTTTGATTTTTTGTTAAAATAAATTTGCTTAAATTCCAGTAAAATTTAGTTTTTTAGGTTTAAGTCTCACTCTGCATTGATATAATTTAGTTTCCTGCTATATATAGAAACTTACGTTTATATAAAATGTGGTAGCATTACTGTTGACATAATTTAAACACAGATCCATTCTAAAGACTCTACCAGCAGCATTTAGTTTCCTGATATATATGGCAATTACTTTAAGTTGGATGTATTATTAAGTTAGTTTGTTACAAGTAATTCATATCTAGAGAAACAATTGAATAAGATAATCCCTCAGAGTTCTTTATAATTATTTAATAGTTATTTCAAAATTAGAGGCATATTTTTGAAATATAAATGTTAATAATAAGAGTCAGTAAAAGTTATATTCGAAATTAGTTATAATGACCATAAGTTAGTTATGGTGAAAGAAAACAAATATTAAAATAGTTGTGAAGATTTAAAATGTAATAAGGAGAATATATGTGATAAAATATTAATAATAATGGTTGTTTATAAAAAAGTTAAAATAAAATTAATAAAATAAAGTAATTTGACTTCTACTTTTCTATTAATATTATAATTAATTAAATAAAATTGCTTAATAAAAATAAACCAAAAGATAAAACTAAGACATGGGCTCAGTACCTATAGGAGTATACATATCCTTTATTAATAATAAAGATTACATTATGTTACAATTATATATTTTGCTTTATGGTGTGCACATTGACACTCATTTGATCAATCCAATTAACTGGGATTTTCATTATCTGGCTAATAATAGTTAAATCCTAATTTATCCACAGATACTGGATAGATTAATTGATTTGGCTTTGCACAACTACTTGATAAAAAATCATAAGTCAGCTTGTGATCTAGAAAAATTTTCAGGATTACTTGTCTCAAACAATGAGGATTGCCAATTCCTCTACAAGCTTTGTGATAAATGCTTAGCCAGAGCCAGCACTTAAAATATCTCTGTTAGGAACCTTTCCCTAAACTCCTGACCATGGTTTCGTACTTTGGCATTCCTCAGAGAGGTGTCAGGGTAGGTTCAGACACTAGATCTAAAAATGCCAACCCAAAGCCAAGCACTTATTTAAAAGTTATCTATTGAGTGGAAAGTCTGAAATTTTCAGACATCTACATGTCTTCAAACCCAGCTATCCAACTCAAATAGCTATATGGGGCTGATAAATCTTCAGCCATACCATATATTAGTAGTCTTAGCAATATAAAATTGCATAAGTCTTATGGCAGAGACTATAAATAGTCAAAATAAGAGTCACAGATCACATGACCCTATCTCTTAAGCTTGTAAATTATAAACAATGAGGATTGCCAATTCCTCTACAAGCTTTGTGATAAATGCTTAGCCAGAGCCAGCACTTAAAATATCTCTGTCAGGAACCCCTCCCCAAACCCCTGACCATGGTTTCGTGCTTTGGCACTCCTCAGAGAGGTGTCAGGGTAGGTTCAGATACTAGATCTAAAAATGCCAACCTAAAGCCAAGAACTTATCTAAAAGTTATTGTTTATAACTTACAAGCTTAAGACATAGGGTCATGTGATCTATGATTCTTATTTTGACTATTTATAGTCTCTGCCATAAGTCTTATGCAATTTTATATTGCTAAGACTACTAATATATGGTATGGCTGAAGATTTATCAGCCCCATATAGCTATTTGAGTTGGATAGCTGGGTTTGAAGACATGTAGATGTCTGAAAATTTCAGATTTTCCACTCAATAGATAACTTTTAGATAAGTGCTTGGCTTTGGATTGGCATTTTTAGATCTAGTATCTGAACCTACCCTGACACCTTTCTGAGGAGTGCCAAAGCATTAAACCATGGTCAGGGGTTTGGGGACTGGTTCCTGACAGAGATATTTTAAGTGCTGGCTTGGCTAAGCATTTATCGCAAAGCTTGTAGAGGAATTGGCAATCCTCATTGTTTATAACTTACAAGCTTAAGAGATAGGGTCATGTGATCTATGACTCTTATTTTGACTATTTGTTTCAGTCTCTGTCATGAAACCTTAATGATCAGTTATCTGCATTAGATTCTATAGATTATCCTTGATTTTTTCTGTAACCCTATTTACATCTGGTTTATTATTGTAATACTTACTATAACTCTTACTATTTATTTTTTCTTTTGCATTGTTATAGCTGATTATAGCAAATATTTTTTAATTTTTCTCTACTTCTAAGAATATTCAAAGAGAGGATTCATAGCCAATCCACCTAATAATATAGTAGTAACTAGTAAATAGGTATCTAGCTATTTATAATTAAAGGGTAAAAATCTCAGATTAATCTGAGTTTATTAAATGAATATGATTGAGCAGATTGTAAAAATGATTATTAGATTGTAGACTGATGCAATCTTTATTCTTGATGAAAAGATGTTGAACTCTTGTGGGCACTAGCCACTGGTTACCTTTAGCTTTTTTTTTTATTAACACTCTTCATTACTTATAAATTTTTAGCTTTAGATGTTCAATTATTCTTGTTATTTTTCACTCTCTTTAATTATTTAAGATTTTACTACATATAATCACTCTTTATATTAAGCATTTGCTGAAGACCAGTCATTTTCATTATTAAAACCTATTTAATAATTATCCATATCAGTTTTTTTTTCTTTTTCAGTGTTTTTGTAATTTCAAACAATTGTTTTTGTTTTTTTTTTATTTTGTATGATATAGACAATTTATATTTCTGTAAATAATTCATTTTTATTTCTGTCTTAATTTTGATGTATTTTATATAAGTTTTAGGCTAAAAAGAATACATGTCCAATTTCTGTTTATAATTATTATATAATATATGAAGCAATAAATGATTTTTGTAAAACAAACTCTTTACTGCATCATATTCATTAAAATGAAATAATTTAAAAAGTGAGGGAAAAAAAATGAAAGTAGTGATTTTAGATGTGAAGATAAAAATAAAATTCAGAAAAGGAAAAATAAATTAAGGGAAATTTTTTTTCATGCAGATAATAATAAAAATTCATATTTGAAAGACAGTCTTTATATCTAATTTGAGTAATATTATTGAAAGTAATTGCTCTAGTTTGATTAATTAATGTTATTTATTTTTAAAGTTAGATCGAGTACATGTAATTTTAAGTAAGTTCTACTACATATAAACTGATGTTTGTTAATAGTGTGTTTGTAGGCTGTAGTATTAATATATAGAAGTTTTATTTTTACTAATATTAATGATTCACTTTTTGCTTTACTCCAGAGCTATCTATTGTAAACTTGAATGATAAATAGACATTAAATGATAATGTCTCATCCAAATTCTAAACTAGATAACCATTTATCTTCATTAATAAGGAGCAGTGGATTTGACTTACAACCAAATACATTTATGTTTTTTATACTAATATAAAATTTTAAACCTTCTAAACTTCTGAAACCAGGTTAAGTTACTTGTACATTATATTAGTCTGATTCTAGGACATCATCTGTCTATTTTTATAACATGAATTTTATTTTAAATGTAGGCACTTTTGACTCTTCCACAAGAATGGTAGTTTACCAAACTGATATGTATTGATCTGCTATGTGAGAGTTGCCTTGAGGTTATTACACCAGACATAGAACAATAAATGATTAAACAAATAATCATGCAAATAGTGACTATTAGCTGTTTATTGTCTGAATTAAATTGTTAGTATTTTATATACAATAATAAACTCTGATTATTAATGACCAATAATATATACAATTACATAATAGAATAAAAACATAAATATGCAAATATCATTACTTATATGATTACTCATAAAATCTGAGCCCTAAGACATATCAAACAATAGTAAGGTTAGTATAACTCATAAAAGCCCTACTAAGATCTTAGCCATGTCTGCAGAAGTTTTCCATTATTTTTTTTTTCACTTTTCAATTTTCCATCTAGCTACTTCACATATTGACTTTTCAGACAGGCTGAATTGATTTAGATTTTCAAGGGATTTTACATTGTTCTCTGAAGTCACTAATTTAATTTTTATTACTTTTGAACTTTGCTCTGCATTCCATAGATTTTGATTTTAATCTTATCTATAATTAGAATTTCTAATTAAGGATGTAATTAGTTTTTTTTTCTATCAGAAATATCATATTTAACTGATTTTAATTTATTGTTATTATTATTATTATTTTAACTTATAGTTTTAAATAAATATATATATAAACATGACAAATAAAATCACTTGACTTTCTTTGCTTATTTTTAATGTCTACTTAATTAATAATAGTTAAACTCTATTCCAGAGCTTGAATAATCAGTAGAGACTATATAGTAGTACCATATCTAGTTTTTGGCCATTAGCTTTTATAAGTGAGTAGCATTGTATGTGCACTATATATCCATCAATTAGTTTTATTTTGTTTTATACCATCCAAAGTATGATTCAAACAACATGTGGATTTAGTTTTGTTTTAGTTTGCTAACTGTAATGTATGTTTTTGATTGCTTAAATTTAAAATGCTTGACAAGGATTTTCATAATATTTATCGAATAAAATAAAGATGATGTTTTAAAATTATAGGTTATTTCAATG
Organism: Epiperipatus broadwayi; assembly: GCA_028023455.1. NCBI lineage: Eukaryota > Metazoa > Onychophora > Udeonychophora > Euonychophora > Peripatidae > Epiperipatus > Epiperipatus broadwayi. The sequence goes on from JAQFVV010012511.1 coordinate 3,313,117, forward strand.
ACAGTAAAAGGACCTGGGCTTCAACGAATGGTATTAGTAGATTTGCCTGGAATTATTAGTGTAAGTAATGTAATTTTTTACATCATAATATTCAATAAATTACTTTATCTCAATTTCAAGAAATTAATTTTAATAACATTTATAGCATAACAATGCACAATTATTTATAATATTTAACCCAAGGGCCACTTCAGTCTAATTTTACACTTTTTGCTTTTTAAATCTATATATGTTATTATTATTTTTATTTTGTGCATTTTAGACAGTGACAACAGATATGGCAGATGACACTAAAGAATCAATTTTTATTATGAGTAAACAATACATGGAGAATCCCAATGCCATAATTCTTTGTATTCAAGGTAAAAAAAATGTTTTTATCATCATTGTCATTATTATATAATTTTTTAAAATAATGTTGTTGTTGTTTTAAATTTTTATTATGAATATAAAATAATTAGTTATTATACTAAGGATCTAGAAGTTATATATGATATGATGTAAAATGGTTTTTTAGACGAAATCAGAGGTTTTAATATATAGGCATATGGCTAGAGTCTGTTATCTAATTTAAGCATTCAGTCTCAGAAATTTTTTTATACCATTATAATCAATCTTTTTCTCTTTTCCATTCTATTTTACAAGTATCAATTCATTCTTCCATCACTGTGCTTTTTTCTTTTTTTTTTCTATTTTTTCTTTAGGAAAAATAAAAAATTTGTGCCATGATGGAAGAATGATTTGATAATTGTAAATTAGAAAGAAAGAAAAGAAAAGAAGATTGATTAGCAGTGTTATAAGAAGGGTTTCAGAACGATTTTATTCTATTCTCATTTTCTTCATTCTCACCATATAGATATAAATAAAAAAAATGAAAAATTTCTATCTTTTTTGTTCCTTTCATCTTTATGGTTTTTCATTCTCTGTATAATTTATCCTCATTTTATTTCTGTATACTTTAAAAGTAAATATTTAATACTCTCTCTTTCACCTTCTCATAAAGGAAATTTTCACCTGTGTATTCAATGCTCCTGTCTCTGCAACAAATATTAAACTATCTCTAATATGTTACCATACTGTACATTCTTTTGTATTCTATACATTTTTTTTCTTGCAATATTTTTAAACTATTTTTAATTCAATTTCTATAACACCATTGTTTCTCTAAGCAACTTATCTATCTTTTTCTTTCATTATTTATCCTATTTCTTTTATAAATATATAGACATAAATTCTCTAATTATTAACTATAAAAATTTTCTAATTCACTGTATTTATTGTCCTTTCCACATTATACAATTAAATGCTATCTTTAATAGTACTTTTTATTCAAATGTTGTAGCTTTCCAAACAGTTTTAGTTTGCTTTTAATTCTTCTCATTAAAAAAAACGCTATTCCCTTTTCCCTTGAATAGTATTATCTGCTGTCTACAATCACAATTCTGATTTCACTGGCTAATGCAAAGTGCCTTATTTTCAAATCTTAAACCAAGTATATCTTCTCATTTCAAATTATTCTGCACACTTCATATTTATTATAAAAGAAACATATCAGATTTGTAATTAATCTTATTATGTTTTTTGCCTTTTCACACAACTATTTTTACTTTCCAACAGCCCATGAAATTCCTTTTTCTATTTAGCAAAGTGCCTTAATTTCTACAAATGTCTAATAAATACAATTATGTATTTTCAAGTAATGATTATTTATTCATTATCCTTCTCATCAATTACTAACACCTTAAAATTTTTCTCATTGAATTTAATTTTTATATATTTTTTACTAATGTGATGTGATGTGATGCATTGTGACTTCTCCTTATACGGAGTCAGAATCTCTCAGCAACTATGCCCAGAGAAACCTGTTAGCCCCTATGACTTTCCTTTCTATTCCCCACCCTAAGTTTTCCCATATTCTTTTTTATCCTACTCCATCCCATTGCTACAACATAATCTTTGTCATCTCCATGGCCTTTATATCTAAATCCCCCTTGTCTTTTCCCAAACCCAACATAAAAACCAATAAGCCATACCCTTTCTGCTTTCAGGCATTTACATTTAATTAACAGATGCCTAATATTTTCTATGCCTTCCTTCTACACTAATGTGATGAGATGTGATGTATTGTGGCTTCTCCTTAAACGAAGTCAAGAATATCTAAGCAATTATGCCCAGATAAACCTGTTAGCCACTTAATTTTCCATTCCCCTCTCTAAGTTTTCCCATATTCTGCTCCATCCTATTTCCACAACATAATCTTTGTCAACTCTACAGCCTTAATATCTAATTCCCCCTTATTTTTTCTCAAACCCAGCATAAAAACCAATAATTCACTTTCTGTATAATCACTTTTTTCATATTTATTCTTCCATAACTTCATTATATGTATCCTTTCTGTTTTCAAACATTTACATTCAATTAACAAATGCCTAATATTTTCTATTCCTTTCTTACATAATTTACAAAATAAATCACCCATATTTTTCCATTTACATGTATATTCTCTTGTAACTAAAGATCCCGTTCGAGCCTTAAAGAATAAACTACTTTCCTTACTATTATCATATATTAACTTGCACCTAATATTCTGTTTATTTCTATATACATTTAAACTCTTTTTACTCTCCGTACCATTTCTCCATCTCTCTAACTCCCTATTTATTAATAAATCTATTCTTTTATCCCATTCCTTACTACTATAACACTCAACAATCCTCTTAACACAATCATCCCATCTTTTGTACAAATATACTGATATAAATTCTTTATCCAAATCTTTTGCATACCTCATTACCTTTCTCACCCATCTTGTTACCTGCCCTTTACTCATAACCCAATTAAATACTATTTTGGCTATTCTTTTATTATCCATAAACTGCAATCTACCAGACATTTTCATTTTACTTTTTGCATCTCTCATGAAAACTTGACCATCCCATTTCTCCTTGAATTGCCTCCTTTGCTTCCATACATCTGCATCCAATGCAATATGATTTCCTTGTATGGAAGCGCCCTCTAGAACGTTCATTGTCATATAAAATATTAGATGTATAATATGGTAGTTAATTTCTGAAATGTGAACTACATTAGCATTTATTATGAATAATGTATTAGCTTCAATAATTTTTTGTCTTTTAAAACAATCCCAACATTTTTTTTTTTTTAAATATAAAATAAGATTAAACAAACAATTCTCACTAAAGCAATTGTTTTTATTGTTTTAATGAGAATGTAATGTTAGAAAATATTGGTAAATTTTTCAGATTACTTATCTACAGTGTGAAATGGAAACAAATTGTCTTTTAATTAGAATAAATATACTGTTTTTATTTTCGAATAATGGTTATTTAAAACCAAAAAAAAAAAACATTTCATGACCACTACTTACACATGCTTTTTACAAGCAACATTGTGCATTCTACTTCAGTGCTATAATCTGTTGTAAACTTGAATAATCAATAAATATTAAATGGCAGTGTAATGAATCTGCAATTTATGCTATTTTATTCTTATCTCCTGATTAAGTTTTGGTTTATAGCCTTCATTCTCCAGGATCTTATACCTGAATCTAGTGTACCTGGACATTAAAATTTTTTTATCATCTCCTCTTATACACTATAAACTCATCAACACTCCTTTAACACTTTAAGCAAATAATTTTATTTATTTATAGTGAAATATAAAAAGAAGCTCCTCTTATACACTTTAATGCATATTTTAGATGTAATTCATTTTTCTTGCAACAGCTTTTTTTTCTCTTTTTTATTGACTTGGTAAAGCATCTATTTAATTATGCAAGCAAAGTTGACTTGAATTCAAAACATTAAAATGTTTTTCAATTTCAGACTGATATCTAGATAGAAAAAGGAGTAAAAGATAGTTATTAGATGAAAAGTGAATTAAATCTAAAAAGATCAATTGCATTAAATGATCTAGATACAAATTTTTCACAAAGGCCATAATCCAGAAAACAATATGAAGATATGGATAGGATGTCACTGGATTAGATTTAATAAGCAACTATTTTCTAGTATATAACATTACACCTTAGAAGCACTGCAGTAGAAGGAACAAATTTGCTCATAAATGATTATTTATTTAGTTTTACATTATAGATAATTAAAAAAGGAATCTTGCAATCATCGTAACTAGTAGCCATTCCTAAATGAATATATCCATTTTAATAATAACATTTAATGAAATATAAAAAATATTAATTAATTGAGACTTTTGGGCTATCAGTGCAAACCGGATAGGCCAAGAGTGTTGTGTAGAGAGCGGAATGATCTGCGGAGGAGGGTTAAGGAGGTGTGTTATATCATGTCAGATGAACACGCGATGAATAAAAGGGAATCATTTTATGCCATATCGAAGAAATGGCAAGTATAAACGGTCTGATTCCAATTTGCATATTTTGCCCGGTTTTGTTGCATATTTGCATATTTGTACATCATGGAAAAAACGAAGAGAGAGTTTGTACTTCTTGATAATGAAGGTTATGCCTTCAAAAACGTTTGAAGATTCAACAAAATTTATTATTATTTATGCAATTGTTCAATATATTATATTATTTTAAAGTTTTGATTTATTTATAGATATTTTGTTTTTGAATTATATAGTGCGTGCATGTTTAATATCAACACATATTAAAATTTTACATTTATTATCATCATATTTTTACTAACAGAATGTGATCAATAAATAGAATTTAAAAATTATAGACTTTTTATCAGAGTAAAAATATCAAACATGCTTTTACATTAATACAAAAAAATTATAGGTTTGAATATTATCTACATAGTAGAATTTTCCTGTTTTTGATTTCATTGTGTTAGTTTCTAAGATTTTTGAACCTTTTAAAATGTTGCAAGTTAACTAATATTAGTGATTGGAATTAAAGATTTATAAGATTATTACATTCTAGGAAAAGAAAAAAAGATTGTTAATGCCTGCTTTAAGTAATAGGAATGAGGAAAACTCATAATTTTTTATAACTTGTTGATTAAACAAATCAGTGAAATTTAGAGAAGGAATTTAACAAAACATGACCCCCCAAATGGCATATAGCTTTATTGCTCGGGAATTCATAAAAAGTTTGAGTGCCAGAATCAATGGGATTCCTGATCCCAAGTTGGATGCTCTACCAACTGTACCAAAAACACGCAGGATTTTATTATGATGATATCTTTATGGACAATGCAAGAAATAATTTGTTTTGCTTTGATTTTTTTAATATTTTATTATGTACTTCCAAGAGCAATTCTTTTCATTCTACTTTAGAACCATTTCTTTTAAGCCTGTGTAATCAGACATCGAATCTGTAATGCTATAGTTAATATCCACTTTATCAGATTGATTTCTGACTATTATCTTCATCAATGGGCACTTAGGATTAAAAACTAGAACTAATGCTTAAACTTATGTATCTTGCAGCCATCTTTTATTCCTTTTTACTATTTAAGTTATTAGTTTGAAATTAAAAAAAAAAAGCTAAAGTTTTGATCTGATCCAATTTGTTTAGATAGTTTATATATTTTAGAGATTTCATTTTTATACTAACCACAGGCTCCTTCTATTCCTAAGCTCATTTTGCAATTAATTAGTGCTAAACAGATGATAGGATGTTGATATTATACTAGTATAACATCTGATTTCCAGTGATTACTCAGATTTATCAATAATAGTTCTAGAGTACAGTGAAGAAATTGTTCTTGTGAACATATGACTAATTTAAGCACAATTTGCAGAAGTGTAATAATTAGAAGGCAAATCAAATAGATATGATACACAATGAACAGTTAGCGAATAATTAATATAGAGCCAGCAGTATTCAGCCTTATAATTATTGTCATCATGGTAATATTTATTTTTTAATATTTTTTTGCCATAAAGATATTTAATTATTGAGAGCGTGCTGGGAAATATTATTTTTTTAAAAGTATTAATCTATAATAATAATTATTATTATTATCATCTTTAGTTGTCGCTTATAAATAAGTATGGAAATTTTAGCTCCAGAAAAACACAAAGAGAGAGAGAGAGTCTACAAGGGAGAGAGAGAGAGAGGGAGGGAGAGAGGGAGGGAGGGAGGGAGGGAGGGAGGTATGACTGTAATGACTACAATTTATTACTTTACATTTTTTAATATCTTTTAGAGCAAACTTTTTTTTCCGAATGATTTCAATAATTTATTGATTACTCTCATTGTATTCTACTTTTCAAGTAAAACCAAATAATATTATACTTTTTTAGGTAGTGTCTTTAGATAATCTTTATACTGTACAAAGATTCTATATTTTCCATGAAAACTATACTCATATTGAGAAATAATTTGTAAAAAATTTATTATTTTTAATTTATTTCACATTCTCAATATAATGAAAATGTGTTCCTATAATCAATGTTATAATTCAATGTTATCATTTAGAGCAATATACTGAATAGATTTTGCTAATGTCTTTCTAAAATATTACACATCTTTAAATGAAAATTTTCATTACCATTATGTTATGTTGATAGGGAATCTATTTTTTATTATTTAATTTTTTAACTGCAGCAGCACATTGAAGCATTTAAATATCAAAGTCTCATTTTTAATAAATTACTAAAATATTTAAAATTATTTACATTCTCAAGCTGATAACTATTGAAGTGAATTTTTTTTCATCACTATCTGATAATTCACTTGTAATTTATGAACATTAATTATTGAAGTAAATTCATTGTAGTTTCCAGTCAAAACATTAAGAATATTCTGTATGTATTCAGTGAAATGGAAAGAATCATCCGCATATTGTATATCTAAAAGCTAAGATGCTAAAAATTCTAATTTTAACTTTTAATGCAATTTAAAACCCAATTGTCAAATCTACATTGCATTTTGATGCCTTCTTTATGAAACTATAAACTCTTTCAATGATCACTATCATAATATAGGAAAACAAACCTGGAACTAATACAAATGTCTGTTTACCACCACTTTTCATTTCAAATACTTCACAGATTTTTTGCCATCAATAATTATGTTTCCTCTCATATCATCTTGAGGGGGTTGCATAATATGAATAAACTTTTTGGTTATTAGCAATTTTTAAATATTGCCACAAATCTTTTATATTTTCTGAATCGGTTGTTTTTAACAAAATTGATAAAAAACTATATACATCATCATGACACTCTTTTTGCTTTTATCTCGCAACAAAAATTTTGTGCTTCTTGACATTCTAAAACAATGCTGAATTTCTAATTATCATTCATCTATAATAAAAAGCATTCTATTCACTTTGAAAGTACTGTTTTTGTAGTGGATAATCAATGTTATTCCATAGTAAACAATACAGTTTTTTAATCATATTTATTTTTATAAATTTAAACAATAGAAGCATCTTTAAGATCAGATAGCAAACTTCATCAGTTTGTTTGTTTGTAAAACATTCCAGTACTTTTGAAACTAATGTATCATCACTATATATAAGAATCGCATTGGCAAAGGAAGGATTTATTAAGAGAAAGAAAATATTTTGTGTATTTCTGAAGAGAGAATTAAGAAAAAGATTAATTAAATGCTACGTGTGGAGGGTACTATTGTATGGTAGTGAAACGTGGATGAGTAATAATAAAGTTAGGAACATATTGGAAGCCTTTGAGATGTGGATATGGAGAAGAATGGGAAAAATCAGTTGGATGAATAAAATAACAAATAAAGAAGTTTTGAAAAGAGAAAATGAAAAAAAAAGATTAATTGAGGAAATTAGAAAGAGAAGCTGGATTGGACATATATTAAGAAGAAAGTTATAGTTTAATGAAAGCTGTTCTGGAGGGAATGATGTCTGTAAGCAAAAAGAAAGGAGACAAAAGATTGACATTGTTGGATGATATAAGAGATGAGAAGAGTTATGTGGACTTGAAGAGCTGGGCAATGAAGAGAATGGAGTGGAAAGATGGATGAATTGATCATGTAACTATTCTGGATCTGTCCATGGGATAGAATACTATTGATATATATATATAAAACAAAAACAAGTTATATGTACGTAAACTTGCTATCGCTTGTATTTATGATCAATAGATGGAGCTTTACCAAGACCTCCAAACAAGCGTGTTTTTGTTTACATAAACGTCAGAGTCAGAACTCATTGTCTCTTTCGTTGGCTCCACCCTCAGATCAGCTGATTTCAAGCTGATTTGCTATCATCAGTAGTACAAGCGATAGCAAGTTTACGTATATATAACTTGGTTTTTTTATAAATGTACCTTTGAAGTTTTTTGCAATGATATATATTGCAGAAGCTTTGACTATGTGGTGAAACTGAACTGATATCAGACCCATATAGCTATCTGGCTTGATAAGATGAGTTTGAAAACATTTACGTGTCTAAAAAATTTTTGCTTGCAAGCTGATAGAAATTTTTTTCTAAACGGGTTGGGTTGGGGTTTAGGTTTAGATTTTCTCCCTTCTTTCTTACAAAAGATATTGAAAAATCATTTGATCTGGGGTGGTGGGGGGGGGGGAAAAGAGAGAGAGAGTTTTATTCTTCTTATGTTTATAAAAACAAGAATGTTGGTTTGTGTAGGTTTAGGTACATCTTCATATTTATAATATAAAAGAAGATAAGTAGTTTGGTATTATTTATATTTTTTTTTTTTTTTCATTAGTATTTTTTATATATTTTTGGATATTTCTTTGCTATGTGGTGAAACTGAACTGATTCAGACCCATATAGCTATCTGGCTTGATAAGCTGAGTTTGAAAACATTTACGTGTCTAAAAAATTCATGCTTGCAAACTGATAGAAACTTGTTGCATAAACGCTTGGAGTTAGTGTTTAGGTCTAGTTTCTAACTCCTATCCTTCACTGATGATAGCAAATCAGCTTGAAATCAGCTGATCTGAGGGTGGAGCCAACGAAAGAGACAGTGAATTCTGACTCTGACGTTTATGTAAACAAAAATATGCTTGTTTGGAGGTCTTGGTAAAACTCCATCTATTGATAATATATATATATATTTCTAAGTAGCTGGATATCTTTATCAAAATCAAAATGATTAGATAAGGATGACTATCAGCAAATGACAATATTTTCTTTGTAGATTTAATCTATCAGTCATTATTATTTTTTATTAGTCAGTGAATTACTTTCTTTAAATCCTTATATAACTTATGAAGCTTCCTATTTTATTATTTGCCAAGTAAAAAATGCCATACTTTATTTTAGTCAAGTTATTAATAATAAATTATTGTCAGAGAATCAATCAGGATTGTTGTTTTACCAAAAACAAATTTATACACGTCTCTAATATATTCCATAAATTTTTTTTTAGATCTCTGCATCATGACCAAGTTTAAAAATCCAAATTAACAACTTCAGTGTTTAACTACCATTGACATTCTGTAAAAATAGAAGTTACTTCTAAAGAACAACTGTCAAATTTTTATCAATGTGTTTGGTGTATAATCTTTTTAAAGATACTATTTTAATTTTGGAATATACTGATTTATTATCTGTCTTACAATGTGCATCTGTAAGTGCTTGACTTTTTTTTTATATTGTATTCCCTAACTATAAAATGATCATAGGTGCATTAAAACCTTTTCTTGTCATTTTTTTGTTTAAACAAAGTATTTGCAGTAATTTTTTTTATTATGTTGTACAATTATTCAATAACAACACATCATTCATATATGCAGAGCCAGAACCATTATTTACAGTAACTTTTGCCATAGTTTTCCTTTTTTAATCTATATATTATTTAATTCTCTGAAAAGTAAATTTGAGATTTTTATTAGTATTGATGCAATAACAGTATGCAACAAAGAATAAAAACTTTTTTTTAATTTGAAAGATTTTTGAATTTAATGTTAAAATCATAACTGATAACGAAGTTGATCCAGACATCTTTGCATAAATATCATTTTACCCAATTATTCATTGATATTTCTAGGAGTTCAAAGAATAGATATCAAGATAAATCTTACAACAAATTCAAGTTTATATAATCTTTCACTCATTGAATTATTATTATTTTTAAAAAAAACTTGTAATCGTCCCTATATTATATTATTATTTTCTGGAACATTAATTTCACTAAAAGCTCTATATCACTACTAAATAGTAACAATTCTTTGGCTATAAGCGCTGTTCATTGTTTAGAGAGTTTATATTAATAAAGTTTAAATATTTAACATATCTATATTTTATTATATATAATAATAATAATAATATATTTCATTATGATTTGATGGTTTTGTTTGTTTTATTATATGTTCTGTATACTTGTGATGAGTAACTTTTTAACAATACTATTTATTGAGTTTACAAGTACTTTTGCTTTAATTTTTTAATAAGTAATTATTTGAGTAATTGCCTTTTCAAGCTAATTGTGTTTATTTAAACTTAGATGGCTCTGTGGATGCTGAAAGGAGTAATGTTACAGATTTAGTCAGTCAAATGGACCCACAAGGAAAACGGACAATTTTTGTTTTAACAAAAGTTGATTTGGCTGAACAAAATATGGCAAATCCTGAGAGGGTAAATATATTGCTAACAATTGAATATTCCTTTGCATGCACACATATATTTATAAACAGGTGTAATGTCAATGGTCCAGCATTCTTGTCTCTTAAATTTACAGATTATCAATTTTATCAGATTTAGAATAATTTAGCATTGTACCTTTTATTTCCCATTTTCATTATGAATTTTACATATTTTACAGTATCTATATGCTGATAGGAACTTAAATACATATTATACATAATTAATAAATATTAATTTTAACTTATAATAATCATTTCATTCATAAAGATAAGTTTAATATGTTTATTATGGTTCATATTAATGCAGGTAAAAAAGACCACAAAGGCTAAGAAATGTATATTTGTCATTGTAAAATTATAAAACATTAGACATGCAATGTGTGTATATGTATTTTCACACATATAAACACAAAATATTATGATCAAAGAAGTGTTTGTTTGTTTTTCAATTCTTTGTCATTAACAGTAATGAATATACACTTTAATTGCAACTGAGAATCCACAGATCATTAAAATTCTGTTTAAACAGACTTATAGATATACAAAATAATTGCAAAGCAAGAAACTTTCTCAGATATAGTTTTGAAATTTGCTTATGTTAAAGTTGCAAGACGTGCATATGGTAGTTTTATTTTTTTTAAAATCTGACTTCAACTCCAAATTTAATTTTATTCTTAAGTAAATATGCATTCTGCGGCTTGTTGCTGATATATTTTCATATTGCAGGTAATTGTAAAATAAATATCTTGGATTTTGTTTTTTTAATTCAGTGTATTATTCATTTATTTTGTAATTATAACTATATAATAACTGTATTGAGAAAAGCTTTCTTACAGTTTGTTTTATTTTATGTGCCTAGCCAATTCTTTTACGAGTCATAGACATAATATCAACTTTTGCAATATAATCCTGAATTTTTGGCATTCCAGCATCTCACTGTTAAATTCTTAAATAATATTCTTGATTTTTTTTTAAAAATTCAAGTATATACATATATGAACTCAATATTTGCAGTGTGATTTTAAATTTTTTAAAAATTACTTTAATATTACAGACTAGACTATAGAATAATAGTTAATTAAATTTAGACAGAACCCATTAATTGCAACAATAAACTTGCTCTTTTTTCCCATATGTTTTAATTCAGAAAATGTCTTGGATAATAAGTAAATAATATTTTCAACTTGTGTTTGGTTTTCTGACTACTACTATCCTGCTTTTTAAAATATAGCCTGAAGTGATGGCATCTATGTTATTTATAAATGTTACCTAACTTCTACATTTTAGCTAAATCAATAGGAAAAAAAGTGGTAATTCAGTCTATAAAATTTTTTTCTTTTATATTTTTAATTGATACAAAAATTTCTAAAAATTCTGTTACTTTTAAATATAATAATTAAACCAAGGAAACATTTGTATTCTCCCTACTGATTTATATTAATACTTTATTTATAATTTTTAACAAATGTCCATTATCTATATAAATAAGATATAAATGGATGTTATATTACATTTATGTGTGTGCTTTTAAAATTATATGAAAACAGTCCTGATTTAGAAAATTGGAAATTATTTAAAAGTAAAATCTGATTTAAAAACCAACTCCATTGCATGTATTTTTTATTATGTATATATAAACCACATTTTTTCCAATTACTTTAAAGTAAATGAACTTTAACCAAAGATTTTCGATGGTTTAGTGAGAATGGATCATATTATCTGTTTCATCATTTTACAGTTGTGAGTCAAATGGGAGTTTAAGAAACTTTCAATTTAATAAGTATGATTTTTTTTTTTAGTTTTGAGATGACTATATCTTAGAGTGACAATTTTATCACTTTTAATTCTGCATTATTCCAATTAAATTTGAAAGAAAAATTATGGTGGTATCACTTTAATTATATGAATATGATTAACAAAGTGCAGATTTATTTTTGACAGGATTTATTTTGATAACAAAAGATATTATTGCAATTATTGATAGTGTTTTACTAAAAAATAGTAATTATAGATTAAAAAATGAAAAGATCTTTTAATTTCTTCACTGCACAGCAAAGATCTCTTCAAATATTTGTAAAAGGAATAGCGAAGAAGAAGAAACTACTTTATAGACTTGTAACAGGAGGTCATGAGGACTTTTAAACAGATTTTTTATTTTCTTATTAAAAATACCCATTTACTAACTAATATTCAAATGATTTACTGGATTGACTATTGGCTGGCTATCTGGAAAAAAAAAATCACTTTCCAAATATTTCCGTTCTGAATTTGAATTCAAATTGTAGCAAATAGATGAGCTAATTATTCTGCCTTATGGCCCTTCCAAATATGTTTCAGTATATAATCAAAAGATTTTTTGATCATATTATCTGATTGTGAAATGTTTCTTAAAAAGTTATACTTGCATGATTTCTAAAAGATCAGATTATCTATTCATTTTTAAGAATCTATAAATAAATATATGATCATAACATGGAATAAATATAGTTTATTATGTTGTTATTTGCATATAAATATTATATTGAGAAAGACAGTAAATTATTGCGGAAAGAAAATTTTTAGTATTAAATAATACAATATTTGTTATTATATAATTTTATTTTTATTTTAAAAACTAGTTGTAAGTTTAGCGTTAAACAATATTGCTAAAATTTTTGAATAAATGGATTCTACATAATTTATTTAACTACAGAGTAGAAGAAGAATTGTTATATATATATATATAATATAAATTGTTAAGATAGTAGCAACTTTCTCCATATAATATTGCCATCTATATGCAAGCCTTAGGAATTAATGGATGCTAGAAGGTTAATGCATCAATCCCTATCTAGTGCCTACTATGATATGCATTAGGTAGTAATATTGTGTTAACAGATTGTATAAGCATAAGAAATGATGGTCATGTGATATTATAATGGTATAATATAAATTATATGTAATTATTAATGAGATTGATTTTAATAGTAATGAGAAACATTATAATAATTTTAAAAATTATTATTAATACTGATATTTTTTTTCTTTGCCCCCTTTTTTAAATATCTTTGCATAATTTTGTTATAATTTTATATAAGTACATTAGAAAGAGAGTTAAGCTGGGAAAATAATTATTTGCATTTATTAAAGCCAAAATTATTATCATAAATAGTATAATATATTTTATATTTGTGTGGTTTTGCTGAGTTTTCTATATATATTTCAGATTCAGAAAATATTGGATGGTAAATTATTTCCCATGAAAGCTCTAGGTTATTTTGCAGTCATCACAGGTCGCGGTAAGGATTTTCAATATTTTTTTTTGCGTTACTGAATTTATTTTGCTAAATCACTGCTTTTACATACTTGATTAAATAACTTCACTGTTTATATAATTGATACTCTTTAAAAAAATTTTAATTAATGATTTAATTAGCATCAATAATGAAGTGAAATTTTTACTTTATCACAATCTGTATAACTTAATTTTATTAGATTACTACTCTATGTATTTAGTATAATGCTAGAGAGGGGGGATTAAGAGTTGAAGGTTTCAAGATTTATTTTCCATCTGACTAAAGTGGAAAAAAAACTCAGTTTGGATATTTTAATGGAATACTTACGCTCAGCTTATTATTTGCAAACTTGACCATCACATGACATCCTAAGCATTTAATCTTACTAATTTTGTGATGTACTTTTTATGGCACATTGATAGAGTGATGGACTCAAAGAGCTCAGACTGGCACTTGAATATACATGATTTCCTAAATAGCTAATTTTTTTATTATTGCTTGAGAAGTCATAAGTTCAAAGATTAGAAGTGACAGAGCTGGGCTATGATCTATGAAACTTCTGTTCCCCTGTATCAAACCATGCAGGGTATAATTATTATTATTATTACTGAGTAGATGTTTTTGATGGGAGTTAAACATTGAGAAGTTTGTTGAAAAAAGTCTTAAATTATGCTGGGCAAAACCAGTGTAATATGTTTGTTTATGCTAACAAATTTTTAGATTTTTTTTAAAAAAACGAAATTTTTGTAAGAACTTGAATTTATTGTTGGAATTTGTAGCACTTGATTAAATTTTCATGTTTTGTGATTTTTAAATAACATAACTAAAATTTAGACATAATTATTGAAATGAATGGTTTTTTTAATCTTTGACATGTGATGTGTAACTTTTAATTATTTAATTTACTTAAATTTATCAAAAAAGTAGTAAATTGATAGTGATTTGAATAAAATTCAAATCTATGGGATTTCAGAAAATCAAATTTATTGTCATTAGTTTAAATCAAATTTATTGTCATTAGTTATCTGTAGTAACAATTACATAAAATAAATAATGGTGGGGATCTGATAAATTATGGTATTACCTTGTCAAAGTAAGAAATCTCTGAACCAATAAACAGAAAGAAACCTGTTAGCCATCACATCCTCTCTTACTATTTTGAAGCTTCTATAACCTCTAAAATTTCTAATCTATTTTATTTTATATTCTATTTCCAAATCATCATTACTTTTGATTAAATAATTTTACTTTTGAAGGCATCATATTAATTATCTAATATCCTAACATAATGCCCCCTCCCCCATGCACTTTTTTATAAATTTATTATTCCATTCTTTCAGATTAATATCTATACTCAAGTAATAAATGCTTAGTGTTTATTCTATTTTATCAAGTCATGTTTTCCAGGTTATTCCATGTAGAAAATATTTTTTTGTGACTAATATCCCCACTCCATATTTAAATATTAAATTATTTTCAATTTTGTTATCATAAAATGACTTACTCTTGATAACTTGTTTATTTCTATACAATAATAAAACATTTTCTAAACTTCTTTGCAAATACTGTACAGTATATTATTTATTTTATGTATTATTTTTTTTATTCATTTATATAAAAGGTTTTGATAGATTTTGTGCTAGAAATAAAAACTGTAAATTATTTTTGTACTACGTAATGATTTTGATATAAAATTTTATAAAAATAAAAGTGAATATATAGATTAGTGGAAGTAAAGTTTTGTCCAAGAATTCATCACTAGAGAGCATTTAGTTATCATTAAATCTTGATATGAATTGGGTTGGAATAATGATTTAATAATGAAAAATTTAAAGTAGAAGAGTTTATTTATTTTGGATTTGTATGTTTCAAAGAGAGGGAATGTTTAACTTGATGAAAAGGATTTCTTAGTCTATGATCTTTGCATAGAAGCTTCAGATTCCATAAGAAATCATTTTATCTCATATTATATTATACTGATGAACATTGTGAATCACGGTCCAAGCTGTACTTTCAACAGATGATATTAATATTATTACAAGAAATAATTCTGAAAAAGTTTAATTTGAGATGGACATATATATATTAGGAAAATTGATTTACAATCTGATAAATATCTATTAAAGAAAGGGAGGAAATATGTGAGAATTAAGAGTAGGGAGAATATAATATTGGGCATTTGGTGTTTAGAAGATGTGATAATATAATAATTTAAAAAAATATAGAGAATAATATAAAGATGTTTTTATCTGCTAGATATTGTTAGAGGATTAAAAAGAAAAACTGAAGATAATATTGTATTATTGGCAGAAACAAATAATGTTGTAAATAATTGTAGTGAAAAAACAATAAAGTCGTTTGAAAAGATGATTGTGAGTTTAAAGTAGAGAAATAAGAAAGTATAGATAATGGGATTATTATCAAGATTTGATAATGAAGTACATTTAAAAAAAGTTAGCTGCATTAATTTGGAGATAAAATATTAATGTCAGAATAATCGTGCAATTGCAATGGGTTAATGAGAAATGTATTTTTTTTAAAAAATGGTAGGTTACATTTATTAAAGAGAGGGGATGAAATGCTAGGGGAATTACTTTATAATAAATTTTATTTTTGTTCTATATGATTTAGTGTAGCAATAGAATTATGGATTCTGAAGTACAAGGTCCACAATTAGCTTTGTCACTTTTGGTGTTGAACTTCTTATGAATTCCTGAGAAATAAACCATGTAATTATTTTTGACCTATATGACTTAATGCATTAGAAAAGTGACAAACTCTAGAATTCAGAGTCCTTGGATTGTGGTTCAGTCTCTACTATTTCTGGTTCCCCAACTTTTTATAAACTTCCAAGCAATAAAAACTTGATTATTTTTAGTTTTATTTAATATCTATTAAACTAAAAAAAGATGTTGGAATACATATAGATAAGAATAAAGATTGGAATTTTTGGAAATAGAAATGAAAAGGAAGTGTATACATATTTAGGGGTGTGGATAAGATAAAGGAAAATGTGAATGAGAATATAGAAATGATGGATGTTTCTTTTAGAGATGATACTGGAAATAGTTATAAGAAATGAATATTTAAAAGAAGGGCCAAGGATATTAATATAAAATTTGATTTTATAAATATGCAAGTGTATAGAAATTGAATAATTGGAGAATCTTGGAAGTGGTTTTATAGAAAAAAAAATATATTTGTTAGTAATAGTAAAGAGATACATTTCAAAGAAGAAAAAGATTCATATCTTTAGAAATGTGAATAGAAGAGGTAAATAGATTAATGAGGCTGAGAAAGAAAGAGTATAATGATCATTGAAATAAGAATGTCTGTTATTATTGTTATTATTTAGTTTGTCTCTAAGAAAATTGAATGTTGAGATTTAAAAATTAAACATGATGGGGATTTCTTTAGTCAAAATCAGAGAAGAAATAATATGTCATGTCATCTTTCTTTTTTATGGATGGTATGACATTTTTTAAAAAGAGTAAAAGATATGGAACTATTTTTAGAAGAGTATAGAGAGGGAGAAAGAACTATAAAATTTAAATTTAGTGAGGAATAAATTTTTGACATTAGGATTTAATGGGAAGGATTAAACTGAAGGATGAAAAATGGAAGATATTTATCTTGTAAAAGTGCTGGAATATTGGTATTTTGTTAATTGAAGAAAATAATTACTCAAACAGTTGAGATTTAGATACGAAAAGAAAAACAAAATATAGAATAGAATTGATTAAAAATCTATCATATATTAAATATGAAGTGTGTAGAATAGTGATTGTATCTACTTTAACATTTGGAAATGAAATGTTTTGTATTGGCCAGAAAATTCATATATTTTTACATAGAATAGTAAAAGAATTATGAATTTATGCATTGGTTACTGATTTGTGGACAACAAATGATACTATTTAAGATAAAATGGAATGAACTTCATTTTTAGTGAAAGAAATTAAAAGAAAATTATAAATATCTGGAAAGTTACAATATATATATATATATTGTTAATTCTAATATTTTCACAGATAAAAGATGTCATATTATTATTACTATTAAAAAATTAGTGAAATATTTCCACTTCCTAAAGATAAAATTGCTTTGGAGTGTCATGGTGTATATGAAATTCCATGTAGGGTCTGTCCACATACATATATAGGACAGACTAATCGTAGAATAAATATTAGAAAGGAAGAACACATTCTGGCAGTGAGAGAAAAATCCAATTCATCAGCTATTTATTCTCATATAAAATTAACAAATCATGATATCAATTTTGAAAAAACAAATATTTTAGTAAAAATTGAACAATATGACCAGAGATTGCTAAGAGAAGCTATAGAGATTTTTAAAAGACCCAAGAGCATAAATGAAAGGTGTGAATTAAAGAAGATTAACAACATTTGGAAGAAGCTATCGGAAGAGAAAATAAATTTTAAAACTTCTCAACCAATAGAATTTAAATATGAGGAGAAAGAAAACGATAAAAACGGTTTTAAATCTCACGTGCATTCTTATGATTTGAGAAAGAGGACGCTCTGAGGAAGGTACTTGATATTGTACTGAAACGTCAGCATTTAGCTTTTTCACTACACGGAATATCCCGCAAATAGTAATAATAATAATATATATATATATATATGAAATTAGTTTAGTAAAAATTATGTTTAATTGGAATATGTGGAGAGAACAAGAAACATATTAGTTAAGAAAAATTTTACAATATGCAAAACTAACAAATAGACAATTTATATTTTATATAAAAAAATGAGATCATTGTATAGAGAATGTATTATTGGTACATAATTATGAGAAGTGAGAAAAATTAGAGAAAATGAAATAGAATTATGGAAAATGAATATGAATAAAAAAATAATGGAAAATGAATATGAATAAAAAAATAATAATTCACATATACAGTATAAAATGATAT